>JBBDGP010000824.1:5000-1205000 GCA_037952835.1 Lithobates septentrionalis
ATCGTGGGCAACGCTGAAAGCATATTTTGAGTCCATATGAATGTTGGTTCTACTTCAGCTTGTAGAACCGTGTTTTCAGTGGTGACCGTGTGTCCTGTGTGGTATTTGCCTCGTTCATCAGCAAACAAAAATTGTTAGGTCTGGATTCTGCAGGGGTATTTCACTCACGGTGAGTAAATGCATTTTTTCCAGCCGTATTTGTTCGATGCAGTCATGGGGTGACAAGTCAAGACTATACTCCTCCTCCTTTCCCCACTCGAGAAGTGGAAGAAGGGTGGTAGAGTTCAGTGTTTGACAACCTAATAGAGTAATG
This sequence comes from Lithobates septentrionalis, assembly GCA_037952835.1. Taxonomy (NCBI): domain Eukaryota; kingdom Metazoa; phylum Chordata; class Amphibia; order Anura; family Ranidae; genus Lithobates; species Lithobates septentrionalis. Next base: position 5,314 of record JBBDGP010000824.1, read on the forward strand.
CTGTCCAGTAGGAGGGAACACTGGAGTCTCAAGTGTCTGGTAGTGGACAAGTGTTTCGGCTGGATCTTGGTTGAATATGGCAGCAATGTCATGGGGAGCAAGCAGAACGAGGCAGTGTCTGAGGACCAAGTCCAAAGTTTTGTCAAGCAAGGCTTGTGCAGCAAAGCCAGCTTGCAGACACAATAGGCCTCCTCTTGCTACTGCATCCAGCCGACAGGAATAATATCCCATGGGGCGTAGGCGGATACCGTGTGATTGGGTGAGTACACCTGCAGCATGTCCCAGACGTTCGGATACAAAGAGCTCAAACGTTTTGTCGTAATCTGGGAGCCCTAGCGCACTTGAGGGCCTCAAAGTTAGATATTACTTCGGGAGACATCTGGAAGGGGTCTGATTGCAGAGCATCAGTAGGGAGGCTTCTGGAATCCATGCTCCGCACTAGGAAATTTGTCCAAGGAAGGCATGAAGTGATTTCTGGCCTTGTGGCAGTGGGATGTCAGAGATTACTTTCACCCTGTCTTCAGTGAGGTGTCTTGTCCCATGGGACAAACAGTGTCCAAGGAAAATGACAGATGTTGAGCACCACTGCAATTTGGGCTTTGAGGCTTTGCAACCCTGGTTGGCAAGATAGCACAACAGGCTTTCTGAGGTGACTGCAACAGGGGGTAAGTCAGCTGCACAGAGGAGGAGGTCATCAACATATTGGAGGAGAGTCACTTCCGGGTGATCCTCTTGTCATGTGTCAAGGATGATAGCCATAGCTTTTGCAAAGTGGCTTGGAGAGTTATGTGCCCCTTGTGGCACAACTGTATAGGTACGTTGCCATTTCTTTCCGTGGATGAATGCAAAAAGGTACCAGCAGGAGGGGTGAGGGTGGACACCTGATCGACATAGCACAGGGTAGACCAGAATTCCTGGACTTAAGCAATTCGATAGCCTCAGCCTCCCAAGCAGCTGGGATTACAGACGCATGCCACCGCAGGTAGCTGGTTCTCTTCTAGGGGTTCTCTTCATCCTAGAGAACAGAGGTGTGTTGCATGGAGATGTACAGGGTATCAGGGCTCCATTTGACACAAGGGCCTTGACATGCTTCGAAATAGCTGCAGATTGGGCTAACTTTAGGGGGTATTGAGGTTTCCGGGGCAATGATGCGCCCTCTTTGAGCTTAACTGAAACTGGTGGCACTTTTAAGTGACCGTTGTCTTCCGGTCCTGTGGACCATAGGCACGCAGGGATTCTGTCAAGTACTTCCTGCGGTATGGAACTTGAAGTTATTGCTTCATGAAGTGTCCTCAGGAGAGGCAGAGAACACAAAGCAGATGAGTCTTTTAGGGATAGGGGAGTACAGAGGCGGCTCTCCAATTAGGCATATTAGGCGGCCGCCTAAGGGCCTCCCATGGACAGGGGCCTCGCGCTCGTGGCCGTGTAATCTACCTCGTTAAAGAGCCGCCTCTGGGGCTGGCAGCAAGGATCTCCCCGCCATCAGAAAAGTGCAGAATCCCGGCTGGTCTACAATGCACTCATCGGAGAGATCACAGGACTGCATGTAAGACCAGCTCAGGGGGCGGGGGACAGGAGCTGACAGCTCCGGATCACATAAGGCAGCGACCTTAGGGGGGGGCACTGAAGCCAACGGTCCCTCAAGTGCACAGCAGACATCAGACCGGTAACATGCAGTGCCGGGCACCGTGAGCTTCAGCTTCTGCCTCCATACTAACTTCCACCAGCTTCCGTGGCTCCTCCTCCTCCTCCAAAGGCAGATGAGAGACGATGGCCTTTCATTTCAGCACATCGATCAGTTGCTGCTTCTCTCCGATAGAATCTCCTCCCACGTGGGCGGTACCAGAACCTCCTCCATTCCAGCATACTCGTTGGTGAACTGGAGGTACGTGAGAGAAGGGGGGGAGGGGCCGAGTGAGACCAGGGGGAGGGACAAGCAGGCACAGTAGCAGGAATGGCATGGATCCTCAGAGGAAGGTAAGGTGCTGTATCATGTGTGACTGTACCCATTACACAGCCTGCTGAATGTACATAACAGGGACCATCTAGAGATAGAGAAGGAATAGATGGGGCAGAGAAGGAGAAAATAGGACAGAGCAAGGAAATAAGTGAGATGGGGCAGTTAGAGAATACATGGGGGCAGACAGAGCAAAGGTGATGGGACAAAACATCAATGAGGCCCCTTTCACATGGGACAGACTCTGCTTTTCTCAGCAGGGCTACTGACCGCCCACTGAGCAGAACAAGAGGTTCACAGGTTCACGTTTGCTCCACCTTTGCCAAGCAGACACAGACACAGCCCACACTGCTCTATGGGCAGTCAGATGTAAACGGTCCCCCTGTCTGTTGATACCCGACTGGCATTTGTCCTGATCCACCCAGACAGAGGGTAATGGATCCCCCTTCAGTTTGTTTTTGTTGTGTCAAATTGAAGGTAGGCGGGTGTAAACATAAACAAGTCCATTTACATCCGCTGCTCCATAGAGGAGAATGGAGGGTCCGATCGGGTCTGCCTGAAAAACTGACAGGTGGACCCGATTGGACCCTTCATGTGAAAGTGGCTAAAGTGCAATGTGATAGATGTCAAGAATTATTATATTTTATATATATATATACACACACACACACTCCAATTATGCTGTGATAATCTTGTGCAGATCCACTGCAAGCTGTTTGCACAGACTTCGGTGTACCATCACCAAAACAAAGCACATACCACTTGCTTACCAAAAAATTTGATTGCTTAAATTTTTGAAGTTACATACACTTGTCATCTGCTGGATATTTACAGCCACTTGAATAAAAAGGGGAAGGGGAATTTTGGGACTTTTAATGAGGCGATTAATGTATAGGTTCATCTGCCTCCATCCCTAGTACTGTATATAATAAAGCAAAGTGGGACTTTAATTGAAGCATAACTGCAAAGTAAATCTGCAAGGACATGTCTGATAATTCTTGGTCTACTCCTGATGAGTGGATATAATTCCACGAAACGCGTAGAGCATCTACATGCTACCACTTGCAAGCATATGTCTGAATTCCCCCTGGATTTTGTATCCTATCTACAACATTTTTATTTCTTAATCATTTTAAGATCTATGGTTTTTTCTTAATATGTGTACCTCATGTCAATATGCCTATTACCCATAGACTATGTTGTAAATGTGTGTATATATATGAAATACAAGTTATTTAACCATTACTGTTACTGTGTACCTCATGTCAATATATCCATTACCCATGGACTATGTTGTAACATATGTGTGTATATATATGAAATACAAGATATTTAACTACTATTGTTATTATTTTTTACATTACTACATTTTCTACTCCCAATCTTCTATGTAGACCAAGAATTATCAGACATGTCCTTGCATATTTACTTTGCAGTTATGCTTCAATTAAAGTCCCACTTTGCTCTATTATTTACAGCCACTTCACTCAAAAAGTGACAACTAGGAATGAGCTTCGTGTTCGAGTCGAACCAGTGTTCAACTCGAACATTGTCTGTTCGCCAAATTGCGAACGATATGGGCCGTTCACGCCAAATTCGCGTGGTGCGTCACGGCCCATAATTCACTGAGGCATCGCAGTGCATTGCTGGCTGATGATTGGCCAAGCATGCACTATGACCCGCATGCTTGGCCAATCACAGAGCCGTCAGTAGAGAGAGCTGTAATTGGCCAAAGCCAGGGTGGCTTTGGCCAATTATGGCTCAGGGGATTTAGAGCACACCCCACACTATATAAGGCCGCCTGCACGGCGGCCCTGTGTAGTGTGTTCCGGCATGCTTAGAGAGAGAGAGAGACAGTGTCATTTCATTTGAGTTAGCTAGATTAGGCAGGACAGTCAGTGAGTTAGCTGCACTTACAGTGTATTGTATATATATATATGCATCCCAGGTGTTGTGTATATATATATATATATACACTGTATTCAGTTTAGCTAGATCCGTTCCTGTTATCTTCCTACTGACAGGCAGGCTTGTCTTGTTACAGTATTTACAGCTACCTGAAGAAAATTGCTGGTGTTCTTTTGATCCTATTAGTACCACAGTCAGGCAGCTAGACTATTTACAGTTAGTGTAGTGTGTCCTCCTCACAGTGTTCAGTTAAAGCTACAAGTTAGTTTAGTGTGACCTCTGCACAGTGTTCAGCTAAAACTACAAGTTAGTGTAGTGCGTCCTCCTCACAGTGTTCAGCTAAAGCTACAAGTTAGTTTAGTGTGACCTCTGCACAGTGTTCAGCTGATACTACAAGTTAGGGTAGTGCGTCCTCCTCACAGTGTTCAGCTAAAGCTACAAGTTAGTTTAGTGTGACCTCTGCACAGTGTTCAGCTAAAGCTACAAGTTAGGGTAGTGCGTCCTCCTCAAAGTGTTCAGCTAAAGCTACAAGTTGGTGTAGTGCGTCCTCCTCACAGTGTTCAGCTAAAACTACAAGTTAGTGTAGTGTGACCTCTGCACAGTGTTCAGCTAAAGCTACAAGTTAGTGTAGTGCGTTCTCTGAACAGTGTTCAGCTAAAACTACAAGTTAGTGTAGTGCAACCTCTGCACAGTGTTCAGCTAAAGCTACAAGTTAAAGTAGTGCGTCCTCTGAACAGTGTTCAGCTAAAGCTACAAGTTAGTGTAGTGCGTCCTCCTCACAGTGTTCAGCTGAAACTACAAGTTTGTTTTTTGCGAGCTCTGCACAGTGTTTAGCTAAAGCTACCTGTAGAAGGTTGGTGGTGTTTTCCTGATCCTATCACTACCGCAGGCAGCTAAATAAGCTACAAATTAGTTTTTTGCGAGCTCTGCATAGTGTTCAGCTAAAGCTACCTGTAGAAGGTTGGTGGTGTTTTCCTGATCCTATCACTACCGCAGGCAGCTAAATAAGCTACAAGTTAGTTTTTTGCGAGTTTTGCACAGTGTTCACCTAAAGCTACCTTTAGAAGGTTGGTGGTGTTTTCCTGATCCTATCACTACCGCAGGCAGCTAAATAAGCTACAAGTTAGTTTTTTTTGTGAGCTCTGCACAGTGTTCACCTAAAGCTACCTGTAGAAGGTTGGTGGTGTTTTCCTGATCCTATCATTACTGCAGGCAACTAAATAAGCTACAAGTTATTTTTTTGCGAGCGCTGCACAGTGTTCCCCTAAAGCTACCTGTAGAAGGTTGGTGGTGTTTTCCTGATCCTATCACTATCGCAGGCAGCTAAATAAGCTACAAGTTAGTTTTTTGCGAGCTCTGCACAGTTTTCAGCTAAAACTACAAGTTAGTGTAGTGCGAGCTCTGCACAGTGTTCAGCTAAAGCTACCTGTAGAAGGTTGGTGGTGTTTTCCTGATTCTATCACTACCGCAGGCAGCTAAATAAGCTACAAGTTAGTTTTTTGCGAGCTCTGCACAGTGTTCAGCTAAAGCTACCTGTAGAAGGTTGGTGGTGTTCTCATACTACAGGCAGGCAGTTGATTTTGCTAGCTGCAGTATCAGTATACATATATATATATATATATATCCCAGCTTAGTGCAGCTACAGGCCATTACTATGTCTGGAAGGCCAACAAGGAGAGGCAGACAGTCACAAGCCAATAAAAGAGGGCAAGCAGGCTCTGTGTCTAGAGGCAACAGTCATGGAGACAGTGCATCCTCATTAGGAATTAGCCGAACACCCCCCTGTTCGGTTCGCATCAGAACATGGGAACAGGAAAAAAGTTCGTTCGAACACGCGAACACAAGTCTATGGGACACGAACATGAATAATCAAAAGTGCTAATTTTAAAGGCTAATATGCAAGTTATTGTCATAAAAAGTGTTTGGGGACCTGGGTCCTGCCCCAGGGGACATGGATCAATGCAAAAAAAAGTTTTAAAAATGGCCGTTTTTTCAGGAGCAGTGATTTTAATAATGCTTAAAGTTAAACAATAAAAGTGTAATATCCCTTTAAATTCCGTACCTGGGGGGTGTCTATAGTATGCCTGTAAAGGGGCGCATGTTTCCTGTGTTTAGAACAGTCTGACAGCAAAATGACATTTTGAAGGAAAAAACTCATTTAAAACTACACGCGGCTATTGCTTTGCCGACAATACACATAGAAGTTCATTGATAAAAACGGCATGGGAATTCCCCAAAGGGGAACCCCGAACCAAAATTAAAAAAAAAAAAAAAATGACGTGGGAGTCCTCCTAAATTCCATACCAGGCCCTTCAGGTTTGGTATGGATATTAAGGGGAACCCCGACCAAAATTTAAAAAAAAAATGATGTGGGGTTCCCCCTAAATTCCATACCAGACCCTTCAGGTCTGGTATGGATTTTAAGGGGAACCCCGCGCCAAAAAAAAAAAAAAACGGCGTGGGGTCCCCCCAAAAATCCATACCAGACCCTTATCCGAGCACGCAACCTGGCAGGCCGCAGGAAAAGAGGGGGGACGAGAGTGCGGCCCCCCCCTCCTGAACCGTACCAGGCCACATGCCCTCAACATTGGGAGGGTGCTTTGGGGTAGCCCCCCAAAACACCTTGTCCCCATGTTGATGAGGACAAGGGCCTCATCCCCACAACCCTGGCCGGTGGTTGTGGGAGTCTGCGGGCGGGGGGCTTATCAGAATCTGGAAGCCCCCTTTAACAAGGGGAACCCCAGATCCCGGCCCCCCCCTGTGTGAAATGGTAAGGGGGTACTTACCCCTACCATTTCACTAAAAAACTGTCAAAAATGTTAAAAATGACAAGAGACAGTTTTTGACAATTCCTTTATTTAAATGTTTCTTCTTTCTTCTATCTTCCTTCATCTTCTGGTTCTTCCGGTTCTTCTGGCTCTTCTGGTTCTTCCTCCAGCGTTCTCGTCCAACATCTCCTCCGCGGCGTCTTCTATCTTCTTCTCCTCGCATGGGGGGGAGGCTCCCGCTCTTCTCTTTTTCTTTTCTTCTCTTCTTCTCTTCTTCATTTTCTTCTCCGGGCCGCTCCGCAATCCATGCTGGCATGGACGGAGGCTCCCGCTGTGTGACGGCGCTCCTCGTCTGACAGTTCTTAAAGAGAAGAAGAGAAGAAGAGAAGAGCGGGAGCCTTCCCCCCATGCCATGGGTGCGGAGCGGCCCGAGGAGAAGAAGATAAAAGACGCCGCGGAGGAGATGCTGGATGAGAACGCCGGAGGAAGAACCAGAAGAGCCAGAAGAACCAATAGAACCAGAAGATGAAGGAAGATAGAAGACAGAAGAAGCATTTAAATAAAGGAATTGTCAAAAACTGTCTCTTGTCATTTTTAACATTTTTGACAGTTTTTTAGTGAAATGGTAGGGGTAAGTACCCCCTTACCATTTCACACAGGGGGGGGGCGGGATCTGGGGGTCCCCTTGTTAAAGGGGGCTTCCAGATTCCGATAAGCCCCCCGCCCGCAGACCCCCACAACCACCGGCCAGGGTTGTGGGGATGAGGCCCTTGTCCTCATCAACATGGGGACAAGGTGTTTTGGGGGGCTACCCCAAAGCACCCTCCCAATGTTGAGGGCATGTGGCCTGGTATGGTTCAGGAGGGGGGGGGGCGCACTCTCGTCCCCCCCTCTTTTCCTGCGGCCTGCCAGGTTGCGTGCTCGGATAAGGGTCTGGTATGGATTTTTGGTGGGGACCCCACGCCGTTTTTTTTTTTCTGGCGCGGGGTTCCCCTTAAAATCCATACCAGACCTGAAGGGTCTGGTATGGAATTTAGGGGGAACCCCACGTCATTTTTTTTTTAAATTTTGGCCGGGGTTCCCCTTAATATCCATACCAGACCTGAAGGGCCTGGTATGGAATTTAGGAGGACTCCCACGTCATTTTTTTTTTTTAATTTTGGTTCGGGGTTCCCCTTTGGGGAATTCCCATGCCGTTTTTATCAATGAACTTCTATGTGTATTGTCGGCAATGCAATAGCCGCGGGTAGTTTTAAATGAGTTTTTTCCTTCAAAATGTCATTTTGCTGTCAGACTGTTCTAAACACAGGAAACATGCGCCCCTTTACAGGCATACTATAGACACCCCCCATGTACGAAATTTAAAGGGATTATTGTTTGACTTTAAGCATTATTAAAATCACTGCTCCTGAAAAAACGGCCGTTTTTAAAACTTTTTTTTGCATTGATCCATGTCCCCTGGGGCAGGACCCAGGTCCCCAAACACTTTTTATGACAATAACTTGCATATTAGCCTTTAAAATTAGCACTTTTGATTTCTCCGATAGACTTTTAAAGGGTGTTCCGCGGCATTCGAATTTGCCGCGAACACCCCAAATTGTTCGCTGTTCGGCGAACTTGCGAACAGCCAATGTTCGAGTCGAACATGAGTTCGACTCGAACTCGAAGCTCATCCCTAATCCTCATCAGCACGTGGCCGTGGGACACGCTTAGCCTTTTTTTTTGGCAGCTGGCCGTGTTGATCTGCAACATGCGGAAGACTTGGTCGAGTGGATGACCAAGCCGTCCTCATCCTCCTCATCCTCTCTCACCCATGCTCAGGGTACTTTTTCTGGCAAAGCAGCTGCCAACGCTGCCTCTTCCCTCCGCTCAATGGCATCAGTGACTCCTTCCCTAGCCCCACCATGTCCTCCTGAGGAGTCCCTCAAACTGTTTGACCACAGTGTTGGGTACATGCTCCAGAAGGATGCCCAGCGTTAAGAAGGCTCTGATGATGATACTGAGCTAGATGAAGGCAGTAACATGAGCATGGACAAAGGGGGTGCCCAAGAAGGACAGCAATCTGGCAGTCATGCTCCCCCTGCTGCACATACTGCCAGGTTTGCTCCAGTGATGAGGAGGGAGGGGATGATGAGGTCACTGACTCAACGTGGGTGCCTGATAGGAGAGAGGAGGAGGAGGCACATCACCAATGAGGCAGGATGCCCTCCAGGGGCCAGCCTAAGGGCAGCACACTGACTACATCACACCCAAAGCTCCGCATGTGCAGGGCGCTGCTGTCTCTGCATGTTATTCCAAAAGTTCTTTGGTGTGGGCCTTTTTTGAGACGAGTGCATCAGATCGCACCGCAGCTATTTGCAACATATGTCTCAAGCGTATCTTGTGTGGCCAAAACATCTCCCGCTTGGGCACCACATGCTTGACCAGACATATGTTGACCTGCCATGCAGTTCGTTGGCAAGCGTATCTAAAAAACCCACACCAAAGAACAAAGAGGACCTCTCCTTGCTCCTCATCAGCTGAGATCTCCAACCTCACTATACCTTCAGTCCTCTCTGAGACCTGCACTGAGAGGAATGAAGGTGTAGAATTAGGTGTGTCACAGCCAAGTACTTGTGGGCAATCTGCTTTCGGTACACTGACGTCAGATTGTACCAGGCAAATTTCCCTGCCCCAGCTGCTGCACTGCCGAAAGAAGTTCGCTCCCAGCCATCCACATGCCCAGCTGTTAAATGCTAGCTTGGCAAAATTGCTAGCACTTCAACTGCTGCCTTTTCAGTTGGTAGACTCTGCCCCCTTCCATGAGTTTGTGGAATGTGCGGTTCCTCAGTGGCAGGTACCCAAACGCTTCTTTTTCCCACGGAAGGCGATTCCGACTCTCTACCGGCATGTGGAAGGCAATGTCCATGCCTCGCTGGACAGGGTGGTCAGCGGTAAGGTGCCTATTACTGCTGACTCATGGTCCAGCAGGCATGGACAGGGACGTTACCTAAGTTTCACCATGCATTGGGTGACTCTGCTGGCAGCTGGGAAGGATGCAGGACAAGGTGCAGTAGTGTTGGAGGTTGTTCCGCCACCACGCCTCCAAAATGCCACTACTAATGATTGTGACACACCTCTCTCCTCCACCCCCTCCTCTTCTTCTTCCTCCATGGCCTCTTCCTGTGCTTTGTCCTCAGAACCAGCGGTGCTCCGTAGGCATTCAAGGGGCTACACAAGTATGCAGGCCAAAAGATGCCATGCGGTGCTTGAGCTGGTGTGCTTGGGGGACAGGAGCCACACTGGGGCAGAGGTTCTGTCAGCTCTGCAGGGGCAGGTTCAGAGGTGGTTGACGCCACGCCAACTTAAGGCAGGAATGGTGGTTTGCGACAATGGCACCAACCTCCTCTCTGCCCTCCGACAGGGACAAATGACCCATGTGCCCTGTTTGGCTCACATCCTTAACTTGGTGGTGCAGCGGTTCTTGGGCAGGTACCCGGGCTTACAGGATGTCCCGAGGCAGGCCAGGAAAGTCTGTGTGCATTTCCGCCGGTCATATAATGCCAGTGCTCGGCTGGCAGACCTCCAAAAGGAGTTTAACCTGCCCAAGAACCGCCTAATCTGTGACATGCCCACCAGGTGGAAATCAACGTTGGCCATGCTGCAGCGGCTGCACACACAGCAGAGGGCCATCAATGAGTGCCTGTGCGACTATGGCACCAGGACAGGGTCAGGGGAGCTTGTTTTTTTTTCCCCATGCCCATGGGCCATGATCAGGGATGCATGCACTGTCCTGTCACCATTTGAGGAGGCCACGAGGATGGTGAGCACTGACAGTGCATGCATCAGTGACACTGTCCCCCTTGTCCACCTGTTGGAGCACACGCTGCGTGGAATAATGGACAGGGCACTTGAGGCAGAACAGAGGCAGGAAGAGGAGGACTTCCTTAGCTCTCAAGGCCCCCTTTATCCAGACAGTGTTCCTGCGTGCCCGCCGATCACACAGGAAGAGGACGAGGAGGAGGAGGAGGATTGTGTCAGTATGGAGGTGGAGCCTGGCACTCAGCATCAGCAGCAGTCTTTAAGCGATCAGTCCCAAAAAACACATGGACTTGTACGTGGCTGGGCGGAGGTGGCCATGTCGTCCTTAGTGACCCAGAGAACTCCGGACCGAATGCCTCAGCAAACCTACGCTGCATGGCCTCCCTGATCCTGCAAAGCCTGCGTAAGGATCCTTGTATTCGTGGTATCAAGGAGAAGGACCAATACTGGCTGGCAACCCTCCTTGATCCACGTTACAAGGGTAAGGTTGCGGACCTTATCTTGCCATCGCAGAGGGAGCAGAGGATGAAACATCTTCGGGAGGCCTTGCAGAAAGGTCTGTGCAACGCGTTCCCAGAGACTGGGAGGTTACAAACTCCTGTTTCTGGACAACGTGTTGCTGAGGCTTCGGTCAGTCAAAGAAGGAGCGGTATAGAAGGTGGCCGTCTGACCGATGCGTTCAGACAATTTTTTAGTCCGCAGCCCCAAGGTATGATCGGTTCCAGCAACCATCGCCAGCGTCTGTTTTACATGGTGCAGGAATACCTAGGGGCAAGATCTGACTTGAACACCTTTCCCACCGAAAATCCTCTGGGTTACTGGGTCTTGAGGATGGATCACTGGCCAGAGCTTGCACAGTATGCAATTGAGCTACTGGCCTGTCCTGCATCCAGCGTTCTTTCGGAACGCACATTCAGTGCTGCTGGAGGCTTTGTAACCGAACACAGGGTGCATCTGTCCACCGACTCGGTCGATCGACTGACCTTCATAAAAATAAATCAGTCTTGGATCACCACCAGCTACCAAGCACCTGATGCTGATGTAACCGAATATTTTTTTTGAAATCTCAGATCCCTTTAAAGACTGCCTTTGCTGATGCTGAGTGACTATCCTGAGTAATTATCCTCTTCCTCCTCAAAGATCACGCTGATAGTTGTAAGAATATTTTTGGTTCTGGGCGCCACCACCAGTGCCTAAGGCCCAATTTTTCAGCCCCTGTTTAACAGGGGCGTGTAATTACAATTTTTGATGCAATACTTTTCAGCAGGGCTCGTTCCTGCATTCCAACTAGAGTATCTGTGAGGGGTTGCAGTGTTGTGGCACCATCACAAGTGCCTAAGGCCCAATTTTTCAGCCCCTGTTTAACAGGGGCGTGTAATTACAATTTTTGATGCAATACTTTGCAACAGGGCTCGTTCCTGCGTTCCAACTAGAGTATCTGTGAGGGGTTGCAGTGTTGTGGCACCAGCACCAGTGCCTAAAGCCTAATTTTTCAGCCCCTGTTTAACAGGGGCGTGTAATTACAATTTTTGATGCAATACTTTGCAGCAGGGCTCCTTTCTGCGTTCCAACTAGAGTATCTGTGAGGGGTTGCAGTGTTGTGGCTCCAGCACCAGTGCCTAAGACCTCATTTTTCAGCCCCTGTTTAACAGGGGCGTGTAATTACAATTTTTGATGCAATACTTTGCAGCAGGGCTCGTTTCTGCGTTCCCACTAGAGTATCTGTGAGGGGTTGCAGTGTTGTGGCACCAGCACCAGTGCCTAAGGCCCAATTTTTCAGCCCCTGTTCAACAGGGGCATGTAATTACAATTCTTGATCTAATATTTCACAGCAGGGCCCGTTTCTTCGCCCACCAAGAGCGAGTGAGGACTTACAGTGTTGTGGCACCAGCACCAGCACCACCACCACCACCAAAGGCCCAATTTTTCTGCTCCTGTTCAACAGGGGCATGTAATTACAATTCTTGATCTAATATTTCAGAGCAGGGCCCTGTAGGGGCTTACAGTGTTGTGGCCACAACAACACCTAAGGCCCAAATTTCTGCAGAGTATATAGGGCAGGCCCCTACTTTCAAACATCCTACTTACAAATGACTACTGCTTGCAAATGGAAGGAGACAACAGGAAGTGAGATTAAATCTACCCTTAGGAAAGGAAATTCTCTCCTGTAAGAGTTAATATGGGAAAAACATTTCTCCTTTCCACTGATGCTTTATCACCAATCCTTGTTTCACAAAAAAACCCAAATTTTCAAAAAACATTTGTCATTGGGACAAAAAGTGAGGTGAAATCTTCTGAAGAGGAGCACAGACAGCAAAACAAATGTTACAAGGGTGATAACCCTTCCCTATGTTTTCCAAAAAGCTTAAAATAGATCTTTTGGCTGGAGCTAAACACGTTAAAAATGTACCAGTTCAAAATTACAAACAGATTCTACTTAACAACAAACCTACAGTCCCTGTCTTGTTTGCACCGCCTGTATACTGCTGTTCAGAGTACAGAGCCTGTATACTGCTGTTTCCTTTTTTACTTTGGGTGTGGGGTTCCCCTTAATATCCATACAAGACCCAAAGGGCCTGGTAATAGACTGGGGGATACCCATGCCGTTTGTCTCACTGATTTTCATTCATATTGCCAGGACCCGACATTACATTAAAGCCGCAAGCAGTTTTAAATGACTTTTTTTCCTTTAAAAGTGTAATTTTGTGCAGGGACTGTTTTAAGCACGGGAAACACGCGCCACTTTACAGGCATACTATAGACACCCCCCAGGTATGATATTTAAAGGAATATTTCACTTTTTTTTTTTTACTTTAAGCATCATTAACCACTTCAATACCAGGCACTTAGACACCTTCCCGCCCAGGCCAATTTTCAGCTTTCAGCGCTGTCGCAATTTGAATGACAATTGCGCGGTCATGCACCACTGTACCCAAACAAATTTTTTATCATTTTGTTCCCACAAATAGAGCTTTCTTTTGGTGGTATTTGATCACCTCTGCGGTTTTTATTTTTTGCGCAACAAATAAAAAAAGACCGAAAATTTTGAAAAAAAACAAGTTTTTCCTTGTTTCTGTTAAAATTTTTTGTAAATAAGTACATTTTCTTCTTCAATGACGGGCACTGATGGGCACTGATACGGTGGCACTGATGGGCACCGATGAGGTGGCACAATGAGGTGGCACTGATGAGGTGGCACTGACGGGCACTGATGATGGGCACTGATAGGCGGCACTGATGGGCACTGATAGGTGGCACTGATGGGCACTGATAGGTGGCACTGGTACGCGACACTGATGGGCACTCATAGGTGGCATCGATGGGCACTCATAGGCAGCACTGATGGGCACTCGTAGGTGGCATTGATGGGCACTCGTAGGTGGCATTGATGGGTAGTTATGGGTGGCACTGATAGTTGGCACAGATGGGCACTGATAGGTGGGCACTGATGGGCACAGATGGGCACTGACAGGTGGCACAGATGGACACTGATGGGTGGCACTGATGCCCCTAAGGGTGGCATTGCTGGGCATCAGTGCTATATAATAGTGCCAATCAGTGCCCATTTGTGGGCACTAATTGGCACAGATTGGGCATTGACTGGGCACATGTGGATGGCCATGGGGTACATACCTGGCCATCCACATGTTGCCCCTTCCCTGGTGGTCCTAGTGGCGATCCCCGGTGGTCCAGTGTGGTGATCTGAGGGGGAGTGAAGTAGAATAGTAAAGTATCGAACCAGGCAGAACTTCAGCAATGCAGGTTTATTAACAGCTGATAACATACAGGTTTATGTTCAAAATATTACAATATACAGGTCTAATTTATACAGTTTCTTACAATGCATGCATATTAGATATAGGTATTCTTATCCTCTAACCAAATTGAAACAATTGTGAATTGTTCTCACCTTGAACCAGAATGGGTCTTTACTGCCAATTCTTGGGAACCTCTCACCTGATAGGGACCAGCCAATTGGCCGGTGGTCTGGTCCCCTCACAGAGTTCTGAGTTCCTGCTCGACCAAGTTCGTGAGGCAAAATTCACCTGAGACCACATTCTGGAACAAGTTAAGAAGTCTTCTCTGACTCGTACGAGGAGACAAGTTATGGACAGATACTTGCCCATTGGTTCTGACCTCTATGACCCGTGAAGTAGGGCAGCATACATAGAGTTCAGCCTTATGAGCTCCTATCTGACTTGTCTGTCTAACAATTGCAGAGCTTGCATTTATATACCATTTTACAAGTCTTATCTCAACTATCTCTCTTACATATGATTGGTCGCTAAGATCTACGTCAAAGTAACTAAGCATAAATCTGACACCTGTTCTACAACCAGATAAACTTAATTATTCCCAAAATTCCTATATGTTCATTAAAGTGATTTATAACTGGTTTTGTCCAATTAAAAACCCCTGTGTAGAGACAGTCTGGCACCCAGCTGTGTTATCAAATTCTCCTTATCTTGATAAGATTTAACTAAGTTCAAGAATGACAGATTTATGACATTTGGGAAAATGAACTTTCAATAACCCCACCAGATGTGTCTATATGTGTAACTATATAATCCTATATGCAAAAGTACTGTATCAAATATATACATATATACACATACACATACACACATATATGTATATATATATACATCTATATACACACATACACACACATAGCCAATTACTAATTCAATATTGTCTAATTATTACATACATATATATATATATATATATATATATATACAAATACATACACACATGTATTTCCTTATTCAATGTATTTTAACAGTTTTAATGAGGGCTCAAAAGACCTTTGTTTGACCCTGTCAAACTTAATTAATGTTCTGTACATAACTTTCCTGTATTCCACCTAATTATTTTAACCACCTGTTTTCTTATCTTATCTGTCTGAGACAATTCTATATTACTTGAATCTATTCTAATGAACTTTCACCCAGTAAACTATAAAGTATAAGAAAGAAGCAGAGAGGTCATCCAAAGTTCAGCATTTAAAAATGAAGACTTTCTAAATCTATGGAAAACACAGTATACATTATTAAAGATTAATAATTGCTTTACTTATTGAATAATAATATTGATAAAACCACTACTATATAATAATATGAATAATAATAATAATAATAATTATCAATAAAATATATGCAAATCAATATATACAATATGAAATACATTGGCTAATATGAGATTCCACAACAGGAGCTGCGCTAATAAACAATCAGCGCAGACCCCCCCCTGTTAGGAGAGCCGCCGATCGGCTCTCCTCTACTCGCGTCTGTCAGACGCGAGTGAGGAAGAGCCAATCACCGGTTCTTCCTATTGACATCGTGATCAGCCGTGATTGGACACGGCTGATCACGTGGTAAAGAGCCTCCGCTGGAGGCTCTTTACCAAGATCGGTGTAGCGGTGTGTCAGACTGACACACCGATCCACCGAACACCGCAATGCGCGCCGGCGCGGGCGCGCGGCGGCATGTTATCCTGCTGGACATCATATGACGCCCAGTCGGGATAACTCAACCACCGCCCGGCTGTCATCTGCTATGGGCCAGGCGGGAAGTGGTTAAAATCACTGCTCCCAAAAAAACGTCCGTTTTTAAAAGTTTTTTTTGCATTGATACATGTCCCCTGGGGCAGGACCCGGGTCCCCAAACCCTTTTTAGGACAATACCATGCAAATTAGCCTTTAAAATGAGCACTTTTGATTTCGAACGTTTGAGTCCCATAGACGTCAATGGGGTTCGTGCAAATTTTCGGTCCGTTCGCAGGTTCTGGTGCGAACTGCACCGGTGGGGGTTTGGCTCATCCCTAGTGACAACGCATTTATAATAGCATTCTCCTAGGAGCAGCCTTTCCCCACTCTACCTGGTCAGGTACCAACCACAGCAACCCCATGTATGCAAAGAATAAAATATACTGTATGCATTACCAGGACATACTGCGCTGCTTTATCAAAGTAATGTACTTACAGCAAACTTTACTAGGATAAAGCAACAAATTGTTTACTTGTCCTGGTGTTGCTTTATTCTTTGCATTTACAGGGTTCCCTTTGGTTGGTACAGGACCAAGCTACTCTACCTGCAGTGGTGTTGTTTGAGTGAAGTGGTTGTAAATATCTGGCAGATGACAAGTGCATGTGACCTCATAAGTTAAAGGAGTCAATTTTTTTTGGTAAGCAAATGGGATGTGCTTTGTTTTGGTGATGGTACACTGAAGTCCGAGCAAATTGTTTGCAGTGGATCTGCACAAGCTTATCACAGCACAGTTTTGTTGGATTTTTTTTTGTGTGACATGTATGTTTTATGCTTATTATTTATTGTACCAGCACTTTGGAATGTACATATATTAACTATTCTTGATATCTATCACACTATAGCATTTTATTGTGGTACACACTTATATGATTAATGTTATTTTCCTTTTCTTTATTTCCCCAGTGACAGCCTGCCAGAATAGCTAGGATCTGTGAAAGCAGGTCTGTATTATACATTACTGCCCCTATACTGTACCCTCCTGCCCACCGTACTGTCCACTTACCCTCCCCCTGTACTGTGCCCTCCTGCCCCCCCCCTGTATTGTACTCTCCTGCCCCCTGTACTATGTCCACTTACCCTCCCCCTGTACTGTGCCCTCCTGCCCTCTATACTCTGTCCACTTACCCTCCCCCTGACTGTGCCCTCCTGCTCCCCCCTGTACTGTACTCTAATGCCCCGTACTATTTCCACTTACCCTCCCCCTCTACTGTGCCATCCTGCTCCCCCTGTACTGTCCCCTACTGTCCCCTGTACTGTGCCCTCCTTTCCCCTGTACTGTGCCCACTTACCCTCCCCCTGTACTGTCCCCTCCTGTCCCCTGTACTGTGCCCTCCTTTCCCCTGTACTGTGCAAACTTACTCTCCCCCTGTACCCTCCTTATACAGTTCATCTTTATCACTTGAATTATTTTTCCTATTATGGGCGTTAGTGGGGCCTCATGTCTAAGTTTTGCCTAAGGCCCCACAAAGCCTAGAGCCACCTCTGGGGGAGTATGTAACTTCATCCCCCCTTCAGGCATGTACATGATTGAGGCCTGTAGTCTGGACAACACATCAGCTCCTAGTAGATTCAAGGGACATGTAGAGGACTCCACGAATCTGTCAAGGAAAATGTCCCCACTTGGAGTGGCTCAGTAAGTGGACTGGAGCGGGGCACCCCATCCACTCCCATGCAGAAAACGTGTGTGTGTGTGCCTTTTCATAGTGGGAGAAGCTCCGATCATCAAAGGCCTGTATGAGTCTAGCATGATACTTCTTCACAGACTCCAGTCTCCAGTCAGCTGAGTACGTTTCTTCTATCTGCACTATCCTGCGGAAGAAGGGCATTGGCTGCTTCTCTGAGTCAGGCAGACTTGTCCCTAAGGTCGCTGCTTGTGATGGGGTAAAAGCGACATACATCACTGGTGCCCCTTCCGGTAACTGAGACTGTTGTTGTTGCGGGGGCAGGGAAGGGACCCTGTTCCTTATGGTTGCCAGCATGTGTTTTAGATCCTCTCGGAACTGTGAGTCCGGAACCAGATTGGGGGTTAAATCAGTGGGTGGCCTTGCTGCCTGTTGTTGGTCTTCCCACTCAGAAGCTTCTTCATCATTATTATATCCGGCCTGTGAATGTGATGCTTCTTTATTGGGGAAAACAGGTGTGTGGTAGGAACCATCCTGGTTTAAAACAGGGAGGACTGGGTATAGGCTGTGTTTGAGTCTACTGGGTGTAGCAAGATGGCCGCCGGCAGGAAGTGCACTGGGCTGGGCAGGAAGTGAAGGCATGGGTGCACTAAGATGGCCGCCAGGCAGAGTTGTCACAGTGGGTTGTGCTTGGGCTGGGGTGGTGTGACGGGAGTGGTTGTCAGGCGGGGGCAGGGTTATCCCTCCCCTCCTCTGTTTCAGGTCTTTGCATAGCGCGGTGGTTCCAACATATCATCAACTCTGTGATACATAATACAATTGCCAGCTTTCTTAACTTCCTTTGTCCAATTTTCTTTATCACACAGGATCTTTCTCCCTGTTTCTTTAGCAACATAACTTTCGCCACTTCTTACAACTTTGTTAACTATTTCAACATCTTCTCTCCTCTTTACAATATCACATTCTAACATTCCTTTCTCTCTCTCTATTCTGTTTCTTGGCTGACGGCTTGAGAGAAGAATACGAACAACAAATGGGTTAATATTCCTCTTTCACTGTTTTCTTATCAACAAATTCCTACGGTGGGGGCACATAACGCTGTTCCTGGCTGTTACTGTCTGCTCTACCTCTGTAATGTACGGTTAATCTCAGAACAAGCAATTCAGGGGTGTTGGGGAGCAACAAGTCTTTGGGTAGCCACCTTCTCTCACCTTCCCCAGTCCCCAACCCCTCTCGTGTATAGCAAACAGTAAACCACAAATACACTCAGGACAGAACATTACACCTGTCACTCTTTGAACTGCAAAGTTTCAGCAGACTAAGATAAACAACAGGGGCAGACAACTCCCCTGAAAAACCTGTTTATAGACGTTTGTTGCAGGATAACATCTCACTCCAGAGGCCGACAGCTCATCTGGGGATGACAACACACACATCTGCAACACTTTCAGACTGCGAAGACAGCAGCTGAGATAAACCCTCAGAGGTCCTACAAACCTCGAGTAACCCATCTATAAGTGCTTGCTGCAGGATAACATCTCACTCCAGAGGCCGACATCTCATCTGGGGATGAGATCACACACACACATCTGCAGCACTTTCAGTTTGCTGAGTTGCAGTTTTTCAGAATGACAGATAGTGAACAGATAATACAGACAGCAGAAACCCATCAGCAGGTTCGTTAAAACAGCCCCAGGCGAGGAAATTATTTTACCTGCCTCTAAAACAGTCTCAGAGTACCGACAGAATCCAGCAGCCAACCAAGAGACAAGAAAGTCGAACAGTGGTAAGAATATATTTGCTTACCGTACTGTTAGGGCTGCGCAGACCCCTTCCTTCCCTCTCAGTTTAGCCGCTCAAATCCTTATCACGGTCTTGCTTCGACTGTAGCCTGAAGCTCCGGGTTTCGGCACCAGCTGTTAAGGTTAAGAGCTTCAATCGAGCTCAAGGTTATCTGCTGCTGTTTCTAATTGAAAAGTGTGGATATGCATGCATATGAAAGTAAACACTCTGAGACACCCTCAGCTCGATTGCTTGTTACACTTCTAATTTATTTGAGGGCGGTGCTAATGCTTTATACACAAAAATACGTAATTGCTATGTTAGTCTAATAGGTACATCTCATTGGTTAAGATAGAAGAAAGAGAGACTTCATGTCGAGGTTTGGTTGTTGCTGGTTCTGTCTCCAGTTCCGCATTCTTCTGATGTGTGGGATGTAGGGTGTATCCGCCATTTTGAGAAGATAAAGAAACAGAGCAAATCTGTATACTTATATAATGAGTAAGGAGAAAAACATGTATACACATAAGAAAATAGACATTTTCAGATTATTATTATTATCTACATTACATTCCTTCACAGTGTTATGAATGCATCCCTAAATGAATTCCAATGTTAATTTTTCATGCTGCTCAATTTATTGAGGTATAAATGCAGGATCAACTCTAACCTTTGCCCAATCAACTCTAGTAGGAAGGGCCCTTCCGAAGTGGCCATAGGTTATTTGAACCAGATGATTCTTATGGCTGGGTTGGGCTTATGGCTCATCAGTGCATCAGCCATATTGAAACAAGTCCACACACCTCATGGCTGCCACGATCAGTTCATATAACCTTTTTGTAAGACCCTGGATGGTTCTGCTATGACAGGACATATAATTTTGACCCACACAAAAGGGGTGAGTAATAACCTCCGGACACACACCGTCAGCATACAGGATATCGACATATGTAAATGATCTCCACATATAAACAAAAAAAGTGCTCCAATAGTGTAATACCGTACTGAAAATTTATTAAAACCACAGCAAACTCTTCCACCATTGCACTCACATAATAAAAAATCACATCAAGCAGAGAAAATTCCACAGCGAAAACACTCCAAGCAGTATAACCCGGTGTAAGACGGTCGCGGCGGACCCTAGGTGTATAGCAGTTGGTTTACAGCCTCACCCGCTCCTCGGAGCCGATCCCCCACATCCTGGTGTGGCGTCACTACGTATTGCGTCACACATGGATAATTGCCGTACAGCCACGCCCCGACATGTTTCGTCACAAGGACTTAATCATGGGATTGGCTGCATGGCTAGGCAATCTATCCCTATATACTCTCCGTTCACATTACGAGCGGACATGGCTCCATTGCCCCTGCACACTCCCTGTGTCCCCGCTACCTACAAGAAACATAATCCCTCTGATCCAAGAAAGGGAGAAAAGTTTTTCCGACAACGTGGAGCCCCGTGTGTACACATTTTTTTCTCCTCTGCTGGATTTGTTTAGCCAACAAGTATAAAGTTGTCCACCCTTTTCTGCACACAAGCCTGTAGGACCAGGGGGTTGTTAGTAGCTGGGTGTTTGTTCCTTCAATCTCCAGGCTAAAAAACTCTATATTCAAATTTTAAATTGTGGACATCTATCTAATCTGTTAACATAAATATCTTTAATACCAATGATTGAAAGGACAATATCTATGAAATAATCACATTTCTATATTTTAATGTCACACCCCCCTCTTCTAGATGACAGATGTCTGAGATTTAATGGGTCTTCCAGTGAGTTTGCATTATAGCTTTTCATGGCCAAGATACATCAAAATATTATATTTTTCATGGGGCCTTCAACTGAGGAGTTGTCACTCCAGGAGAGCACCCCCCCCCCAACAGGGAAGGCGGATTGAATTATCCCATCCAGTGGAGAGCTGAAGTCAAGAGACAAAACTTATCTTGAAACAGAGTAACCTGAACAATGGTGCCACCTTACACAAAACCAGCTGACAATGATCAAATTTGTGTTTTACGATCTAAATAACAAAGCCTTTGAATAAAGGAAAAGCTGGGTAAATAACCCCATTGTTTCAAAGGGTGAGATCACCACCCTAAAAAGAAACTAATGTTGACTCAGCTTTGCTTCAGACAATGACTGAGATGCAAGGTTAATGATACATCAGAACGACAACAGTCACAAGTATCTGAACAGTCGATAATGAATATGTGTTTAAAAATGCCTAAAAGGAGGAATTGTTTGTACAGCTAAACCCTTATCTAAATCTTCGTTGAGCCTGTCCAAGGTTCATTTCAAATGCTTTAGGAAAACATTTAAATTCTGTATACATGTGGTATTTTAAATATATGTTATTATAAATAATGCAAATTCTATATTAGATTCCAGCTCATAGATACAGCTATGATTTTAGTATCCACTGACCCAATGAATACTCTGCCATAAGGTGGAAATATGATATTTTGATATAGAGCAAATTAAGAATTATGTTAAGATACCCATCATTGTCATAAAGACATAGAAATCGTGACCACATCTGCATAAAAATACCCATATAGCATGTGTTGTCCCAAGATAAATAGGTCTTCACAGGATAGGCAGGAGTTATGCATTTATCCATATAGACAATCATTTTGTGTGATATTAATTAGAATTATACTGAGTGCATTGTATATTGTGCAGGTTGCCGAAGTCCCTGAATAATATAGATATATATTCTTCAGCCCCAATATATAGGTAGATGCCTGTAACGAAACATCCCACACTCCGCTTAAGTGCTTTCGTCATACACCGCTTCCTCCCAGTCTGAATATAGATATCAGATATTCCAACCGCTCACAAGCACAAAACAAGACGATACTTGTTTAGTTGCTGAACATGGACTCTTTATTAGAACCAAAATACAAGTCTTAAATACAGAACAAGAGGAGGTCCCCCCTCCTGCTCATATTACTCTAACAATACACCTGTAACCAGAAACCTATTTAACATGAGCTATTTAACTAATCCCCTAAAGCAGCCGATGTGACTCCGTAACTACACTACACATTATCATACATTTCAACACAGAACTCCTTCATACAATTGCAGGGTTAATTAGCACAAACAACAATGGGTAAAAGACTCTTAAAAGCTGTGGCAAGCCAGTCTAGACTCATTTACATTATAGAAGACAACAGACCAACAGGTGACTGGAGTTGATGACATTAGCATCTAACAGTATGTGTCCCAACAGTATGAATCCGTCACTATTTCTAATATGGCATATACAGGGTTCCCAGAGTCTGTTTGTCTTGGGGGGATATGGACCTGAATCCAAAGTAACACCACCTCAAGGGTCCCCAGGCATACAGCTCACAAAAAGCACCGTTCCCCCAAATGCCAGGGCCCATGATCGATAGGCAGGAGGCTAGCATTCAATCCCCACCAAAAGCCTCTGTCCTGGCTAGGTCTGTCGGAATTCCCATTATGAAAGAAAACATATTTTCTTTTAACAAATAGTTAAGAACACATTTTTCTGCCCTCAGACACACCTAGTGGCTGAAGATGATATTACCTGAGCTCACCAGGTAAATCATTAAAGTTCTCCAACCAATGGAGAATAAGCCAAACCTTCTGGGCTGAGCTTATGATAATTTTTTGAGCTTATTGTCCCAGATGGTATAAAGTATGTGTGGGCCATAGAGAGAGGATCACAGACCCACACGCCGGATACACCCCCTAGACGATCAAGAAGCTTGCTGATAATTGACCACTCCCCATCTTGCTGGACCTTGTTGCTGGAACTACTCGAAGTACTTATAATTTGTCGGATATCTTCCCCTTTTAAACTGTGGTAAGATACAGATCATATAAATACTAATTAATCTTTTCCTCTCAAAATTGTAGGGTTTGTATTTTACAGTTTATGTGATAACCTTATCATGTACAGTGTGTAGGGTAGTTTTATAATTAATCATTTTCCCATATTGATTGTCTAGGTTGTGTGTATTGTAGCCGTGCTTGGGGGAATTCAGATATAGACCTGTATTACAACAATTTAAATTACTGTGATCCCAGGGAAAGTATTTATCGCCCCATTCAATTTAGTAGCTCTGTTGGATTAATATTTCTTTCAAATTGACAATATCTATCTGTTAACTCCGCGAGACATACTTTGTATTCCTTCCGGCCGGAGAAATTCAGAGGACCGTTTCCCCGAGCGACAAGGGATATTGTGTTCTTGAACGTAAGGCGCGAGTACCGCAAATATTTTTCTAGCAGAACCATTTGGGGTCCCCTGAGTTATCTGTAATATATTAAGAAATATAGTTTTATTGCCGTGTTGATGTTTTTGATAATGTGTGTGAAATATTAATCACCAGAAATCCTGGTTCTGTATGAAATTGTGTAACTATACTTGTAAATTACTTGTATTGGGAGATATTTATACTTTGGTAAGAATTCCCCATAGATTGACAAACTCAGGAAATTATTGTGGTATGTACTGATTATCTGAACAAGATTCACAACTTTACCATAAGGTTGGAGGCACTGAAAAAAACAAAACACTGAGATCTTAATTTGAATTCCCCATATGTATTATTAAGATTTCATACCACACTCACAACAAGCTTATGCCTGGCAAGACAGGCCATCAGCATTCCCATTCTTGCTCCCTTTCTTGTGTTGAATGGTAAATCTGTATGGGCTCCAAGGCAACAATTTTCAATTGTCCCTTGCAACTGTGTAACTTGCTAATGGGGGTTGTAGTCACTGATTACCATGAACGTGGGACCATAGAGATGGTGCTGCAGCTTTTGTAGGTCCTATACAATTGTCAAGCATTCCTTCTCCATGGTGGCATATAGTGGCGTCTTCTCCAGGCAGCAGCATCCAGCTAAGGTACAGCTCCTCTCCAGCTGGGTTCACCTGGCTCAGCAATGTGGCCAGACTATAGGCCACATTGTTAGTCTAGACCAGTGTTTCTCAACCTTTTTCCAGTCGGGGCACCCTTAAAAAGTATTTTCAGTCTTGAGGCACCCCAGTCCAAGGCTTAGTTCACGTTACTGTGTGTCGCGGAACATGCGCAAAACCGCACTCGTTCCCGACACACAGACAAATGCTTTGCTCTTTAGGCTTTGTTTCCACTAGTGTGACTTTTCATGCGACTTGGGACTGAAAAATCGCATGACAAATAGTACCCCATGATTTCCAATGAGTACCGTTCATATCTATGCAACTTCAAGTCGCAGCGACTTCAAAGTAGTCCCTGCACTACTTTGGTCCCACTTTGATGCGACTTGAGGTCCATAGACACAGGCATTGCTTCAAATCGCGGTAAAAAGTCGTGGTAAAAAATTGCGGTAAAAAATTGCGCGACTTTGGGGACGCAATAGTGGAAACATAGCCTTAGGGGTGCCATTAATTCTTAATGGTACCTTACACATTGCAAAAATGTGGGGTACTTTTGGTGCAGTGCAATTTAAAAAAAAAAAAAAAGGTCGGGGATTTCCTTCCCTGAATTTTTGTGGTTAGGGAAGCCCATTGAAATGAATGGGCTGCACTACATGCAGCATGCAGCAACACAGATGTGAATCAAGGACTTGTTCACATGTCGGGTTGGAGGGGTGGTAAAAGCACATGGTTAAGCTGTTTTTACCACCTCCAAATTCTTCCCCTTTAGCTGCAGAGACAACAGCTGGGGGTGTACACATGTTGTGGCTGCAGCTGGAGGTATACCCAGGGTGAATGGGGCGGAACTCCAACTACCCTGCAACTGTGTGCATTGCACGGTTGCGGTGTAGAGATGCTGCATTAAAACAGGTGGTGAGGAGGCAACATAATGCCTCTTTACCGCCTGTCAAATGCCTCTGAAAAGCGATCTGTGCATAGGGTGCTTTTCAGAGGAGAAGCAGTCCTTGCTGCTATCACAAACAAGACCTACAAAAGCAGTTCTGATGGTACAGGAATGGGGGGGGTGTCAGGATTAAAAGTAACATACACACACACACACACACATATACAGACACATACATGTGCACACACGCATACAGACACATACATACAGACACTTGTACATAGCACAGTACCTTTCCAGTTTCCTCATTCAGCCAGGTACTGCACTGTAGGGGGAAGCAGAGAGCACAGCACACGCCCCTGCACTTTACTTTCACTTTGCTGAGGTTGACGGAGCTTCTCACAGTGCCGATGTACAGTTCGGCAGGGAATCGTGAGATCGGGCTCATCTGACAGCCCTTCTCTCCCCTGATCCGCGGCACACCTGAGAACCTCTGACGTCACCCCAGTGTGCCGCGGCACACTGGTTGAGAAAGGCTGGTCTAGACTACAAACCTATAGTATATGTTTGAGGCCTGCAGCACTGGAGAGTTGGCCAGGACATTCCTAAGGGCTATGCATGACTGTTAACAGTTGGGTGTCCAGAAGACTTGCTTTGGCAGCTTCTTCTTAGTCAGGTCCATCAAGGATTTAGTCAGGGCACTATAGAGAGTGTCATGTAGCAGTTAAGACCAGAACTGTGTGGACTACAACAGAGGAAACCCAAAGGTGTATAAGTGAAATATAATGATTTATTAAGATAAGTGAATAAACACAACCACCTCCAATATAATACAATGTACAACCAACCAACCACAAACAGAAACCCACCAATAATAATAGTAACAGATAAATATATACATATAAAGGGGAATACTGGAATCATAAACGGAACCAGGCCAGGGTCGTTGATGGGAGGTCAACAGCTGGGGATAGGGAACAAACAGGACAAGGAGAGGATGGATGAATCACAGGAGGGACGAGTACAGGTACAAGGCTCAGGGTTCAGGTACAGGGATCAGGTTCAGAGACAGGATCAGGATTCAGAGCTCACAGAATCAGGTCAGGGCACAAGGAAGATACCAAGGCAAAGTGTGTGTGTACTTGCCGGGTATTTATACATATCTCCTGAAATCAGGCTCAGGTGATGCCTGATCGCAGGAGATGATGTCAGCTCCACACTGCCAGGAACCATCGGCTGGTGAGCGCCAGTACTGTGGCCCAAAGATCAAATAATACCACCAGCAGGAGAGAGCTCCCCTGATTGTATGGAACTGTCAGGAGACACCAGCTGGTGGACATCAGTACTGCACGCCAAATGCCTGACAGTGACATCAGCGGATGGAACCTTTCCTGACAGTACGCCCCCTCAAAGGAGCGGGCTCCAACTAGCTGCTGCTGGGACAAGTCCATGGCATCAAGCCGGGCAGCTGGCAGAGTCACATCAAGCTGGGCATGTGGAAGGTCCATGGCTTTAAACTGGGCAACGGGCAGAGTCACACTAAGCTGGGTATGAAGGAAGTCCAAAGTATCAAACCGGGCGGGCTGAGTCACATCAAGCTGGGTATATGGAAGGTCCATGGCTTTAAACCAGGCAATGGGCAGAGGCACCTCAGGCTGGGCAGCGGGCAGTGACACATCAAGCTGGGCAGCGAGCAGTGGTACATCAAGCCGGACAGCGGGCACATCGATCTGGGCAGTGGGCACAGACACATCAGGCTGGGCATCGGGCACCTTAACCTGGGCAGCAGGCATGGACATAACAAGCTTGGCAGCGGGCACAGACACATCAATCTGGGCAGTAGGCAGGTCAAACTGGGTAGCAAGCACAGGAACCTCAAGCTGGACAGCAGGCACAGGCACCTCAAGCTGGGCAGCGGGCACATCAAGCTGGGCAGCGGGCACATCGAGCTGGGCAGCAGGCACATCGAGCTGGGCAATGGGCACATCAAGCTGGGCAACAGGCATGGGCACATCAAGCTGGGCAACAGGCATGGGCACATCAAGCTGGGCAGCAGGCATGGGCACATCAAGCTGGGCAGCAGGCATGGGTACATCAAGCTGGGCAGCAGACAGAGGCACATCAGGCTGGGCAGCAGACAGAGGCACATCAGGCTGGGCAGCAGACAGGGGCACATCAGGTTGGGTAGCAGGCTCCGGGTCATCTGGCAGGGCAGCAGGCTCTGAATAATCTGGCAGGGCAGAAGTCTTCGGGTCGCCTGGCAGGGCAGCAGGCTCTGGGTCATCTGGCAGGGCAACAGGCTCCTCAGACCGGGAAACTGGCACCGGAACCTCAGACCAGGAAACTGGCACCGGAACCTCAGACCAGGGAACTGGCACCAGAACCTCAGGCCGGAACACTGGTACCGGAACTTCAGGCCGGTGCCACTGGCACCGCAACCTCAGGCCGAAACACTGGCCCTGGGACTTCAGGCTGGAACACTGGCACCGGGACTTCAGGCCGGAACACTGGCACCGGGACTTCAGGCCGGAACACTGGCACCGGGACTTCAGGCCGGAACACTGGCACCGGGACTTCAGGCCAGGACACAGGCACCGGGACTTCAGGCTGGGACACAGGCACCTGGACTTAAGGCTGGGACGCAGGCACCAGGACTTCAGGCTGGAGCAGGAGGCAGGCTGGGTTACTGGCAGGATCAAATGGGTTGAAAAGGACTTCCATCTCTTGTTTGGTTTAGCTACTGAAGTCCTGTAGGTAACTGCAGGACTATAAGTAAGGGGTGAAGCAGACTGGAGAGGAGGGTTGGAATATGGCAGGGAAGAGGTAACAGTAGCTGGGGATGTTCTTGTGGGATTGGCAGCCAAGAAGAGGCAGGTGGGTTAAAGGCAGGATAGGTGCAGGGAGTAGAAACTGGGTATTGGTATTTGGTGAGAAGCAGGGTATACTGAGCTGCGACTGAGGTTGCCATGGGTAAAGAGGAAAAAGGCATTTGGGTAGGCAGGTGTCTGATGGCAGAGGTGGTTTGTTGTGGGTTGGCTGGGGCTGATTGCAGCATATCAGACCATGCTAAGAGTAGTGGTTGCACAAACTGCAGTTTACATTCTGCCTGTGTGACAAGGACCTGTACAGAATCAACGCACTCTGTTATCACCTGTTGGGAACAGGCTGAGTAGTGTTCAAAAAAGTATGTGGGATCTTCTTCCAAAAGCCATACCAGAGAAACAGCCGGATTCATACTGAAAGGGGGAGAAAAATCATCATGGCCCTTTGGAATACAGGGCAGGGCCAGCTCTGTACATATTTGTAACTAAAAGCTGTGCATCTCTAAACAGCATACAGCCATGATCAACCAGGGAGTGAGCCAAACAAATGATCTCTAGCAGCTGATCACTGGTCCACTCCTTCGGTATCTGGCATATTCACCAAAAAGTATATAAATAAACGTGCCTGCGCTGAGAAACCATATATATCCCAAATGTTGGGAGGTGCATATATAGTGTAAAACTATACTACAAAATTTCAATATAAAAAAAAAAAAAAAAAAAAAACTAGTAATATATAAATAATAGAATAAATACAATCCTTATATAAAAATATCCCATAATGTGCAACATGCAAGAAAACAAAATATATATGTGGTTATAAATATAAGATCAAAGTGCAAAATCAAGTGTCCACATTTAAAAAGTTCAATTCATTGATATTAACACATAAAGTGCAAGTAAGTAGTGTCCACAGAAAACAGTGTTCCTCATGCTCCTCCTTAATGGTGTTCACAATCCAGCATGCTTCAGTGCTCTCCTGTGACCCCCCGCTTGCGCTCACCTCTGAGCGTGTGACACGGTAATTAAACGGTGTCTAAACACGCATTGGAGCAACCCCTTGGGCTCATACAGGGTATGCTGGTATAAACTCCGCCACTCGCAGATGTCATCGGATAGTTTCACATACAAGAAAGAAAAAGCTCCATAGTGTGATACAGTAGGGATTTATTTAAAATATATTAAAACTTCCCTCCAGAAGGGTACTCACAATATGTAGGTGCGTGAGTGCACCAATCTTTCCAGAGAGTGTTTGTATAAAACAAGCGTTTGTATGGCGTGCGGTGTGTCGTTCCTCATCTACCTCTGTTGCTGACAGCTCCGTCCTACCCCTCCCCAAAGTAGTATAGTTTTACACTATATATGCACCTCCCAACTATTGGGATATATATGGTTTCTCAGTGCAGGCACGTTTATTTATATACTTTTTGGTTTATGCATGCAATGAAACGTGGTTAGTGTTTGCAGCTTATCTATATTTGTTTCACCTCACAGAGGCATCAGTCCATCTTTGGCTCACATAATTAGAGATATTCACCACTCACTGACGCCAACAGAGCATAGTAAACAATTACATCAGAATTTATCTCACAAACGTAAACAGAACCAAGATGGTTCATCTGTGCAGCCACTTCTGGTCAGGGATGGCTTTGGTATACTGTCACATATCAGATAAGACCAGAACTGTGTGGACTGCAACAGAGGAAACCCAAAGGTGTATAAGTGAAATATAATGATTTATTAAGATAAGTGAATAAACACAACCACCTCCAATATAATACAATGTGCAACCAACCAACCACAAACAGAAACCCACCAATAATAATAGTTAAAGATAAATATATACATATAAAGGGGAATACCGGAATCATAAACGGAGCCAGGCCAGGGTCGTCAACGGAGGGTCAGCCGCTGGGCATAGGGAACAAACAGGACAAGGAGAGGATGGATGGATCATGGGAGGGACGGGTACAGGTACAAGGCTCAGGGTTCAGGTACAGGGATCAGGTTCAGAGACGAGATCAGGAGTCAAAGCTCACAGAATCAGGTCAGGGCACAAGGAAAATACCAAGGCAAGGTGTGTGTGTGCTTGCCGGGTATTTATACATATCTCCTGCAATCAGGCTCAGGTGATGCGCCAGTACTGCGGCCCAAAGATCAAATAATACCACCAGCAGGTGAGAGCTCCCCTGACTGTCTGGAACTGTCAGGAGAAACCCGCTGGTGTACTGCACGCCAAATGCCTGACAGAGAGATCAGTGGATGGAACCTTTCCTGACAGTGAGGAACACACTTCCAATAGTACACTACAGTCTCCAGGAAGGACATGACCTGCTTCTTGAAAGTTCAGTTGGATTTTAATTTCCTTTTCTCTTTATTGCAGTTGCTGCAGATCCCAATCCTACGTCACCATACAGGTATCGGGTAGACAAATTGGCTTGTCATAGTTTTGGAAAGCAGGTTCCATTTCCTGCCTGTGCACTTCCTTTGTTGAGAAAGTAGAGGTAGAGCTGTCTTTTAAGATAGAGGAGGCATATTGTGAAATAAGAACCTTCTCTTCTGTCCATTTTACAATTTCAAATGAAATTTTCACTTCTAATAAACAGTTCTTAAATAAGGCACTTTTATAATTGATGACTTAAGCATACCCCCTTATGTTTGAAAATAAAGTGTCCTTGTTAGCCATAGAAATTAATCTACAGCCATGTTTGTTTCTTGCTAAGTGCATAGGTACATGATATCTCATTTCTGTGCCATGTCTTCTTGGTGTTGCCTACTCCTAAGCATGCTCTTGAATGGAGGAAACAGGTTGGTGAACCAAGGCTGAAGCAGAGTTTCTGGATGTAGACCACGGTCATTGGTTGCACAGACTCAAGGTTCTTTGTAGTTGTCATTTTAAAAAAGGGTGTCTGTGCCTTATAAAGGAAACAGAGACACTTTGGTCTTTTAGCAGCTTGACAAGCAAGTTTGTTGGTGCACTTTGTACCAATATATACCTTTACTTTGTGACTATGGTCAGAAGCTCTGGCTGGCTGGATATTATGGAACATTTGCCTTATTGAATTTGTTGTAATGGACATGTTTTCAAGTTTAACGCTGGGGCTACCTTATTCCTTCTATTTCTGTTTGCTCTCTTACAACATAATAAGTTGTGGATATATGTTTGACTCTGGGAAGATGCATAATAGTAGATAATAGGATTAAGACAACAGCTCATGCTACTCATACTGGCGGACAGAATGTAAGCGAAATTCAGAGAGTCATCATTGTACCTAAAAATCAGCAGGTAGGAAGTTAAAAAGAGGATATTGGTTGGGCCAAAGCAAAGGGCAAATACAAAAAGGACAACCGCTGTCAAGTAGATGGCTCGAGATCTCCGATGTCTGTATTCAACATGTGGTAGACAGAGACTGCATATGGTTCCAATGTAACATAAAGTTGTAACAATTAAAGGTATGACAAAGAAAAATATGAGATAAGGAATGAAATAGTAAAAATAAAGGCCTTTTAAATCTTTTGAGTCCAGCACATCATAACAAGTTGTAATATTTAGTGCAGGGAGCATATAGGTTTGCCTGGCAATGAGAAGAGGCACAATGCTGACCAATGAGATGAACCAGATAATACCACACACCAGCCAGGCTCGGTTCACAGTACGCCAGGCAAGAGACCGCACCGGGAACACTACTGCCAGAAATCGGTCAACGCTGATACTTGTCATGAGCAGGATGGAGCAGTACATGTTGCAGAATAATACTGCCATGACAAAGCGACACATTCCTTCTCCAATGATCCAGTTGTTTCCAGAGAATCGGTAAACAATGCGAAAAGGCAAGATACAAACAAAGATGATATCTGTAGCAGCAAGGTTCAACATGTATACAATTGATGGCTTCTTCGCCTTCATCTTAACAACAAAAATAAAGATTGCCACAATATTGAGAGGAAGAGCCAAAAGGACCACAACAGTATAAAATGATGGTACGAATTTGGTCAGCCACCAACTACTAGGGGAGATTATAAAGTCTTTTGAAGAAATGTTATATTCCACAGATGCATTATGGAAGTTTATGGTCCATACATGGTTCACACCTGGAAAGAGAAGAAAAAAAAAACATAAGGAATTACACACACAAAAAAATAAATCCTGGCACTCTAATATGCAACAAAAGATACTGTATATTGCATGAACGTTTTGGAGTTGTGAAAAATAAGAATTGGAAACAGGTGGTCTTCAACCACCTAGAACACAAGAATGACAAATGTTTGATGCTCATTGGCAGGGGTAACCAAAGGAATCCTCACAAATAGGGTTGAGTTTTGGGTCAAGGTTGGGTTCTACCAACCCATTCACAGTTCGAATGTAGCCGTTTGCCAACATAGCAACCAAGTACCAATAATACACTTTCTGGATTCTGAACGTACAGTAGGTCCAAAGGCTTAGAATGCCCAATGATGGGGCATTTTTTTTATGTGCATGACCCTTACTATAAAAAGGCAATATTACTAGCATCATATTGACTATGTGAGGGAAAGCATGGAGAGCGGTTGCTGATAAAGTGCATAGGTACAGATTAGTAGGGATGGGCAAATGGTTCAGCTCAAGCATGAGTTCGGGCCGAACATTTGCCTGTTCGGCTGTTCGCCAAACACCCAAATTTGTGTGGGCGTTGCACAGTGCATTCTGCGCCTTGATTGGGCAAAGCTTTGCCCAATCAGGGCGCAGTGTAAGCTGGTTATTAAGGAGCGGGGCAGTGAAGCTGGCTGCTCCATCCTTAACAACCGATGAGTCACAAGGGGGCCCCCAGATCCCACCCCCCCCATGTGAATGGGTATCGAGTACATCGTACCCCTACCCATTCACCAAAATGTGTACAAATGTAATAATAATAAGAAACAGTTTTTGACAAGTCCTTTATTAAAATCTAAAAGAATAGTGTCTCTCGATGTACATCCATTGTCAATCACGTCACCCGCCAGACCCAAAAAATAAAAAAATTAAAAACGCTCTTGCCTCTTGGGAGGCCTCCCGCCGTATGCCGCTCTGTGGTTTGACAGTTCTGATATAGGCAAGGGGCGGGGCCACCTGGTGGCACCACCCCCTTTTGACATCACGTGATGTCAGAAGGGGGCAGTGCTACCTGGTGCCACCTGGTGACATAGCCAGGTGACCCTGTCCCTTGCCTATATAAGAACTGTCAAAGCGCATGGTGAATGGGTAGGGGTATAATGTACCCGATACCCATTCACATGGGGGAGGTGGGATCTGGGGGCCCCCTTGTTAAAGGGGGCTTCCAAATTCTGATAAGCCCCCTGCCAGCAGACCCAGACAATCACAGCCCAGGGTTGTCAGGAAAAGGCCCTTGTTCCCATCAACATGGGGACATGGTGCTTTAGGATGGGGGGGCAGAGCCAAGCACCCACCCCCCATGTTGAGGGCATGTGGCCTGGTATGGTTCAGGAGGGGGGGCGCTCACTCGTTCCCCCCCTTTCTTGACCTGCCAGGCTGCATACCCGGATAAGGGTCTGGTATAGATTTTTTTGGGGGGGGGGGGGGCACGCTGTTTTTTTCCAGCACTTTTTTTAATTCAGCTGTCAGTGGGGAAACCCATTGATAGCTGATGACTCATCCGTTGTTAAGGACGTGGCGGCCGGCTTCCTGGCCCCGCTCCTTAACAACCAGCTTACACTGTGCCCTGATTGGGCAAAGCTTTGCCCAATCGTGGCGCAGAATGTAATATGCCGCACCACAGGGTGTTTATCAGGGGGAAAACACCTGGTGAACACCCTTAAAATTCGGGTGTTCGACGAACGGCTTAACAGGCAAATGTTCGGCCCAATTTAATGCTCGAGCCGAACCGTTTGCCCATCCCTACAGACTGTGTCTTACTGTAAATGTAGACCCCTACTGAATGCCCTTTGGGTAGCAAAATGCTATATATCTTAAGCCTCGTACACACAATGAGAATATCGGACAGGTGATCGTCCGTTTTTTTTGCATGCTAATCTCATATCGAAAAGGAAGAGGTTACCAAATGTGCGAAAATTCTGCGACAGAATACAACTTCGGAAGTGATGTAATGTGTTTTATTGTATTATAATGTATTCTTTAGTTTCCGAGCATGCGTGGTCTTGCTCTTCCAACTTTTTTCGGATGAATATTGTACTGATTAAATGAAAATCGTACGATCTGGTATCGTAGGAGAACTTTTTTTTGTGTTTGTCCCTTCGGATAATATCGGACGAAGTGTCGTGATTGGCTCTCGAAAGCTGTGTACTAATGATCAGATTATCGTACGATCGCTTCAAAAGGGGTATTTTTCATTCGATTTTATGATTGTGTGAACTAGGGTTTAAGGAATTTGGGAGTGGGGGAAACGGAAGGATTTTTACATCTTAATGTTGCTGACTGTTGATGTTTATCCTGCTGGTACTTTACAGCCTCTCCACATGCACTATTTACTGCCATTACAGTCTGAACGTTTGGTTTTTAAAGGGCATATATTCCAATTGTTGCTGACTGCAATTTTTTAACGTGTCCTTCTCAAAGGCCTTTTTTTGAAAAAAAAGAAAAAACAACAAAACAAAACAGTGTAACATTTCTGGGCATCAGCACAAAACCTTAAATTTTACTTTGGAAAGGCATAGTTTCACAAATTATGCGTGAATTGTTTGGATTGCAGTAATGTACATTTTTCTATGTGCCTTTCCTGTGTGCACTGATATGAACACCATAAAATCCTTTTGTTGGCCAATACAGTGCCTTGAAAAAGTATTTGTACCCCTTGACATTTTCCAGATTTTGTCATGTTACAACCAAAAAGGTAAATGTATTTTATTGGGATTTTATGTGATAGACCAACACAAAGTGGCACATAATTGTGAAGTGGAAGGAAAATGATAAATGTTTTAAAAATGAAAAAAAAAAACAAATATGTGCAAAGTGCGGCGTGCATTTGTATGGCGCCCCCCTGAGTCAATACTTTGTATAACCACCTTTTGCTGCAATTACAGCTGCAAGTCTTTTTGGGGATGTCTCTACCAGCTTTACACATCTAGAAAGCATAAATTTTGCCCATTCTGCCATTCTGCAAAATAGCTCAAGCTCTGTCAGATTGCATGGAGAGCATCTGTAAACAGTAATTTTCCAGTCTTGCCACAGATTCTCAATTGCATTTAGGTCTGGACTTTGACTGGGCCATTCTAACACATGAATATGCTTTTGATCTAAACCATTCCATTGTAGCTCTGGCTGTATGTTTATGGTCGTTGTCCTGCTGGAAGGTGAACCTCTGCCCCAGTCTCAAGTCTTTTGCAGTCTCTAACAGGTTTTCTTCTAAGATTGCTCTGTATTTGGCTCCATGCATCTTACCACCAAGTCTGACCAGCTTCCCTGTCTCTGCCAAAGAAAAGCATCCCCACAACATGATGCTGCCACCACCATGTTTCACGGTGGGGATGGGGTGTTCAGAGTGTTGTGCAGTGTTAGTTTTCCACCACACATAGCGTTTTGCTTTTAGGCTAAAAAGTTCAATTTTGGTATTGTCTGACCAGAGCACCTTCTTTAACATATTTGCTGTGTCCCCCACATGGCTTCTCACAAACTGCAAACGGGACTTGTTATGACTTTCTTTCACCAATGTCTTTCTTCTTGCCACTCTTCCATAAAGTCCAGATTTGTGGAGAACACGACTAATAGTTGTCCTGTGGACAGATTCTCCCACCTGAGCTGTGGATCTCTGCAGCTCCTCCAGAGTTACCATGGGCCTCTTGGCTGCTTCTATGATTAATGCTCTCCTTGCCCAGCCTGTCAGTTTAGGTGGACGGCCATGTCTTAGTATGTTTGTGCAATACTCTTTTCATTTTCAGATGATGGATTGAACAGTGCTCCGGGAGATGTTCAGCTTGGGATATTTTTTTATAACCTAACCCTGGTTTAAACTTCTCCACAACTTTATCCCTGACCTGTGTGGTGTGTTCCTTGGCCTTCATGATGCTGTCTTTTCTCTAAGATTCTCTAACAATCCTCTGAGGGCTTCACAGAACAGCTGTATTTATACTGAGATTAAACTTTATTTACTAATTAGGTGACTTCTGAAGGCAATTGGTTCCACTAGATTTTAGTTATCTTATTTTAGGGGTATCAGAGTAAAGGGGGCTGAATAAAAATGCATGCCACACTTTTCAGGTATTTATTTGTAAAAAAAAATTGAAAACCATTTATCATTTTCTTTCCACTTCACTATAATGTGTTATGTTTGTGTTGGTCTATCACTTAAAATACATTTACAATTTTGGTTGTAACATGACAAAATGTGGAAAATTTCAAGGGGTATGAATACTTTTTCAAAGCACTGTATCTGACAGCTGATTGATAGCTAGATCTTCAATTGCCTACACCTTAGCTAGATTTTTTTCTATTACATTGGGTCTTTCCCTTTAATTTTCTAGACGATAACTTTAACATCTTCAGTACTGGGTTCTTTCACCTCCTTCCTGCCAAGGCCAAAACGTAATGCTATCTAGGAAGTTTGGCATCTTCATGATTCGGCACTTCTTTAGATTTTGAATTATATATTTAGTTGGGCTACTGCTAGGTCCCGACTATGCTGGACTAGGGCTCTGTAACTCTTTCTTTATCTTGTTCTTGTCTTTTCCTTTCTGAATTTCTCTCTGTTATACCTAGTTTTTTTGTTTTTTTTTTCCTCTCATTTCACCAGTGGCGGAACTACCAGGGTCGCAGCAGTCGACCTTGTGACTGGGCCCTGCCATTCCACCACTGTGGGGGGGCCCCAGGATGGTCAAATAGTGCTCTGGTTTTGACAGACTTGGGGGTGGGACAGCTGCGTGGTGACGTTTCAAGGAGGAGGATGATAGGTCAGCACACACTAATCCTGCAGCCGCACTCTGGCTGGCCTGGACGGGACAAGTCCCCCTCAGCTCTCCATCAGCTGAAGCCCGCCCCCCTGCCAAGCTAATGTCTCCACTGCCGGCACCATTTTGTTTACGTTTGCCCATATACACAGAGTGGAGTTGGTCTTCAACAAAATGTCACCCAAATCCTCAACTATGGGACAAATGTTATTTGTGAATGAGATAAACTACACTGAACGGGCAGGTGATATGAAGAGGGGGAGTGGGAGAGTGGGGAGGAGAAGAGAAGAGGATCAAAGATCAAAGCCGAGGTCTGCCTGAGCCTGTCCTGCATATGGGGTGGGTCACTGTGGTCACCAGAGCCCCCCCTTTACATCAAAGTCTGAATGATTTCCTCCCAGTGTAAGGGGAGAACTCTGAGGACCCTGATGTAAAGAGGAACTCTTATGTAAAGGGGAACTCTGATGTAAAGGAGACCATGGTCACCAGAGACCCCCTTACATCAGAGTCTACAGCATTCCCCTTTACATCATGGTCTGCCACATTTCCCTTTACACCAGATTTCCATTTACATCAGGATCCACAGAGCTCTCCTCTTCATTGGGATACACTTTTAAGGAGGAACCCTGTGCGCTCTGATGGAAGGGAAAACTTTGTGGACTGTGATGTAAAGGGAAATGATGGAATCTGATGTAAAAGGGAACTCTGTATGCAAAAAAGTTTTAAAAAAGATTTAAAGGTTTTTAAAGCAGTGATTTTAATGATGCTTAACCACTTAAGGACCGGAAGAAAGTGCCCCCTTCCTGACCAGGCCATTTTTTGCGATACGGCACTGCGTCTCTTTAACTGACAATTGCGTGGTCGTGCGACGTTGTACCCAAACAAAACTGATGTCCTTTTTTTCCCCCACAAACAGAGCTTTCTTTTGGTGGTATTTGATCACCTCTACAGTTTTTATTTTTTGCGCTATAAACAAAAAAAGACTGGCAATTTTGAAAAAAAAAAAACATTCTGCTATAATACATTTAAAAAAAATATTTATATAAAAAAAAAATGTATTCATCACTTTAGGCCAATATAAATTCTTCTACATATTTTTGGTAAAAAAAAAACGCAATAGGCGTATATTGAATGGTCTACAAACTATGGGATAGATTTAGGGACTTTTATTTTTTTTTATTGTTTTTACTGGTAATGACGGTGATCTGCGATTTTACGCGGGACTGCGACATGGTGGCGGCCAAATCTGACCCCAAATGTCACTTTTTGGGGACCAGTGACTTTATTACATTGATCAGTGCAATAGAAATATACTGATCAATGTAAAAATGACACTGGCAGGGAAGGGGTTAACACTAGGGGTGATCAAGGGGTAAACTGTGTGCTCTGGGTGTGTTCTAACTGTAGGGGGGATGGGCTGCCAAGGACATGACAGAGATCACTGTTCCTGATCACTGGGAACAGTAGATCTCTGACATATCCCCTGTCAGAACGGGGATCCGCCTTGTTTACAAAGGCAGATCCCCATTCTGCCTCTGTACTAGGCGATCGTGGATCGCCAGCAGACATCTAGTCCCCCCTGACCTGCAGGCACGCTCCCGCAGCGTGCGCCGCATGCAACTGCGCCTGCACGAGCCACCGCACAGCTACGGCGATTCACGCAGGAGAGCCAACCTGTTGCCGTAAAACGGCGGCGGCTGGTCGGCAACTAGTTAACGTGAAACAATAAAAATAAACAATTCCTTTAAATATAGTGCCTGGGGGTCCCCTTAGTCTGCCTGTAAAGTGGCACATCTGTACCATGCTGTCCATGCCCACCGTTCCATCTTGTCTTGTTTGCACTGCTGGGCCCTTTGAATCCCACATCCACAGTTCCCGGGTCAGACATTTCCAGGCGACTACCATTAGGTCATGAGCATGTGATGTCTTGCAAATTTGTAAGTATGGGTCCCCTTTTGGTTGATATCAAATCTTTGCAGTAACAGATTACATTGTATTATTTGTCATATCTTTCTAAAATATTTCTACTTTATAGACAATTGTGTATGCATCAACCCCTGAGGAAGTGACGCTATGTCATGAAACACGTCGGGTTACATAGATGCAAGTTCACACCTATTATGGATTGATCTTTGAAACACTGCACCTGGCTACAGAATGAATATGTATATATTGACCTATCTGCTTGATAATATGGCAATTACGTCACTGTTGATCTGTTGGAAATTGTATTTACCAATAAATCTTTACTTTATTGATTTTATTATTGAGTGTGTTGCGCCTCATCTAAAGTCCCACGGGCAATTGATGTTTCTTTGTATATTGTATGGGGATGGAGGCGTTTTCCGGGGCACATCCAACCATATTTTGTTAACCACTTGCCGACTGCCGCACACACATATACGTCGGCAGAATGGCACAGGCAGGCAAATGGGCGTACCTGTACGTCCCTTCAAATTTGCGGATAGCGCGCCCGCGGGTCTTGCGAACTTGATGTTCGCCGGCGGCCCGTGATTGTGGTGAGGAGAGACAGAACGGGGCGATGCCTATGTAAACAAGGCATTTCCCTGTTCTGCCTAGCAAAATGACAGGGATATACTGCTCCCTGTCATCGGGAGCAGTGATCTCTGTCATGCTGTAGTGAGCCCATCCCCCCTACAGTTAGAATCACTCTATAGGGCACACTTAACCCCTTGATCGCCCC
Source organism: Lithobates septentrionalis (assembly GCA_037952835.1). NCBI lineage: Eukaryota > Metazoa > Chordata > Amphibia > Anura > Ranidae > Lithobates > Lithobates septentrionalis. The sequence continues at coordinate 44,876 of JBBDGP010000824.1, forward strand.
CTAGTGTTTAACCCCTTCCCTGCCAGTGTCATTTACACAGTAATCAGTGGCTATTTGTAGCTCTGATCGCTTTATAAATGACAACGGTCCCAAAATAGTGTCAAAAGTGTCCGATGTGTCTGCCATAATGTCACAGTCCCGCTAAAAAACGCAGCTCGCTGCTATTACTAGTAAAAAAAAATAAAAAAATAAAAATGCCATAAATCTATCACCTATTTTGTAGACGCTATAACTTTTGCGCAAACCAATCAATATACACTTATTGCTATTTTTTTACCAAAAATGTGTAGAAGAATACATATCAGCCTAAACAGTGGAAGAAATTTGTTTTTTCATATTTTTTTGGGGGATATTTATTATAGCAAAAAGTAAAAAAATATTGCTTTTTTTTCAAAATTGTCGCTCCTTTTTTGTTTATAGCGCAAAAAAATAAAAACCACAGAGGTGATCAAATACCATCAAAAGAAAGCTCTATTTGAGGGAAAAAAGGACGTCAATTTTGTTTGAGTACAGCATTGCATGACCGCGCAATTGTCAGCTAAAGCGACGCAGTACAGAATCACAAAAAATGCTCTGGTTGGGAAGGGGGTATATCCTTCCGGGGCTGAAGCGTTTAATGGTAAACTTTGATCTTCAAATAAAAATCGTTAATTTTATATATATATATATATATATATATATATATATATATATATATAAAGATAAATAAATTACAACATAATCTAGTCCAGTCCCATCTGTGTAGGTCTTGTGTACATGCATGTAACAAATCCTCAGGGCAAGTCAGAAAAAATTCAGGCCTTTTTTATTTCTTATTTCTGAACCTAATAGAGAAAAATAGAAAAACAAAGCCCAAAATATATGGCTGCTACATATTAACTACAGTTTATTAAAAAGTAACACAGGCATAAGACTCAATTCACAAAGCTTTACCACCAGCTTAAAGCTTAATCTGATTGTATAATCTCCTTTAGATCTAGTACAAGAGCCTGCCAGACTGGATACAAATTGATTGGATACAAGTGATAGATAAGTTAAATCTTCATATTACATCGTTCTGGTAAATCTAAAGTTGATTGAACAAAGATTACATGGTCAGGTTGTAACGTGTATGTGGACCCTAATGCCGCGTACACAGGAGCGGACTGGAAGATAGAAGAAAGAAGAAGCATTTAAATAAAGGAATTGTCAAAAACTGTCTCTTGTCATTTTTAACATTTTTGACAGTTTTTTTGTGAAATGGTAGGGGTAAGTACCCCCTTACCATTTCACACAGGGGGGGGGCCAGGATCTGGGGGTCCCCTTGTTAAAGGGGGCTTCCAGATTCCGATAAGCCCCCCGCCCGCAGACCCCCACAACCACCGGCCAGGGTTGTGGGGATGAGGCCCTTGTCCTCATCAACATGGGGACAAGGTGTTTTGGGGGGCTACCCCAAAGCACCCTCCCAATGTTGAGGGCATGTGGCCTGGTACGGTTCAGGAGGGGGGGGCCGCACTCTCGTCCCCCCTCTTTTCCTGCGGCCTGCCAGGTTGCGTGCTCGGATAAGGGTCTGGTATGGATTTTTTGGGGGACCCCACGCCGTTTTTTTTTTTTTGGTGCCGGGTACTCCTTAAAATCCATACCAGACCTGAAGGGTCTGGTATGGAATTTAGGGGGAACCCCACGTCATTTTTTTTTTAAATTTTGGTTCGGGGATTCCCTGTGGGGAATTCCCATGCCATTTTTATCAATGAACTTCTATGTGTATTGTCGGCAATGCAATAGCCGCGGGTAGTTTTAAATGGGTTTTTACCTTCGAAATGTCATTTTGCTGTCAGACTGTTCTAAACACGGGAAACATGCGCCCCTTTACAGGCATACTATAGACACCCCCCAGGTACGAAATTTAAAGGGATATTACACTTTTATTGTTTGACTTTAAGCATTATTAAAATCACTGCTCCTGAAAAAACGGCCGTTTTTAAAACTTTTTTTTGCATTGATCCATGTCCCCTGGGGGCAGGACCCGGGTCCCCAAACACTTTTTATGACAATAACTTGCATATAAGCCTTTAAAATTAGCACTTTTAATTATTCATGTTCGTGTCCCATAGACTTTAACGGTGTTCGCGTGTTTGAGCGAACTTTTTTCCTGTTCGCATGTTCTGGTGCGAACCGAACAGGGGGGTGTTCGGCTCATCCCTATAGAGGAATCAGGACCTCCTTCCTCCTGCTGGTGATCTCTAGTGATATAAAGGTCTATATAGAGGAATCAGGACCTCCTTGCTCCTGCTGGTGATTCCTCTAGTGATATAAAGATTAATATAGAGGAATCAGGATCTCCTTCCTCCTGCTGATGATCCCTCTAGTGATATAAAGGTCTATATAGAGGAATCAGGACCTACTTCCTCCTGCTATGTGACCCCTCTAATGATATAAAGATCTATAGTAGAGGAATCAGCACCTTCTTCCTCCTGCTGATGATACCTCCAGTGATATAAAGGTCTATATAGAGGAATCAGGACATTCCTTCTCCTGCTTGTGATCCCCCTAGTTATATAAAGGACTATATAGAGGAATCAGGACCTCCATCCTCCTGCTGGTGATCCCTCTAGTGATATAAAGATCTCTATAGAGGAATCAGGACCTCCTTCCTCCTGCTGGTGACTCCTCTAATTATAACTAAAGATCTAGATAGAGGAATCAGGACCTCCTTCCACTTGCTGGTTACCCCTCTAATGATAACTAAAAATCTAGATAGGGGAATCAGGACCTCCTTCCTTCTGCTGGTGACCCCTTTAATGATAACTAAAGATCTATATAGAGGAATCAGGACCCCCTTCCTCCTGCTGGTGAACCCTCTAGTTATATAAACATCTATATAAAGGAATCAGGACCTCCTTCCTCCTGCTGGCGACTCCTCTAGTGATATAAAGATCTATATAGGTGAATCAGAACCTCCTTGTTCTGCTGGTGATACCTCTAGTAATATAAAGATCTATATAGAGGAATCAGGACCTCCTTCCTCCTGCTGTTGAACCCTCTAGTGATATATAGATCTATATAGAGGAATTAGGACCTCCTTCCTCCTGATGGTGACCTCTCTAGTGATATAAAGATTGATATAGATAATTTAGAACCTCCTTTCGTCTGCTGTTGACCCTTCTAGTGATATTAAAATCTATATATGGGAAACAGGACATCCTTGCTCCTGCTGGTGACCCCTCTAGTGATATAAAGATCTATATAGAGGAATCAGGACCTCCTTGCTCCTGCTGGTGACCCCTCTAGTGATATAAAGATCTATATACAGGAATCAGGACCGCCTTCCTCCTGCTGGTGACCCCTCTAGTCTAATTATATTCCCTTTCTCCACGGCCTGGTCACACTGCTCATTTTGCAATCATCTGAAATAAGTAACCCTAAATCTTTTTCCTCTTTAGTGCTGGCCAACACTGTAGTCTACCAAATTCAGAGCAATAAAACAGGAACTGGACATTTCTTGGGATTTTTACACATTGCTTGGTACTCCTTGCCTTGTAGGTGGAATTTTTATGATTGTGGAGAACCTTTCTAAATAATCAAGGCTATGCTCTGCCAAATTTAATTTTAGATTCGACCTGTGAGGTCAAGAAAATTTGCCAACCATTGAGTAACATGTTCCTGATTGGATATGATGTGCATGGATTTCTTAGATAGGTGCTCATTCTGCATAGCTATTGGAAATTTTTGGTGATCTGTTGCAGTCAGATCGATTAGATCAGTTATGGGTACTTACCTTCCGTTTCATTGTCCCCACTCACTGGACAGAACAAGATGACCGCGTGTAGAAGGAAGAGAGGTAAAAGTAGATGGCCTTCCATCTCTGTAAGTGCTGAGTAAAATAAGGAGCCTCAACCAATGCAGATAATGACTGGAGAGTTTTTCAGTAGAAGGGTGTGTGCAGTTATTCAAACCGGAGGAATCCTCTACGTAAGGTCTTCAGGCAATATATATGATTATTTCAACACTACACTTGTAACAATGGGTGTGGTGGCTGTCTATAGGTACAGTCTCTAAACTCACAACACATGTCTATATAATTTTTTCACTGTAGCCATTGTGAGACCCCCAAAACACGCTGGTAAGATTTATGTTTACTTTACATAAAAGGACTATAATATGAAGCATTCTTTCTCAAGACTTTTTACACTTTGGTGTTTTGACACCTCAGAATCAGAATCAGAAAAAATTCTTATCATTTTACAATAAAAATAATAAAATGAAATACAGATGCAGCCGCCTCACAATAAAAGACATCACATACCTTTCATAAAAACACTATCTTCGTAAAAACAACACATTCATCACACAATAAATACATACTGCACATTTAATTGAGCCCTGGTTCACACTAGTGCAGCTTTGAAATTGCGCTACTTCAGCACGATTTCAAGGCCGCAGATCAGTGCAATTTGGATCTCTGATTTCATTGCGGCTTCATTTAACGGAAGTCAATGCAAGTTAGACATGTGCGGTTCGTTTCGTTCCTTGCTGTTTTGGCACTATCATTGAGCTAAGAAACCTCAACGTGTCACAATAAATATACAATATATATATGTGTTTGGGGTTTTTTTTGCTTTAGAGGTGGTGTTTGGGGTTTTGGTTATTTTTTTGAGGTAGATATATTTCATTTTTATTAATATTATTTTTATCATTAACATTTTTTTTTCAAAGTCATCAGCAAGAACTTGGTTGGTAGTTTAGCGCACACAATCACCACAGTGTCAAGTGCAAAAAAGCACCACATCCTCAACTTGCCTTTTGCCATATATTGCTAGAGACGCGAAAAAAATAAGGCAATTCCCTACTGTTATCATGCCTGGGAGGCCTAAAGGGAGAGGCAGAGGTTCTTCATGTGCAGTTAGTAGGGGGTTAACAGATTGTGCATCCACAGGCCAAAGTGGGGGTTGGGCCACACCTTTTGAGAGGCAGGGCATGTCTGATTTTCTTTTCTGGAGGTGGGCGTGCTTTACAGCCAAAGCACGTGAAGGAGGTGGTGAAGTGAATAACTAAGCCTTCATCACCATCCTTATGCTTCTCCCACTCACAGATTAGCACAATGTCATCAGCAGCTGAGAATGCCTCCTCTTGTTCCTCTTCTTGAACATCCAATACCACTATACTATAGCCCTGCAAACTGGCATTAAGGGGTTGGATGAATTATATGGCCAAACCACCAGTCAACTACTGTAGGAGGATGTGCAGCACTCCATTTTATCAGATGTTGAAGAAGAGAACACAAGTAGCACAGAGGGAAGGGGCCACAGTCAGGGAGAATCAATTTCCATGAATGTTCCTTCACAGCTCAAGCCTTGAGCAAGGTGGGGATGATGAGGTGTCAGACCATACTTGGGTGCCTGAAGATGAAAAAAAAGAAAGTAAAGTAGAGGCTCAACATCAGCTAAGCAGGATGTCACCCAGGGGCTTGCAGATGAGTGGAGGGAGCCATCACTTCCCCTGAGAACTTCTCAGGTGTTACCGTTGGTGGGACTGAGTCCATTTAGAGGGTTCTTCCCTGGGATTACCATAGGCAGGACAATTATTCACTAATTATGCTGTTACTGATTATTAACTAAAACTCCCATATTAATCTACTCTACTGGCCAAATACGGGTTTTATTAAGTTTCCCATGCATTTAAGATGGTTATATCATCAGATATACTGTATTGTTTCATGTTTCAAGTATTTATTATGTGTCACAGAGATCACAGTACTATCCCTAACAATGCCTCCAGCTGGTTTTCTTCACAGAAGGATGGTGCCATTTTTCTTCAGGTGTCATCCAGGGTCACATCTACTGTACATTCTGGATTGAAAAGCTTGGAAAGGTAGATAGAAAAAGGGGCCTTTTACCTTCATTACCTTTGTAGCAAGCAGTGGCAGCTGGTTCTCCATTCTCTTTGGAGGGGGGGAGGTGGTGGCAAAACCGCTCGCCACCCCCCTCGGTCAGTAGGTCAGTCAGTTGGTCGCACCACCCCCTCCTTTGTCGCTTGATTGTCAGCCCACCAGTCCCGCACTTACCCCTTTTAGGTCATGGGCATTGCTTCCTCTTTGTCGGCTTCACCCTGCGTCTCCTCCTCGGCTTTACGACGGCTTTCCCTGCATCTTCTCCTCCTCGGCGGCCAATAGGATCGCTTCTCCTCTCGGCCAATCGGGTCTCAGGACCCACTTCCTGATTGGCTGGGAGAAGAATCATGAAGACAATAGCGAATATTAATTCGCTAATGTCACACAACTGGGCGGGTTCAGGGCGCAGTGCTCTGCTCCCCAAGGCCACCCTTTTTTGAAGCCAATTAGAGCCTCTGGCTCTAATCAAGTGCTTCTAAAAAAAGAAAATCCCCATTGGAATCCATGCATTCAGCACCATGCATGTAGATTAGGGTCTGGACGCATGGATTAGGGGGGTTGTGCCCCTTATGGACGGACCGCCACTGGTAGCAAGTCACAAGGTGGAAGCCTGCAGCAGGGACTGCTACAGCCAAATAATGGCACAGGTACCAGGAGTTACATGAATGTGTCATCTCTGGGTCAGCATTTTAGTCCACTTGTTGGAGCTGGAGACCGCGCTGGACTGACTCAATCGGTCACTGGTTGTGGGCATACCTCACAACTTTTTGAGATGGGAACGAGGGACATCTATTAGCAAAAGTATGTAGTCATAGGACACACCCCCTGCCATGCCCCTTTAAAGGGGAATTAAACTAAAAAAAATTAGTTAAACCCACAAATGCTTTTTTTTTTACCACTATTATTCCTTTATACTGGTTTTGAAATTTACAAATGCAGCAATTTAAAAATTAGATGAAAGGTTGAGCAAAAACGCTTTTTTAAGGATAAATAGTGCATTTTATATACAACTATATAGAACAGACTGAAATGAGGGACAAATGAGGATGAAAGAGGGGCAGAGGAACTTTGTTCCAAATCAGGGACAGTTGGGAGCTATGGCCATGGGTGGGTGGTAGCGTGGGTGAGCAGGAAGAAGTCTCTTTCCAGTGGTTTGTACCCAATTTATGGATGGTGGCAGTGAGCCGTTTTGGGGCTTGGACTGCTGCCTTTTGGGGCAGCCTTAAGGTCATTTGAGCATGTAGATTCAGAAAGGTAGGTAGAAAAAGGAGCGTCCTGTGTCCAATAATATGCAATTTGAAAGATGCGTTAGAATGACATTAAGCCTACGCTGTTCAGAGAAACAAGGACTCCCCCTTCTTCGGGCCTGTTACTGCATGCTAAAAGATGGTAAAGGTTCCAAACCAAGTGTGTTAATAGCAAAACCCCAAAAGATCACTGTCAGAGTGTTGGCTTTGGTTGTAGATGCAGCATTGAGCTCAATGCTTGCTCTACAATCATGCTCTGCCAATTTTAATTTTAGATTCAACCTGTGAGGGCAACAACATTTGCCAGCCATTGAGTAGCATGTTCTTGGTTGGATATGATGTGCATGGATTTCTTAGATAGGTGCTCATTCTGCATAGCTATTGGAAATTTTTGGTGATCTGCTGCAGTCAGATCGATTAGATCAGTTATGGGTACTTACCTTCCGTTTCATTGTCACCACTTACTGGACAGAACAAGATGACCGCGTGTAGAAGGAAGAGAGGTAAAAGTAGATGGACTTCCATCTCTGTAAGTGCTGAGCAAAATATCTGCATCAACTGATGCAGATAATGACTGGAGAGTTTTTCAGTAGGGTGTGTGCTGTTATTCAAACCGGAGGAATCCTCTACGTAAGGTATTCAGGCCATCTATATGTATATTTCAACACTACACTTGTAACAATGGATGAGGTGTCTGTCTATTGGTACAGTCTCTATTTTTACAATAAAAATAATAAAATGAAATACAGATGCAGCCACCTCACAATAAAAGACATCACATACCATTCATAAAAATACTATCCTCATAAAAACAACACATACATCACACAATAAACACATACTGCACATTCAATTGAGCCCTGGTTCACACTAGCGCAGCTTTGAAATCGCGCTACTTCAGCACGATTTCAAGGCCGCAGATCAGTGCAATTTGGACCTCCGATTTCATTGTCACAATAAATATACTATATATATATGTTTGGGTTTTTTTTTGCTTTAGAGGTGGTGTTTGGGATTTTAGTTATTTTTTTCGAAGTAGATATGCAGTAGGGACATACTAAAACATTTAATGTGAAAATGGCTTAATGTAGCTTAACCACTTCAGCCCCGGAAGAATTTACCCCCTTCGAGACCAGAGCACTTTTTGCGATTCGGCACTGCGCCGCTTTAACTGACAATTGCGCGGTCGTGCGATGTGGCTCCCAAACAAAATTGGCGTCCTTTTTTTCCCACAAACAGAGCTTTCTTTTGGTGGTATTTGATCACCCCTGCGATTTTTATTTTTTGCGCTATAAACAAAAATAGAGCGACAATTTTGAAAAAACGCAAAATTTTTTACTTTTTGATATGATAAATATCCCCCAAAAATATATAAAAAAAGATTATTTTCCTCAGTTTGGGTGGAAACGTATTCTTCTATATATGGTAAAAAAAATCGCAATAAGCGATTATTGATCGGTTTGCACAAAAGTTATAGCGTTTACAAAATAGGGGATAGTTTAATGGCATTTTTATTAATAATTTATTTATTTTTTTAAAATGGTGGTGATCAGTGATTTTTATCGTGACTGCGACATTATGGCGGACACATCGGACATTTTTGGGTCCATTGGCATTAATACAGCGATCAATGCTAAAAAATAGCATTGATTACTGTAAAAATGTCACTGGCAGTGAAGGGGTTAACCACTAGGTGGCAGTGTAGGGGTTAAGTGTGTCCTAGGGGCGTGTTTCTAACTGTGGGGGGTGGCTATGTGTGCCAGTTCACTGATTGCTGCTCCGATGACAGGGAGCAGAGATTGAGTGATACTGTCACTGAGTGATACTGTCACTAGGCAGAACGGGGAGATGCTGTTTACATCGTCATCTCCCCGATCTTCCTCCCCGTGAGGCGATCACGGTTATCCCCGCGGCGATCGAGTCCGCGGGACCTCGCGACCCGACTAGCGGGGCTTGCCACGGGCGCGCGGGTGCCCGCTGGCCGTCTCTTAAAGGGCAACGTACAGGTACGTGATTCTGCCTGGACGTGCCCTTCTGCCGACATATATCGTCGTGAGGCGGTCAGCAAGCGATTAACGTGTAATAAAGTACCTAAACCTCAATCAATTGCCCTGAAACTTTGCACTGCCTAAGTTTTTACATTTCCAAACATATCCAAGAAGTTTCATGCGATTCGGTGTTCCACAAGGCAAACTAGGGACATTAAGCTTGTTTTTTGGGGAGCTTAATGTGGCTTAACGTAAAAAAAGACCTTAACTCTTAACCAATTTCCCCCAAACTTCACACAGTGACTCTATCCATGCCAATGTATTCTGAAAATTCCAGCTCATTTGGTAAATCACATCAAAAGTTATTCACATTAAGCAATATTCTACAATGCTAAAACATTTAATATAAAGAGGTTAATATACCATAATGTGCCTAAACCTCAGTCAACTGCCCTGAAACTTTGCACAGCCTAATATCTCAACTTCCCAAACCTATCTAAGAAGTTTCATGCGATTCGGTTTTCCACAAGGCAAACTAGGGACATTAAGCTTGTTTTTGGGGAGCTTAATGTGACTTAATGTACAAAAAGGACCTTAAATGTTAACCAATTTCCCCCAAACTGTACACAATAGAAGACTCTATCCATGCCAATATATTCTGAAAATTTCAGCTCATTTGGTTAATCACACCAAAAGTTATTCACGTTAAGCTATATTTTACAATGCTAAAACATTTATTCTGAAAATGGTTTATTGTAGCTTAATGTGTAATCAAGTGCCTAATCCTCAATCAATTGGCCTGAAACTTTGCACAGCCTAAGTTTTTACCTTTCCAAACCTATCCAAGAAGTTTCATGTGATTTGGTGTTCCACAAGGCAAACTAGGGACATTAAGCTTGTTTTTTGAAGAGCTTAATGTGGCTTAACGTACAAAAAAGACCTTAAATATTAACCAATTTCCCCAAACTTGGCACAATAGAAGACTCTGTCTATGTCAACATATTCTGAAAATTTCAGAACATTTGGTAAATCACACCAAAAGTTTTTCACATTAAGCTATATTTTACAATCCCAAAACATGTAGCTTAGTGTAAAAGGAGCCTAATGTACCTGTGCCTAAACTTTAATAAATTGTCTTGAAACTTTGCACAACCTAAGTTTTCAACTTCCCAAACCTATCCTAGAAGAGTCATGGATTTTGGTCTCCCACAAAGAAAATGAAGGTGTTAAGCTTTGTAGCACTAACTCTCCGTGGAGCTGCTGGTTTAAAGCGGGCTGTTACCTTCACTCTCGATACCTCTGTTTCACCGGCATCGGGTCTAGGGTCCCATTGAGTTTACCTCTGGACGATGTAGGCACCAAACACTTGAGTATATTTTCCAATGCTTTAATGAACAAATAATAAAGGAAGCAGCAGGAAAGAGGCAGAAGGAAAGTTTCAGGGAAGCTCAAATACTTTCCTTAGTATTCTTTAGAACATTCTTTGGAATTGAACACTTGTAATGGAATGCACTCCCCTTGTGGGATTCAATCTTTGCCCGCCTGGATAGGCCTCTCTCACTTGCCTAGCAGCCAGCACGTAGCACAAATAAAAGTCTCTGCCACAGACTTGTTTGGAATAAAACCCGTACGATCCTCTGCCACAGGATGTATTGGTTTGCAATGAATGTCAGACACAGTACTTGAACCTTTAAGCCAACCCGGCAGTACTATGCAGTAAGATTACTTCAGGATACATCCTCCAACCGAGTCACCAGGCCCCTCTCCAGACCAGCACTCTGCATGATCCTTCCATGACGGTTTCTTCCCTGGGATCTCCTCGGTTGTCCAGCTTCTTCACTCAGGATAGACAGCTCAGGACCATACCTCTGCTGCTGTGGTAGGCCCCAGACAGGCTTCTGGGCCCACCCACACGCCACAGCGACGTGGACCACCGGAACGGAGGACCACAAGGTGGTACTCTTAACGCATACCTGTCGGCCAGGAGGTCCAGCAGGTGGCTGAAAATGAACTCCTAAACATGGCGTCTGTCCCATAAATACCCTCTCCCAGAATGCAACTCGGAGGACCACCTCCACCGAGTTGTCTCCAGGACAGAGGAGCACTCATACGCTTCAACACGTTGCCTTTCCAACACCAGCCCATGGTGACAACGATACCCACAGTGTGGAACTACACGCAACTCAGCCAAGCTGGAACAGGGGCAAATCTAACTTCACCTAACAAGTAACCCACAAGATTTACCTATCAGCGGTAGATTAAAAATCTACCAGCGCTACATCTTGTTTTTTTGGGGAGCTTAATGGGGCTTAACTTACAAAAAAGTGCCTAAACCTTAATCAATTGTCTTGAAACTTTGCACAACCCAAGCTTTCAGCTTCCCCAAATCTATCCTAGTTGTTTCAAGGATTTTTGTTGTGACATTAAGCTTGTGTAGCCCCTGCCACCTTTTGTGTAGTGGCCATAGTGTTGGACAGCCAATGGTGGAACATTATGCACGTGTGTGTGCCAGCCAATCACTAGGGGTTTCTTGGCCAGTGGTGCATGCTGGGGAAGTGCATATATACTTAGGAGAATAGCCATGTGCTCAGTCTTCGTACAGCCTACATCCAGGCTTGTCCTTGAGATGGGAATGCTCAAGTGTGGGAAAGGTTTGACTAGGCCTCAAGCCTAGAAGAGGCCTCACATGCTGATTGAGGAGGAGAACCAGAGACCCTGGATGGCTACTGGAGGTACCTGTTACTGGAAAGGACCTAAGGAGGATGTCTGGTGTCTCTCCTACTGAAGATCTTATGTCTATCCCTATTCAGCTGTTGCTCTAATACCCAATGTCAGCCTGTGCTCCTATTGATTCTGCCCTGTGGAATACTGTTGGAGTTCTGTTCTAATCTAGTTTTGCCATGGATGTTCACAGCCCTATACCTTCTCTGTCAGTTATTGGGTTCTCCAATAAAGCATTCAAAAACGTACTTTAAATGACTGGCGCCAAACTTTTCTTTGATCACACAGCCCTTCACTGGCCTAGGATCTGCCCGAGATCAAAATATCAGCCTTCCCTGCCTTTGGGTGTCCATGCTATACCTCTGGGGGTCAGGGGGTGCTGTACTTGTTTTTTTTGGGGGAGTTTAATGTGGCTTAATGTACAAAAAAGAACTTGGATGTTGTCCAATTTCCCGAAAATTCACACAATAGAAGACTGTATCTATGTCAGCATATTCTAAAAATCTCAGGTTGTTTGGTAAAACAGATCAAAGGTTATTCACTTTTAACAATTTTATTATATTTCTGAAACATTTAATTGGAATAGCTTAAAGGGTAAGGTTACCTTTACAGAAAATCTGTAAGGTGAATTTACACTGGACCCCCTCCCCATCCCCCCTGGTCCAGCTGACCTGGAGCCCTGCAGTCACCCGCTGTGACACATCGGGTCGCCGCTTCACTGGTCAGGGGATTTGGTATCCCCGTGGCTTGATCTCCTAAATGTACCTCGTAAATGAACACATAGGAGGCATTCTAATTGGTTGGCGCCATAACAAGGGATGGCACCGACCAATCAGGACCCTCCTAGCACATCTTGTCAGCGCTGGAGAAGAGGAGAGAAAGCCGTGGGGATTTCAAATCCCTGTACCGGTAAAGCAGAGTCCTGATGTGTCACAGCGGGTGACCACGGGACTCCAGGTTAGCGGGACCGGGGGGGATGGGGAGGGGGTCCAGTGTAAGTTCACCTTACAGATTTTCTGTCAAGGTGAACTTAAACTTTAATGTAAAAGGGGCTCTATGTGTAATAACGTGCCTAAATTAGAACTGCATGATTTATCGTTAAGAATCGAAATCACAATCTTTTCCCCTTCCCGATCTTCAAAATAGCATGTCACGATTTTTTCTAACAAGTGCAGAGAGTTCTCACAACTGGAAAAAAAATAAAAAATCCAGGCAGCCTGCCCAGTTTTATCACAACACCATGAATAAGTAGAAACGAAGTATCTTTTCGTTCTTTTATCAAAGGATCAAATCATTATTTTCTGCTAGAAAATTACGTAGAACACCCAAACATGATATATTTCTTTTTTAGCAGAGACCCTAGAGAATAAAATGGTGGTTGTTGCAATATTTTATGTCACACACCGCGCAGCGGTTTTTCAAATGCAATTTTTTTGCAAAAAATACACTTTAACCACTTGACAACTGGGCACTTAAACTTCTTAACCAGACCAATTTTCAGCTTCCGGTGCTCTCACACTTTGAATGACCATTACTCAGTCATGCAACACTGTACCCATATGAAATTTTTGTCCTTTTTTTCACACAAATAGAGCTTTCTTTTGGTGGCATTTAATCACCGCTGGGTTTTTTTTTTTTTGCGCTATAAATCAAAACAGACTGAAAATTCAATAATAAAAAAAAAAAGTATTGGCGAGTATTTGCAGAGTATTGGCGAGTATTGGCAGAGTTTTACAGTGTTGCAGAGTATTAGCAGAGTATTGCAGTGTTACAGAGTATTGGCACAGTATTGCACAGTGTTGCAGAGTATTGCACAATGTTGCAGATTATTGCACAGTGTTGCACAGTATTGCACAATGTTGCAGAGTACTGCACAGTGTTGCAGACTATTGCAGTTTTGCAGAATATTGCAATGTTGCAGAGTATTGCAGTTTTGCAGAGTGTTGCAGAGAATTGCAGAGTATTGACATTGAGCAGCGCTGTGGGCACTAAACATCCAGCCCACAGCGCTGCTACCATCTCTCCCCCTCTCCCCTCGCACTGTACCGATCGGTACACAGAGGGGAGGGAGAAACCGGCGTCATGACTTGACGCTGGTTTGTTTACAAGTGATCGCTCGGTCATTTGACGGAACGATCACTTGGTAAACGGCCGCGATCACGGGCTATTTACCATGATCCGTGATGCGCTGGGTCCTCAGGACCCGGTGGTCACGGATGTTCCCGGGGGCGCCCGGAAGCAACATTCTGGAATAGAGCCCCACGGACATCCACCCAGAATAAGCCGACCATGCTGTAGTCGTCTTTCAGCTATGGCTTGGTCAGCAAGTGGTTAATGTATTAAAAAAAAACTAAACAGTAAAGTTTGCCCAATTTTTTTGTATGATGTGAAAGAAGATGTTACACCGCGAGAATCATGATCTGTATTCTCATTTTAGCCAGAATTGTGCAGCTCTAGCCTAAATCTCAATCAATTGTCTTGTAACTTTGCACAGAACTCTTTTGTGTACATTAAACCACATTAAGCTCCCAAAAAATTAAAGGAGTTGTAAACCCTCAATGTTTTTCACCTTATTGCATTCTATGCATTCATTAAGGTGAAAAACCTCCTGTGATGCAGCAGCCCCCCAGAGACCCCCTTTTCCTTACCTGAACCCGGTCTTTCCAGCGACGAGGGCAAGCACACCAGCTCCAGCCACTGTCTCGGGTCCTAATTGAATAGATTGATAGCAGCGCAGCCATTGGCTCCTCCTGCTGTCAATCAAATCCAATGACGCGGGAGCCAGGGGCGGGGCTGAGTCCTGCTGTCTGTGTCAATGGACGCAGCAGCAGGACACGGGAGCGCGCCTGCACGAGTTCCCCCGAGGGAGAGCGGCTCTCCAATGGGTCACTCGAGAAGAGGAGGAGCCAGGAGCGCCGCTGAGGGACCCCAGAAGAGGAGGACTGGGGCCACTTTGTGCAAAACCAACTGAACAGAGGAGGCATGACATGTTTGTTTTAAAAACAAAAATGAACCTTTACATATTCTTTAAGCTAAATGTCACTCATTTGCCTTGTGGAAAACCAAAATCCATAAACTTTTCAGGATAGGGCTGGGAAGATAAAAACTTTGGTTGTGCAAAGTTTCAAGGCTATTGATTAACCACTTCAGCCCCGGAAGGATTTGCCCCCTTAATAACCAGGCCATTTTTTGTGATACGGCACTGCATCGTTTTAACTGACAATTGTGCGGTCATGCGACGTTTTACTCAAACAAAATTGACTTCCTTTTTTCCCCCCACAAATAGATCTTTCTTTTGGTGGTATTTGCTGCAGGTTTTCTTTTTTGCGCTATAAACAAAAAAAGAGCGACAATTTTGAAAAACAATATTTTTAACTTTTTTGCTATAATAAATATCCCCAAAAAATGTAAAAAAAATCATTTCTTTATCATTTCAGGCCAATATGTATTCTTCTACAAATTTTTGGTAAAAAAAATCGCAATAAGCATATATTAATTGTTTGTGCAAAAGTTATAGCGTCTACAAAATAGGGAATAGATTTATGGCATATTTATTTATTTTTTACTAGTAATGGCAGCGATCTGCAATTTTTAGTGGGACTGCGACATTGTGGCAGACAGATTGGACACTTTTGATACATTTTTGGGACCATTGACATTTATACAGCAATCAGTGCTATAAAAATGCACTGATTACTGTGTAAATGTCACTGGCAGGGAAGGGGTTAACACTAGGGGGCGATCAAGGGGTTAAATGTGTTTCCTAGGTATGTTTCTAACTGTGAGGGGATGGGACTGACTAGAGGAGGAGCCAGATCGCTGTTCCTACATAGTGGGAACAGACGATCTGGCTCCCCTCCCCTGTCAGAACAGGGATTTATGTGTTTTTACACACAAATCCCTGTTTTGGCTCTCGCAATTGCAGGTGGCTGGTGGCAATCGTGCCTGCTGGCCACGAGCATCATGTCCCCCGCCGTGCAGTGGGCACGCTCCTGCTATGGCTCTTAAAGGACATTTCTTCAGTGTTGTCACATGAAAAGAAATAATAAAATATTAACAAAAATGTGAGGGGCGTACTCACTCTTGTGAGATACCATACCTCCTCTGTGCAGTGGTTTTTCACAGAGCAGCCCTGATCCTCCTCTTCTCAGTTCCCTCCCTGGTGCTCCTGGCTGCTCCCTCCTGCCAAGTGCCCCCACAGTAAGCAGCTTGCTATGGGGCACTCGAGCCAAGTCGCAGCTCTGTGTGTCCACTTAGGCACAGCGCCATGGTTTGACCCCGCCCCCTCTCTCTCCTGATTGGCTACCTGACTTTGATTTACATCAGCGGGAGTCAATGGCGCCACTGCTGTGTGTCAGCCAATCAGGAGGGAGGGTCCCAGACGGCCGAGGCACTCATGCAGATCGTTGGATAGAGAGGGGGCTCAGGTAAGTATTGGGGGAGCTGAGGGAAGTTGCTGCACACAGAAGGTTTTTTTTATCTTTTTATTTTAATGCATAGAATGCACATTCTGCCTTTACAGTCACTTTAAAGCACATTAAGCTCCTCAAAAAACAAGCTTAAAGGGATTTGATCGAATTGTCCGACGAAATCCCGTCCGCCGGGCAAAGTCTGCCATAAAGTCCGCTCGTGTGTACGCGGCATAAGACAATTAAATGTAATAAAACTAAACAAAAGACATTTTTTTCTTTTTTTCAGCAGTAAATATATGTAAAAAGGTGTAAAAAATATTAATAAGCAAAGCAAACAAAAACAGAAAAAAAGTTTAACTATAAGTTAATAAAATAGAAAAGAAAAAATCACCGGGAAAAGGAGAGATGGAGAATATAGAGTTAATCAGTATGATTATAGAAAACTAAGGGGTTAATAAGGGGTTCAACAGAGGAACATTTAATTAGGAACAAAATATATATTTTTTTTACTTGTCAAGGTTGCTTTAACTCCCTTCACCTGCAAATTGAAGTTCATCCCTTTGATCTGTAGATGCAAAACACAGAAAGTTACAATTGATACAATGTTTCAATGTAACTTTCTGTGATGTGGTTGTTGATAAACATTGCCAGCCTGCTTCTTTTTTTGACAGCTCCTGCTGAATTGTTGGGTACTGAGTCAGGGAAGGGTCCCAGTAGCAGAGCAGAAGGCCTGGATGTACTAGACACACCCTGTGTACACTGATGACATGTTTTTGGGCGTGTCTAGTACGCCCAAAGTCTGCAACTGGTTAAGGATTGTAAAAAAATGGTTAAATGTGAATAACTTTTGGGGTAATTTATCAAATGATCTGAGATTTTCAGAATATGTTGGCACAGATAGAGTCTTCTTTCTTGTGAAGTTTGGGGGAAATTGGTTAACATCTAAGCTCTTTTTTGTACGTTAAGCCACATTAAGCTCCCCAAAAAACAACCTTAATGTCCCTAGTTCCTTGTAGGGGACTAAAACCCATGAAACTTCTTGGATAGGTTTGGGAAGTTGGGAACTTAGGCTGTGTAAAGTTTCAAGACAATTGATTGAGGTTTAGGCACATTATGGTTCATTAACTGCTTGCTGACCGCGGCTCTCGTTGCGGGAGGGCGTCATATGACGCCCTCGCTTTCCCGGCCCACCAGGGGACGCGCACAATTGCCATCGGCAATGTCACTGGGCACCCGGTGCGTGTGCCCGGCGGCCGCAATGTTCGCCGGGCACCCATGATGGCCTGGTAACACAGCAGGACCATAGATCTGTGTGTGTAAACACACAGATCCACGTCCTGTCAGGTGAGAGGAGAACGATCTGTGTGTTCCCAGTACAGAGGAACACCGATCGGTCTCCTCCCCTTGTGAGTCCTGCCATCTACAGTTAGAAACACTCCCTAGAAACATAATTAACCCCTTCTCTGCCCCCTAGTGTTAACCCCTTCCCTGCCAGTCACATTTATACAGTAATCAATGCATTTTTATAGCACGGATCGCTGTATAAATGTGATTGGTCCCAAAAATGTGTCAAAAGTGTTCGATATGTCTGCCACAATATCGCAGTCACGATAAAAATCGCAGATCGCCACCATTACTAGTAAAAAAAAATATATTAAAAATGCTAAAAATGTATCCCCTATTTTGTAGACACTATAACTTTTGCACAAACAAATTAATATACGCTTATTGCGATTTTTTTTTTTTTTACTGAAAATATGTAGAAGAATACATATCGGCCTAAACTGAAAAAAAAGAAAAAAAATGGATATTTAGCAAAAAGTAAAAAATTTGTTTTTTTTTTCAAAATTGTCGCTCTTCTTTTGTTTATAGTGCAAAAAGTAAAAGCCGCATTGGCGATCAAATACCACCAAAAGAAAGCTCTATTTGTGGGGAAACATTAAAGTTTTTAGCATTCTAAAATATAGCTTAATGTGAATAACTTTTAGTGTGATTAACCAAATGAGTTGAAATTTTCAGAATATATTGGCATAGATAGAGTCTTCTATTGTGTGAAGTTTTGGGGGAAATTGGTTAGTATTTAAGGTCTTTTATGTAAATGAAGCTACATTAAGCTCCCCAAAAAACAAGCTTAATGTACCTAGTTTGCCTTGTGGAACTCCAAATCGCATGAAACTTATAGGATAGGTTTGGGAAGTTAAGATCTAAGATGTTTTAGCATTTTAAGATATAGCTTAATGTGAATAACTTTTAGTGTGATTAACCAAATGAGCTGAAATTTTCAGAATATATTGGCAAATTGGTTAATATTTAAGATCTTTTTTGTATGTTAAGCCACATTAAGCTCCCCAAAAAACAAGGCTAATGTCCCTAGTTTGCTTTGTGGAATACCGAAATGCATATAATTTATAGGATAGGTTTGGCTGTGAAAAGTTTCAGGGCAATTGATTGAGGTTTAGGCACTTTATTACACGTTAAGCTACATTAAGCCATTTTCACATTAAATGTTTTATCATTGTAAAATATAGCTTAACGTGAATAACTTTTGTTGTGATTTACCAAATGAGCTGAAATTTTCAGAATATGTTGACATGGATAGAGTCTCCTATTGTGTGAAGTTTGGGGAAATTGGTTAACATTTAAAGTCTTTTTTGTACGTTAAGCTCCCCAAAAAACAAGGAAACAAATCTCCCTAGTTTGCTTTGCGGAACACTGAATCGCATGAAACTTCTTGGATAGGTTTGGAAAGGTAAAAACCTAGGCTGTGCAAAGTCTCATGGCAATTGATTGAGGTTTAGGCACTTTATTACACGTTAAGCTACATTAAGCCATTTTCACATTAAATGTTTAGTATGTCCTGTAGATATATTTTATTTTTATTATTATTATTTTGATCATTAACATTTTTTTTTCAAAGTCATCAGCAAGAACTTGATTGGTAACACTGGCAAAGCTGTTTGCACAATCACCACAGTGTCAAGTGCAAAAAAGCACCACATTCTCAACCTGCCTTTTGCCATATATTGCTAGAGACGTGAATAAAATAGGGCAATCCCCTACTGTTATCATGCCTGGGAGGCCTAAAGGGAGAGGCAGAGGTTCTTTATGTGCAGTTAGTAGGGGGTTAACAGGTTGTGCATCCACAGGCCAAAGTGGGGGTTGGGCCACACCTTTTGAGAGGCAGGGCATGTCTGATTTTCTTTTCTGGAGGTGGGCGTGCTTTACAGCCAAAGCACGTGAAGGAGGTGGGGAAGTGAATAACCAAGCCTTCATCACCATCCTTATGCTTCTCCCACTCACAGATTAGCACAATGACATCAACAGCTGAAAATGCCTCCTCTTCTTCCTCTTCTTGAACATCTAATACCACTATACTATAGCCCTGCAAACTGGCATTGAGGGGTTGGATGAATTATATGGCCATATCACCAGTCAACTATTGTAGGAGGAAGTGCAGCACTTCATTTTATCAGATGTTGAAGAACAGAGGGAAGGGACCACAGTCAGGGTGAATCAATTTCCATGAATGTTCCTTCACAGCTCAAGCCATGAGCAAGGTGGGGATGATGAGGTATCAGACCATACCTGGGTGCCTGAAAATGAAGCGGAAGAAAGTAAAGGAGAGGCTCAACATCAGCAAAGCAGGATGTCACCCAGGGGCTTGCAGATGAGTGGAGGGAGCCATCACTTCCACTGAGAACTTCTCGGGTGTTACCATTGGTGGTACTGAGTCCATTTAGAGGGTTCTTCCCAGAGATCACCATAGGCAGGACACTTATTCACTAATTATGCTGTTACTGATTATTAACTAAAACTCCCATATTAATCTACTCTACTGGCCAAATAAGGATTTTATTAAGTTTCCCATGCATTTAAGATGGTTCTATCATCAGATATATTGTTTCATGTTTCAAGTATTTTTTTTTCCAATAAAGTTTATTGAGTTTTACAGGTTTACAAAGTATATGTAACATACATTTCAGTCTGTGTGTATACAAACTCCTAGCATATAAGCAGTGTTCAAAGTAGTACATTCACAGCCGGGCAATATGTAAGTCACAGTAAAGTGAAAAGATAACGTTCTAAGAAATAACAGTCAACAATTATAATTCCCGTACTGAAAGCCGTAAACTTGTGAAAAAATATTGCTGCTGGGTGTGCGAGTTTGCGTAGAGTCCACGGTCACGTCCGGATATGGCAAGTGAAGAAACCCCGAGTCCATTCACCCCCAAAAGGGGATCATTTCTGTGAATGGATCGGGAGCTTAAGTTGTGGGATCAGTGGCGCCACATACTAATAAGCAATGTGGATTCAGAAGCGGTGCCACTGAGTGGCCTGGCTCTCTACAGCTGAATGTTGTGCAGTATAGATTGGCTGGGGTGGTCGTACCCCTGTGTCACGGGGATGTTAGATGAGAGAGTATGCGCAGGTGGATAAAAATCCGTGTTGTCTGTGAGATGGGTGGGGGTAGGGTCTCATCTGAGACGGGGAGAGGGGTGTGGGAAGGACCAGGGGGTAAGGCGGCCAGGCCAAGTCGGGGAGTTAAGGTTGTTCTGCAGGATGTGATCAGGTCACGGTGTGTGAGAGAGTGATAGGTTGGGAGGTTGTCGAGGAAGATTGGCGGAAGTGTAGCCAGCTCGCCCAGGTAGTGTTATATTTGGTAGGGTTGTCGTTGGCTTGACAGATAAGGTTCTCCATTTCTGCTATTTTGTCGACCCTCCGGATCCAGTCTTGAACCGAAGGAGGTGTCGTGTTCCTCCAGAAAGCGGGTACGCATAAATTGGCTGCATTGACTAAGTGTATGGTAAGTGATTTTTTGTAAGTGCCTGAGGCGACAGGAGTGTGATGGAGTAGGTATCTTTCAGGGGTGAATGCCGGTGCAAAAGTGGTTATGCGGGTAATTAGTTGGTGTATTGCCTGCCAGAAAGGTTGGATGAGGCTGCAGTTCCACCAAATGTGCAATAAGGTGCCCCTGGCAGATCCGCACCTCCAACAGGTTGGGGTGATGGATGGGTGAAAATGGTGCACTCTGTCGGGCGTTCTGTACCATTTAGAGAATACTTTGTATCGGTTTTCTTGCGTTAAGACATTTATAGATCCCTTATGCATAAGTGTAAAGATAGAGTCCCATTCCTGCGGGGATAAATCCAGCGAGAGATCTGCTTCCCATTGCCGAACCAGTTTGTCATTTTTGACTACGTGCTGTGAAAACAGGAGAGAGTAGGTGGTGGAAATGAGGTGACCCTGGGGTTCGGTGTCTAGGCAAGATAGTTCCAGTGGGGTTAGGTCTCTGCTGTAAGGGGAGTCCCTGCTATGTGTCTGAAAAAAATGTCTCAATTGTAGGTACTTAAAAAAAGGTAATTGAAAGCCCGAAAGTATCGATCCAAGTTCCGTGTGCGTGAGTAGTGAGCCATTGCGAAAGCAGCTATGAGCTCTGACTGGGGTGGTGACCGAGTCATGGGCAGGATCTGTATGTATTAGACCCGGGGGGAATTCTGGGTTGTTAGTCAGTGGGGACATGGGACCCGGTGTTGGAAGCATGTTGAGTGTATTGCAAGCCCTTTTGAAAATTGCTAATGTGGCGCCAATGAGGGGGTGAGAGGAGAAGGCTTCTGGTATGCGTCTACTAACGACCCAGGGAGAGTTTACAATCGGAAGGCTAGCAAATGAATCCTCTAATTCCACCCAGTCCTTGGCCGCCCGGTGTTTGTGCCAGTCCACCAATCTGGTCAAGTGGCAGGCCCAATGATATTTGCGTAGATCCGGAAGTCCCAGGCCCCCTAGTTGTTTGGGAAGGACTAACCTGTCCCAGCTAAGTCTCGGTTGTTTCGATGCCCATATGAAGGACCTGCAAATGCGTTTATAGGATAAGAAGAATGCGGGGGGCAGCTTTATTGGTATGGCTTGAAGGAGGTACAGGATTCTGGGCAGGACGTTCATCTTTAGTATGGCGATCCTGCCCAGCCAAGAGAAGGATCCCAGATGCCACTTCTGAAGATCCTCTTGGATGGACAGCATCAAGGGTGTAAAGTTACTGGTATATAGGTTTTTTAGGTCTGGGGTGATTTTGATTCTGAGGTAAGAGATAGCCGAGGGTTCCCAGCTGAAGGGGAAGTTAAGTTTGCAAAGGTTTACCGTGTCAGTGGGTAGAGTGATGTTGAGGGCTTTGGATTTGTTAAAGTTGATTCTCAGGTTAGAGAGAGTTTTGAAGAATTCGAAATCAGCTAGAAGATTGGGGATGGTTGTGATGGGGTCGGTCAGGAATAGTAGTATATCGTCCGCGTATGCGGCTAATTTGTAGGATTTATGGTGCATGTCGACACCTCTGATAGTGGGGTTATCTCTCAATTTGCGGAGCATGGGTTCAAGGGTTAGTATGAATATGAGTGGTGACAATGGGCACCCTTGACGGGTTCCGTTGGACACAGAGAAGGCGCCCGACAGCGTTCCGTTAATTCGTATTCTGGCAGTTGGGGAGGCATAGAGGGCCATGATCATTGTGAGCATGCGCGGGGGCAACCCTATCGCCAGAAGGGTGGCCTCCATGTAGTCCCAAGCCACCCTGTCGAACGCCTTCTCTGCATCCAACGAAAGAAAAAACCCTTTGGTGGATGTTCTTGTGAGCCAGTGGTGTATGTTCAATGCTTTAGTAGTGTTGTCCCTGGCCTCCGGGGACAAAGCCAACCTGTTCTAGTGAAATTAAAGATGGTATGAAGGGTAAGAGTCGGTTGGCTAATGCTTTCGCGTATAGCTTGAGGTCTACGTTAAGCAGAGAGATGGGGCGGTAGCTGGTCACTTGCGTGGGGTCTTTGTCTTTTTTGGGGATGAGCGTAATGTGGGCTGCGAGCATTTCAGTGTGCGCGTGTGTCGAAGGGGAGAGGGCGTTGAGGGCTTTCGTTAGGTGTGTAAGGAGGGTGGAAGGGAATGCCTTATAGTAACAGGTCGAGAAGCCGTCAGGGCCGGGGCTTTTGCCTGACTTCATTTGTCGTAGAGCTAAAAGGAGTTCATCTGTTGAAATTGGGGTGTCTAGCGATTGAGCGTCCTCCGTGGATAGTGGTTGTGGTCCATATTGTTGAAGGAAATTTAGGAGGGCGGTTTTCCGATTAAGTGAATTGTCAGCGTGTTGTGGCGGGGACAAATTGTACAATTTGGTGAAGTATTGAACGAATTGTGTCGAGATATCTTCGTTTTTAGAGAACGATTCCCCATTTGAGTCAGAAATTTTATGAATAGTATGGGAGGCCTTTTTAGCGTGAAGTGCTCTTGCTAATAGTTTGCTGGATTTGTTCCCAAATTCATAATATAGTTTTTGTGTCAGCACGAATTTGCGTTTCAACGATTTGTTAAGGACATCTAAAAGTTCCTCCCTCGCTTTTGTTAAATCGGTAGTAAAGCAGAAGCGACGGAGGCTTTGTGTGCCTGTTCGAGTGTGCGAACACGCGCGGTTAGTTCTGTTATGCGTGCGTGGTTGAGTTTGTTGCGGTTAGCGGCAATAGAGATGAGTTCACCCCTAATGACACATGTGCGTTCCAGGTGGTCAGCGGCGTAACGTCAGGAGTGTCGTTATGGGCAAAAAAGTCAGTCAGGCATTTGGATAATCTGTTTATATTAAGTTCATCCGTTAGTAGGGAACTGTCAAGACGCCAAATGCGCGTTTTTGTGTTCTTGGTCGGTAGCAATAAGGTCATGGAGATAGGGTTGTGGTCTGACAGGATGGACGGTTCAATGGTCGCTTTCGTGAGGTTGGTCAAGTCGTTTTGAGATAGGAAGAAGTGGTCTAGTCTGGAATACTTGTCATGTGACGGTGAGTAGTATGAGTAATCCCTTTCCTTGGGGTGTAATGTGCGCCATGTGTCATGGAGGAGTAAGTTACTGAGCTGTAATTTAATTGCCCTTAAGGCCCTATGGGTAAGGAAGGATGACCCGTTGGAGGTGTCCAGAGATGGGTTCAGTGGGACATTGAAGTCCCCACCGACAATAAGTGTACCGGCTTGAAAACTAGTCAACAATTGCAGGGTTGTTTTAAAAAAGGAAACCTGGGCCGAGTTTGGCGCGTAAATGTTGGCGATAGTGTAGGGTAGTTGGTGGAGAGTGCCTTTTATAAAAAGGTATCTTCCGTTAGGGTCCTTCAGTGTGTCTGTGATCACAAATGGACATTGATTAGAGATGAGTGTTGTGACCCCTTTAGATTTCGCCTCTACGTTGGAGGCGTTAATTATCGTGGGGAAGTAACGGCTTTGAAATTTAGGAATGGAATCTGTGCGAAAGTGTGTTTCCTGAATTAACACTATGTGCGCTTTGGATTGTTTGAGGGATGCTAGTAGTTGGGACCTTTTTTCAGGGGTATTAAGCCCTCTTATGTTAATTGAGTATAGTTTGAGGGAATTTGGTAGCTGTGGCTTGGCTCCCTGCGTGGAGGTGTAGTTTGTCATGGCCGCCGTCGTGGGGAGGGGGGGAGGGGGACGGGGTCAGAAAGTAGTAGGGGACGTCTGGTGGCGAATATCTGATAAGAAAAGCTAATTTGCGTGGTCGATGCGGGTTAGGCGGGGGGGTACCGAAGAGGTGTGGAACCGAGTGTCCACGTGCCTCTGAAATTATAGATCGGTGGAATGTCGGTCCCGCGTGAGGAGACGTATCCCGTGGGGGAAACGTCGGCCCAGCGCAGGCCCGAGTGGGGGTTGACCGTGGCCAGGCGATGGAGAAAGTGAGGGTAATGTGTGATGAAGGTGAGGACGAAGCCCTCCGCCACAGGGAATTGTGCAGCTGATTGCTGAGGTGTGTTAGATAGACGGGTCAAACAAGAATGATAGGTACATATTGTGGGGAAGCATGTTAGGAATGATGGTTAACCTTAGCACATAAGGGGTTTAAGATTATGCAGCTTATCTAAACATATCAACAATGCAACTGTAAAACAACGAGAAACCTGTGGGCAAGGTAACCTCCAGTGTAAGGTGGGGCAGATATTGGGGTTGGGGCATAGCCGAAGAGAGGCGGCGGACGTCAAGTCGATCAGCGCCTCAATCCACTCCTATAAGGGAGTGAGGTAGTGATGAAGGCCGCTGAGGTCTAGGTTGGCGACTGGAAGTTACCTCTCCCAAGGGCCTGCACAACTGGTTCATAACTAAATGCCCCTGAGAGGGGCATAAATTGAGTAAAAGGAGGCTTCCGAAACCTTAGAGGGTGGATATTGGCCATATTGAGAGCACCACCCTCAGTAATCTCTCTCAGTCAAAAAAAAAAAAAAAAAAAAAAAAAAACCCCTATGGGAGAACGGTGAGGTCGTTGCACCCTATATACTAGATCATAAGGTGGATGTACCATTTAGTACCTAATCCAGTATGCGAAGGTGATGGGTCTTGTGTCTTGGTGCGATCTGCGGATTGTCGATGTGTAGGTGGATCGCTGGAGTATCGATGTGGTGTGCCACCGTGTCAATGGGTAGGAGATCGCTGTGGTGCTGAGGTTTCCATGCATGTCGTTGCTGAGGTTGCCAAGTGAGTAGCAGCCAGGGCTGAAGTGCCGTTTCCAAGCGGCGTTGGTGGCTTGTCAGGTTGGCGAGTATGCTTACAGCGGAGTATCTTGCGTGAGCACGTTGGAGTATGGGCGTGGTGCGGCTTCGCAAGGAAGTGTGGGTATTGTAGTCGTGGGCCCGGGTGTCCGGCTGAAGTATCGCGATAGTTAGCAGTGGCCTCCGCCCACCAAACCAATAACAGTTGTTGTGGGCGGTCGCTGAACTAGATCCGAGGGCGGACGTGCAGTAGCATCTCTTTGGCGCTGAGGTGAAGGGGAGGTAGCCCACCATCCGTTGTATTCGGCTGGCTTGCCCCGATATCGATCCAGTGCAACCTTCTGTGATAGTACCACCGCACAGAAAACCAAACAAACAAAACAATAAAAAAAAAAAAAAAAGAAAAAAAGGGGAAGTAAAAAGTAAAAAAGTAAAAAGTAAGACGAACGATGAAAGCCTCAAGTGTTGAAGATGTCCTTTACTGACATTAAGGCGGACAAGGCCGCTTCAGACATGCCGGTTACGGCTCCTGCGTGTTCCCCGAGGTCTAGGGGAGGCGTCTGGGCTGTTGGTACGGTGGTATGAGCGGTGAGCCGTGATGCTCCTGTGAGTGGAGGGTGAACGTCTCCGGTTGAGCTGAGGCGCTTGCGTCTCCATAGGGTCTTCTCTGAGCATCCCCGTGCGGGGGCGAAAGGCCGCGTACCAGTTTCGGTACCAGTATAAGGGGATGCCAAGGGTGGCACAGAAGTGAGGAAGGTCTTCTGGGACTTTGAGGATCGCTGTGCGGCCGTGTGTGGAGGCAGAGAGGCAGAAGGGAAACTTCCACTTGTACAGTATTTGTCTGTCCCTCAGGGTTTCTAGCAGGGGTCTTAGGTCTCGTCTGTGTTGCAGGGTAATACCAGAGAGATCCTGGTAGATTTGCACTGGGGACCCATCATGCAGTATCTGGGGTCTGCCTCGCGCCATTTTGAGGATTTCCTCCTTAAGCCTGAAGTCCACTATGTAGCAGATTATGTCCCTTGGTGGGTCTGTGTCCCTGCCTTTGGGGCGTAATGCGCGATGGATACGGTCCATGGCAATAGGAGTGTGAGCGGGCCGGTCAAGCAGGGAGTTAAAGATGGACACTATAGCCGTGGAGATCTGATCTCCCTCAAATGTCTCCGGCAGGCCTCTAAGACGTAGATTGTGCCTTCTGCCTCTGTTGTCGAGGTCTTCGACGTGTCTTTGCATGTCACGTAGCTGTCGGGTATGTGAGTCTATGTCCTCCGTGACCGATTGAAGAATTACATCATGCTGGTCAGACACATTCTCTACCACCCGGACCCTATCGTTCAGGGACTTGAGGTCAAGTCTGAGATCCGAAATGGCGGCTGCTAGTGCGTCTTTGATATCATCCGCCATGGAGCGGAGATCCAGGATGGTTAAGGGCGGGTGCGGCCTCAGTTCTATCCCATCTTCCCCATCTGCCGGGGGCAGTAATTGAGGTGGCGGAGTGGGCATGTGGTGAGGTTGGGAAGATGGTTGTGAGGAGGGCCCCTGTGAATGGCGGGAGGGCGCCATGTTGCCCCTACCCGCCCGGAACATCTCCGGGATGTTCTGCCCCTGTGTCCCGGTCAGGTCTCTTGGGGATCGCGAGCGGGATGCTGAAGAGGTTCGGGAAGCTGTCCCCATAGTTGGTGGGGGGTATCAAGCGAGATTACCTCTAAATATCAGTGGCTTTCTCCTGTGGCGGACGGAGCTGTAGAATTAGGCGACTATCTCCATGCCAGGTCAGGCCACGCCCCCATGTTTCAAGTATTTACTATGTGCCACAGAGATCACAGTACTATCCCTGACAATGCCTCCAGCTGGTTTTCTTCCCAGAAGGATGGTGCCATTTTTCTTCAGGTATCATCCAGGGTTACATCTACTGTACATTCTGGATTCAAAACCTTGGAAAGGTAGGTAGAAAAAGGAGCCTTGTAGCAAGTGGTGACTGGTTCTCCATTTTTGGGGGGGAGGTGGTGGCAAAACCGCACGCCACCCCCCCACCGGTCAGTAGGTCAGTCAGTTGGTCGCACCACCCTCCTCCCTCGTCGCTCGATTGTCAGCCCACCAGTCCCGCACTTACCCCATCTAGGTCTTGGGCAGTGCTTCACCCTGCATTTCCTCCTCGGCTTCACAGCGGCTTACCCTGCATCTTCTCCTCCTCGGCGGCCAATAGGATTACTTCTCCTCTCAGTCTCAGGACCCACTTCCTGATTGGCTGGGAGGAGAATCAGAAAGGCAATATCGAATATTAATTCGCTAATGTCCCACAACTGGGCAGGCTCAGGGTGCAGTGCTCTGCACCTCGAGCTCACCCTTTTTTGAAGCCAATTAGAGCCTCAAGCTCTAGTTAAGTGCTTCTAAAAAAAAGAAAAAGCCCATTGGAATCCATGCATCCCGCGCCCTGCATGTAGATTAGGGGCTGGACGCATGGATTAGGGGGTCCCTCTTATGGACGGATCGCCACTGGTAGCAAGTCACAAGATGGAAGGCTGCAGCAGGGACTGCCACAGCCAAATAATGGCACAGGTATCAGGATTTACATGAATGTGTCATCTCTGGGTCAGCATTTCAGTTCACTCATTGGAGCTGGAGACCGCGCTGGACTGACTCAATCAGTCACTGGTCGTGGGCATACCTCCCAACTTTTTGAGATGGGAACAAGGGACACCTATTAGCAAAAGTATGTAGTCATAGGACACACCCCCTGCCACGCCCCCTTAAAGGGGAATTAAACAAAAAAAACATTAGTTATACCCACAACCACTACTATTCCTTTATACTGGCTTCTGAAATTTACAAATGCAGCAATTTAAAAATTGGATGAAAGGTTTAGCACTGGGAAACACTTTTTGAAGGATAAATAGTGCATCTTATATACAACTAAGCCCGAAATGAGGAACAAATGAGGATGAAAGAGGGGCAGAGGAACTTTGTTCCAAATCAGGGACAGTTGGGAGCTATGGCCAACGGTGGGTGATGGCGTGGGTGAGCAGGAAGAAGTCTCTTTCCAGTGGTTTGTGCCCAATTTGTGAATGGTGGCACTGAGCCCTTTTGGGGCTTGGGCTGCTGCCTTTTGAGGCAGCCTTAAGGTCATTTGGGAATGTAGATTCAGAAAGGTAGGTAGAAAAAGGAGCGTCCTGTGTCCAATAATATGCAATTTGAAAGATGCGTTAGAATGACATTAAGCCTACGTTGTTCAGAGAAACAAGGACTCCCTCTTCTTCGGGCCTGTTACTGCATGCTAAAAGATGGTAAAGGTTCCAAACCAAGTGTGTTAATAGCAAAAACCCAAAAGATCACTGTCAGAGTGTTAACTTTGGTTGTAGATGCAGCATTGAGCTCAATGCTTGCTCTACAAGAAAATCTGACACTGATCGTTCGGATTTTTGCTATTAACCCACCTGGTTTGGAACCTTTGCCATCTTTTAGCATACAGCAACAGCTCTGAGGAAGGTCCTTGTTCCCCCAAAATGCATTGGCTCGATGTATTTGCTTCTATTTTCAATAAACGCCTTCTAATTAACCTTTCAACTTGCATAATATTTGACGCCGGGAGCTCCTTTTTTCTATCTATCTATCTATCTATCTATCTATCTATCTATCTATCTATCTATCTATCTATCTATCTATCTATCTATCTATCTATCTATCTATCCAAGCCTACATGTGAAAAACGACCTTAAGGCTGTCCCAAAAAACAGCAGATCAAGCTCCAAGAGGGCTCACCACCACCATCTGCAAAAAGGGCATAAACCACTGGAAAGGGACTTCTTCCTGCTTGCACATGCTATCACCCACCCACGACCAGTGACTGATCGAGTCAGTCCAGCATGGTCTCCAGCCTAAACTGATGACCAATAGGGGGCTTTTGAAGTTTCGCCTATAGAAAATAAAGGGTACTGAAGTTTGTCCCCATTTCGCACACACATTTAAGGTTTGACATGTTCGGTATCTATTTACTCGTTGCAACCTTGCTGTTTATATTTTACTAAAAACGTGGGTATTTACACAATTTACTAAATTGTGTTTGTTTGCCCTAAAATTCACTTTAGTGTGTTTTTTACTGACATTTTGCATTTCCTAGATTTTTTAAGTAATTTATTAAAAAAAAAAGTCAGTCTTACTGTCTTTTTCCTGGGGGTGGGGGGTGTTGGGTGCTCCAGAATTCTCAGTCTATAGGCCCCATAGATGTAACTCCTGCCCTTCTTGCTGTATATTGTTACATGTTGGGAGTTTTTTTTAAATCAGACATCCAGTATAACGTTACCGACAGGTTAATTGAAACAATCCAGTTGTAGAATCTTTGTATAAATTGACCAAAACACATGTAAGGACCGGCCTAAAATGTTGGTGAGCCCAGGGAGAGGTCTCTCATTGGAGATTACCACCAGCAGAAAAAGAGGATTATCATCAGGGTTGCCAACCGCCAGTAAATTTACTGACAGTTTGTAAAAATCAGTGATTTTTTTACAACTGCCAGTAAATATCAGAGGCTGATAATTTCATGCTGTGTTGACTTTTTTAAGTGTAAATAAAGCAAATTACTTTGTTAGAGGTATTGTCATTGTTTCCACATCATGTTTATACTGTTCAAATATTCACTGTGTTAGTTCTCAATAGAAGTTCTGTAATTTTTCAGGTTGCCAGTAAAAAAGGTACTCTGCCAGTAAATTCCCCCGGTTTTGTCAGTAAAAAAATGCTGCGGGTGGTTGGCAACCCTGATTATCATACTGATTACCTCCTTATTATGCACTGTCATCCCCACAGATATGTGCAGTTAGTCAGGGACACTATCAAAACTAACTGACTAATTGCTTTTTTCTGGGGAATTAGGAGGGCCATTATATTACATAGCTAGATTGGCAGCAGTCATGTAGCTTAAAGGTCACACATTGCATTTATGTCTTTGAATTTTGTATAAATGGTTCTGGTTTGCAAATTATTTGCCCCGTAGCAACAACCTCCTCAAGAATGTGGTATGCAGTGTAAACAATATTATATTCAATGATAAACCAGAAAAACCTGTTTGTTAAAACACAGATAAAAAAAATAGATACATTTTGTTACAGTGGAGTCCTGTTGTATATCTTCCTCCGTGTAGACGTCCAAATGGTCTAATGTCCCATCAGTGTCCAGTAATGGGTGGAAATAGGAGAACGCCTTTCTCATCCCTCTCCTTAAAATGTTCAGTAGTAGTTGTGTTGTAAAGTTCAAGAGGAACTCCAGCCAAACTTTTTGTTTTATTTTTAAGGAAGGATTATACCAGTGGTCTCCAAACGGCAGCTCGGGGGCCACATGCGGCCTTTTGCTGGCCTTTATCCAGCCCTTTGGGCACCATTCCTCCTACTGACACCAGCAATGGGGCCATAGTTCTTGCCACTCCACTGGCACCAACAATGGAGCAATTTTCCTCCCACTAATACTATCAATGGGGCACTATTCAATTCAGCCCACTAACACCAATGTTAGGGCACTGTTCCTCCCACTGACACCTATAATAAGACACTATTCCTTCCACTGAGACCACCAATAGGGGCATAATTCCTGACACCGACACCAACAAATGGGCACTATTCCTCCCAATGACTCCATTGATGGGGCATATTCCTCTCACTGACACCAATGATGGGGCACTGTTCCTCCCACTGACACCAGTGACGGGGCACTCATATACTCTCACTGACACCAAGGATGGGGCATAGTTTACTCTCACTGATGCCAGGACATTTTCTACTCCCACTAGTAGTCACAGTGCATCCCCCTAAAGTCTGAAGGACAGTAAACTGGCCTCTTGTTTAGAAAGTTTGGAGACCCCTGGATTATACTGTAACCTTTGTCTGGTTCTAAATGCTGTCTGTGTCCCCACTGCCTTTCTTTTTTGTCATATTTTAGATCAGATGTTTGTAAACTATGGCCTGTGGGCAACATCAGGCTGGTACAAGATCAGGCTGGTACAAGATCTGGCCCCTGGCTAGGGTCAGTGGCATATCGTACAGGTTTCTTGCTCCTGGCTGATTTTTCAGCAATGAATGGATATGTTTTTTTTAATCAAACCCATTCAGTGATTTAATTTAGTGCAAAATGAGCACAAGATATTCTCTCTCCCAGTGGCGGCTGGTGGTATATTTTTTTGGGGGGGGGGCGGCAAACAACCACAGCCACCCCCCCTTGGTCGGGTCACCCGCCCCCCCTTCCGGTCGGTTCCCAACACTTACCCTATCTATGGCGTGGGCGGCAGCACACCCTTGCTTCTTTTACTCGACAGCATGGCGTCTCCTCCCTCCTAGGCCAATTGGAACAAGAATGTCATACGACATTCTTGACTTTGTGCAGGGATATCTGAATGATGCCTGCAGCTACAGGCATCATTCAAATATCAGCTTTTTCTGTCGGCGATTCCCTACACCATAAGAATGATCATAGCGGCTGTTCCCCCCCTCCCATTGCCCTCAGGTGCTTCTACCGACTCACCGCTAGGATCAAAGCTAGGATCGCTTTTTTTTTGATTCCAGGTTTCCCAGCCTAGAGGTGAGATGTAGGGTCTTATTGACCCCATATCTCACTGTAAAGAGGACCTGTCATGCCATTGTAATAGGAATAAAAGTGGTCAAAAAATTTATTTTTGGGGAAAAAAGTGTAAAACTAAAATAAATAAAGTAAAATGAACAATAAAAAAAAAAAAAAAATTAAAGCGCCCCTGTCCCCGTGTGCTCGCATGCAGAAGCGAACACATATGTAAGTCCAGCCCACATATGAAAATGGTGTTTAAACCACACATGTGAGGTATCGCTGCGATCAGTAGAGCGAGAGCAATAATTTTGGAGCTACACCTCCTCTGTAGCTCAAAACATGTAACCAGTAAAACACTTTAAAGCTTTGCCTATGGGGACTTCTAAGTAGCAAAGTTTGGCGCCATTCCACGAGCGTGTGCAATTTTGAAGGGTGACATGTTAGGTATCTATTTACTCGGCATAACTTCCTCTTTCACATTATGTAAAAACATTGTGCTAACTTTACTGTTTTGTTTTTTTTAAAGCACAAAACTGTTTTTTTTAAAAGAAAACGCTTTAGAAAAATTGCTGCGCAAATACTGTGCGAGATAAAAAGTTGCAATGACTGTCATTGTATTCTATAGGGTCTTTGCTAAAAAAACATATATAATGTTTTGGGGTTCTATGTAATTTTCTAGAAAATAAATGATGATTTTTACATGTAGGAGTGAAAGGTCAGAATTGGCCTGGATGCTCCAGAACGCCTGAAGGTGCTCCCTGCATGTTGGGCCTCTGTATGTGACCACACTGTGTAAAAGTCTCACACATGTGGTATCGCCATACTCGGGAGTAATAGCAGAATGTGTTTTGGGGTGTAATTTGTGGTATGCATATGTTGTGTGTGAGAAATAACCTGCTAATATGACAATTTTGTGAAAAAAAATCTTGATTTTGCAAAGAATTGTGGGAAAAAATGACAACTTCAAAAAACTCATCACACATCTTTCTAAATACCTTGGAATGTCTCCTTTCCAAAAAGGGGTCATTTGGGGGGTATTTGTACTTTTCTGGCATGTTAGGGTCTCAAGAAATTAGGCCGTCAGTACTTCAGGTGTGATCAATTTTCAGATATTGGCACCATAGCTTTTGGACTCTAACTTTCACAAAGACCAAATAATATACAACGATTTGGGTTATTTTTGCCAAAAATATGTATAAATTTTGGCCAAAATATATGAAGAAAAATTACTAATTTGCAAAATTTTATAACAGAAACGAAGAAAAATGCATTTTTTTTACTGAATTTTCTGTCTTTTTTCTTTTATAGCGCAAAAAATAAAGAACCCAGCGGTGATTAAATACCACCAAAAGAAAGCTCTATTTGTGTGAAAAAAAGAACAAAAATTTCATATAGGTACAGTGTTGCATGACTGAGTAATTGTCATTAAAAATGTGAGAGCACTGAAAGCTGAAACTTGGTCTGGTTATTAAGGGGGTTTAAGTGCCCAGTGCTCAAGTGGTTAAAGTGTTGTCACAGATCTTCTAATTAGAAGATTTACCCTCACCTTTTGTTCTGGTGACAAGCTTTGGATCTCCTATCACTTTCTATCCTGGAGACAGTGGTCATCAGGACAAATAGGGACACATCTAGCTAGTGGGGACACAGACAGCTATGAAAACCCATCAGGGGTTTCTAATCCTTCCACAGTTTTGGCTGTACCAGCACTCTAAGATTAGAACATGAGATGCATAAATATTATGTGGTCATTTTACACTATATAGATTTAACCGCTTCAGCCCCAGAAGATTTTACCCCCTTCCTGACCAGAACACTTTTTGCGATTCGGCACTGCGTCACTTTAACCACTTCAGCCCCGGAAGGTTTTACCCCCTTCCTGACCAGAGCACTTTTTACAATTCGGCACTGCGTCGCTTTAACTGCTAATTGCGCGGTCATGCAATGCTGTACCCAAACGAAATTTGCGTCCTTTTCTTCCCACAAATAGAGCTTTCTTTTGATGATATTTGATCACCTCTGCCATTTTTATTTTTTGCGCTATACACGGAAAAAGACCGAAAATTTTGAAAAAAAATGATATTTTCTACTTTTTGTTCTAAAAAAAATCCAATAAACTCAATTTTAGTCATACATTTAGGCCAAAATGTATTCGGCCACATGTCTTTGGTAAAAAAAATGTCAATAAGTGTATATTTATTGGTTTGCGCAAAAGTTATAGCGTCTACAAACTAGGGTACATTTTCTGGAATTTACACAGCCTTTAATTTATGACTGCCTATGTCGTTTCTTGAGGTGCTAAAATGGCAGGGCAGTACAAAACCCCCACAAATGACCCCATTTTGGAAAGTAGACACCCCAAGGAATTTGCTGAGAGGCATGTTGAGCCCATTGAATATTCATTTTTTTTGTCCCAAGTGATTGAATAATGACAAAAAAAAAAAAAAAAATTACAAAAAGTTGTCACTAAATGATATATTGCTCACACAGGCCATGGGCATATGTGGAATTGCACCCCAAAATACATTTAGCTGCTTCTCCTGAGTATGGGGATACCACATGTGTGGGACTTTTTGGGAGCCTAGCCGCGTACGGGGCCCCGAAAACCAATCACTGCCTTCAGGATTTCTAAGGGCGTACATTTTTGATTTTACTCCTCACTGCCTATCACAGTTTCGGAGGCCATGGAATGCCCAGGTGGCACAAAACCCCCCCAAATGACCCCATTTTGGAAAGTAGACACCCCAAGCTATTTGCTGAGAGGCATGGTGAGTATTTTGCAGCTCTCATTTGTTTTTGAAAATAAAGAAAGACGAGAAAAAAAATTTTTTTTTTCTTTTTTCAATTTTCAAAACTTTGTGACAAAAAGTGAGGTCTCTTCAAAGCGGGTCGCTTTGAAGAGTAGAAGCGTGTGTGTCAGGAGTCGGCCTCAGTGGCTTAAGTACAGAGGAGGACTGTTGTATCCCGCTGGAGTCCAGCTCTTCCCATTGTGGCAGACAGTAGCGTGAAAGCACTCTCTTCACTAGTCTACTGGCTTTGCTTGCTGCAGCTTGATATTGCCTGCTATTGCTCAGTCTGTCTTCTACCAGGAGCCCCAGGTCTTTCTCCATCCTTGATTACCCCAGAGGTTAATTTGGTGATTTATGAGCCCTGACCATCTTGGATTCCTCAGGAGGGTAGCTGACAGTGGCTGGTGGCTTGGATTTCCCCTCTCTTGGATGCTTATTGCTACTAGGCTCTGGTGAGTTTAACCCCCTGAGGGGAGTGTGTTCTCACAGGGTGGAAGTGGATGGATCGGTGGAAGGTGCACGCTGAACTTTTCTACTTTTGATCACCTATGAACACTATCTGAACCATCATTCTTACTGCTCTTCTCTCTTAAAGGACTTTTTTTGCATGTGTAGTTGGCCACATTATCCGTTTAGCTCAACACTAGCGCTGTTTTTAGTGTGTTACTATGATCACTTTGTTGATTTTGGTATGTCACGATTTATGATGATGTCTCTGCAATTTTAAATGGCTGCTTCTCTGTTTAGTCTTATTTAAGACCTTTGTCACTTAATATTTTAGTGTCATTTTTACTTATTTATTTTGTTCCCTGTTTGTTTTTCATTCATTACTGCTCTGGTACTGCTAGGGCCCTGGGCGCTGAGTGGTGTATTTTTGGGTCTGTAAATACACCCTTTTACATTTTAACTTTTATAACTGTAACCGGTTCCAGGTTCGGGTCTCTCAAAATGCGATGGCATCTTGGGAGACCCTGTGAAAGTGTGCCTAGTCTGTGCAGTGCTGTACCCTACGCTAATACTCAACTAGTGAATGGTAGCGTTCAAAACATTCACCAATGCAAAGACCAGGATTGTCAGGACAGGAGGGACAAAACTGTTAGCGATCGCAGGGATCAGGCCTGACTCTGCGAACACTGCAGTTATGCGTTTAGTGTTTTGTAAGTGACAGTGATCGATCGATACTGCACTTGGGTGGGCTGGGCTGGGCCGGGCGGAGGGGCAAAACGCAGGTGCTAGTAGGTATCTGGGCTGATCCCGCTAACACTGCGTTTGTGGGAACCCTAAACTGCTGGGGACGCTAGTATAGATCTGATCGGATCAGATATTGATCCGTTCAGATACTATACCACCAAGGGAGGCGTATGCTGCGTGCGTGGGTGTTAGCGGTACTGGCGCTAATCTGACGCTGCCTGGGGCTGGTGCTTGCCAGTTCACCAAAACGCTACCAAAAAAACTGTTAGCGATCGCAGGGATCAGGCCTGACTCTGCGAACGCTGCAGTTATGTGTTTAGTGTTTTGTAAGTGTCAGTGATCGATCGATACTGCACTTGGGTGGGCTGGGCCTGGCGGAGGGGAAAAACGCAGGTGCTAGCAGGTATCTGGGCTGATCCCGCTAACACTGCGTGTTTGGGAACCCTAAACTGCTGGGGACGCTAGTATAGATCTGATCGGATCAGATATTGATCCGTTCAGATACTATACCACTAAGGGAGGCGTATGCTGCGTGCGTGGGTGTTAGCGGTACTGGCGCTAACCTGACGCTGCCTGGGGCTGGTGCTTGCCAGTTCACCAAAACGCTACCAAAAAAACTGTTAGCGATCGCAGGGATCAGGCCTGACTCTGCGACCGCTGCAGTTATGCGTTTAGTGTTTTGTAAGTGACAGTGATCGATCGATACTGCACTTGGGTGGGCTGGGCCGGGCCGGGCGGAGGGGCAAAACGCAGGTGCTAGCAGGTATCTGGGCTGATCCCGCTAACACTGCGTTTTTGGGAACCCTAAACTGCTGGGAACGCTAGTATAGATCTGATCGGATCAGATATTGATCCGTTCAGATACTATACCACTAAGGGAGGTGTATGCTGCGTGCGTGGGTGTTAGCGGTACTGGCGCTAATCTGGCGCTGCCTGGGGCGACGCATATCACCGCCGGGCGATCAGGGGGCTAAACCTTTATTCGGTAATAAACGGCGGGTGCCCTGACACTATAAAAAATAAACGAACTAACCAGTGTCACCCGTAATGGTTATACGGTGATCAGTGGTGAAAGGGTTAACTAGGGGGCAATCAAGGGGTTAAAACATTTATTAGGTAGTATATGGGGGTCCCTGTCGCTATAAAACGCTGACGGCGAACCTAAATATTTACGTCCCTAACTAGCATCACCAGCGACACTAATACAGCGATCAGAAAAATGATCGCTTAGTGACACTGGTGACAGGGGGTGATCAAGGGGTTAAAACTTTATTAGGGGGGGTTAGGGGGGTACCCTAGACCTAAAGGGGGGTAATACTCACTGCCCTAACACCATGCAGTAATCAAAAAAAAAAAAAAAATACTGCTGGTGTCAGTTTGTGACAGGGGGGGGTGTGATTGGGGGGGGATCGGGGGGCGATCAGGGGGGGATCGGGGGTGTAAAGTATGTCTGGCATGTTCTACTGTGTGTGTTTGTGTTGTGTGCACTCACTTGTCTTCTCTCCTCGGCGCTGGGACGGAAACTGCCAGACCGAGGAGAGATGACATCACTTCCTCTGCCTGTGTGAAACTACACACAGGCAGGGGAGGATACCCATTGGCTGGGAGCGATCGCGGGGGGGGGGGCCACGATCGGATGGTCTCCCCCTCGCCTCCCAACACTCCCAGTCAAATGCCGACCGCCGCTGGCACCGGGGGGGGGGTCCGATAGGACCCCCCGCCCGCGGGAGGCAGATCACGCACGGGTACGTGATTCTGCCTGCCCGTGCCATTCTGCCGCAGTATATCTGCGTTAGGCGGTCGGCAAGTGGTTAACTGACAATTGCACGGTCATGCGATGTTGCACCCAAACAAAATTGACACCCTTTTTTCCCACAAATAGAGCTTTGTTTTGGTGGTATTGCCTCTGCGGTTTTTATTTTTTTGCTCTATAAACAAAAAAAGAGCGACAATTTAGAAAAAAAAAGCAATATCTTTTACATTTTGCTATAATAAATATCCCCCAAAAATATTTAAAAAAATGTTTTTTTTCCTCAGTTTAGGCTGATGTGTATTCTTCTACATATTTTTGGTAAAAAAAAACGCAATAAACGTATATTGATTGGTTTGGGCAAAAGTTATAACATAGTATATAGTATAGTTTTATGGCATTTTTATTATAATTTTTTTTTTTACTAGTAATGATGGTGATCTGCAATTTTTTATCGGGACTACGACATTATGGCAGACACGTCGGACAATTTTGTCACATTTTTGGGACCATTGACATTTATACAGAGATCAGTGCTATGAAAATGCATTGGATTACCGTAAAAAATGTCACTGGCAGTGAAGGGGTTAATACTAGGGGGCGATCATGGGGTTAATGTGTTCCCTAGTGTGTGTTCTAACTGAAGGGGGGATGGGGAATGTGCAGGGGAGATGACAGATCGCTGTTCATACTCTGTATGAACAGATGATCTGTCACTTCTCCCCTCAGAGAACCGGAAACTGTGTGTTTAAGCACAGAGCTCCCGGTTCTCCGTGTGCCCTGAGCGATTGCGGAAGCCCAGCAGTGATTGCGACCGCCGGGCACTCGCATCAGCTCCGTGGGCGAGCAGGGGACACACGTGCCCCCTAGTGGCCGAATATGTTACCGACGTAACATGACGGCGATTCGCGCAGCTAAGCCATGTTGCCGCAGTACAACTGCGGCAGCTGGTCAGCAAACGGTTAATAGGTGCCACCCACCATGCAGAATCATGTAATAAATAAACACAAATCTGCTGAGCTAGGTAAAAATCAAATAAAGTTGTATACAATGCCTACAAATTAGCTGATAGCACAATATTGCTGGACAACAACATGAATACAAAAGGTGATAATGGTGCAGCACTAAAATATAATAACTAAAGATAAAAACAATCATAAAAAGTCCATATCTGCAATAGTCCATATATAATGAAAGATAATGACAAAAGACCCCCACGTAGGTACAGGAGTCGGGTGGAAAAACCACATAGAATTGGCAGGTCCTCAGAATGTAACTGAATATCACAGGCTGGACAAAGGCACCCAATGGTCCATGAAGTTCACCCAGGAGTTGAGAAGGGGGAGACCAAACGCTCTCAAGGCATGCCTCCCCCGATAGTCCCAAAGGTGCAGTCAAAGCTCTATGCAGGTCCTGAAACTATAGAATGTCCTAGTAAGCCTTCAACGAAGGAGGGGGCCACAATTGATCACAAAATATAACAGTGCCTTAATGTGCTGGGGGTGATACCTCATACAGAGTATAGTGGGAACAAATTGATGTAGAAAAAGGATGCACTGACCAGTACAACTACTGAGTGAATAAGTGATCAATGGTAATGAGTGAAGGACAGTGGTGGCTGATGTTTTTTTGTTTGGGGGGTAGCAAACAACCACCGCCCCCCCCGTGGCACCTCAAACCCCCCACCCCTCCTCGCTGTCTGTTGGTCCACCGGCACTTACTCAATCTAGGCAGCGGACACATCAGGCAGCGGCAGGGATCGGGCATCAGCGGGAACATCGGGCAGAGGCGGGGATCGGGCATCGGTGGGCACATCGGGCAGTAGCGGGGATCAGGGCATCAGCGGACATCAGGCTGCGACGGGCATCGGGCAGTGGCTCCTGTGTCTTCTCCTCCTCGCTTCCACCATGCATTTTCCCCTCCTTCAAGGCATCCAATAGGATCGCCTGTCCTTTCAGACAATCTAGTGATTGGTATGAGAGCCTCTTCCCGATTGGCCAGGAGAAGGATCAGTGTTGCAACAGGGAATATTCATTCCCTGTTGCAACACACCTGGGTGGGCTCCAGACGCAATGCTCTGCGTCCCGAGCCCACCCTATTTTGAAGCCTATTAGAGCCTAATCAGGTGCTTCAAAAAACACCCCCTGCCCACTCCCGCCATAGGAATTCATGTGCTGGTGTCCTAAAAGGGGTCGGGTACATATTCATTCCCTGTTGCAACACACCTGGGTGGGCTCCAGACGCAATGCTCTGCGTCCCGAGCCCACCCTATTTTGAAGCCTATTAGAGCCTAATCAGGTTCTTCAAAAAACACCCCCCGCCCACTCCCGCCATAGGAATTAATGCACTGGTGTCCTAAAAGGGGTCGGGCACATGGATAGGGAGGGCAGCGGCGATGGATAGGGGAGGCAGCGCGTGTGCGCCCCACAATAGATGGGCCACCCTTGGTGAAGGGTTAACAATGCGAGGTGGATAATGGCTAAAACCACCAAATAGCTACCTACAAAACCTACAGTGAAAGCAAAGAAATGTGAAAGTGACCAGAAAGGTGAATGTCCTGAAAATATAACTATCCAGAAGAATATTAATAAACAAAAAATTGCCAAGTACCCTAACTAATGATGATACCAGGATCTGTGACAAAGGAGAAGGGGATCAATCAATCACATAAAAGGGAGTGAAAAAAAAATAGTGCAAAAAAGAAAAAAAAAATAGTGCATAAATCCATTATTGCCAAACAGAAAATGGAGTGTATCATGCAGTGAAAAAAAATAAAAATGAGAAAAAAAAAGGGAGCACCCCAAGAGTGGGCAAAAAATGAAAAGCCTAAGAAGTAATATGTAACCCTGTGTTGCCCAGTAGTCAGAGACCAACAGGAGTGCGCACAGCCTGGTCCCACCTGAAGAAAGATCATCATGAAGGGGGGGCAAGCACTGGGCTAAATAGCCTAAGCGCTAATTAACCCCATGCCACCAGCATCACAGTGGCGGGAAAACCGCTATTGGGCTCATGCAAGAGATGAGGGTGGGCGAACAGGTTGCCATCCCAAAGGAGCATGTCAGGATGTAGAGCAGACTGCAGCATGTGGCGGTGTGCAGCAGACGCGTAATTATGCTACGACCGCCCATAGAGAAGCCTGGATCAAACCACGCATGCGCAGGGAGATGTGCCTGATTGAAGTCATTGCGCCAAGCACAGAAGAACACGGGCCACAGCAAACCCAGCGCACGCTGGAAAATCCAGGACAACTCCAGCTGTCAGTCATGCACCTAAGGTCTCCACAACAGGAGGAGACATAATGTGATGCCAAACTCCCCCGCCCACAGACACAGAAGGGGGGGCGTGAAGCAATATGGAACCTGGGGACATCTCAAGATGGACGATCTAATAGTTGGAAATAGATGGCACAGGATATCCAATGTCCCAAAAGGAACAATCATGTTACAAGGGAAGATGGCAACTCCTGGGGAAGAACAAATGACCAGGGTGAAGGGGGGGGGGGGGGGGGAGTTGGAAAGGGAGAAAACAAAAAACAGAACAAAACACGACAATAAATATAAAATAAAAAAATAAAAAATATATAAATACAAAATATAGAGATAAAGAGATATATAAATCAAAAAAAGAAATTGTAAATGATAAATATAAATTAAATAATGTAAATACAAAATATATAAATGAAAAAAAAATGTAAATGAAAAATATAAATAGGAAAAGGAGTGGGAAAAAGAAAAGGAAAAAACACCCTGCATATCTTCAGATATCACTATGTGTCACAGTACAATAAAATTAACTTTAACTCATATAGTACAATACAGTACATAATACATTGTTAAAAATATTGAAAAATGTATTAAACTGGTAAAAAGGGCTTAAATGAGGTGGCTTCATTCAATCCTGGGGCAACAGTTGCCCTGAGTAAATGTATCCACCTCATTTCTCTCTGTAGGATATGTCTGTCCCAGTCTCCTCCCGGTGGGTCCTGAGGGAGATACAAAGTAACATTTTTTATAAACATTGATCAGACTGGAGATAGACAGATGCAAAGTAATATTGTTTATAAACATTATTCAGATGGGGATAGAGAGATGCAAAGTAACATTGTTTACAAACATTGTTCAGACAGGAAATGGAGAGATAAACATTAACATTGTTAATAAACATTGTCCAGGCATGAGATATAGAGATACAAAGTAATATTGTTTATAAACAATATTCAGATGTGAGATAGAGAGATACAAAATAATATTGTTCATAAACATTGATCAGACAGGAGATAGAAAAGTACAAAGTAACATTATTAATAAGAA
The DNA here is from genome assembly GCA_037952835.1 of Lithobates septentrionalis. Taxonomy (NCBI): domain Eukaryota; kingdom Metazoa; phylum Chordata; class Amphibia; order Anura; family Ranidae; genus Lithobates; species Lithobates septentrionalis. The sequence goes on from JBBDGP010000824.1 coordinate 87,201, forward strand.
TTGTCCAGGCATGAGATAGAGAGATAAAAAAGTCCATTGTTTATAAACATTGTTCAGACAGGGGATCGAGAGATACAAAGTAACAGACAGGAGATAGAGTTACAAAGTAAATTTGTTTAGAAACATTGTTCAGATGGGGGATAGATAAATACAATGTAACATTGTTTATACACATTGTTCAGGCAGGAGATAGAGAGATACAAAGTCTTTTTTTTTATAAACATTGTTCAGATGGGGGATTGATAAATACAATATAACATGGTCTATAAACATTGTACAGACAGGAGATAGCTGTCTGCTGCAGTGGAAAATGGTACTTGTACTGGAACCCCGCACAGCAGCATTTTAAAATGTGGCAGTGGATGCGGGGAGAAGAACCCCTGCCCACTGTAACGAGGAAGGGGGGTTCTCTTTGAACATATTAGATGTTTCACCCTAAATACGGGTGCAACATCTAACATGTTCGAAAGGTGAACCTTTCCATTAACTCTTTCTGATCCTTCCTTCTTCAACTCCCTTAATTTCAGCCTTTCCATCAACTCTTTCTGATCCTTCCTTCTTCAACCCCATAATTTCCTCCAGGTTTTTTGTCCATTTCTATTTTTATTAACCATTAATAAGCGTGTTTTTTATTTGTTTTGTTAGTTCATTCTGTTTGGAGTCACATTAAAAAAAAGCACATAATAAAAAAGAAAAACAAAACTTTGCTTAACGTGTAAGTAACTTTGCATTTATAATTTAAGTGCTGTTTTAAAAAGAACAAATTACAGAATATAATGTATATTTTGTAGCTACCGTAACACTATTTCTTTTTAAACTAACACTGGTTAAAAAAGAAAAGGGGTGTTTTTTTTATCTAAAGAATGCAAAAAGAAGATATCACAAAAAGAAAGCATTATTTGTTCTTAAAAACAATCAATATATTATTAAAGCAGAACTCCAGGCTCCTAATAATATTGTTTATAAACAATGTTCAGACAGGGGATAAAGAGATACAAAGTAACATTGTTTATTGCCATTTTTCAGACAGATGATATAGAGATACAAAACAACATTGCTTATAAACATTGATCAGACAGAAGATAGAGCGATACAAAGTAACATTGTTTATAAACATTGATCAGACTGGAGATAGAGAGATGTAAAGTAACATTGTTTATAAACATTGTTCAAACGTGGGATAGAAAGATGCAAAGTAACATTGTTTACAATCATTGTTCAGACAGGAAATAGCGAGATTACAATTAACATTGTTAATAAACATTGTCCAGGCTTGCGATAGAGAGATACAAAGTAACATTGTTTATAAACATTGTTCAAACAGGAGATATAGAGATACAAAGTAACATTGTTTATAAACATTGTTTAGATATGAGATAGAGATATACAAAGTGACATCGCTTATAAACATTGTTCAGCTGGGGATAGAGAAATACAATGTAACTTTTGTATAAACATTGATCAGACAGGAGATAGGAAGATACAAAGTAACATTGTTAATAAACATTGTCCAGGAATGAGATAGAGAAATACAAAGTAACATTGTTTATAAACATTGTTTAGATATGAGATAAAGAGATACAAAGTAACATTGCTTATAAACATTGTTCAGATGGGGATAGAGAAAAACAATGTAACATTGTTTATAAACATTGTACAGACAGGAGATAGAGAGTCACAAAGTAACATTGTTAATAAACATTGTCCAGGAATGAGATAGAGAAATACAAAGTAACATTGTTACACCAGGCTCCTTCAGAAAAAAATAAAAGTCAGCAGCTACAAATACTGTAGTTACTGACTGTTAATATTAGGACACTTACCTGTCCACGAATCGAGCGGCGTCTTCACCCTGCGAATGTAAACAAGGCAGATCGCTGTTCTGACAGAGAAGATAGAGATCTTGTGTTCCTGCCAAAATATGTAGCAGAATACATATTGTCCTAAATTGAAGAATAAATTTGATATTTGACATGTTTTTTATTGGATATGTTTTATAGCAGAAAGTAAAAAATGTTTTTTTTCAAAATTGTTGGTGTTTATAGCACAAAAAATAAAAACTGCAGAAGTGATCAAATACCACCAAAAGGAAACACTATTTGTGGGAAAAAAAAGACATACATTTTATTTGGGTACAACATCGCACGACCGTGCAATTGTCAGTTAAATTAACGCAGTGCCGTATTGAAAAAAATGGCCTGGTCATTAAGGAGGTAAAACCTTCCGGAGCTGGAAGTGGTTAATGATAAAGTTATTGCCAAATAAACAGGTCTATAGTGGAAATGTAAACATTTTACAGGCGTGAGATATTAAAGTGGAACTTTAGCCAGAAAATAATTAAACAGAACAAGGTGACCGCATGTAGGAGGAACAGAGCTAAAAGTTGACAGATTTTCATCCCTGCAGGCTAAACACTGAGCAATGCAAGAAGCCTCAACTGATGACACTGATGATGGAAGATATTTTTCCATAGAAGGGTGTGAGCAGAATTCTATTGATCAGACTTCACAGTTATCTCACAGTTGTGAATATTTACTGAAAATGATAAAACCTTTAAGACGGCTACAGCTGGAATTGCTCTAACTGCCTCTTGTAATCAACTCATAAATGATAATGAGTTGAACTTCCCAGTTCTTGCAGGGTTTGGTGAACGTCAAAGATGTCCAGATGCTTGTTATATTCTTTATATTCAAAATTTAATTTGGTTTTAAAAAATATATATCTAAGGAGTTCCCCTGTAAAAAAAAGGTGGGCATGTGAAGTTTTTTCAGTTAACCACTTCAGCCCCGGAAGGTTTTACCCCCTTCCTGACCAGAGCACTTTTTACAATTCGGCACTGCGTCGCTTTAACTGCTAATTGCATGGTCATGCAATGCTGTACCCAAACGAAATTTGCGTCCTTTTCTTCCCACAAATAGAGCTTTCTTTTGATGGTATTTGATCACCTCTGCCGTTTTTATTTTTTGCGCTATACACGGAAAAAGACCGAAAATTTTGAAAAAAAATGATATTTTCTACTTTTTGTTCTAAAAAAAATCCAATAAACTCAATTTTAGTCATACATTTAGGCCAAAAGTATTCGGCCACATGTCTTTGGTAAAAAAAATGTCAATAAGTGTATATTTATTGGTTTGCGCAAAAGTTATAGCGCCTACAAACTAGGGTACATTTTCTGGAATTTACACAGCCTTTAATTTATGACTGCCTATGTCGTTTCTTGAGGTGCTAAAATGGCAGGGCAGTACAAAACCCCCACAAATGACCCCATTTTGGATAGTAGACACCCCAAGGAATTTGCTGAGAGGCATGTTGAGCCCATTGAATATTCATTTTTTTATTTGCTGAGAGGCATGGTGAGTATTTTGCAGCTCTCATTTGTTTTTGAAAATAAAGAAAGACGAGAAAAAAAATTTTTTTTTCTTTTTTCAATTTTCAAAACTTTGTGACAAAAAGTGAGGTCTGCAAAATACTCACTATACCTCTCATCAAATACCTTGGGGTGTCTACTTTCCAAAATGGGGTCATTTGGGTTTTTTTTTGCCACCTGGGCATTCCATGGCCTCCGAAACTGTGATAGGCAGTGAAGAGTGAAATCAAAAATTTACGGCCTTAGAAAGCCTGAAGGCGGTGCTTGGTTTTCGGGGTCCCGTAAGCGGCTAGGCTCCCAAAAAGTATCACACATGTGGTATCCCTGTACTCAGGAGAAGCAACAGAATGTATTTTGGGGTGTAATTTCACATATTCCCATGGCATGTTTGAGCAATATATCATTTAGTGACAACTTTGCGCAAAAAAAAATAAAAAAAATAAAAAATTGTCTCTTTCCCGCAACTTGTGTCACAATATAAAATATTCCATGGACTCAACATGACTCTCAGCAAATAGCTTGGGGTGTCTACTTTCCAAAATGGGGTCATTTGGGGGGGGTTTTGAACTGTCCTGGCATTTTATGCACAACATCTAGAAGCTTATGTCACACATCAACCACTCTTCTAACCACTTGAAGACAAAGCCCTTTCTGACACTTATTGTTTACATAAAAGAATAATTTTTTTTTGCAAGAAAATTACTTTGAACCCCCAAACATTATATATTTTTTTAAAGCAAATGCCCTACAGATTAAAATGGTGGGTGTTTCATTTTTTTTTTTTCACAAAGTATTTGCGCAGCGATTTTTCAAACGCATTTTTTGGGGAAAAAACACACTTTTTTACATTTTAATGCACTAAAACACACTATATTGCCCAAATGTTTGATGAAATAAAAAAGATGATCTTAGGCCGAGTACATGGATATCAAACATGACATGCTTTAAAATTGCGCTCAAACGTGCAGTGGTGACAAACTAAATACATTTTTAAAAGCCTTTAAAAGCCTTTACAGGTTACCACTTTAGATTTACAGAGGAGGTCTACTGCTAAAATTACTGCCCTCAATCTGACGTTCGCGGTGATACCTCACATGCATGGTGCAATTGCTGTTTACATTTGACGCCAGACCGACGCTTGCGTTCGCCTTAGCGCGAGAGCAGGGGGGACAGGGGTGCTTTTTTTTCTTTATTATTATTATTTTTTTATCTTATTTTTAAACTGTTCCTTTCATTTTTTAAAAAAAATCATTTTTATTGTTATCTCAGGGAATGTAAATATCCCCTATGATAGCAATAGGTAGTGACAGGTACTCTTTTTTGCAAAAATTGGGGTCTATTAGACCCTAGATCTCTCCTCTGCCCTCAAAGCATCTGACCACACCAAGATCGGTGTGATAAAATGCTTTCCCAATTTCCCAATGGCGCTGTTTACATCCGGTGAAATCTAAGTCATAAAATGCTCGTAGCTTCCGGTTTCTTAGGCCATAGAGATGTTTGGAGCCACTCTGGTCTCTGATCAGCTCTATGGTCAGCTGGCTGAATCACCGGCTGCATTTTCAGGTTCCCTGTTGAGACAGGAGAGCCAGAGAAAAACACGGAAGACGTTGGGGGGGGGGCATTCCCTCCCACTGCTTGTAAAAGCAGTCTAGAGGCTAATTAGCCGCTAGGATTGCTTTTACATGAAAGCCGACCGCTGGCTGAAAAGAATGATACCAAGATGATACCTAAACCTGCAGGCATCATTCTGGTATAACCACTCAAAGTCGTGAATGGCGTACCTGAAGACAAAAAAATGGTTAACAATAAAGCACAGTAAACGGTAAGGTATAAAAAATTGCATACCTGAAAAGCAAACATGATAAAACATAATAACAATAAAACATTGCAGAATAAAATACAGTAAAAAAGAGCAGAACAATAGAGAGAGAGAGAACAATAAAACGCCAACTATTTTTTATTTTATTTTATATTTTTGTATGTTTTTTTTTTTTTTTTTACACTTTTTTTTGTAACTAACTTTTATAACGGTAACCGGTTCCAGGTTCAGGTCTCTCAAAATGCGATGGCATCTTGGGAGACCCTGTGAAAGTGTGCCTAGTCTGTGCAGTGCTGTACCCTACGCTAATACTCAACTAGTGAATGGTAGCGTTCAAAACATTCACCAATGCAAAGACCAGGATTGTCAGGACAGGAGGGACAATAATAGTGGGTGTCACGCCTATATCCGCGCTTGCTGCAGACACGACATCTTTTTTGGGGGGGTTCGCTGGGTAGGGGTACTCAGGAGGACATAAAGAAAATGCCTCTCATGCAGCCGACTGCATTTGGTTGGGGATGTGAATGGGGGAAGTACGGGCGCTGCAGAAGTGGTGGGTTCCCAATTAGGATTGGCGAATGCAGCAGGAAGGGCATTATGGGCACGACGGGCCTGTGTTTGTCTTTTTGGTGGCAGCGGGACACTACTTGTGCTTGCCACCTCACCAGCTTGAACTGCACTTATGGGACTCGCCACGTCACCAAGTGTTACTGCAGTGCTGGTTTGACTACGACCGGGGTGTACTAGGCCGCTGGTGCTTGCCAGTTCACCAAAACACTACAAAAAAAAACTGTTAGCGATCGCAGGGATCAGGCCTGACTCTGCGAATGCTGCAGTTATGTGTTTAGTGTTTTGTAAGTGTCAGTGATCGATCGATACTGCACTTGGGTGTGCTGGGCTGGGCCAGGCGGAGGGGCAAAACGCAGGTGCTAGCAGGTATCTGGGCTGATCCCGCTAACACTGCGTTTGTGGGAACCCTAAACTGCTGGGGACGCTAGTATAGATCTGATCGGATCAGATATTGATCCGTTCAGATACTATACCACTAAGGGAGGTGTACGGTGCGTGCGTGGGTGTTAGCGGTACTGTCGCTAACCTGACGCTGCCTGGGGCTGGTGCTTGCCAGTTCACCAAAACGCTACTAAAAAAACGGTTAGCGATCGCAGGGATCAGGCCTGACTCTGTGAACGCTGCAGTTATGCGTTTAGTGTTTTGTAAGTGACAGTGATCGATTGATACTGCACTTGGGTGGGCTGGGCTGGGCGGAGGGGCAAAACGCAGGTGCTAACAGGTATCTGGGCTGATCCCGCTAACACTGCATGTTTGGGAACCCTAAACTGCTGGGGACGCTAGTATAGATCTGATCGGATCAGATATTGATCCGTTCAGATACTATACCACTAAGGGAGGTGTACGGTGCGTGCGTGGGTGTTAGCGGTACTGGCGCTAACCTGACGCTGCCTGGGGCTGGTGCTTGCCAGTTCACCAAAACGCTACCAAGAAAACTGTTAGTGATTGCAGGGATCAGGCCTGACTCTGTGAACGCTGCAGTTATGCGTTTAGTGTTTTGTAAGTGACAGTGATCGATCGATACTGCACTTGGGTGGGCTGGGCCGGGCCGGGCAGAGGGGCAAAACGCAGGTGCTAGCAGGTATCTGGGCTGATCCCGCTAACACTGCGTTTTTGGGAACCCTAAACTGCTGGGGACACTAGTATAGATCTGATCGGATCAGATATTGATCCGTACAGATACTATACCACTAAGGGAGGCGTATGCTGCGTGCGTGGGTGTTAGCGGTACTGGCGCTAATCTGACGCTGCCTGGGGCGACGCATATCACCGCCGGGCGATCAGGGGGCTAAAACTTTATTCGGTAATAAACGGCGGGTGCCCTGACACTATAAAAAATAAACAAACTAACCAGCCTCACCCGTAATGGTTATACGGTGATCAGTGGTGAAAGGGTTAACTAGGGGGCAAGCAAGGGGTTAAAACATTCATTAGGTAGTATATGGGAGTCCCTGTCGCTATAAAACGCTGACGGCGAACCTAAATATTTACGTCTCTAACTAGCGTCACCAGCGACACTAATACAGCGATCAGAAAAATGATCGCTTAGTGACACTGGTGACAGGGGGTGATCAAGGGGTTAAAACTTTATTAGGGGGGGTTAGGGGGTACCCTAGACCTAAAGGGGGGTAATACTCACTGCCCTAACACTGTAACTGTCACAAACTGACACCATGCAGTAATCAGAAAAAAAAAAAAATACTGCTGGTGTCAGTTTGTGACAGGGGGGGGTGATTGGGGGGGGGGTCGGGGGGCAATCGGGGGGGATCGGGGGTGTAAATGCCTGGCATGTTCTACTGTGTGTGTTTGTGTTGTGTGCACTTACTTGTCTTCTCTTCTCGGCGCTGGGACGGAAACTGCCAGGCCGAGGAGAGATGACATCACATCCTATGCCTGTGTGAAACTACACACAGGCAGAGGAGGATTCCCATTGGCTGGGAGCGATCGCGAGGGGGGGCCACGATTGGATGGTCTCCCCCTCGCCTCCCGACGCTCCCAGTGAAATGCTGACCGCCGCTGGCACCGGGGGGGGGGGGGGGGTCCAGGCATATCACGTACGGGTACGTGATTCTGCCTGCCCGTGCCATTCTGTATATCTGTGTTAGGCGGTCGGCAAGTGGTTAATAATCTACAGATGGTGACATTTGAACTGAGTTCTCAATTTCAAAAAGCTGTCAGATCATTTTTGATTGATATAACTGATTGTATTTTCATGAAGGAATTCCTATGTAATGGATATTATGTTTGAGAAATTATGTGTATACTCATTCTGTGAAAGGCCGATTCCCAACCCCCTCTCTTCCTGTGTCTGATGTTAATTAGACATGCTGGTCAAATGTTACATACTTGGACCCCCACCTTTGGAAGGGAGGAGAAGGGAGAGATATGGGAGTGTCTGGTTTTTGGAGCAAATTTTGACAAAGAAACCAGACTTGATATAAGGACAGAGTCTCTTTGAGGAAGGTCTCTTACATCTTCTCACACACTTCTTTCAACATACAGCAAGTAACATACAGACAGCTGCTTTAAGAACAAATGAACAGCAGCCATTTTAGATAATATCTTAAAGCATGTCTTGAACTTATTTTTTGGAAAGAACTAATTTATTTTATATCTTTTGAACAAATTTGAAACAACATTAATTTTGTATTCGCATGTACAACTTTTGCAAGTATTTTTTTTAACCTTTGTGTGCAAATAAATCACACAGTTTGATTCAAGTTGACTCAGTCATCCAATTCAGAAATTTTTCTCACAATCATCATTTCAAAGCTTTCACAACTATTAAGCAACTTTTACATTGGCTGAGCCAGCCATACTCAACTTGGCGGCTGAGCCAGCCATACACAACACTGCTCAGTGAGAGCAGTGTGCAATACATACAAAATAGAATACAATTATATACAGAACTTACAAATTTCCTTTACAGTCTCCTCTCTTTTGATCAATATTTTGATCACTAACCATACCTGCTATCACATTTAACCTGGAACCTTTACAGGCTTGGGTGGCGGTAGTCCTGGCCAAAGAGGCAAAACTCCATTGTTGAGAATATAATAGCTGAGCAGCCTTTTCATTACAAAATGACTTTTCATTGTGAAAAACAAATGATTGATAAGACATATTTACAGAGTACTGGCTGTACACTTATGTGGCCAGAATGGCCTTCTAGCTTAATTGTTGGCATGCTGACTTATCAGCATATGTAAACACAGACAATTCTACATAAAATGGAAGATGTACAAAAGACAAATATGACTCCAACATGGCTAAACTACTTTTCAAATCATATATATATATATATATATATATATTAAAGAATTAAAGAAATCACTGTGTTTGATTTTTTTCCCTCTTGGAATCACAGTCTAGGGTACTATTTATTCAAATACTAATTGTAAGGGATATATATATATATATATATATATATATATATATATATATATATATATAGTGGCTTGCAAAAGTATTCGGCCCCCTTGAACTTTTCAACCTTTTGCCACATTTCAGGCTTCAAACATAAAGATATAAAATTTTAATTTTTTGTGAAGAATCACCAACAAGTGGGACACAATTGTGAAGTGGAACGAAATCTATTGGATATTTTAAACTTTTTTAGCAATAAAAAACTGAAAAGTGGTGCGTGCAAAATTATTCGGCCCCTTTACTTTCAGTGCAGCAAACTCACTCCAGAAGTTCAGCGAGGATCTCTGAATGATCCAATGTTGTCCTAAATGACTGATGGTGATAAATAGAATCCACCTGTGTGTAATCAAGTCTCTGTATAAATGCACCTGCTCTGTGATAGTCTCAGGGTTCTGTTGAAAGCGCAGAGAGCATCATGAAGACCAAGGAACACAACAGGCAGGTCCGTAATACTGTTGTGGAGAAGTTTAAAGCCGGATTTGGATACAAAAAGATTTCCCAAGCTTTAAACATCCCAAGGAGCACTGTGCAAGCGATCATTTTGAAATGGAAGGAGTATCAGACCACTGCAAATCTACCAAGACCTGGCTGTCCCTCTAAACTTTCAGCTCAGACAAGGAGAAGACTGATCAGAGATGCAGCCAAGAGGCCCATGATCACTCTGGATGAACTGCAGAGAACTACAGCTGAGGTGGGAGAGTCTGTCCATAGGACAACAATCAGTCGTACACTGCACAAATCTGGCCTTTATGGAAGAGTGGCAAGAAGAAAGCCATTTCTCAAAGATATCCATAAAAAGTCTCATCTAAAGTTTGCCACAAGCCACCTGGGAGACACACCAAACATGTGGAAGAAGGTGCTCTGGTCCGATGAAACCAAAATCAAACTTTTTGGCCACAATGCAAAACTATATGTTTGGCGTAAAAGCAACACAGCTCATCACACTCAACACACCATCTCCACCGTGAAACATGGTGGTGGCAGCATCATGGTTTGGGCCTGCTTTTCTTCAGCAGGGACAGGGAAGATGGTTAAAATTGAGGGGAAGATGGATGCAGCCAAATACAGGACCATTCTGGATGAAAACCTGTTGGAGTCTGCAAAAGACCTGAAACTGGGACGGAGATTTATCTTCCAACAAGACAATGATCCCAAACATACAGCAAAATCTACAAAGGAATGGTTCACAAATAAACGTATCCAGGTGTAAAAATGGCCAAGTCAAAGTCCAGACCTGAATCCAATCGAGAATCTGTGGAAAGAGCTGAAAACTGCTGTTCACAAACGCTCTCCATCCAACCTCATTGAGCTCAAGCTGTTTTGCAAGGAAGAATGGGCAAGAATTTCAGTCTCTCGATGTGCAAAACTGATAGAGACATACCCCAAGCGACTTGCAGCTGTAATCGCAGCAAAAGGTGGCTCTACATAGTATTAACGCAAAGGGGCCGAATAATTTTGCACGCCCCACTTTTCATTTTTTTATTAGTTAAAAAAGTTTCAAAAATCCAAAAGATTTCATTCCACTTCACAATTGTGTCCCACTTGTTGGTGATTCTTCACAAAAAATTTAAATTTTATATCTTTATGTTTGAAGCCTGAAATGTGGCAAAAGGTTGAAAAGTTAAAGGGGGCCGAATACTTTCGCAAGCCACTGTATATATATATATATATCCCTTACAATTAGTATTTGAATAAATAGTACCCTAGACTGTGATTCCAAGAGGGAAAAAAATCTAACACAGTGATTTCTTTAATTTAGTCATTTTTGCAGTGTCTGGTGTGGATCCAGGTGACTTTTTCTTCAAGTTTTGCACAACTGTACATGACATAGATGCTGTATTGAGTCTCCAAACATTACCTTATAAATAAATGTCTCTTAACAATCCACAAGTCACCTGGCTTTAGTTTTAGATCCTTCCAAACTGTTAGGATCTGGAATTGTGGAGAAAACACATAAATGAGTTTGTCAAATACCTTAAAAGATCAGCAACATTCTCTGTGAGATCTGAATGGAGGACTTCAGCTGCTGAGACAAAATATAAGCACGTGAGTAACACACTCCCAAACCAAAATCCCATAGAAATAGATCCAACACCCCCTTAGGGGCTTGATAAAATATAAGAAAACATTCAGGCAAAAGTTTTCTAGTTTCTTACTCTACTTTTGCAGCTACATTGTAGACAGTAGGGGGTGTAAAAATAAAACCTCAAAACTTCTAGTAAGGACTCTCCTATAAAAATGATTTCCTCTGTTACTCTCTGTAGGTTCTGCACTCTGTACTTACAAACTACTTCTGTTAACACATTTTACTGTGGCCTTTGCAGTAGCATTTACAACTGGACATCCAGAAAACATGTCCATATAGACAAAATGCATACTCGTAAGATCCTGACTTGGGCATCTGGATATATCTTTTTGTAATCTCTGGAAGGGATGTTCAGCTTTTGGTAACACCTTTGGTAAGAGGTAAAACAAGAAGTGGTATGTTATAAAAAAAACAATTGTGGTGAACCCTGGCTCTATCCCATGCTCATTTACTAAGGCAGCCATAACTGCTTGTGACTGATGACACGGTCCATGTGTCAAGCTGGAGGGAAATATATTCAATTTGTGTAGTACACGGTTAAATGTAACCTTCATTTTACAATGTTTGGAAGACAGGTTCAAAATAATTGTGATTACATTGTGTATCATTAGATTAATTAAAGTGGCACATTTTGTTATAAATGTTTTGTCTAAAAAACAGAAATTGGCATGGTGACCTTCCAGCTTATCACTGATCTCTCATTCCAGCTACATTCTTTCATGAGAGCGCAAAGGAGGGGGTCACATCTGCATACATGACACACACAAGCAATAGAACTAAAGGTTCCAGCATTCACACACATACACGAATATCTCTCTAAAATCGCTTACATTTTTTCCATTTGTACACAACACATGCATATCATTCTCTCACTTTATTTTAACTCTTTAATATTTCCCTGCTTTGAATTCTGCTTTCCTTGTTTTGTTCTGATATCCTTTGCATCCCATGTATTGTAATCCCATACTTCACATACTCTAGCTTCTATGATCAGACAAGCAGCCATAGTGCTCATCCCATCTTCCCTCTCTGACAACATATAAAGTATTCTGTTTTACCTCTCATTTCTCTGTTTTAACTTTAGTAGTTGTAGTGCCTGACCCCAAATTCATCCCACAACTTAACATCAAAATGTCCCTTTCTGTCTAGTGTTAATTGTCACCCTTGATCCATCCTGCTCACATAGATAGCTGTTTCTCTAGCTGTTTACTCTGCATGATTCATAGTCCCTGTGGACTTTGGTAACCCAATTACCATTGTGGATCGCTGTCCACTTTAACCATTAATCTAGGGGTTCAGTATAGGCGGAACCGCACCTTCGGTTCATATATTTTATAGCGCTCCTCTTGCGCTGGGCATTTTTGAGGGTCTCTTACCCTTCATTCCCTTACTTAATTTAATGTCCATAATGACTGGCTAGTCTTCTCTATGTGTGCCTATACCCTCTTGCCTCTAAATTACTTTATCTAGCAGATGTACTACATATACCTGTGAACAGCACTATTCTTCCCTTTCTTATCTATAACACTCTGATGGACAGTAGACAATGACAACATAACATATAACCACCAATCAATACAGTTTGATTAAGGAGAGTAAAATAGGTACCCTTTGTCCTGAAAATGCCTTACTGATCAAGGAAGTCTGATAACTCAAATGTAAGCAAAAAGCTTACCTCAGCTGGCTGATTATCAGAAATTCCCAAATCGTCTCAAGCTCCTCGTTTCGGATTCTCAGGGTCACCTGCAAATCCTCCTAGGCAAAGCTCGCCATCTGACCTGGACATTTTATAGATAGGCAACTCCTATCCTCATATTGATTAATGATTCCAAATTAATAATAACTACTGCAGTAGGGAACAGACACAAAAGATACACTCTGCATCTTTCCAAATAACTGTTCCGTACTGCAGTAGTTATTAATTTGGAACCACTAATCAATATGAGGATAGGAGTTGTCTATCTATAAAATGTCCAGGTCAGTTTCAACTTGAGTGATGAGCAAAATAATACATTTTTTTTCTCATTATGGGTTACTAATTATATAGCAAGGTGTTTAATCAAATCACCATATCTTGATAATCTTGGAGTTGAAGTTCATAGTGATGCATCTGACAGATTGCGTCAGCTATTACTGTGCATCACGGGAGAGGAAACGCAGACAGCTGAAATATTGGACTCTTTAAAAATTACAAAAAAATGATGATCCATTTCATTTCAGTGAGACATTTGTGAGACATTTGCTAAGGCTAATGGTATATGCAGTGGAAGATGAGAATTCGGCATTAATAAGGGCATTTGTTTGAAAATCTACATATTTAGATCCTGCATCAATGGCGTTAGCTAGTCAAAAAGAAAATTTGGATGATGCAACTTCAGTTATAGATCTTGTAAGAAGACAATTAAAGCAGAGTAATTTAAAAACCAAGATTTCTGTCATTCAGAATAGCAATTCTGAAAGAGACACTCAGATCAATGTTAAAGCAGGTGATGCTGCCACCTTCAGGAATGACAGGGTAAGACAGTTTCACCATAAAAGGATGATTACATGCTTTTATTGTCAAAAATGTGGTCACTATAAATCGCAGTGTAGGAAGTATTTAAAAGATATCGAGTTGAAAAACATTGGGAAAGAAAATGGATTGATATCCACTAAACCTTCGGTCCCACCTTCAGCAGAAGAAGTTAAAACTTTTTTGTCCTTACACTCCTCTGAGGAAAGAGCTAAGAGAGATTGGTATGAATATTAATGCACATTCAACCAGTGACAACAGTGGGAGACAGCCATTATTGGCTTCCATATGACAGATAAAAGAAATAGTTTCTCATTTTTTGGTTTATGTAGCCCCTATATTTCTAGACAAGAGTGGTTGTCCTTATTTAAAAGCTAAAATTAATGGACAAAAGGTGAGAATGTTATTGGATACAGGAGCTCAGATCAGTGTCACTGGTTTGAAATGACCTGTTTTATCGGATGCAGCAATTTGTACAATTGTTGGATTTAATGGAACAGGTGATTCTCAGGCTAAAATGTGTAAAAATGTTTCTTTTGAAATACCAGGTTGTTTGCAAACTGAAATAGACATGTGGTTCTGTAAGGGATCGGAAAATATCATTGGTACTGATATTTTGTATCAAAGAGGGTGGATTATTGATTTAGGCAATGGAGTGATTTGGAAAGGTTCAGCTAATCATAAGCCTGTGGTAATAGATCCAGCCGATTATTCAGAAGTGGGAAGCATCTATTTAACAGAAGCAGTTGACACTGATTACAAATGGCCTGATACAGGAAAGAATTTGAAGTTAAAACAAGTGGTACAGTCACACAAAAAACTTAGGAGTCAGAAAAAGAATGAGGTTGGTCTATTTAAAGGTATTGAAGTTAACATTGAGAGCAAGGATCATCCATTTGTGAAGCCATACAAAATACCAACAGACTCTGATGAACCTGTCTCTGATCATTCAAGAGTTTTTGGAACAGGGTATCATCAGCAAAGAAAATTCTGTGACAAATAATCCTTTATGGGTAGTGGCTAAACGAGATGACCCTAGTGCAGGGGTCTCAAACTGGCGGCCCTCCAGCTGTTGCAAAACTACAAGTCCCATCATTCCTCTGCCTGTGAGAGTCATGCTTGTAACTGTCAGCCTTGCAATGCTTCTTGGGACTTGTAGATTTGCAACAGCTGGAGGGCCACCAGTTTGAGACCCCTGCCCTAGTGCATACAGACTTTTGATTGATCTAAGAATGCTAAACAAATACATACCATGTTGTTCGCCTATTTTAGCGGAAACACCAGATATCATGTCGCAATTAAACGCTAACGCAAAAGTGTTTTCTGTACTAGACATTGCAAACATTTTTTTTAGCATTCCTTTGGCCAAAAGCTATCTATATAAATTTTCATTTATCTACAAAAATGTCCAATATGCTTTTAATAGACTTCCGCAAGGCTATCACAGTTCACCGTCTATATTTCATCAGGCATTGGCAAATGTTTTATCAAGGTTCTCTAGACCAGATTGCTTAATCCAGTATGTAGATGACATACTTCTTTCAAGTGAAAATGAGGAGGAGTATTTGACTCTTCTGGCAGAATTGTTGACACTTCTGCAAGAAGAAGGTCTCAAGTTGAATACACGCAAAGTTCAGCTCATGAAAAGAGAGGTAAAATTTCTAGAAGTTTTGATTGGTCCAGGAAAGAAGCAGGCTTTACAGGAACGTATAGAGGCTATTGCATCCATACTTGCACCAACAACATTCAAAGCATTGAGACAATTTTTGGGTTTGGTAAATTTTATCGAGTCATTGGCATATATTGGCATACTATATGACTTGTTAAAACATACAGAGGAGAATGAATTTGGTCCCTGGACATAAGGCCATCAAAAAGCTTTTGAAATGTTGAAAAATGATTTACAGTCAGCCCCTGCATTAGCGACAGTGGATAAACAGGCACCATTTGCTTTGCAAGTGCATTCTTCAGGAATTGCCATCTCAGCTGTTTTGCTTCAGAAACAGGGAGAAGATTGGAGAATTCTTGGGTATTTTTCGTGTTTGGTTACTCCAGTAGAAAAGGGATTTGACGAATGTGTCCGCCAATTAATGGGTGTACATTATGTGGTAAAAGTAACAGAGCATATTGTAGGATTTAACAAAATCATTTTACAAACCCCACATAGTACCTTGAAGTTTCTTTTTGAGAAAAATGTTCCTGAATTCTCCAACCAAAGATTTTCTCAATGGTTGTTGGCTCTGTACCTAAACAAATACAGGTTGAACACAATGCTAAGTATATCCTTCCTCAGTTGATGGAATACAATGGGCTAGAACATGAATGTTTGTGTGAAGTCCATGAAACACACTCTCCTCTCTTTCATAGAGAGGTAGAGAAAATTGATGAACCTGTATTTGTTGATGGTTCGAGATATTGTATGTCAGGTAATTATTACAGTGGGTATTCAATTTGGTATCCAAAGCGTAATCTTGCCACACAACCCAAGTTGCCAGGACATTTTTCAGCTCAACGAGCAGAACTTGAAGCAGTAAAAACAGTACTGACAATTGACAAGGAAGAGAATAGAGGCCCACTAGTTATTTATAGTGATAGCTCATATGTTGTTCGTTCTCTTACTGATTACTTACCTATTTGGAAATGTAGAGGTTTTGTAGATTCAACCAATAAGACTCTTGTGCAGAAAGAGACACTTGAATCAGTTTTTGAACTTGCAGAGAGTAATCCTCTTGCATATGCTATTGTAAAAATTCCATCACATAAAAAAGATAATAGTAAGTTATCTGTAGGCAGTAGAACAGCAGACACATTAGCAAAGGAAGCAACTTTGCATGGAGAATTAGTGATTCAACCTGAAACGGTTTCAATTAATGTGAAGAAAACACACAGATTCCTTCTTTTGAAGAGGGACACATCACTTTTATCTTCTTCTCCGGGTGACATAAGATCTTCCTTCGTGAAAATGGGATCTTGTGTCATGACTTAGATGGGTTTCTGCGTCCTGTTATACCACAACACCTACACGTGGAATTCACTAAATTCAATAATGACAGTTTAGGTCACATTGGTAAGCAAAACTTGCTTGAAATTCTTAAAGAGAAATTCTATTGGGACAAAATGGAAGAGACAGTAGACAGTGTAATTAAATCCTGTTTAATTTGTGCACAAGTGAATCCTAGACCAAAGGGTCAGAAACCTCCTTTACAAAGAATTCCTCCAGCAGATGGACCTTGGTCTTCTATACAAATAGATTATATAGGGCCATTACCATCAGGGAAATCGGATTCAGATTTGCATTAGTTTTGGTTGACATTTTTTGAAAGTGGATCGAGATCTTACCAGTACGCAAAGATGATGCTTTAACAACTACTAGGATGTTGATTAATCATGTTTTTCCAGTTTAGGGTATACCAGAAAACCTCAGTAGTGACAGAGGATCCCATTTTACAGGTAAAATCATGCAGGCAATGTGTAAAATCTTGGGAATAGAACATAGATTTCATGCACCATATCATCCGCAGTCTGCAGGTATTGTGGAAAGAATGAATAGGACTATCAAATCCAGAATTACAAAAATGTTGTTAGACAGACGAAATACTTGGGTTGATGTAGTACTTTTTATTTTAATTAGTGTAAGAAGCACCGTTTCTTTTGCTACAAAGTATTCTCCTTTTGAATTAATGACAGGAAGGAAAATGCCACTTGTGTTTCCCAATGAACCTCTATTGTCTACACCACAAAGAGAGGCAATAGAGAAAACAAAATGGTTGCAGATGTTACAGGACAATCTGAACAATATTTTGCCACATGCAGCTACTTGTATGCAAAAAATGGTCCCTCCACATATTTCTAAGTTTGAGAAAGGAGGTCAACTTATGATAAAAAGTTTCAGGAAAAGTGGACTGTGGCAAAGTAATTGGGAAGGTCCATTAGACATCTTGGATGTTCAAGGTATAATGGTACAAGTCTAAAGACCTCTCAATGCAATAAAAAATGCACATAGACAACAAAAAACATGCAGAAAGAGACACTTGAATCTATTTTTGAACTTGCAAAGAGTAATCCTCTTGCTAATGCTATTGTAAAAATTCCATCACATAAAAAAGATAATAGTAAGTTATCTGTAGGCAGTAGAACAGCAGACACCTTAGCAAAGGAAGCAGCCTTGCATGGAGAATTAGTGATTCAACCTGAAACGGTTTCAATTAATGTAAAGAAAACAGACACACAGATTCCTTCTTTTGCAGAGGAACAGAAGAGGGACACATCACTTTTTTCTTCTTCTCCGGGTGACAAAAGATCTTCCTTTGTTTGTGAAAATGGGATCTTGTGTAATGACTTAGATGGGTTTCTGCGTCCTGTTATACCACAACACCTATAGGTGGAATTCACTAAATTCAATCATGACAGTTTAGGTCACATTGGTAAGCAAAACTGATCAATGCAAATTGTATATGCCGAGATAATGATGCTGCATTCCTTTTTTCAGGAATGAATTATAAAAATCTAACCTGGAGGAATCATGGATTCTAAAAAGAAGTAAAGATGACAGCACAACAAAAGAAAAGTTTTAAAGAGAGCAGACTTAACATCATCACAGGATTCATTTTTTTTTTAGTGACAATTTTATCTGTGGCAAAATATATCACAAACTTTTCCAGCTTACAACTTATTCAGAAACAAAAGAGATGTAGACATACAATCTATATCAATATAGATGACAAAAGTTATAAAGACGTTGATATTAATACAAATGTAAAAATGATAAAGACACTGATATCAATACAGAGGACAAAAGTGATGAAGATATTGATCTTAGTACAAATGACAGAAATAATAATTTTAGATATGTTGATATCAATACAGCTGAAGATTTGTTTGGATATGTATGCGTAGGACAGGGATATAATTGCTGTATGCAATTGTATTTCGTTCATAGTAACAATGTTGAAATCAAAGTTAAAATAGAATCCAAAACAAATTTTGTTAAAATGCAGGGATCTTATAGATTAAACAACAGAACCAGAACTTTTGAATGTAATATATTGGGAAGGAGTTTCTGGTCAATATTTGTAAATGGTAATGATTGAACAATTTGGTCTGGAGATGTTGATAATATTATGTCAAGATCTGGGAAAACACTTTATCCCTCAGATCAATTTTTTTTACCTTTTTTCAAAGTTTAGTTAAAATATTACATCCAGAAAATTTAAATATAATAGGAGATGAAAAAGGGGACATTGTAAGAACATAGGAATTTAAAGTAATAACGAAAAATGGCTCAAATAAGGGTTAAAATTAGTATTTCTGTGGTAGATATGATTGTTCCAGAAATTAAAATATCTCCACAATCTTTGAAAATCATTGAAGACAAAGATAGTTTACATTTGATATGTAATACAGAAATATATTTACCTCAAAGTTCATTGTTAACTTGGAAAAGGAATGGTGAATTTTTGGGTAGCATTCTTCACAGTATTAAAATAAAAATAAAACATATGCGGCGCTCCTTACGACTACAGTGTATGAATCAAAATAAACAATAAGTGAAATAAATAAAATCAAAGTGCAACGATAGATACCAAAATATTAATCATAAAATCCAAAAACTCATATAAGAGAAAATATAATGTGCAGTGCGACTCCACCAAAATGCATGGAAGTGTGCAAAAATTCATAAGAGCTCGTGATTCACACATGAATGTGATATAAATAAATAAATAAAATTCAATTGTGCATATATATCACACATATCATAAATAATTAAATACTAATCATCACTATAATACAGATAAAATCATACAGGGTGAAGTGCGATTCACATAAATGTGCAAAAAAATTCATATAAATTCGTGACTCACAAATGAGTGTATTAAATGTCCAAATAGTTAGTAATGAGTGAAAAGTGTAGTCCCAACCTCATGCAATGTAGCTCCTAATACAAATCTTCTGACCATATAGGAAAGTGCAAGTGCAATTACTGTGGCAAGAAGTGACCAAAGTGGATGTGCGCTTCCAATCGGGCTCCGGGGTGCGACACCTGTATCCCACAGCCTCTCACCTGTAACAGCGGCCCCCAATGGGCCAAGTCGAGCGTCAGCCAACAAGTGGTACAGATCTCCACAGGGTAAGCGGCTTCCGGTGGTAGTCACAGCCCTTGGGGACATACGATATCCAACCAGAAATTGCACTCCTCCCGTTCAATAGGTGTAAGCAAATGGGTAGTAAATAAGAAGAGATGGCTCCATAGTGTAGTAGTTAAAATGTATTAATAAAGAACACAAGTAGTAACTTACATAGAAGAATCAGTAACAGCAGCAGTGAAATCGAAAGCTACCGGGTTCGGCCGTACCTGGCAGCAGCGGCACCTGGCTCCTCCCTGACGCGTTGCGTCACAACACACGTGACTTTCTCAAAGGGTCAAGGAGTCAGGTGTCGGCCAGCACGTTTATACGATCTCGACCGCTGTGACAGCAACAGCGGGTAAACAAATAGCTAAAAACAATCTAGATATAAGAACAGCATGATCCATCCATATAAGGCATAAATCTGGATAGCTAGTAGTGACATATTACTTTAATAATCAGTCAATAAAAATAATGATTAAAATAAGGAAATCCATCCGTCCGAATCTCAGACACCATCTAGTGGAGGATATAAGGGAATTGCTAGAACGCTTAATAAAACCCAATAATAACCAGTGGAAGCAACAGAGACTATCAAATTATCAGACTCCATCTAGTGGCAGAAAAGGAGTACTCCCAGTATACTATAACTATAGGTTCTTGGTAGCGGACGGTCATCTTCCAGGGGAAAAAGAGAGGAAAGAGGGGAAAGGGGGGGAAAGGGGTGGGAAAAAGGGGGGAAGGGGGGAGGGAAGGAAAGGGGTAGGAAAAAGGGGGGAAGAGGGGGGAAGGAGGGGGAGGGCGAAGGGGTAAGGGGGAGGGGGGAAAAATGCAGAAAAGGGAGGGGGGAAGGAAAGGGGTAAGAAGGAAGGAAAGGAAAGTGGGGGACAGGGGGAAAGGGGAAAAGGAGAGGAAGGGTGGGAGGAGTGGGGTGGAAAGAGGGAAAGGAAAGAGTTGGGGGGAAGAACGGAGAGAAACAATTATTGTATGTAATATTCGTTTTAAACCTGTTTGCTGCATTGTTTACGTCATTGTAAATATATCAATTGTTTTTTAGACCTCTCCTGAAGAAGCGGTTCTTTACTGCGAAACCGGTTGAGGAACCCTTTGTATACCCCTCTCCAACAGAAACCTCACGGGGGAACCCGTTAGTAATTTGTTAACTGTGGTGTATACTAAATGTTGTTTTTATTACACACTGTTTGTATATTTATGTACTATATGCAATAAACTTTATATATATCTTTTTATTATCAATCTTTTATCAATTACCAAGTACCGAGATAGTCCAAAATCACTTTTCATGCGTGGATGTGCGTAGGTCAGTAGCAGCAACTGCCCCTGCATCCCCACTCCCTCATTCTTCTCAATCTAATCTGGATGATGGTACTTATACTTGTTGTATACTAGTTTTTAATGTGAGGCCATACTCATTATTTAATCTGGAAATATTGGATCAAAGACAGAGTATTTGTGACATGAATGATGTATGAATGATTAGATATAAAATATGGTTATTATTCATATTTCAGAAGGAAATGTTATATTTTTTGTATTCAAAATTTAATTCGGTTTTAAAAAATATATATCTGAGGAGTTCCTCTGTAAAAAAAAAGGTGTGTATGTGAAGTCTTTTCACTTAATAATCTACAGACGGTGACATTTGAACTGAGTTCTCAATTTCAAGAAGTTGTCAGATCATTTTTGATTGATATATCTGACTGTAATTTCATGAAGGAATTCCTGTTGTAATGGATATTATGTTTGAGACATTATGTGTATACTCATTCTGTAAAAGGCAGACTCCCAACCCCCTCTCTTCCTGTGTCTGGTGTTAATTAGACATGCTGGTCAAATGTTACATACTCTTGACCCCCACCTTTGGAAGGAAGGAGAAAGGAGAGATATGGGAGTGTCTGGTTTTTGGCGCAAATTTTGACAATGAACCAGACTTGATATAAGGACAGAGCCTCTTTAAAGAAGGTCTCTTACATCTTCTCACACACTTTTTTCAACATACAGCAAGTAACATACAGACAGCTGCTTTAAGAAAGAAGGACACAGCAGCCATTTTAGATAATATCTTAAAGCATGTCTTCAACTTATTTTTTGGAAATAACAAATGTATTTTATATCTTTTGAACATATTTGAAACAACATTCATTTTGTATTCCAATGTATAACGTTCCCCTAGAGTGGGACTTTTGAGGCACTACCATCAATGATGCAATGTAAGTAAAAAATATATAATTTTATTACAAAATTCAAAAGTACAACAAAAAATATATAAAAAATACAAATCAAACACAAACAATATATACAATGGGATACATCAAAAAGCAAGGACATGTAATTTGGACACAACTGCATCACATTGAGAGGAAAATCAAAAGTGGAAATGTAATAAGTCTCACTGAACTGACGCGTTTCGGGGAATCCTTCATCAGGGTTCATTAAGTGAGAGTTACCATCTAAGAAATTACAAAATTAAAAAGAAACATTAACATCACACACAAAAAACAGATAACATTCCCCCCACATCCAGTGAAGGTATGTGTGAGAGTCATACTCACTTCCAAAATACATGTGCTATAGAAGTATCCAAGGCATAAAATCAGCTTCACAACGGTCTCCCAGGCCATGTGCACACAAAGAGAGCCAGATCGCGGACCATGTAGAATGAAATTGTAATGACTGGTGCATATAATGCAATCCCAATGGGTGCTGAGAACCGCCGCGCCTAAGATTTGGCGCGGCGTTTGTGCGCGGGCTGGGGTCCAAAAATTAACCGGACCTGAAAACAAGGACAAGACCCCGTAAATAATGATGATTTTGATAATCAATATAGACAATCATATCTCCTGGGATTGAAAATATATCAAATCCCAGGGTGTGTAAAAAACATGAGCAGATGTGGGGACTAGCCACAGGAAACATACCTGTAAGCTAGATCCAAACGGGGGAGACCTACATGTTGTGATGTAGGGGGAAGGAGGAGGACTCGGGGTTCGGGCTGACAACCATAAAGCTGCAGATAGTAAAGGAGAGAGAGGGATCTAATAAAAAAAGGGAAACAAGGTTCTAATATGGGTAAACATATTTAAATGGTAAAAACCAGACACTACTTAAGGTATGCAAAAAAGTGGAGATAACAGCAATCCAGGTAGCTGAGGTTACCTGTATAATCAGTCCAACAGCATAGTATCAACGAGGCATCCTCCTCCGATCACAAGATCAGAGTGAATGAACTCGATATTTATAACACACACCTTACGCTGTCGGCTGATTACAATGCCGAACAGCTGAAGCCAAGATCCATCCCCTATGTTAATTCCTCCCACCTCCCAACAGCTGACTCATTGTCAGCCTGAAGGGATACACCCTATGTCAATTTGTTGATTCCCCTATGTTAATTCCTCCCACCTCCCAACAGCTGACTCATTGTCAGCCTGAAGGGATGCACCCTACGTCAAGTCCTGTCGATGGGCCCCCTGGGCGTGGACCGCGCCACGCCTCCCCACAAGCGCCGGCCCCGAGTCCGTACCACCCACGTGCGCCAGCCAAGCTGGAACGCAGGATAGCGGCGGACATCACAGCCGCGCCCCGGAGCTGCGCGCCGCCGTCCACCCCCACCGGCACGGCAAGCCTGAACTGGAAACAGCCATGCTGAACCAGATCAGGGATGGAGGAGCATCCGAGGATGATCCCCTCAGTATGTCCCACAAAGGGGACATCCTTGCCGTGCCGGGTCCACGCACTACAAAAACAGCAACCAACAGACTCAGGGACTCCATGCCATTCATAATGAAAAGGAAAGAAAAAAAAAAAAAGGAAAAAATGTAATGACAGTCCGCGATAAGAAAACAGTAACAGTGTAATGCATTCAGTCAGAATGGCATGTAAATTAAAGGCAAATGCAATCACTGCATGGGAGACTATTATGAAGCTGTCACACGGAGAGGAAAAAACTGTATAGCAGCCACAAAATGCACAAATGAGTTTTAAAACATGCTCAAATCCCAGTCCTGGAGTCTGATCCCATAGGTGCCACAGTCCCCATTGGATGCAGAGGCATAAGATTTCAGCTGGCCCCTTAGAAATTATATAAACCTTGTATTTGTGTCCTGCATGATATCTAATGTGCCAGCAGGATCACCCCAGCTCGAGGGGGGGAGATTGGAATAAGGATCTCCTCCAGCTCGAACTGAGGTGGATCTACAACTTGCGGGCGACTAGGCCCCCCGGACTTAATGACACTACATGTTTCAAACCGTTCCTGGAGGGTTTTGACTCCGGGGGTATGGAGAGGTAGTGTTACCCCTCAGTACCTTCCGGTGAGCACCCCAGGTTACACTGTTGATTGTAGGAGGCTCATACTTAATTCTGGTTCCCATATCTATCCCTGTGGTTCAGTGGTAGAATTTTCGCCTGCCATGCGGGAGGCCTGGGTTCGTTTCCCAGCCAATGCACCTTTACCTGCCCCTTTATTTTTTGAATTTTTGATCCTGCTGGTACATTAGATATCATGCAGGACACAAATACAAGGTTTATATAATTTCTAAGGGGCCAGCTGAAATCTTATGCCTCTGCATCCAATGGGGACTGTGGCACCTATGGGATCAGACTCCAGGATTGGGATTTGAGCATGTTTTAAAACTCATTTGTGCATTTTGTGGCTGCTATACAGTTTTTTCCTCTCCGTGTGACAGCTTCATAATAGTCTCCCATGCAGTGATTGCATTTGCCTTTAATTTACATGCCATTCTGACTGAATGGTGCTTGATGCAAGAATAATGCATTAAACGGTTACTGTTTTCTTATCGCGGACTGTCATTACATTTTTTCCTTTTTTTTTTTTTTTTTCTTTCCTTTTCATTATGAATGGCATGGAGTCCCTGAGTCTGTTGGTTGCTGTTTTTGTAGTGCGCGGACCCGGCACGGCAAGGATGTCCCCTTTGTGGGACATACTGAGGGGATTATCCTCGGATGCTCCTCCATCCCTGATCTGGTTCAGCATGGCTGTTTCCAGCTCAGGCTTGCCGTGCCGGTGGGGGTGGACGGCAGCGCGCAGCTCCGGGGCGCGGCTGTGATGTCCACCGCTATCCTGCGTTCCAGCTTGGCTGGCGCACGTGGGTGGTACGGACTCGGGGCCGGCGCTTGTGGGGAGGCGTGGCGCGGTCCACGCCCAGGGGGCCCATCGACAGAACTTGACGTAGGGTGCATCCCTTCAGGCTGACAATGAGTCAGCTGTTGGGAGGTGGGAGGAATTAACATAGGGGAATCAACAAATTGACATAGGGTGTATCCCTTCAGGCTGACAATGAGTCAGCTGTTGGGAGGTGGGAGGAATTAACATAGGGGATGGATCTTGGCTTCAGCTGTTCGGCATTGTAATCAGCCGACAGCGTGAGGTGTGTGTTATAAATATCGAGTTCATTCACTCTGATCTTGTGATCGGAGGAGGATGCCTCGTTGATACTATGCTGTTGGACTGATTATACAGGTAACCTCAGCAACCTGGATTGCTGTTATCTCCACTTTTTTGCATACCTTAAGTAGTGTCTGGTTTTTACCATTTAAATATGTTTACCCATATTAGAACCTTGTTTCCCTTTTTTTTATTAGATCCCTCTCTCTCCTTTACTATCTGCAGCTTTATGGTTGTCAGCCCGAACCCCGAGTCCTCCTCCTTCCCCCTACATCACAACATGTAGGTCTCCCCCGTTTGGATCTAGCTTACAGGTATGTTTCCTGTGGCTAGTCCCCACATCTGCTCATGTTTTTTTTCTACACACCCTGGGATTTGATATATTTTCAATCCCAGGAGATATGATTGTCTATATTGATTATCAAAATCATCATTATTTATGGGGTCTTGTCCTTGTTTTCAGGTCCGGTTAATTTTTGGACCCCAGCCCTCGCACAAACGCCGCGCCAAATCTTAGGCGCGGCGGTTCTCAGCACCCATTGGGATTGCATTATATGCACCAGTCATTACAATTTCATTCTACATGGTCCGCGATCTGGCTCTCTTTGTATGCACATGGCCTGGGAGACCGTTGTGAAGCTGATTTTATGCCTTGGATACTTCTATAGCACATGTATTTTGGAAGTGAGTATGACTCTCACACATACCTTCACTGGATGTGGGGGGAATGTTATCTGTTTTTTGTGTGTGATGTTAATGTTTCTTTTTAATTTTGTAATTTCTTAGATGGTAACTCTCACTTAATGAACCCTGATGAAGAATTCCCCGAAACGCGTCGGTTCAGTGAGACTTATTACATTTCCACTTTTGATTTTCCTCTCAATGTGATGCAGTTGTGTCCAAATTACATGTCCTTGCCTTTTGATGTATCCCATTGTTTATATTGTTTGTGTTTGATTTGTATTTTTGTATATATTTTTTGTTGTACTTTTGAATTTTGTAATAAAATTATATATTTTTTACTTACATTGCATCATTGATGGTAGTGCCTCAAAAGTCCCACTCTAGGGGAATGTTTTGGTCTTTTTGGATTTTTGGGATGTGGCACACCCTCTGCTTAGTACTACTCCCTGTCAGAGACCTCTTTTTCCAATGTATAACGTTTGCAAGTATTTTTTGTAACCTTTGTGTGCAAATAAATCACACAGTCACCCAATTCAGAAATTTTTCTCACAATCATCATTTCAAAGCTTTCACAACTATTAAGCAACTTTTACATTGACTGAGCCAGCCATTCTCAACTGGGTGGAAGTTTTTTTTCCACTTCCTTCCTTTGATCAGAGGGGAGAAAGTGAAGAACAGAAATTAACTTTGCAAATATTGAACGAACCTAGAAAAAAAATCCATCGATTGATGATTGTGAAGACCTGAGAATTTCAAGTGGAAATCAGATGTCTTGAAAGACGGTTAATTGATTCAGCGCAGAACGTTTCATATTCGGTGAGTAGAAAAAACATGGATTGTGTTGATTGTTTAGCTAATGAAAGAAATTCGGAGTTTGAAGGTTTAGCCAATCATGTGTCAGATACTATTTTGTGGAAATCAATGTATGAGCAATGCTTACAGGCAAATACTGAAATTGATAAGGCTAGATTCTCATTAGCTAAAACAAAAAAAGAAATCGCGTAATGTAATGATGTTAGTTACGGTTTTTTATTCACTGGTTTATGATATGCCAGAGAAACATATGATTTGTGTAGTGAACATATCAGGAAGTCAAAGTGTAACAGAAATTACACAGACACATGAGAATGTATCTATTGCACCCAGTTATTCAAACTGTGAAATTTTTTGTAATTTATATTGAGCATTTGGAGAGTGAAATGGAAATGCAAAATGTTAAAATTTCAAAAAACAAAACTATTTTGGTGATTACAACAAGAAACATTAAGAAGTCTATGGATGCTGCAAAAGCCTCTTATATACCGGACATGTCAACTGACTTGACAACAGAAATGCGACAGAGGCAGATTTGAGGAAACAAAAGTTATTAGATAGAGCGTCTAAGCTTAAGTTGCAAATACATGATCAGTTGATGAAAATTTTGAAAGACATTCCGCATTATGATTCAAGAGCAGATTAGTTTTACAATGGGGATGTCTTTGTAATTTTTTGTGATCGTTTCAACTTGAGTGATAAGCAAAATAATAACATTTTCTGTTTAGGGGTTCCTAATTATATAGCAAGACGTTTAATCAAATCACCATATCTTGATAATCATGGAGTTGAAGTTCATAGTGATGCATCTGACAGATTGCGTCAGCCTTTACTGTGCATTACGGGAGAGGAAACGCAGACAGCTAAAATATTGGACTCTTTAACTGCTTGCAGACTGCTGCATGTACATATACATCAATATAATGGCACGGACAGGCAAATGGGCGTACAGGTACGTCCCTTTAAATTTGCCGCCGTGTTATCGTGTGCATGCCCGCCGCGAGCTCGCGCACGCCGCAAGCTCCGTGAGTGTGATCGCGGGTCCCGTGGACTCGATGTCTGCGGGGATACCCGTGATCGTCTCACAGAGAGGAAGAACGGGGAAATGCTGATGTAAACAAGCATTTCCCTGTTCTGTCTAGTGACACTGACACTGATCACCGCTCCCTGTAATTGGGAGTGGTGATCAGTGTCATGTCACACATAGCCCCTCCCCCCCCACAGTTAGAATCAATCCCTAGGACACACTTAACCCCCACAGCGCCATCTAATGGTTAACCCCTTCACTGCCAGTCACATTTACACAGTAATCAATGCGATGAGTTATTCGCACTGATCGGTGAATAAATGTGAATGGCCCCAAAATAGCGCCAAAAATGTCCGATGTGTCCGCCATAATGTTGCAGTCATGATAAAAATTGCTGATCGCCACCATTACTCTTAAAAAAAAAAATATTAATAAAAATGCCATAAAACTATCCCCTATTTTGTAGACGCTATAACTTTTGGGCAAACCAATCAATAAACGCTTACTGCGATTTTTTTACCAAAAATATGTAGAAGAATACGTATCGGCCTAAACTGAGGAATAAAAAATGTTTTCTTATATATTTTTGGGGATATTTATTATAGCATATTTATTATAGCAAAAAGTAAAAAATAATGCGTTTTTTGAAAATTGTCGCTTTTTTTGTCTCTAGTGCAAAAAAATAAAAACCGCAGAGGTGATCAAATACCACCAAAAGAAAGCTCTATTTGTGGGGAAAAAAGGACATCAACTTTGTTTGGGAGCCATGTCGCACGACCGCGCAATTGTCAGTTAAAGCGACGCAGTGCCAAATCGCAAAAAGTGCTCTGGTCTTTGGCCAGCCAAATGGTTCAGGGCTTAAGTTGTTAAGAGTTACAATAAATGATGATCCGTTTCGTTTCAGTGAGACATTTGCTAAGGCATTCAAAATGGTATATGCAGTGGAAGATGAGAATTCGGCATTAATAAGGGCATTTGTTCGAAAATTTACATATTTAGATCCTGCATCAATGGCGTAAGCTAGTCAAAAAGAAAATTTGGATGATGCAACTTCAGTTATAGATCTTGTAAGAAGACAATTAACCACTTGCCGACCGCCTCACGCCTATATACGTGAGCAGAGCGGCACGGGCAGGCAAAATCACGTACCTGAAACGTGATTGCCTTCCCGCGGGTGGGGGGTCCGATCGGACCCCCCCCCGGTGCCAGCTGCGGTCGGCATTTGGCTGGGAGAGTTGAGAGACGAGGGGGAGGCCATCCGATCGTGGCCCCCCCCTCGCGATCGCTCCCAGCCAATGAGAAACATCCCCTGCCTCTGTATAGTACACAGAGGCAGAGGATGTGATGTCATCTCTCCTCGGCTCGGGAGTTTCCGTTCCAGCGCCGAGGGGAGATGACATGTAAGTAAGTGCACAACACAAACACACACAGTAGAACATGCCAGGCACACATTACACCCCGATCCCCCCCCCCGATCGCCCCCCGATCCCCTCCAATCACCCCCCCCCCCTGTCACAAACTGACACCAAGCAGGTTTTTTTTTTTTTTTTTTTTTTTTTCTGCTTACTGCATAGTGTCAGTTTGTGACAGTTAGCAGTGGTAGGACAGTTAGTATTACCCCCCTGTAGGTCTAGGGTACCCCCCTAACCCCCCCTAATAAAGTTTTAACCCCTTGATCACCCCCCCTCACCAGTGTCGCTAAGCGATCATTTTTCTGATCGCTGTATTAGTGTCGCTGGTGACGCTAGTTAGTGAGGTAAATATTTAGGTTCGCCGTCAGCGTTTTATAGCGTCAGGGACCCCCATATACTACCTAATAAATGTTTTAACCCCTTGATTGCCCCCTAGTTAACCCTTTCACCACTGATCACCGTATAACCGTTATGGGTGACGCTGGTTAGTTCGTTTATTTTTTATAGTGTCAGGGCACCCGCCGTTTATTACCGAATAAAGGTTTAGCCCCCTAATCGCCCGGCGGTGATATGCGTCGCCCCAGGCAGCGTTAGATTAGCGCCAGTACCGCGAACACCCACGCACGCACCGTACACCTCCCTTAGTGGTATAGTATCTGAACGCATCAATATCTGATCCGATCAGATCTATACTAGCGTCCCCAGCAGTTTAGGGTTCCCAAAAACGCAGTGTTAGCGGGATCAGTCCAGATACCCACTAGCACCTGCGTTTTGCGCCTCCGCCCAGCCTAGCCCACCCAAGTGCAGTATCGATCGATCACTGACACTTACAAAACACTAAACGCATAACTGCAGCGTTCGCAGAGTCAGGCCTGATCCCTGCGATCGCTAACAGTTTTTTTGGTAGCGTTTTGGTGAACTGGTAAACACCAGCCCCAGGCAGCGTCAGGTTAGCGCCAGTACCGCTAACCCCCACGCACGCACCATACACCTCCCTTAGTGGTATAGTATCTGAACGGATCAATATCTGGTCCGATCAGATCTATACTAGCGTCCCCAGCAGTTTAGGGTTCCCAAAAACGCAGTGTTAGCGGGATCAGCCCAGATACCTGCTAGCACCTGCGTTTTGCCCCTCCGCCCGGCCCTGCCCAGCCCACCCAAGTGCAGTATCGATCGATCGCTGTCACTTACAAAACACTAAACGCATAACTGCAGCGTTCGCAGAGTCAGGCCTGATCCCTGCGATCGCTAACAGTTTTTTTGGTAGCGTTTTGGTGAACTGGCAAGCACCAGCGGCCTAGTACACCCCGGTCATAGTCAAACCAGCACTGCAGTAACACTTGGTGACGTGGCGAGTCCCATAAGTGCAGTTCAAGCTGGTGAGGTGGCAAGCACAAGTAGTGTCCCGCTGCCACCAAAAAGACAAACACAGGCCCGTCGTGCCCATAGTGCCCTTCCTACTGCATTCGCCAATCCTAATTGGGAACCCACCGCTTCTGCAGCACCCGTACTTCCCCCATTCACATCCCCAACCAAATGCAGTCGGCTGCATGAGAGGCATTTTCTTTATGTCCTCCCGAGTACCCCTACCCAACGAACCCCCCCAAAAAAGATGTCGTGTCTGCAGCAAGCGCGGATATAGACGTGACACCCGCTATTATTGTCCCTCCTGTCCTGACAATCCTGGTCTTTACATTGGTGAATGTTTTGAACGCTACCATGCACTAGTTGAGTATTAGCGTAGGGTACAGCATTGCACAGACTAGGCACACTAACACAGGGTCTCCCAAGATGCCATCGCATTTTGAGAGACCCGAACCTGGAACCGGTTACCGTTATAAAAGTTATAAGTTTGCAAAAAAAACACAAACAAAAATAAAAAAAAATAGTTGTTGTTTTATTGTTCTCTCTCTCTCTATTCTCTCTCTATTGTTCTGCTCTTTTTTACTGTATTCTATTCTGCAATGTTTTATTGTTATTATGTTTTATCATGTTTGCTTTTCAGGTATGCAATTTTTTATACTTTACCGTTTACTGTGCTTTATTGTTAACCATTTTTTTGTCTTCAGGTACGCCATTCACGACTTTGAGTGGTTATACCAGAATGATGCCTGCAGGTTTAGGTATCATCTTGGTATCATTCTTTTCAGCCAGCGGTCGGCTTTCATGTAAAAGCAATCCTAGCGGCTAATTAGCCTCTAGACTGCTTTTACAAGCAGTGGGAGGGAATGCCCCCCCCACCGTCTTCCGTGTTTTTCTCTGGCTCTCCTGTCTCAACAAGGAACCTGAGAAAGCAGCCGGTGATTCAGCCAGCTGACCATAGAGCTGATCAGAGACCAGAGTGGCTCCAAACATCTCTATGGCCCAAGAAACTGGAAGCTACGAGTATTTTATGACTTAGATTTCGCCGGATGTAAACAGCGCCATTGGGAAATTGGGAAAGCATTTTATCACACCGATCTTGGTGTGGTCAGATGCTTTGAGGGCAGAGGAGAGATCTAGGGTCTAATAGACCCCAATTTTTTCAAAAAAGAGTACCTGTCACTACCTATTGCTATCATAGGGGATATTTACATTCCCTGAGATAACAATAAAAATGATTTTAAAAAAGGGGTTCAAAGTAATTTTCTTGCAAAAAAAAATAATTTTTTCACGTAATCAAAAAGTGTCAGAAAGGGTTTTGTCTTCAAGTGGTTAGAAGAGTGGGTGATGTGTGACATAAGCTTCTAAATGTTGTGCATAAAATGCCAGGACAGTTCAACCCCCCCCCAAATGACCCCATTTTGGAAAGTAGACACCCCAAGCTATTTGCTGAGAGTCATGTCGAGTCCATGGAATATTTTATATTGTGACACAAGTTGCGGGAAAGAGACAAATTTTTTTTTTTTTTTTTGCACAAAGTTGTCACTAAATGATATATTGCTCAAACATGCCATGGGGATATGTGAAATTACACCCCAAAATACATTCTGCTGCTTCTCCTGAGTACGGGGATACCACATGTGTGGGACTTTTTGGGAGCCTAGCCACGCACGGGACCCCGAAAACCAAGCACCGCCTTCAGGCTTTCTAAGGGCGTAAATTTTTGATTTCACTCTTCACTGCCTATCACAGTTTCGGAGGCCATGGAATGCCCAGGTGGCACAAAACCCCCCCAAATGACCCCATTTTGGAAAGTAGACACCCCAAGCTATTTGCTGAGAGGTATAGTGAGTATTTTGCAGACCTCACTTTTTGTCACAAAGTTTTGAAAATTGAAAAAAGAAAAAAAAATTTTTTTTTCTGGTCTTT
Source organism: Lithobates septentrionalis (assembly GCA_037952835.1). Classification (NCBI taxonomy): domain Eukaryota; kingdom Metazoa; phylum Chordata; class Amphibia; order Anura; family Ranidae; genus Lithobates; species Lithobates septentrionalis. The sequence continues at coordinate 119,761 of JBBDGP010000824.1, forward strand.
CTTCATTTTCAAAAACAAATGAAAGCTGCAAAATACTCACCATGCCTCTCAGCAAATAGCTTGGGGTGTCTACTTTCCAAAATGGGGTCATTTGGGGGGGTTTTGTGCCATCTTGGCATTTTATGGCCTTCAAAACTGTGATAGGTAGTGAGGCGTGAAATCAAACATTTATGCCCTTAGAAATCCTGAAGGCGGTGCTTGGTTTTCGGGGCCCCGTACGCGGCTAGGCTCCCAAAAAGTCCCACACATGTGGTATCCCCATACTCAGGAGAAGCAGCTAAATGTATTTTGGGGTGCAATTCCACATATGCCCATGGCCTGTGTGAGCAATATATCATTTAGTGACAACTTTTTGTAAATTTTTTTTTTTTTTTTGTCATTATTCAATCACTTGGGACAAAAAAATAAATATTCAATGGGTTCAACATGCCTTTTCAGCAATTTCCTTGGGGTGTCTACTTTCCAAAATGGGGTCATTTGTGGGGGTTTTGTACTGCCCTGCCATTTTAGCACCTCAAGAAATGACATAGGCAGTCATAAACTAAAAGCTGTGTAAATTACAGAAAATGTACCCTAGTTTGTAGACGCTATAACTTTTGCGCAAACCAATAAATATACGCTTATTGACATTTTTTTTACCAAAGACATGTGGCCGAATACATTTTGGCCTAAATGTATGACTAAAATTTAGTTTATTGGATTTTTTTTATAACAAAATGTAGAAAATATCATTTTTTTTTCAAAATTTTCGGTCTTTTTCCGTTTATAGCGCAAAAAATAAAAACGGCAGAGGTGATCAAATACCATCAAAAGAAAGCTCTATTTGTGGGAAGAAAAGGACGCAAATTTCGTTTGGGTACAGCATTGCATGACCGCGCAATTGGCAGTTAAAGCGACGCAGTGCCGAATTGTAAAAAGTGCTCTGGTCAGGAAGGGGGTAAATCCTTCCGGGGCTGAAGTGGTTAAAGCGGAGTAATTTAAAAACCAAGATTTCTGTCATTCAGAATAGCAATTCTGAAAGAGACACTCAGACTAATGTTAAAGCAGGTGATGCTGCCACCTTCAGGAACGACAGGGTAAGACAGTTTCATCATAAAAGGATGATTACATGCTTTTATTGTCAAAAATGTGGTCACTATAAATCGCAGTGTAGGAAGTATTTAAAAGATATTGAGTTGAAAAACATTTGGAAAGAAAATGGCTTGATATCCACTAAACCTTCTGCCCCACCTTCAGCAGAAGTTAAAACTTTTTCTCCTTACACTTCCCTGAGGAAAGAGCTAAGAAAGTTTGGTATGAATATGAATGCACATTCAACCAGTGACAACAGTGGGAGACAGCCATTATTGGCTTCCCCATGACAGATAGAGGAAAAAGAAATAGTTTCTCATGCTTTAGTTTATGTAGCTCCTATATTTCTAGACAACAGTGGTCGTCCTTATTTAAAAGCTAAAATTAATGGACAAAAGGTGAGAACGTTATTGGATACAGGAGCTCAGAGCAGTGTCACTGGTTTGAAATGACCTTTTTTATCAGATGCAGCAATTTGTACACTTTTTGGATTTAATGGAACAGGTGATTCTCAGGCTAAAATGTGTAAACATGTTTCTTTTGAAATCCCAGGTTCTTTGCAAACTGAAATAGACATGTGGTTCTGTAAGGGATCGGAAAATATCATTGGGACTGATATTTTGTATCAAAGAAGGTGGATTATTGATTTAGGCAATGGAGTGATTTTGAAAGGTTCAGCTAATCGTAAGCCTGTGGTAATTGATCCAGCTGATTATTCAGAAGTGGGAAGCATCTGTTTGACTGAAGCAGTTGACACTGATTACAAATGGTCTGATACAGGAGAGAATTTGAAGTTAAAACAAGTGGTACAGTCACACAAAAAACTTTGGAGTCAGAAAAAGAATGAGGTTGGTCTATTTAAAAGTATTGAAGTTAACATTGAGGGCAAGGATCATCCATTTGTGAAGCCATACAAATTTCCACCAGATTCTGATGAACCTGTCTCAATGATCATTTAAGAGTTTTTGGAACAGGGTATCATCAGGAAAGCAAACTCTGTGACAAATAATCCTTTATGGGTAGTGGCTAAACGAGATAACCCTAGTGCATACAGACTTTTGATTGACCTAAGAATGCTAAACAAATACATACCATGTTGTTTCGCCTATTGTAGCTGAAACACCAGATATCATGTTGCAATTAAACGCTAACGCAAAAGCATTTTCTGTACTAGACATTGCAAATTTTTTTAGCATTCCTTTGGCCAAAATTGGCCAAATTTTCATTTATCTACAAAAATGTCCAATATGTTTTTAATAGACTTCCACAAGGCTATAACAGTTCGCCATCTATATTTCCTCAGTTGTTGGCAAATGTTTTATCAAGGTTCTGTAGACCAGATTGCTTAATTCAATATGTAGATGACATACTTTTTTCAAGTGAAAATGAGGGGGAGTATTAGACTCTTTTGGCAGAATTGTTGACACTTCTGCAAGAAGAAGGTCTCAAGCTGAATACATGCAAAGTTTAGCTCATGAAAAGAGAGGTAAAATTTCTAGAAATTTTGATTGGTCTAAGAGAGAAGTAGTCTTTACAGGAATGCATAGATGCTATTGCATCTTTACCTGTACCAACAACATTCAAAGCATTGAGACAATTTTTGGGTTTGGTAAATTTTTCCAGAGATTTTATCGAGTCATTGCCAGAGAAGGCAAAACCACTATATGACTTGTTAAAACATACAGAGGAGAATGAATTTGGTCCCTGGACAGAAGTCCAGCAAAAAGCTTTTGAAATGTTGAAAAACTATTTGCAGTCATACCCTACATTAGCGACAGTGGATAAACAGGCACCATTTGATTTGCAAGTGCATGCTTCAGAAATTGCCATCTTAGCTGTTTTGCTTCAGAAACAGGGAGAAGATTGGAGAATTCTTGGGTATTTTTCGTGTTTGGTTACTCCAGTAGAAAAGGGAATTGACGAATGTGTCCGGCAATTAATGGGTGTACATTATGCGGTAAAAGCAACAGAGCATATTGTAGGATTTAACAAAACCATTTTACAAACCCCACCACATAGTACCTTGAAGTTCCTTTTTGAGAAAAATGTTCCTGGAGTCTGCAACCAAAGATTTTCTCAGTGGTTGTTGGCTCTGTTACCTAAACAAATACAGGTTGAACACAATGCTAAGTATATCCTTCCTCAGTTGATGGAATACAATGGGCTAGAACATGAAAGTTTGTGTGAAGTCCATGAAACACATTCTCCTCTCTTTCGTAGAGAGGTAGAGAAAATAGATGAACCTGTATTTGTTGATTCGAGATATTGTATGTCAGGTAATTATTACAGTGGGTATTCAATTTGGTATCCAAAGCATAATCTTGCCATACAACACAAGATGCCAGGACATTTTTCCGTTCAACGAGCAGAACTCGAAGCAGTAAAAACAGTACTGACAATTGACAAGGAAGAGAATAGAGGCCCACTAGTTATTTATAGTGATAGCTCATATGTTGTTCGCTCTCTTACTAATTACTTACCTGTTTGGAAACATAGAGGTTTTGTAGATTCATCCAATAAGACTCTTGTGCAGAAAGAGACACTTGAATCAGCTTTTGAACTTGCAGAGAGTAATCCTCTTTCATATGCTATTGTAAAAATTCCATCACATAAAAAAGATAATAGTACGTTATCTGTAGGCAGTAAAACAGCAGACACATTAGCAAAAGAAGCAGCTTTGCATAGAGAATTAAAAAACACCTATTTAACGTCTAGTGCTATTGCCGCGTTTTACCATGTTAGCACTAAAATTAGCACAAAAACCCACCCCTTTTACATCACATCCTGTACACTTCCCGGATTTTCGTGGGTAAAGAGGCTGAATACAGAGAAAATGGAATTTACTGAGCTACTGCTACTTTTTGTGCTTATGTTTTGGGAACATACCCTGAAACAGGCAGGAACGTCACTATTGGATCCATTCCATCCTACAAACACACTCCTCAAGAGGACAATTTGTGTTGCTCTATCAGAACTTGAGAGAGCACCCAGAAAAGTTCAACAATTACACATGGATGAGCATGGCAACGTAAGTGATAATATCCCATCCCATTGAGACTATTTACAAAATCCAAAACCCTCAACCCTAATCCCACTTTTACTAGTCCCAAACTTCTAATCCTAACCCTAATCCCACTATTACTAGTCCCAAACTCCTAATCCTAACCCTAATCCCACTAATAATAGTCCCAAACTCATAATCCTAACCCTAATCCCACTATTACTAGTTTCAAACTCCTAATCCTAACCCTAATCTCACTATTACTAGTCCCATACTTATAATCCTTACCCTAATCCCACTATTACTAGTTCCAAACTCCTAATCCTAACCCCATTCCCACTATTACTAGTTCCAAACTCCTAAAACTAACCCTAATCCCACCTTTACTAGTCCCAAACTCTCAATTCTAACCCTAATCAAATTATTACTAGTCCCAAACTCATAATTCTAACCCTAATCCCACTATTACTAGTCCCAAATTCTCAACAATAACCCCAATCCCACTATTACTAGACCCACACTCATAATCCTAACCCTAATACCACTATTACTAGTCCCAAACTCTCAACCCTAACCCTAATCCCACTATTACTAGTCCCAAACTCATAATCCTAACCCTAATCTCACTTTTACTAGTCCCAAACTCATAATCCTAACCTAATCCCACTATTACTAGTCCCAAACTCCTAATCCTAACCCTAATCCCACTATTACTAGTCCCAAACTCATAATCCTAACCCTAATCCCACCATTACTAGTCCCAAACTCTCAACTCTAACCCTAATCACATTATTACTAGTCCCAAACTCATAATCCTAACCCTAATCCCACTATTACTAGTCCCAAACTCCTAATCCTAACCCTAATCCCGCTATTACTAGTCCCAAACTCATAATCCTAACCCTAATCCCACTTTTACTAGTCCCAAACTCTCAACTCTAACCCTAATCCCACTATTACTAGTCCCAAACTCATAATTCTAATCCTAATCCCAATATTACCAGTCCCAAACTCATAATCCTAACCCTAATCCCACTATTACTAGTCCCAAACTCATAATCCTAACCCTAATCCCACTATTACTAGTCCCAAATTCTCAACAATAACCCTAATCCCACTATTACTAGTCCTACACTCATAATCCAAACCCTAATACCACTATTACTAGTCCCAAACTCTCAACCCTAACCCTAACCCCGCTATTACTATTCCCAAACTCATAATCCTAACCATAATCTCACTTTTACTAGTCCCAAACTCCTAACCCTAATCCACAATTACTAGTCCCAAACTCCTAATCCTGACCCTAATCCCACTATTACTAGTCCCAAACTCATAATCCTAACCCTAATCCGACCTTTACTAGTCCCAAACTCTCAACTCTAACCCTAATCCTATTATTACTAGCCCCAAACTCATAATCCTAACCCTAATACCACTATTACTAGTTCAAAACTCCTATAACTAACCCTAATCCCACTTTTACTAGTCCCAAACTCTCAACTCTAACCCTAATCAAATTATTACTAGTCCCAAACTCATAATCCTAACCCTAATCCAACTATTACTAGTCCCAAACTCATAATCCTAACCCTATTCCAACTATTACTAGTCCCAAACTCATAATCCTAACCCTAATCCCACTTTTACTAGTCCCAAACTCTCAATTCTAACCCTAATCAAATTATTACTAGTCCCAAACTCATAATCCTAACCCTAATCCAACTATTACTAGTCCCAAACTCATAATCCTAACCCTAATCCCACTTTTACTAGTCCCAAACTCTCAATTCTAACCCTAATCAAATTATTACTAGTCTCAAACTCATAATCCAAACCCTAATCCCACCTTTACTAGTCCCAAACTCTCAACTCTAACCCTAATCCCATTATTACTAGCCCCAAACTCATAATCCTAACCCTAATCCCACTATTACTAGTTCCAAACTCCTAATCCTAACCCTAATCCCACTATTACTAGTTTCAAACTCCTACAACTAACCCTAATCCCACCTTTACTAGTCCCAAACTCTCAACTCTAACCCTAATCCCACTATTACTAGTCCCAAACTCATAATTCTAACCCTAATCCCACTATTACTAGTCCCAAACTCATAATCCTAACCCTAATACCACTATTACTAGTCCCAAACTCTCAACCCTAACCCTAATCCCACTATTACTAGTCCCAAACTCATAATCCTAACCCTAATCTCACTTTTTCTAGTCCCAAACTAATTATCCTAACCCTAATCCCACTATTACTAGTCCCAAACTCTCCACTCTAACTCTAATCCCACTATTACTAGTCCCAAACTCATAATCCTTATCCTAATCCCACTTTTACTAGTCCCAAACTCATAATCCTAACCCTAATCCCACTATTACTAGTTCCAAATTTATAATCCTAGCCCTAATCCCACTATTACTGGTTCCAAACTCATAATCCTAACCCTAATCCCACTTTTAGTAGTCCCAAACTCTCAACCCTAACCCTAATCCCACTATTACTAGTCCCAAACTCATAATCCTAACCCTAATCTCACTTTTACTAGTCTCAAACTCTTAATCCTATCCCTAATACCACTATTACTAGTCCCAAACTCACAATGCTAACCCTAATCCCACTTTTACTAGTCTCAAACTCTCAATTTTAACCCTAATCCCATTATTACTAGTCCCAAACTCCTAATCCTAACCCTAATCCCACTACTACTAGTCCCAAACTCCTACTCCTAACCCTAATCCCACTATTGCTAGTCCCAAACTCATAATCCTAACCCTAATCCCACTTTTACTAGTCCCAAACGCTCAACTCTAACCCTAATCCCACTATTACTAGTCCCAAACTCCTAATCCTAACCCTAATCCCACTAATACTAGTCCCAAACTCATAATCCTAACCCTAATCCCACTATTACTAGTGTCAAACTCCTAATACTAACCCTAATCCCACTATTACTAGTGCCAAACTCATAATCCTAACTATAATCCCACTATTACTAGTCCCAAATTCTCAACTCTAACCCTAATCCCACTATTACTAGTCCCAAACTCATAATGTTAACCCTTATCCCACTATTACTAGTCCCAAACTCATAATCATAAACCTAATCCCACTTTTACTAGTCCCAAACTCTCAACTCTAACCCTAATCCCACTATTACTAGTCCCAAACTCATAATCCTAACCCTAATGCCACATTTACTAGTCCCAAACTCCTAATCCTAACCCTCATCCCACTATTACTATTCCCAAACTCATAATCCTAACCCTAATCCCACTATTACTAGTTCCAAACTCATAATCCTAACCCTAATCCCTGGATTATGGTTAGCAGTGGATTTTATAAATTATTCTAAGCATTTTTCTTTTTTCTTTACCAGATTTGACTTTCTGATTGACATCTTAACCCCTGACTTGTTAATACAGGATACCAATTGCAGGTTGGCAATATCACCATGAGAACGTTTACTTATAATGGTAAGGTAAGTACCATATATACTCAAGTATAAGCCGACCCGAATATAAGCCGAGGCACCTAATTTTACCATTAAAAATGGGAAAACTCGAGTTTATACAATTGACTCGAGTATAAGCCTAGGGTGAGAAATGCGCAGCTACTGTAAGTGGAAAAGAGGGTCAACAATGCCCATTTGCAGCCATAGTTCCCCCAAATTTCAAACTTGGTAGATAAGGGTTCCTGGATGCCCCCTAGCTGCAGACAAAATGTGGGGTCTCTGGACCCTAAGGGTCCCGAAATGACAATGCTGCAGATGGACACAGTTGACCGACTTTGGGGCTCGGTATCTCAGGGCCACTTGTTGCTAGGAACCCCACCTTTGGATATGTTGTAGTGCTAGTTCCTCTGGGTTTGTACACCAAATGTGGGGTTCCTAGCACCAAATGGCCCCGAGATATGGGGCCCCAAAATAGGTTCAGAAAATGTCATTCTCTGCTGCAGAAAAGTGCTTGACTTGAGTATAAGTCGAGGGGGGCATTTTCAGCCCAAAAAAATGCGCTGAAAAACTCGGCTTATACTCGAGTATATGGTATATATGAATAATTAAGAAGTGTACGTTTAAACACGTAATAAAATGGTCCTCCAATTTTGAAAAGAAAATGATATATTTTTTATTGCATATATATTATGAAAAATGCACAAAATGTGCAAAACTGAAAATAATTTAAAAAAGACCATAAACATATGCATTTTGCAGACAAAATTATATTAACAAATGTAAAACTTTAACAAAAAGATATCCAGCAAGAAATCTCAAGGATTCTGATAGGTTGAAGGATGGTGTGTAGGGATGAGCTTCATGTTCGAGTCGAACCCATGTTCGAGTCGAACATCGGCTGTTCGATTGGTCGCCAAATTGCGAACGATATGGGCTGTTCGTGCCAAATTTGTGTGGCGCGTCATGGCCCATAATTCACTGCGGCATCGCAGTGCATTGCTGGCTGATGATTGGCCAAGCATGCACTATGACCCGCATGCTTATCCAATCACAGCATCGTCGGTAGAGAGAGCTGTAATTGGCCAAAGCCAGGGTGGCTTTGGCCAATTATGGCTCAGGGGGTTTAGAACACGCCCCACACTATATAAGGCCGCCTGCACGGTGGCCCTGTGTAGTGTGTTCCAGCGTGCTGAGAGATAGAGAGAGAGACAGTGTCATTTCATTTGAGTTAGCTAGATTAGGCAGGACAGTCAGTGAGTTAGCTGCACTTACAGTGTATTGTGTATATATATATGTATATATATATATATATATATATATATATATATATATATATATATATATACACTGTATTCAGTTTAGCTAGATCCGTTCCTGTTATCTTCCTACTGACAGGCAGGCTTGTCTTGTTACAGTATTTACAGCTACCTGAAGAAAATTGCTGGTGTTCTTTTGATCCTATTAGTACCACTGTCAGGCAGCTAGACTATTTACAGTTAGTGTAGTGCGTCCTGCTCACAGTGTTCAGCTAAAACTACAAGTTAGTGTAATGCGTCCTCCTGCTCACAGTGTTCAGCTAAAACTACAAGTTAGTGTAGTGAGACTTCTGCACAGTGTTCAGCTAAAGCTACAAGTTAGTGTAATGAGACCTCTGCACAGTGTTCAGCTAAAGCTACATGTTAGTGTAGTACGTCCTGCTCACAGTGTTCAGCTAAAACTACAAGTTAGTGTAGGGAGACCTCTGCACAGTGTTCAGCTAAAGCTACAAGTTAGTATAGTGCGTTCTGCTCACAGTGTTCAGCTAAAACTACAAGTTAGTGTAGTGAGGCCTCTGCACAGTGTTCAGCTAAAGCTACAAGTTAGTGTAGTGCGTCCTGCTCACAGTGTTCAGCTAAAACTACAAGTTAGTGTAGTGCGACCTCTGCACAGTGTTCAGCTAAAGCTACAAGTTAGTGTGTGTCCTGCTCACAGTGTTCAGCTAAAACTACAAGTTAGTGTAGTGAGACCTCTGCACAGTGTTCAGCTAAAGCTACAAGTTAGTGTAGTGCGCCCTGCTCACAGTGTTCAGCTAAAACTACAAGTTAGTGTAGCGCGACCTCTGCACAGTGTTCAGCTAAAGCTACAAGTTAGTGTAGTGCGACCTCTGCACAGTGTTCAGCTAAAGCTACAAGTTAGTGTAGTGAGACCTTTGCACAGTGTTCAGCTAAAGCTACAAGTTAGTGTAGTGCGTCCTGCTCACAGTGTTCAGCTAAAACTACAAGTTAGTGTAGTGAGACCTCTGCACAGTGTTCAGTCAAACTACAAGTTAGTGTAGTACGTCCTGCTCACAGTGTTCAGCTAAAACTACAAGTTAGTGTAGTGAGACCTCTGCACAGTGTTCAGCTAAAGCTACCTGTAGAAGGTTGGTGGTGTTTTCATACAACAGGCAGGCAGTTGATTTTGCTAGCTGCAGTATCAGTACATATATATATATATATATATATATATATATATATATATATCCCAGCTTAGTGCAGCTACAGGCCATTAGTATGTCTGGAAGGCTAACAAGGAGATGCAGACAGCCACAAGCCAATAAAAGAGGGCAAGCAGGCTCTGTGTCTAGTGCTGGTCAGGGAGATGGTGCATCCTCATCAGCACGTGGCCGTGGGACATGCTTGGCCTTTTTTTCGGCAGCTGGCCACGTTGAGCCGCAACATGCGGAAGACTTGGTCGAGTGGATGACCAAGCCGTCCTCATCCTCCTCATCCTCTCTCACCCATGCTCAGGGTACTTTGTCTGGCAAAGCAGCGGCCTCTTCCCTCAGCTCAATGTCATCAGTGACTCCTTCCCTAGCCCCACCATGTCCTCCTGAGGAGTCCCTCGAACTGTTTGACCACAGTGTTGGGTACATGCTCCAGGAGGATGCCCAGCGTTTGGAAGGCTCTGATGATGATACTGAGCTAGAAGGACAGCAATCTGGCAGTCATGCTCCCCCTGCTGCAGCATACTGCCAGGTTTGCACCAGTGATGAGGAGGGAGGGGATGATGAGGTCACTGACTCAACGTGGGTGCCTGATAGGAGAGAGAAGGAGGAGGAGAAGGAGGAGGCGGCACATCACTAACGAGGCAGGATGCCCTCCAGGGGTCAGCCTAAGGGCAGCACACTGACTGCATCACACCCCAAAGCTCCGCATGTGCAGGACGCTGCAGTCTCTGCACGTTATTCAAAAAAGTTCTTTGGTGTGGGCCTTTTTTGAGACGAGTGCATCAGATCGCACCGCTGCTATTAGCAACATATGTCTCAAGCGTATCTCGCGTGGCCAAAACATCTCCCGCTTGGGTACCACATGCTTGACCAGACATATGTTGACCTGCCATGCAGTTCATTGGCAAGCGTATCTAAAAGACCCACACCAAAGAACAAAGAGGACCTCTCCTTGCTCCTCATCAGCTGAGATCTCCAACCCCACTATACCTTCAGACCTCTCTAAAACCTGCACTGAGAGGAATGAAGGTGTAGAATTAGGTGTGTCACAGCCAAGTACTTATGGGCAATCTGCTTTCGGTACACCGACGTCAGATTGTACCAGGCAAATTTCCCTGCCCCAGCTGCTGCACCCCCGAAAGAAGTTTGCTCCCAGCCATCCACATGCCCAGCGGTTGAATGCTAGCTTGGCAAAATTGCTAGCACTTCAACTGCTGCCTTTTCAGTTGGTAGACTCTGCCCCCTTCCGTGAGTTTGTGGAATGTGTGGTTCCTCAGTGGCAGGTACCCAAACGCCACTTTTTCTCATGGAATGCGATTCCGGCTCTCTACTGGCATGTGAAAGGCAATGTCTTGGCCTCACTGGACAGGGCAGTCAGCAGTAAGGTGCATATTACCGCTGACTCATGGTCTAGCAGGCATGGACAGGGAGGTTACATAAGTTTCACGGCGCATTGGGTGACTCTGCTGGCAGCTGGGAACGATGCAGGACAAGATGCAGTAGTGTTGGAGGTTGTTCCGCCACCACGCCTCCAAAATGCCACTACTAATGAATGTGACACACCTCTCTCCTCCACCCCCTCCTCTTCTTCTTCCTCCATGGCCTCTTCCTGTGCTTTGTCCTCAGAACCAGCGGTGCTCCGTAGGCATTCAAGGGGCTACGCATGTACGCAGGCCAAAAGATGCCATGTGGTGCTTGAGCTGGTGTGCTTGGGGGACAGGAGCCACACTGGGGCAGAGGTTCTCTCAGCTCTGCAGGGGCAGGTTCAGAGGTGGTTGACGCCACGCCAACTTAAGGCAGGAATGGTGGTTTGCGACAATGGCACCAACCTCCTCTCTGCCCTCCGACAGGCACAAATGACCCATGTGCCCTGTTTGGCTCACGTCCTTAACTTGCTGGTGCAGCAGTTCTTGGGCAGGTACCCGGGCTTACAGGATGTCCTGAAGCAGGCCAGGAAAGTCTATATGCATTTCCGCCGGTCATATAATGCCAGTGCTTGGCTGGCGGACCTCCAAAAGGAGTTTAACCTGCCCAAGAACTGCCTAATCTGTGACATGCCCACCAGGTGGAACTCAACGTTGGCCATGCTGCAGCGGCTGCACACACAGCAGAGGGCCATCAATCAGTACCTGTGTGACTATGGCACCAGGACAGGGTCAGGGGAGCTTGGTTTTTTCCCCACGCCAGTGGGCCATGATCAGGGATGCATGCACTGTCCTGTCACCATTTGAGGAGGCCACGAGGATGGTGAACAGTGACAGTGCATGCATCAGTGACACTGTCCCCCTTGTCCACCTGTTGGAGCACACGCTGCATGGAATAATGGACAGGGCACTTGAGGCAGAACAGAGGCAGGAAGAGGAGGATTTCCTTAGCTGTCAAGGCCCCCTTTATCCAGACAGTGTTCCTACATGCCCGCCAATCACACAGGAAGAGGACGAGGAGGAGGAGGAGGATTGTGTCAGTATGGAGGTGGAGCCTGGCACTCAGCATCAGCAGCAGTCTTTAAGGGATCAGTTCCAAGAAACACATGTACTTGTATGTGGCTGGCAGGAGATGGCTGCGGACCATGTCATCCTTAGTGACCCAGAGGACTCCGGACCGAATGCCTCAGCAAACCTACGCTGCATGGCCTCCCTGATCCTGCAAAGCCTGCGTAAGGATCCTCGTATTCGTGGTATCAAGGAGAAGGACCAATACTGGCTGGCAACCCTCCTTGATCCACGTTACAAGGGTAAGGTTGTGGACCTTATCTTGCCGTCGCAGAGGGAGCAGAGGATGAAACATCTTCGGGAGGCCTTGCAGAAAGGTTTGTGCAATGCGTTCGCAGAGACTGGGAGGTTACAAACTCCTGTTTCTGGACAACGTGTTGCTGAGGCTTCGGTCAGTCAAAGAAGGAGCGGTGGAGAAGGTGGCCGTCTGACCGATGCGTTCAGACAATTTTTTAGTCCGCAGCCCCAAGGTATGATCGGTACCAGCAACCATCGCCAGCAACTGTTTTACATGGTGCAGGAATACCTAGGGGCAAGATCTAACTTGGACACCTTTCCCACCAAAAATCCTCTGGGTTACTGGATCTTGAGGATGGATCACTGGCCAGAGCTTGCACAGTATGCAATTGAGCTACTGGCCTGTCCTGCATCCAGCGTTCATTCGGAACGCACATTCAGTGCTGCTGGAGGCTTTGTAACCGATCACAGGGTGCGTCTGTCCACCGACTCGGTCGATCGACTGACCTTCATAAAAATGAATCAGTCTTGGATCACCACCAGCTACCAAGCACCTGATGCTGATGTAACCGAATAATTTTTTTTGAAAGCTCAGATCCCTTCAAAGGCTGCCTATGCTGATGCTGAGTGACTATCCTGAGTAATTATCCTCTTCCTCCTCAATGATCACGCTGATAGCTTGTAAGAACATTTTTGGTTCTGGGCGCTGTCACCAGTGCCTAAGGCCCAATTTTTCAGCCCCTGTTTAACAGGGGTGTGTAATTACAATTTTTGATGCAATACTTTGCAGCAGGGCTCGTTCCTGCGTTCCAACTAGATTATCTGTGAGGGGTTGCAGTGTTGTGGCACCAGCACCAGTGCCTAAGGCCTCATTTTTCAGCCCCTGTTCAACAGGGGCATGTAATTACAATTCTTGATCTAATATTTCACAGCAGGGCCCTGTGAGGGCTTACAGTGTTGTGGCCACAACAACACCTAAGGCCCAAATTTCTGCTGAGTATATAGGGCAGGCCCCTACTTTCAAACATCCAACTTACAAACGACTCCTACTTGCAAATGGAAGGAGACAACAGGAAGTGAGATGAAATCTACCCCTAGGAAGGGAAATTCTCTCCTGTAAGAGTTAATATGGGAAAAACATTTCTCCTTTCCACTGATGCTTTATCACCAATCCTTGTTTCACAAAAAAACCCAAATTTTCAAAAAACATTTGTCATTGGGACAAAAAGTGAGGTGAAATCTTCTGAAGAGGAGCACAGACAGCAAAACAAATGTCACAGGGGTGATAACCCTTCCCTATGTTTTCCAAAAAGCTTAAAAAAGATTTTTTGGCTGGAGCTAAACACGTGAAAAATGTACCCATTCAAAATTACAAACAGATTCTACTTAACAACAAACCTACAGTCCCGTCTTGTTTGCACTGCCTGTATACTGCTGTTCAGAGTATATAGGGCCTGGTGGCCCCACACCTTTCCTTTTTTAATTTGGGCCTGGTAATGGACTGGGGGGTACCCATGCCGTTTGTCTCACTGATTTTCATCCATTTTGTGCAGGGACTATTGTAAGCACGGGAAACATGTGCCACTTTACAGGCATACTATAGACACCTCCCAGGGACGATATTTAAAGGAATATTTCACTTTTTTTTACTTTAAGCATCATTAAAATTACTGCTCCCGAAAAAACAGCCTTTTTAAAAGTTTTTTTGCATTGATACATGTCCCCTGGGGCAGGACCCGGGTCCCCAAACCCATTTTAGGACAATACCATGCAAATTAGCCTTTAAAATGAGCACTTTTGATTTCAAACGTTCGAGTCCCATAGACGTCAAAGGGGTACTAACGTTTGTGCAAATTTTCGGTCCGTTCGCAGGTTCTGGTGCGATCCGAACCAGGGGGGTGTTCGGCTCATCCCTAATGGTGTGTCTCCTCTAGAGGGGTGGGAGGGGGAGCTTGGACATTAGGAAAATATGGCTGCACTTCGTAATGTACTCCCTAAAAATGTGGTTGGTTTTGGGTCATTTGAAATCTGGGATATGGGTTTTGGGACATGACTGGAAATCTTGAAGCTGCAGCAGATGTTTAGGATTGTGAGCGCCAGGTAGCTGGACCATCGTACCTCCCATAAAAATGATGACTAGTGTTGCCCTCATACGGTGCATCCCTATTTGAAGTAGGTTGCTGCTGATAAAAATTTATGAGACGCAATATTTCTGAATGCATGTTACATTGATGTTGAGTTGCTACTTAGTCCATTTGTGGAACCAGGCTTCTGGCAAAAGACTCCAATTCTCCTCCATCTTTTTTTTGTTTGCTAAACAATTTTTTGACAACATCGAGGAAATCCTTTGACATTTGTTGTTTGTTTTTTTTTCTTTGTTTTTGTCTTTTGGTGGCCAATGTTGCTTCAGTTGTTTCTGCTTCTGTTTGTGAAATTTGAGAAAAGTCTGCTGCATCTACTAATTGGTTGGTCTTTTCTGCATCCTCAGGGTCCTCTTCTGTTTCACTCTCCAAATTGCTTTCTGTACTGAAAAATAGAAATTAAAAAAAAAAAATGTAGTTATACCATGCACTCCTCCAAAAATCCAAAAGATGTTATACTATTCAATAAAAACCAGATAAATTACCATAATAAATGTTGGTATACTTACGGTCTCATCTCCATGACGGGCTTCAGGAACATGAGCTCCTCATAGTGACAATAAACTCTTCCTTTTCTCTTTCCAGCAGAACCACTCCTTATATTATTTTGAATAAGGTGTTCTCTCCTATAATTATCCCTCATAGTCTTCCACATTTTCTTTAGTATTCGTACTGAAATAAATAATTTTTTTTAATTACAGATATCTTGGCACTGGAAATACCTATACATCATTACACTATGAATTCAGAACAGAAATCTCAACAATTGGAGAAATTGTAAAGCTAACGTGTGATGCTATTTGGAGATTGAAAACTACTTTCATGCCGATTCCAAATAAAGAAAAATGGAATGATGTTGCTAAACAGTTCTGGATCAAAACCAACTTTCCTAACTGCCTGGGAGCAATTGATGGAAAACACATTCGCCTAATAAAACCCTGTCACAGTGGTAGCCGATATTATAATTATAAAAAATATTTTTCTGTTGTGCTAATGGCTGTGGTTGATGCAGACTATAAATTCATATATATTGATGTAGGAGCATTTAGGAGTTTGGCAGACTCTTCTGTTTTCATGAATTCGACATTTGGGAAGCGTCTTCAATTTAATCAACTCGATTTACCTGAAAACCAACCATTACCCGGTACAGAAAGTTCAGATATGCCATTTGTTTTTGTGGCTGATGAGGCTTTCGCTATCAATGAACATTTAATGAAGCCCTACTCACGGAGGAATCTGGACACCCAGAAGAGAATTTTCAATTATCGTCTCTGTCGGGCACGTGGGCTGGTTGAATGTTCCTTTGGCATTCTTGCCAATAAATGGCAAATATTCCTTAAACCTATCAATCTTAAGGTTGAAAATGCATGCAAATTATTCAAGGCACAATGTAGTAAGGGATAGAGATGGTGTTAATTTTGAGGACACATTGTCTCACAATTTTGAACCTGCTGATTTCCCTCATGTCCGTGGTCCAACAGTAGGTTTCAGAATTAGGGATGGATTAGCAGATTATTTTATGAGCCCTGCAGGAGCAGTAAGTTGGCAAGGAAATATGATTTAAAAATTAGAGGTATCACATTAAAATGATCATTAATATGTTGAATATAATTTTTATTCTTGTTTGTAACTATTTACTTACAAACCAAATAGCATATTGTTATCGATTTTGAAAATGTATTTCTTATTGTATGGATTCAAGACAATAAAAACATGTTTACTTTGACCTTGTTTATACTTACTTTAGGAGTTTACTAATAACAATAATATACAGTATCTCACAAAAGTGAGGACACCCCTAAGTGAAAATGTCCAAATTGGGCCCAACATGACAATATTTTGTGTGGCCACCATGAATTTCCAGCAATGAGCTACCACTCTTGGGCATGTAGTTCACCAGAGCTTCACAGGTTGCCACTGGAGTTCTCTTCCACTCCTCCATGATGACATCACAGAGCTGGTGGATGTTAGAGACCTTGCGCTTTTCCACCTTCTGTTTGAGGATGCCCCACAGATGCTCAATAGTGTTTAGGTCTGGAGACATGCTTGACCTGTCCATCATCTTTACCCTCAGCTTCATTAGCAAGGCAGTGGTCATCTTGGAGGTGTGTTTGAGGTCATTATCAGGTTGAAATACTGCCCTGCGGACCAGACTCCGAAGGGAGGGGATCATGCTGTACTTCAGTATGTCACAGTACATGTTGGCATTCATGGTTCCCTCAATGAACTGTAGCTCTCTAGTGCTGGCAACACCCATGCAGCCCAAGACCATGACACTCCCACCACCATGCTTGACTGTAGGCAAGACACACTTGTGACCTATACTCCTCACCTGGTTGCGGTCACACATGCTTGACACCATCTGAACTAGACATGTGCAATTCGTTAAGTTCAGAAGTCATTTTTGAGCAAATTTTTACAAATTAGTTAATTCGAAAATTTCCAAAATTCAAAATTTCCGAAATTTTATAAGTACCGAATTTATGAAATTAGGAATTTTGGAAATTACAAAATACAAAAATTGAAATATTCAAAATTCTAGAAATTCGAAGTTATGAAATTCTTAGGGCTAGGGTGTTAATGTTAGATGGTTAGGGGTTAGGGATTAGGGTTAGGGTTAAGAGTTTGGGACTAGTAAAAGTGGGATTAGGGTTAGAGTTGAGAGTTTGGGACTAGTAAAAGTGGGATTAGGGTTAGGATTAGGAGTTTGGGACTAGTAAAAGTGGGATTAGGGTTAGGATTAGGAGTTTTGGACTAGTAAAAGTGGGATTAGGCTTAGGGTTGAGAGATTGGGACTAGTAATAGTGGGATTAGGGTTAGGATAAGGAGTTTGGGACTAGTAAAAGTGGGATTAGGGTTAGGATTAGGAGTTTGGGACTAGTAAAAGTGGGATTAGGGTTAGAGTTGAGAGTTTGGGACTAGTAAAAGTGGGATTAGGGTTAGGATTAGGAGTTTGGGACCAGTAAAATTAAGATTAGAGTTAGGGTTGAGAGTTTGGGACTAGTAAAAGTGGGATTAGGGTTAGAGTTGAGAGTTTGGGACTAGTAAAAGTGGGATTAGGGTTAGAGTTCAGAGTTTGGGAATAGTAAAAGAGGGGTTAGGGTTAGGATTTGGAGTTTTGGACTAGTAAAAGTGGGATTAGGTTAGGATTAGGAGCTTGGGACTAGTAAAAGTGGAATTATGGTTAGGATTAGGAGTTTGGGACTAGTAAAAGTGGGATTAGGGTTAGTGTTGAGAGCTTGGGACTAGAAAAAGTGGGATTAGGGTTAGAGTTGAGAGTTTGGGACTAGTAAAAGTGGGATTAGGGGGCGTGGCCTGGAGAGCAATGGAGTAGGTTGCAGGCTGTGCGAGCTCCGCTGACCCACACTCCGTTTTCATCATCCTGCAACCATCCTAACCATCCGACACCCTGAATAACATCTGGAGATGAATCCTGCCTCCTTCAACACTTTTGGTGCCTGCTGACCGGCCAAAACACCACCCAAGAATGCTTCTGCTTCTAGCCGTAGGAAAGGCCGCGGCTTCGACCTAGTCCCTAGACTGGTGGCCATCTTGCTGCACCCGGCGGCGGCCTGGATGAGATTTTCAGACACCCCTGACAGCCAGTGACTAGCCCCTTTCCTGGAACCACCTCCGGTCTGCCTGAGGCTGCTCTCACAGTGCACCCAAGGCCGAGATCTATCCCAGGAAGGACCGCTTGACTGGCCTGTGTTCCAGACCAGCGGCCATCTTGCTCCACCCGATGATTCCCTGGTGAGTCTTCCTGGCATTTCTGTATACCCCACATCCGAACCCATTTCAGAGGGGTCTTTGGGCAGTATGCCCTTGCTGACGAGGTACACCTATAGCCTGTACCCATCTCATAAACAGAACGCAGCTTCGACCCCAAATATCAGAAACAGCGGCCATCTTGCTGTGTCTACAGAAGGCCTGGTGATAGTTATATCGGAGCAGTGAGGGAACATGTCCCCGCCAAAAAGGACTTCTGAGGCGGTGGATAAGCTGGCGAAATACCAACATCAGGACCAAGATCCAAAGGCCAAAGATTGAGACGGCATGTACTCGGCGACAGTCCATCAGAACGCGAACACAGCCAAGGTCTTAGATGCCATTGCATCGCTGCTGGGAGCACTCACAGCCAAAATAGATGAGGTCAAGATTGACATTTCCCTGCTGCGCCAAGACTTATCCAAGGTAAAAGATAGGGTAAGCGAAGCCGAGACACGCATTGGAGCGGCAGAGGACATCCTACACCCCCTGAGTCACACTACAGAGGACCTACAATGCTAGAACCATCAATTACACGCACACCAGGATGATATGGAGAATCGTTTGCGGTGATGTAACCTTCAGTTCATCGGTTTACCTGAAAAGGTGGAAGGTACCATTCCTGCAGAATACTTGGAATCCCTTCTGATTCAACATTTTGGAAGAGAGGCCTTTTCCGCCATGTTTTCAGTGGAACGGGCGCACCTCATCCCAGCTAAACTTGGTTGTTGGCTCTGTACCTAAACAAATAGAGGTTGAACACAATGCTAAGTATATGCTTCCTCAGTTGATGGAATACAATAGGCTAGAACATGATTGTTTGTGTAAAGTCCATGAAACACACTCTCCTCTCTTTCGTAGAGAAGTAGAGAAAATTGATGAACCTGTATTTGTTGATGGTTCGAGATATTGTATGTCAGGTAATTGTTACAGTGGGTATTCAATTTGGTATCCAAAGCGTAATCTTGCCATACAACACAAGTTGCCTGGACATTTTTCAGCTCAACGAGCAGAACTTGAAGCAGTAAAAACAGTACTGACAATTGACAAGGAAGAGAATAGAGGCCCACTAGTGATTTATAGTGATAGCTCATATGTTGTTCGTTCTATTACTGATTACTTACCTATTTGGAAATGTAGAGGTTTTGTAGATTCAACCAGTAAGACTCTAGTGCAGAAAGAGACGCTTGAATCAGTTTTTGAACTTGCAGACAATATTCCTCTTGCATATGCTATTGTAAAAATTCCATCACATAAAAAAGATAATAGTAAGTTATCTGTAGGCAGTAGAACAGCAGACACATTAGCAAAAGAAGCAGCTTTGCATAGAGAATTAGGCTACTTTCACACTGAGGCGTTTAAAAAACGCCTATTTAACGCCTAGCGCTATTGCAGTTTTAGACGTGCTTTTACCACGTTAGCGCTAAAATTAGCGCTAACGCGCAAGCGCTTTTTTCCCCGCCTTTTTTAAGCGTTAGCATAAAAACCCACCCACTTTCACATCACATCCTGTACACTTCCCAGATTTTCATGGGTGTAGAGACTGAATAGAGAGAAAATGGAATTTACTGAGCTACTGCTACTTTTTGTGCTTATGTTTTGGGAGCATACCCTGAAACAGAGGCAGGAACGTCACTATTGGATCCATTCCATCCTACAAACACACTCCTCAAGAGGACAATTTGTGTTGCTCTATCAGAACTTGAGAGAGCACCCAGAAAAATTCAAAAATTACACACGGATGAGCATGGCAACGTAAGTAATAATATCCCATCCCATTGAGACTATTCACAAAATCCAAAACCCTCAACTCTAACCCTAATCCCACTTTTACTAGTCCAAAAATCCTAATCCTAACCCTAATCCCACTATTACTAGTCCCAAACTCCTAATCCTAACCCTAATCCCACTAATATTAGTCCCAAACTCATAATCCTAACCCTAATTCCACTATTACTAGTTTCAAACTCCTAATCCTAACCCTAATCCCACTATTACTAGTTCCAAACTAATAATCCTAACCCTAACGTCACTATTACTAGTTCCAAACTCCTAATCCTAACCCTAATCCCACTATTACTAGTTCCAAACTCCTAATCCTAACCCTAATCCCACTATTACTAGTCCCAAATTTATAATCCTAACCCTAATCCCACTATTACTAGTCCCAAACTCATAATCCTAACCCTAATCCCACTTTCACTAGTCCCAAACTCTTAACTCTAACCCTAATCCCACTATTACTAGTCCCAAACTCATAATCCTAACCCTAATCCCACTATTACTAGTCCAAACTCATAATTCTAACCCTAATCACACTATTATTAGTCCCAAACTCATAATCCTAACCTTAATCTCACTTTTACTAGTCCCAAACTCATAATCCTAACCCTAATCTCACTTTTACTAGTCCCAAACTCATAATCCTAACTCTAATACCACTATTACTAGTCCCAAACTAGTAACCCTAATCCCACTATTACTAGTCCCAAACTCATACTCCTAATCCTAATCCCACCTTTACTAGTCCCAAACTCTCAACTCTAACCCTAATCCCATTATTACTAGTCCCAAACTCATAATCCTAACCCTAATCCCACTACTACTAGTCCCAAACTCCTAATCCTAACCCTAATCCCGCTATTACTAGTCCCAAACTCATAATCCTAACCCTAATCCCACTTTTACTAGTCCCAAACTCTCAACTCTAACCATAATCCCACTATTACTAGTCCCAAACTCATAATCCTAATCCTAATCCCACTTTTACTAGTCCCAAACTCATAATTCTAACCCTAATCCCACTACTACTAGTCCCAAACTCCTAATCCTAACCTTAATCCCGCTATTACTAGTCCCAAACTCATAATACTAACCCTAATCCCACTTTTACTAGTCCCAAACTCTCAACTCTAACCCTAATCCCACTATTACTAGTCCCAAACTCATAATCCTAACCCTAATCCCACTTTTACTAGTCCCAAACTCATAATCCTAACCCTAATCCCACTTTTACTAGTCCCAAACGCTCAACTCTAACCCTAATCCCACTATTACTAGTCCCAAACTCATAATCCTAACCCTAATCCCACTTTTACTAGTCCCAAACTCATAATCCTAACCCTAATCCCACTATTACTAGTTCCAAACACATAATCCTAACCCTAATCCCTGGATTATTGTTATCAGTGGATTTTATAAATTATTCTAAGCATTTCTTCATTTTTCTTTACTAGATTTGACTTTCTGCTTGACATCTTAACTCCTGACTTGTTAAGACAGGATACCAATTGCAGGTTGGCAATATCACCTTGTGAACGTTTACTTATAATGCTATGGTAAGTACCATATATCCGCAAGTATAAGCCGACCTGAATATAAGCCGAGGCACCTAATTTTACCATACAAAATGGGAAAACTCGAGTTTATACAATTGACTCGAGTATAAGCCTAGGGTGAGAAATGCGCAGCTACTGTAAGTGGAAAAGAGGATCAACAATGCCCATTTGCAGCCATAGTTCCCCCAAACTTCAAACTTGGTAGATAAGGGTTCCTGGATGCCCCCTAGCTGCAGACAAAATTTGGGATCTCTGGACCCAAAGGGTCCCGAAATGACATTGCTGCAGATGGACACAGTTGACCGACTTTGGGGCCCAGTATCTTGGGGCCACTTGTTCCTAGGAATCCCACCTTTAGATATGTTGTAGTGCTAGTTCCACTGGATTTGTACACCAAATGTGGGGTTCCTAGCACCAAATGGCCCTGAGATACGGGGCCCCAAAATAGGTTCAGAAAATGTAATTCTCTGCTGCAGAAAAGTGCTTGACTTGAGTAAAAGCCTAGGGGGGCATTTTCAGCCCAAAAAAGTGCTGAAAAACTCAACTTATACTCGAGTATATACAGTATAAATGAATAATTAAGAAGTGCACGTTTAAACGTGTAATAAAATGGCCCTCCAATTTTGAACAGAAAATGATACATTTTTTTATTGCATATATATTATGAAAAATGCGCAAAATGTGCAAAACTGAAAATTATTTAAGATAGAAAATCAACATGTGCATTTTACAGACAAAATTATATTAACAAATGTAAAACTTTAACAAAAAGATATCCAGCAAGAAATCTCATAGATTCTGATAGGTGGAAGGATGGTGTGTCTCCTCTAGAGGGGTGGGAGGGGAAGCTTGGACATTAGGAAAATATGGCTGCACTTCGTAATGTACTCCCTAAAAATGTGGTTGGTTTTGGGTCATTTGAAATCTGGGATATGGGTTTTGGGACATGACTGGAAATCTTGAAGCTGCAGCAGATGTTTAGGATTGTGAGCGCCAGGCAGCTGGACCATCGTACCTCCCATAAAAATGATGACTAGTGTTGCCCTCATATGGTGCATCCCTATTTGAAGTAGGTTGCTGCTAATAAAAATTTATGAGACGCAATATTTCTGAACGCATGTTACATTGATGTGCAGTTGGTAATTTGACCATTTGTGGAACCAGGCTTCTGGCAAAAGACTCCAATTCTCCTCCATCTTTTACTTGTTTGCTAAACAATTTTTTGACAACATCGAGGAAGTCCTCTGACATTTGTTGTTTGTTTTTTTTCTTTGTTTTTGTCTTTTGGTGGCCAATGTTGCTTCAGTTGTTTCTGCTTCTGTTTCTGAAATTTGAGAAAAGTCTGCTGCATCTACTAATTGGTTGGTCTTTTCTGCTTCCTCAGGGTCCTCTTCTGTTTCACTCTCCAAATTGCTTTCTGTACTGAAAAATAGAAATAAAAAACAAACATGTAGTTATACTATGCACTCCTCCAAAAATCCAAAAGATGTTATACAATTCAATAAAAACCAGATAAATTAACATAATAAATGTTGGTATACGTACGGTCTCATCTCCATGACGGGCTTCAGGAACATGAGCTCCTCATAGTGACAATAAACTCTTCCTTTTCTCTTTCCAGCAGAACCACTCCTTATATTATTTTGGATAAGGTGTTCTCTCCTATAATTATCCCTCATAGTCTTCCACTTTTTCTTTAGTACTCATACTGAAATAAATAATTTTTTTTTAATTACAGATATCTTGGCACTGGAAATACCTATACATCATTACACTATGAATTCAGAACAGAAATCTCAACAATTGGAGAAATTGTGAAGCTAACGTGTGATGCTATTTGGAGATTGAAAACTACTTTCATGCCGATTCCAAATAAAGAACAATGGAATGATGTTGCTAAACAGTTCTGGATCAAAACCAACTTTCCTAACTGCCTGGGAGCAATTGATGGAAAACACATTCGCCTAATAAAACCCTCTCACAGTGGTAGCCGATATTATAATTATAAAAAATATTTTTCTGTTGTGCTAATGGCTGTGGTTGATGCAGACTATAAATTCATATATATTGATGTAGGAGCATTTAGGAGTTTGGCAGACTCTTGTTTTCATGAATTCAACATTTGGGAAGCGTCTTCAATTTAATCGACTCGATTTACCTGAAAACCAACCATTACCCCATACAGAAAGTTCAGATATGCCATTTGATGAGGCTTTCGCTATCAATGAAGCCCTACTCACGGAGGAATCTGGACACCCAGAAGAGAATTTTCAATTATCGTCTCTGTCAGGCACGTGGGCTGGTTGAATGTTCCTTTGGCATTCTTGCCAATAAATGGCAAATATTCCTTAAACCTATAAATCTTAAGGTTGAAAATGCATGCAAATTATTCACGGCAGCATGTGTGTTGCACAATGTAGTAAGGGATAGAGATGGTGTTAATTTTGAGGACACATTGTTTCACAATTTTGAACCTGCTGATTTCCCTCATGTCCGTGGTCCAACAGTAGGTTTCAGAATTAGGGATGAATTAGCAGATTATTTTATGAGCCCTACAGGAGCAGTAAGTTGGCAAGGAAATATGATTTAAAAATTAGAGGTATCACATTAAAATGATCATTAATATGTTGAATATAATTTTTGTTCTTGTTTGTAACTATTTACTTACAAACCAAATAGCATATTGTTATCGATTTTGAAAATTTACTCCTTATTGTATGGATTCAAGACAATAAAAACATGTTTACTTTGACCTTGTTTATACTTACTTTAGGAGTTTACTAATAACAATAATATACAGTATCTCACAAAAGTGAGGACACCCCTAAGTGAAAATGTCCAAATTGGGCCCAACGTGACAATATTTTGTGTGGCCACCATGAATTTCCAGCAATGAGCTACCACTCTTGGGCATGTAGTTCACCAGAGCTTCACAGGTTGCGACTGTTCTCTTCTACTCCTCCATGATGACATCACAGAGCTGGTGGATGTTAGAGACCTTGCGCTTTTCCACCTTCTGTTTGAGGATGCCCCACAGATGCTCAATAGTGTTTAGGTCTGGAGACATGCTTGGCCTGTCCATCATCTTTACCCTCAGCTTCATTAGCAAGGCAGTGGTCATCTTGGAGGTGTGTTTGAGGTCATTATCAGGTTGAAATACTGCCCTGCGGACCAGACTCCGAAGGGAGGGGATCATGCTGTGCTTCAGTATGTCACAGTACATGTTGGCATTCATGGTTCCCTCAATGAACTGTAGCTCTCTAGTGCTGGCAACACCCATGCAGCCCAAGACCATGACACTCCCACCACCATGCTTGACTGTAGGCAAGACACACTTGTCTTTATACTCCTCACCTGGTTGCGGTCACACATGCTTGACACCATCTGAACTAGACATGTGCAATTCGTTAAGTTCAGAAGTCATTTTTGAGCAAATTTTTACAAATTAGTTAATTCCAGAATTTCCAAAATTCAAAATTTCCGAAATTTTATAAGTACCGAATTTACGAAATTAGGAATTTTGGAAATTACAAAATACAAAAATTGAAATATTCAAAATTCTAGAAATTCGAAGTTATGAAATTCTTAGGGTTAGGGTGTTAATGTTAGAGGGTTAGGAGTTAGGGATTAGGGTTAGGGTTAAGAGTTTGGGACTAGTAAAAGTGGGATTAGGGTTAGAGTTGAGAGTTTGGGACTAGTAAAAGTGGGATTAGGGTTAGGATTAGGAGTTTGGGACTAGTAAAAGTGGGATTAGGGTTAGGAGTAGGAGTTTGGGACTAGTAAAAGTGGGATTAGGCTTAGGGTTGAGAGTTTGGGACTAGTAATAGTGGGATTAAGGTTAGGATAAGGAGTTTGGGACTAGTAAAAGTGGGATTAGGGTTAGGATTAGGAGTTTGGGACTAGTAAAAGTGGGATTAGGGTTAGAATTGAGAGTTTGGGACTAGTAAAAGTGGGATTAGGGTTAGGATTAGGGGTTTGGGACCAGTAAAAGTAAGATTAGAGTTAGGGTTGAGAGTTTGGGACTAGTAAAAGTGGGATTAGGGTTAGAGTTGAGAGTTTGGGACTAGTAAAAGTGGGATTAGGGTTAGAGTTGACAGTTTGGGACTAGTAAAAGTGGGAATAGGGTTAGAATTGAGAGTTTGGGACTAGTAAAAGTGGGATTAGGGTTAGGATTAGGGGTTTGGGACCAGTAAAAGTAAGATTAGAGTTAGGGTTGAGAGTTTGGGACTAGTAAAAGTGGGATTAGGGTTAGAGTTGAGAGTTTGGGACTAGTAAAAGTGGGATTAGGGTTAGAGTTGACAGTTTGGGACTAGTAAAAGTGGGAATAGGGTTAGAGTTGAGAGTTTGGGACTAGTAAAAGTGGGATTAGGGTTAGGATTTGGAGTTTTGGACTAGTAAAAGTTGGATTAGGGTTGGGATTAGGAGTTTGGGAACTAGTAAAAGTGGGATTAGGTTTGGTGTTTTGAGAGCTTGGGACTAGTAAAAGTGGGATTAGGGTTAGAGTTGAGAGTTTGGGACTAGTAAAAGTGGGATTAGGAGGCGTAGCCTGGAGAACAATGGAGTAGGTTGCAGGCTGTGCGAGCTCCGCTGACCCAAGCTCCGTTTTCGTCATCCTGCAACCATCCTAACCATCAGACACCCTGAATAACATCTGGGGATAAATCCTGCCTCCTTCAACACTTTTGGTGCCTGCTGACTGGCCAAAACACCACCCAAGACTTCCTGACTGCTTCTATCCTTAGGAAAGGCCGCGGCTTCGACCTAGTCCCTGGACCGGTGGCCATCTTGCTGCACCCGGCGGCGGCCTGGATGAGATTTTCAGACACCCCTGACAGCCAGTGACTAGCCCCTTTCCTGGAACCACCTCCGGACTGCCTGAGGCTGCTCTCACAGTGCACCCAAGGCCGAGATCTATCCCAGGAAGGACCGCGGTACTGGCCTATGTTGCTCCACCCGACAATTCCCTGGTGAGTCTTCCTGGCATTTCTGTATACCCCACGTCCGAACCCATTTCTTTGTGCAGTCTGCCCTTGCTGACGAGGTACACCTATAGCCTGTACCCATCTCGTAAACAGAACGCAGCTCCGACCCCAAATATCAGAAACAGTGGCCATCTTGCTGTGTCTACAGAAGGCCTGGTGATAGTTATATCGGAGCAGTGAGGGAACATGTCCCCGCCAAAATGGACTTCTGAGGCGGTGGATAAGCTGGCGAAATACCGCCATCAGGACCAAGATCTAAAGGCCAAAGATTGAGACGGCATGTGCTCGGCGACAGTCTATCAGAACGTGGACACAGCCAAGGTCTTAGATGCCATTGCATCGCTGCAGGGAGCACTCACAGCCAAAATAGATGAGGTCAAGATTGACATTTTCCTGCTGCGCCAAGACTTATCCAAGGTAAAAGATAGGGTAGGCGAAGCCGAGACACGCATTGGAGCGGCAGAGGACATCCTGCACCCCCTGAGTCACACTACAGAGGACCTACAATGCCAGATCCATCAATTACATGCACACCAGGATGATATGGAGAATTGTTTGCGGTGATGTAACCTTCAGTTCATCGGTTTACCTGAAAAGGTGAAAGGTACCATTCCTGCAGAATACTTGGAATCCCTATCTGATTCAACATTTTGGAAGAGAGGCCTTTCCGCCATGTTTTCAGTGGAACGGGCGCACCTCATCCCAGCTAAACCTGGTTGTTGGCTCTGTACCTAAACAAATACAGGTTGAACACAATTCTGAATATATACTTCCTCAGTTGATGGAATACAATAGGCTAGAACATGATTGTTTGTGTGAAGTCCATGAAACCCACTCTCCTCTCTTTCGTAGAGAAGTAGAGAAAATTGATGAACCTGTATTTGTTGATGGTTCAAGATATTATATGTCAGGTAATTGTTACAGTGGGTATTCAATTTGGTATCCAAAGCGTAATTTTGCCATACAACACAAGTTGTCAGGACATTTTTCAACTCAACGAGCAGAACTTGAAGCAGTAAAAACAGTACTGAGAATTGACAAGGAAGAGAATAGAGGCCCACTAGTGATTTATAGTGATAGCTCAAATGTTGTTCGTTCTATTACTGATTACTTACCTATTTGGAAATGTAGAGGTTTTGTAGATTCAACCAATAAGACTCTTGTGCAGAAAGAGACGCTTGAATCAGTTTTTGAACTTGCAGAGAAAATTATCCTCTTGCATATGCTATTGTAAAAATTCCATCACATAAAAAAGATAATAGTATGTTATCTGTAGGCAGTAGAACAGCAGACACATTAGCAAAAGAAGCAGCTTTGCATAGAGAATTAGGCTACTTTCACACTGAGGCGTTTAAAAAATGCCTAGTGCCTAGCGCTAGCGCTATTGCAGTTTTAGACGCGCTTTTACCACATTAGCGCTAAAATTAGCGCTGACGCGCAATCGCTTTTGCCGCGTTTTTTAAGCGTTAGCATAAAAACCCACCCCTTTTACATCACATCCTGTACACTTCCCAGATTTTCATGGGTGTAGAGACTGAATAGAGAGAAAATGGAATTTACTGAGCTACTGCTACTTTTTGTGCTTATGTTTTGGGAACATACCCTGAAACAGAGGCAGGAACGTCACTATTGGATCCATTCCATCCTACAAACACACTCCTCAAGAGGACAATTTGTGTTGCTCTATCAGAACTTGAGAGAGCATCCAGAAAAATTCAAAAATTACACACGGATGAGCATGGCAACGTAAGTAATAATATCCCATCCCATTGAGACTATTCACAAAATCCAAAACCCTCAACTCTAACCCTAATCCCACTTTTACTAGTCCCAAACTCCTAATCCTAACCCTAATCCCACTATTACTAGTCCCAAACTCCTAATCCTAACGCTAATCCCACTATTACTAGTTTCAAACTCCTAGTCCTAACCCTATTCTCACTATTACTAGTTCCAAACTAATAATCCTAATCCTAATCCCACTATTACTAGTTCCAAACTCCTAATCCAAACCCTAATCCCACTATTACTAGTTCCAAACTCCTAATCCTAACCCTAATCCCACTATTACTAGTCCCAAACTCATAATCCTAACCCTAATATCACTTTTACTAGTCCCAAACTCATAATCCTAACCCTAATCCAACTATTACTAGTCCCAAACTCATAATCCTAACCCTAATCCCACTTTCACTAGTCCCAAACTCTCAACTCTAACCCTAATCCCACTATTACTAGTCCCAAACTCATAATCCTAACCCTAATCCCACTATTACTAGTCCCAAACTCATAATTCTAACCCTAATCACACTATTATTAGTCCCAAACTCATAATCCTAACCCTAATCTCACTTTTACTAGTCCCAAACTCATAATTCTAACCCTAATCCCACTAATATTAGTCCCAAACTCATAATCCTAACCCTAATCTCACTTTTACTAGTCCCAAACTCATAACCCTAACTCTAATACCACTATTACTAGTCCCAAACTCCTAACCCTAATCCCACTATTACTAGTCCCAAACTCATAATCCTAATCCTAATCCCACCTTTACTAGTCCCAAACTCTCAACTCTAACCCTAATCCCATTATTACTAGTCCCAAACTCATAATCCTAACCCTAATCCCACTACTACTAGTCCCAAACTCCTAATCCTAACCCTAATCCCACTATTACTAGTCCCAAACTCCTAATCCTAACCCTAATCCCACTTTTACTAGTCCCAAACTCATAATCCTAACCCTAATCCCACTACTACTAGTCCCAAACTCCTAATCCTAACCCTGATCCCGCTATTACTAGTCCCAAACTCATAATCCTAACCCTAATCCCACTTTTACTAGTCCCAAACTCTGAACTCTAACCCTAATCCCACTATTACTAGTCCCAAACTCATAATCCTAACCCTAATCCCACTTTTACTAGTCCCAAACTCATAATCCAAACCCTAATCCCACTTTTACTAGTCCCAAACACTCAACTCTAACCCTAATCCCACTATTACTAGTCCCAAACTCATAATCCTAACCCTAATCCCACTTTTACTAGCCCAAACTCATAATCCTAACCCTAATCCCACTATTACTAGTTCCAAACTCATAATCCTAACCCTAATCCCCGGATTATTGTTATCAGTGGATTTTATAAATTATTCTAAGCATTTCTTCTTTTTTCTTTACCAGATTTGACTTTCTACTTGACATCTTAACTGACTTGTTAAGACAGGATACCAATTGCAGTTTGGCAATATCACCTTGTGAACGTTTACTTATAACGCTAAGGTAAGTACCATATATCCGCGAGTATAAGTCGACCTGAATATAAGCCGAGGCACCTAATTTTACCATAAAAAATGGGAAAACTCGAGTTTATACAATTGACTCGAGTATAAGCCTAGGGTGAGAAATGCACAGCTACTGTAAGTGGAAAAGAGGATCAACAATGCCCATTTGCAGCCATAGTTCCCCCAAACTTCAAACTTGGTAGATAAGGGTTCCTGGATGCCCCCTAGCTGCAGACAAAATTTGGGATCTCTGGACCCAAAGGGTCCCGAAATGACATTGCTGCAGATGGACACAGTTGACCGACTTTGGGGCCCAGTATCTTGGGGCCACTTGTTGCTAGGAATCCCACCTTTAGATATGTTGTAGTGCTAGTTCCACTGGGTTTGTACAGCAAATGTGGGGTTCCTAGCACCAAATGGCCCCGAGATACGGGGCCCCAAAAAAGTTCAGAAAATGTCATTCTCTGCTGCAGAAAAGTGCTTGACTTGAGTAAAAGCCTAGGGGGGCATTTTCAGCCCAAAAAAAGTGCTGAAAAACTCAGCTTATACTCGAATATATACAGTATAAATGAATAATTAAGAAGTGCATGTTTAAACGTGTAATAAAATGGCCCTCCAATTTTGAACAGAAAATGATACATTTTTTTATTGCATATATATTATGAAAAATGCACAAAATGTGCAAAACTGAAAATAATTTAAGATAGACCATCAACATGTGCATTTTACAGACAAAATTATATTAACAAATGTAAAACTTTAACAAAAAGATATCCAGCAAGAAATCTCATAGATTCTGATAGGTGGAAGGATGGTGTGTCTCCTCTAGAGGGGTGGAAAGGGGAGCTTGGACATTAGGAAAATATGGCTGCATTTCGTAATGTACTCCCTAAAAATGTGGTTGGTTTTGGGTCATTTGAAATCTGGGATATGGGTTTTGGGACATGACTGGAAATCTTGAAGCTGCAGCAGATGTTTAGGATTGTGAGCGCCAGGTAGCTGGACCATCGTACCTCCCATAAAAATGATGACTAGTGTTGCCCTCATATGGTACATCCCTATTTGAAGTAAGTTGCTGCTAATAAAAATTTATGAGACGCAATATTTCTGAACGCATGTTACATTGATGTGCAGTTGGTAATTTGACCATTTGTGGAACCAGGCTTCTGGCAAAAGACTCCAATTCTCCTCCATCTTTTTCTTGTTTGCTAAACAATTTTTTGACAACATCGAGGAAGTCCTCTGACATTTGTTGTTTGTTTTTTTTCTTTGTTTTTGTCTTTTGGTGGCCAATGTTGCTTCAGTTGTTTCTGCTTCTGTTTCTGAAATTTGAGAAAAGTCTGCTGCATCTACTAATTGGTTGGTCTTTTCTGCATCCTCAGGGTCCTCTTCTGTTTCACTCTCCAAATTGCTTTCTGTACTGAAAAATAGAAATAAAAAACAAACATGTAGTTATACCATGCACTCCTCCAAAAAATCAAAAGATGTTATACAATTCAATAAAAACCAGATAAATTAACATAATAAATGTTGGTATACTTACGGTCTCATCTCCATGACGGGCTTCAGGAACATGAGCTCCTCATAGTGACAATTAGGGATGAGCTTCGTGTTCGAGTCGAACCCATGTTCGACTCGAACATCGGCTGTTCGCCCGTTCGCCGAATTGCGAACGATATGGGCCGTTCGCGCCAAATTCGTGTGGCGCGTCACGGCCCATAATTCACTGCGGCATCGCAGTGCATTGCTGGCAGATGATTGGCCAAGCATGCACTATGACCCGCATGCTTGGCCAATCACAGCGCCGCCAGTAGAGAGAGCTGTAATTGGCCAAAGCCAGGGTGGCTTTGGCCAATTATGGCTCAGGGGATTTAGTACACGCCCCACACTATATAAGGCCGCCTGCACGGCGGCCCTGTGTAGTGTGTGTTCCGGTGTGCTAAGAGATAGAGAGAGAGAGAGACAGTGTCATTTGATTTGAGTTAGATAGATTAGGCAGAACAGTCAGTCAGTTAGCTGCACTTACAGTGTATTGTGTATATATATGCATCCCAGGTGTTGCATATATATATATACACTGTATTCAGTTTAGCTAGATCCGTTCCTGTTATCTTCTATCTAGACTATTTACATTTAGTGCAGTGCGTCCTGCTCACAGTGTTCAGCTAGATCCGTTCCTGTTATTTACATTTAGTGCAGTGCGTCCTGCTCACAGTGTTCAGCTAGATCCGTTCCTGCTATTTACATTTAGTGCAGTGCGTCCTGCTCACAGTGTTCAGCTAGATCCGTTCCTGCTATTTACATTTAGTGCAGTGCGTCCTGCTCACAGTGTTCAGCTAGATCCGTTCCTGCTATTTACATTTAGTGCAGTGCGTCCTGCTCACAGTGTTCAGCTAGATCCGTTCCTGCTATTTACATTTAGTGCAGTGCGTCCTGCTCACAGTGTTCAGCTAGATCCGTTCCTGCTATTTACATTTAGTGCAGTGCGTCCTGCTCACAGTGTTCAGCTAGATCCGTTCCTGTTATCTTCTAGACTATTTACATTTAGTGCAGTGCGTCCTGCTCACAGTGTTCAGCTAGATCCGTTCCTGCTATTTACATTTAGTGCAGTGCGTCCTGCTCACAGTGTTCAGCTAGATCCGTTCCTGCCATTTACATTTAGTGCAGTGTGTCCTGCTCACAGTGTTCAGCTAGATCCGTTCCTGCCATTTACATTTAGTGCAGTGCGTCCTGCTCACAGTGTTCAGCTAGATCCGTTCCTGTTATCTTCTAGACTGTTTACATTTAGTGCAGTGCGTCCTGCTCACAGTGTTCAGCTAGATCCGTTCCTGCCATTTACATTTAGTGCAGTGCGTCCTGCTCACAGTGTTCAGCTAGATCCGTTCCTGTTATCTTCTAGACTATTTACATTTAGTGCAGTGCGTCCTGCTCACAGTGTTCAGCTAGATCCGTTCCTGCTATTTACATTTAGTGCAGTGCGTCCTGCTCACAGTGTTCAGCTAGATCCGTTCCTGCCATTTACATTTAGTGCAGTGCGTCCTGCTCACAGTGTTCAGCTAGATCCGTTCCTGCTATTTACATTTAGTGCAGTGCGTCCTGCTCACAGTGTTCAGCTAGATGCGTTCCTGCCATTTACATTTAGTGCAGTGCGTCCTGCTCACAGTGTTCAGCTAGATCCGTTCCTGCAATTTACATTTAGTGCAGTGCGTCCTGCTCACAGTGTTCAGCTAGATCCGTTCCTGCTATTTACATTTAGTGCAGTGCGTCCTGCTCACAGTGTTCAGCTAGATCCGTTCCTGTTATCTTCTAGACTATTTACATTTAGTGCAGTGCGTCCTGCTCACAGTGTTCAGCTAAATCCGTTCCTGCTATTTACATTTAGTGCAGTGCGTCCTGCTCACAGTGTTCAGCTAGATCCGTTCCTGTTATCTTCTAGACT
This sequence comes from Lithobates septentrionalis, assembly GCA_037952835.1. Lineage (NCBI taxonomy): Eukaryota > Metazoa > Chordata > Amphibia > Anura > Ranidae > Lithobates > Lithobates septentrionalis. The sequence continues at coordinate 153,445 of JBBDGP010000824.1, forward strand.
ATTTACATTTAGTGCAGTGCGTCCTGCTCACAGTGTTCAGCTAGATCCGTTCCTGCTATTTACATTTAGTGCAGTGCGTCCTGCTCACAGTGTTCAGCTAGATCCGTTCCTGTTATCTTCTAGACTATTTACATTTAGTGCAGTGCGTCCTGCTCACAGTGTTCAGCTAGATCCGTTCCTGCTATTTACATTTAGTGCAGTGCGTCCTGCTCACAGTGTTCAGCTAGATCCGTTCCTGTTATCTTCTAGACTATTTACATTTAGTGCAGTGCGTCCTGCTCACAGTGTTCAGCTAGATCCGTTCCTGCTATTTACATTTAGTGCAGTGCGTCCTGCTCACAGTGTTCAGCTAGATCTGTTCCTGCCATTTACGTTTAGTGCAGTGCGTCCTGCTCACAGTGTTCAGCTAGATCCGTTCCTGCTATTTACATTTAGTGCAGTGCGTCCTGCTCACAGTGTTCAGCTAGATCCGTTCCTGCTATTTACATTTAGTGCAGTGCGTCCTGCTCACAGTGTTCAGCTAGATCCGTTCCTGCTATTTACATTTAGTGCAGTGCGTCCTGCTCACAGTGTTCAGCTAGATCCGTTCCTGCTATTTACATTTAGTGCAGTGCGTCCTGCTCACAGTGTTCAGCTAGATCTGTTCCTGCTATTTACATTTAGTGCAGTGCGTCCTGCTCACAGTGTTCAGCTAGATCCGTTCCTGTTATCTTCTAGACTATTTACATTTAGTGCAGTGCGTCCTGCTCACAGTGTTCAGCTAGATCCGTTCCTGCTATTTACATTTAGTGCAGTGCGTCCTGCTCACAGTGTTCAGCTAGATCCGTTCCTGCCATTTACATTTAGTGCAGTGTGTCCTGCTCACAGTGTTCAGCTAGATCCGTTCCTGCCATTTACATTTAGTGCAGTGCGTCCTGCTCACAGTGTTCAGCTAGATCCGTTCCTGTTATCTTCTAGACTGTTTACATTTAGTGCAGTGCGTCCTGCTCACAGTGTTCAGCTAGATCCGTTCCTGCCATTTACATTTAGTGCAGTGCGTCCTGCTCACAGTGTTCAGCTAGATCCGTTCCTGTTATCTTCTAGACTATTTACATTTAGTGCAGTGCGTCCTGCTCACAGTGTTCAGCTAGATCCGTTCCTGCTATTTACATTTAGTGCAGTGCGTCCTGCTCACAGTGTTCAGCTAGATCCGTTCCTGCCATTTACATTTAGTGCAGTGCGTCCTGCTCACAGTGTTCAGCTAGATCCGTTCCTGCTATTTACATTTAGTGCAGTGCGTCCTGCTCACAGTGTTCAGCTAGATGCGTTCCTGCCATTTACATTTAGTGCAGTGCGTCCTGCTCACAGTGTTCAGCTAGATCCGTTCCTGCAATTTACATTTAGTGCAGTGCGTCCTGCTCACAGTGTTCAGCTAGATCCGTTCCTGCTATTTACATTTAGTGCAGTGCGTCCTGCTCACAGTGTTCAGCTAGATCCGTTCCTGTTATCTTCTAGACTATTTACATTTAGTGCAGTGCGTCCTGCTCACAGTGTTCAGCTAAATCCGTTCCTGCTATTTACATTTAGTGCAGTGCGTCCTGCTCACAGTGTTCAGCTAGATCCGTTCCTGCCATTTACATTTAGTGCAGTGCGTCCTGCTCACAGTGTTCAGCTAGATCCGTTCCTGCTATTTACATTTAGTGCAGTGCGTCCTGCTCACAGTGTTCAGCTAGATCCGTTCCTGTTATCTTCTAGACTATTTACATTTAGTGCAGTGCGTCCTGCTCACAGTGTTCAGCTAGATCCGTTCCTGCTATTTACATTTAGTGCAGTGCGTGCTGCTCACAGTGTTCAGCTAGATCCGTTCCTGCCATTTACATTTAGTGCAGTGCGTCCTGCTCACAGTGTTCAGCTAGATCCGTTCCTGTTATCTTCTAGACTATTTACATTTAGTGCAGTGCGTCCTGCTCACAGTGTTCAGCTAGATCCGTTCCTGCCATTTACATTTAGTGCAGTGCGTCCTGCTCACAGTGTTCAGCTAGATCCGTTCCTGTTATCTTCTAGACTATTTACATTTAGTGCAGTGCGTCCTGCTCACAGTGTTCAGCTAGATCCGTTCCTGCTATTTACATTTAGTGCAGTGCGTCCTGCTCACAGTGTTCAGCTAGATCTGTTCCTGCCATTTACGTTTAGTGCAGTGCGTCCTGCTCACAGTGTTCAGCTAGATCCGTTCCTGCTATTTACATTTAGTGCAGTGCGTCCTGCTCACAGTGTTCAGCTAGATCCGTTCCTGTTATCTTCCTACTGACAGGCAGGCTTGTCTGGTTACAGTATATAAAGCTACCTGAAGAAAATTACAGGTGTTCTATTTGATCCTATTAGTACCACGGTCAGGCAGCTAGACTATTTACATTTAGTACAGTGCGTCCTGCTCACAGTGTTCAGCTAGATCCGTTCCTGTTATCTTCCTACTGACAGGCAGGCTTGTCTGGTTACAGTATATAAAGCTACCTGAAGAAAATTACAGGTGTTCTATCCCAGCTTAGTGCAGCTACAGGCCATCAGTATGTCTGGAAGGCCAAGAAGGAGAGGCAGACAGTCACAAGCCAATAAGAGAGGGCAAGCAGGCTCTGTGTCTAGTGCTGGTCGTGGAGACGGTGCATCCTCATCAGCACGTGGCCATGGGACACGCTTGGCCTTTTTTTCGGCAGCTGGCCGTGTTGAGCCGCAACATGCGGAAGACTTGGTCGAGTGGATGACCAAGCCGTCCTCATCCTCCTCATCCTCTCTCACCCATGCCCAGGGTGCTTTGTCTGGCAAAGCAGCGGCCTCTTCCCTCAGCTCAATGTCATCAGTGACTCCTTCCCTAGCTCCACCATGTCCTCATGAGGATTCCCTCGAACTGTTTGACCACAGTGTTGGGTACATGCTCCAGGAGGATGCCCAGCGTTTGGAAGGCTCTGATGATGATACTGAGCTCGATGAAGGCAGTAACATGAGCATGGACAGAGGGGGTGCCCAAGAAGGACAGCAATCTGGCAGTCATGCTCCCCCTGCTGCAGCATACTGCCAGGTTTGCTCCAGTGATGAGGAGGGAGGGGATGATGAGGTCACTGACTCAACGTGGGTGCCTGATAGGAGAGAGGAGGAGGAGGAGGAGGAGGAGGAGGAGGCGACACATCACCAACGAGGCAGGATGCCCTCCAGGGGCCAGCCTAAGGGCAGCACATTGACTGCATCACACCCCAAAGCTCCACATGTGCAGGGCGCTGCAGTCTCTGCGCGTTATTCAAAAAGTTCTTTGGTGTGGGCCTTTTTTGAGACGAGTGCATCAGATCGCACTGCTGCTATTTGCAACATATGTCTCAAGCGTATCTCGCGTGGCCAAAACATCTCCCGCTTGGGTACCACATGCTTGACCAGACATATGTTGACCTGCCATGCAGTTCGTTGGCAAGCGTATCTAAAAGACCCACACCAAAGAACAAAGAGGATCTCTCCTTGCTCCTCATCAGCTGAGATTTCCAACCCCACTAGACCTTCAGTCCTCTCTGAGACCTGCAGTGAGAGGAATGAAGGTGTAGAATTAGGTGTGTCACAGCCAAGTACTTGTGGGCAATCTGCTTTTGGTACACCGACGTCAGATTGTACCAGGCAAATTTCCCTGCCCCAGCTGCTGCACCGCCGAAAGAAGTTTGCTCCCAACCATCCACATGCCCAGCGGTTGAATGCTAGCTTGGCAAAATTGCTAGCACTTCAACTGCTGCCTTTTCAGTTGGTAGACTCTGCCCCCTTCCGTGAGTTTGTGGAATGTGCGGTTCCTCAGTGGCAGGTACCCAAACGCCACTTTTTCTCACGGAAGGCGATTCCGGCTCTCTACCGGCATGTGGAAGGCAATGTCCATGCCTCGCTGGACAGGGCGGTCAGCGGTAAGGTGCATATTACCGCTGACTCATGGTCCAGCAGGCATGGACAGGGACGTTACCTAAGTTTCACGGCGCATTGGGTGACTCTGCTGGCATCTGGGAAGGATGCAGGACAAGGTGCAGTAGTGTTGGAGGTTGTTCCGCCACCACGCCTCCAAAATGCTGATTGTGACACACCTCTCTCCTCCACCCCCTCCTCTTCTTCTTCCTCCATGGCCTCTTCCTCGGAACCAGCGGTGCTCCGTAGGCGTTCAAGGGGCTACGCAAGTACGCAGGCCAAAAGATGCCATGCGGTGCTTGAGCTGGTGTGCTTGGGGGACAGGAGCCACACTGGGGCAGAGGTTCTGTCAGCTCTGCAGGGGCAGGTTCAGAGGTGGTTGACGCCATGCCAACTTAAGGCAGGAATGGTGGTTTGCGACAATGGCACCAACCTCCTCTCTGCCCTCCGACAGGGACAAATGACCCATGTGCCCTGTTTGGCTCACGTCCTTAACTTGGTGGTGCAGCGGTTCTTGGGCAGGTACCCGGGCTTACAGGATGTCCTGAGGCAGGCCAGGAAAGTCTGTGTGCATTTCCGCCGGTCATATAATGCCAGTGCTCGGCTGACGGACCTCCAAAAGGAGTTTAACCTGCCCAAGAACCGCCTAATCTGTGACATGCCCACCAGGTGGAACTCAACGTTGGCCATGCTGCAGCGGCTGCACACGCAGCAGAGGGCCATCAATGAGTACCTGTGCGACTATGGCACCAGGACAGGGTCAGGGGAGCTTGGTTTTTTTCCCCACGCCAGTGGGCCATGATCAGGGATGCATGCACTGTCCTGTCACCATTCGAGGAGGCCACGAGGATGGTGAGCACTGACAGTGCATGCATCAGTGACACTGTCCCCCTTGTCCACCTGTTGGAGCACACGCTGCGTGGAATAATGGACAGGGCACTTGAGGCAGAACAGAGGCAGGAAGAGGAGGAATTCCTTAGCTCTCAAGGCCCCCTTTATCCAGACAGTGTTCCTGCGTGCCCGCCGATCACACAGGAAGAGGACGAGGAGGAGGAGGAGGAGGAGGAGGAGGAAGATTGTGTCAGTATGGAGGTGGAGCCTGGCACTCAGCATCAGCAGCAGTCTTTAAGGGATCAGTCCCAAGGAACACATGGACTTGTACATGGCTGGGAGGAGGTGGCTGCGGACGTTGTTGTCCTTAGTGACCCAGAGGACTCCGGACCGAATGCCTCAGCAAACCTACGCTGCATGGCCTCCCTGATCCTGCAAAGCCTGCGTAAGGATCCTCGTATTCGTGGTATCAAGGAGAAGGACCAATACTGGCTGGCAACCCTCCTTGATCCACGTTACAAGGGTAAGGTTGCGGACCTTATCTTGCCATCGCAGAGGGAGCAGAGGATGAAACATCTTCGGGAGGCCTTGCAGAAAGGTCTGTGCAACGCGTTCCCAGAGACTGGGAGGTTACAAACTCCTGTTTCTGGACAACGTGTTGCTGAGGCTTCGGTCAGTCAAAGAAGGAGCGGTGGAGAAGGTGGCCGTCTGACCGATGCGTTCAGACAATTTTTTGGTCCGCAGCCCCAAGGTATGATCGGTTCCAGCAACCATCGCCAGCGTCTGTTTTACATGGTGCAGGAATACCTAGGGGCAAGATCAGACTTGGACACCTTTCCCACCGAAAATCCTCTGGGTTACTGGGTCTTGAGGATGGATCACTGGCCAGAGCTTGCACAGTATGCAATTGAGCTACTGGCCCGTCCTGCATCCAGCGTTCTTTCGGAACGCACATTCAGTGCTGCTGGAGGCGTGGTAACCGATCACAGGGTGCGTCTGTCCACCGACTCGGTCGATCGGCTGACCTTCATAAAAATGAATCAGTCTTGGATCACCACCAGCTACCAGCACCTGATGCTGATGTAACCGAATAATTTTTTTTGAAATCTCAGATCCCTTCAAAGACTGCCTATGCTGATGCTGAGTGACTATCCCTGAGTAATTATCCTCTTCCTCCTCAATCATCACGCTGATAGCTTGTAAGAACATTTTTGGTTCTGGGCGCCACCACCAGTGCCTAAGGCACAATTTTTCAGCCCCTGTTTAACAGGGGCGTGTAATTACAATTTTTGATGTAATACTTTGCAGCAGGGCTCGTTCCTGCATTCCAACTAGAGTGTCTGTGAGGGGTTGCAGTGTTGTGGCACCAGCACCAGTGCCTAAGGCCCAATTTTTCTGCCCCTGTCTAACAGGGGCGTGTAATTACAATTTTTGATGCAATACTTTGCAGCAGGGCTCGTTCCTGCGTTCCAACTAGAGTGTCTGTGAGGGGTTGCAGTGTTGTGGCACCAGCACCAGTGCCTAAGGCCCAATTTTTCTGCCCCTGTCTAACAGGGGCGTGTAATTACAATTTTTGATGCAATACTTTGCAGCAGGGCTCGTTCCTGCGTTCCAACTAGAGTGAATGTGAGGGGTTGCAGTGTTGTGGCACCAGCACCAGTGCCTAAGGCCTAATTTTTCAGCTCCTGTTCAACAGGGGCATGTAATTACAATTCTTGATCTAATATTTCACAGCAGGGCCCTGTGAGGGCTTACAGTGTTGTGGCCACAGCAACACCTAAGGCCCAAATTTCTGCTGAGTATATAGGGCAGGACCCTACTTTCAAACATCTAACTTACAAACGACTCCTACTTGCAAACGGAAGGAGACAACAGGAAGTGAGATGAAATCTACCCCTAGGAAGGGAAATTCTCTCCTGTAAGAGTTAATATGGGAAAACAATTTCTCCTTTCCACTGATGCTTTCCAATCCTTGTTCCACAAAAAAACCCAAATTTTCAAAAAACATTTTTCATTGGGACAAAAAAGTGAGGTGAAATCTTCTGAAGAGGAGGAAAGACAGCAAAACAAATGTCACAGGGGTGATAACCCTTCCCTATGTTTTCCAAAAAGCTTAAAAAAGATTTTTTGGCTGGAGCTAAACACGTTAAAAATGTACCCGTTCAAAATTACAAACAGATTCTACTTAACAACAAACCTACAGTCCCTGTCTTGTTTGCACCGCCTGTATACTGCTGTTCAGAGTATATAGGGCCTTTCCTTATTTTAATTTGGGTGCGGGGTTCCCCTTAATATCCATACAAGACCCAAAGGGCCTGGTAATGGACTGGGGGGTACCCATGCCGTTTGTCTCACTGATTTTCATCCATATTGCCATGACCCGACATGACATTAAACCCGCAAGCAGTTTTAAATGAGATTTTTTCCTTTAAAAATGACATTTGGTGCAGGGACTGTTCTAAACATGGGAAACACGCGTCACTTTACAGGCATACTATAGACATCCCCCAGGTACGATATTTAAAGGAATATTTCACTTTTTTTTTTTTACTTTAAGCATCATTAAAATCACTGCTCCCGAAAAAACGGCCGTTTTTAAAAGTTTTTTTTGCATTGATACATGTCCCCTGGGGTAGGACCCGGGTCCCCAAACCCTTTTTAGGACAATACCATGCAAATTAGCCTTTAAAATGAGCACTTTTGATTTCGAACGTTCGAGTCCCATAGACGTCAATGGGGTTCTAACGTTCGTGCGAACTTTCGGTCCGTTCGCGGGTTCTGGTGCGAACCGAACCGGGGGGTGTTCGGCTCATCCCTAGTGACAATAAACTCTTCCTTTTCTCTTTCCAGCAGAACCACTCCTTATATTATTTTGGATAAGGTGTTCACTCCTATAATTATCCCTCATAGTCTTCCACCTTTTCTTTAGTACTCATACTGAAATAAATAATTTTTTTTTAATTACAGATATCTTGGCACTGGAAATACCTATACATCATTACACTATGAATTCAGAACAGAAATCTCAACAATTGGAGAAATTGTGAAGCTAACGTGTGATGCTATTTGGAGATTGAAAACTACTTTCATGCCGATTCCAAATAAAGAACAATGGAATGATGTTGCTAAACAGTTCTGGATCAAAACCAACTTTCCTAACTGCCTGGGAGCAATTGATGGAAAACACATTCGCCTAATAAAACCCTCTCACAGTGGTAGCCGATATTATAATTATAAAAAATATTTCTGTTGTGCTAATGGCTGTGGTTGATGCAGACTATAAATTCATATATATTGATGTAGGAGCATTTAGGAGTTTGGCAGACTTTTGTTTTCATGAATTCAACATTTGGGAAGCGTCTTCAATTTAATCGACTCGATTTACCTGAAAACCAACCATTACCCGGTACAGAAAGTTCAGATATGCCATTTGTTTTTGTGACTGATGAGGCTTTCGCTATCAATGAACATTTAATGAAGCCCTACTCACGGAGGAATCTGGACACCCAGAAGAGAATTTTCAATTATCGTCTCTGTCGGACACGTGGGCTGGTTGAATGTTCCTTTGGCATTCTTGCCAATAAATGGCAAATATTCCTTAAACCTATCAATCTTAAGGTTGAAAATGCATGCAAATTATTCAAGGCAGCAGGTGTGTTGCACAATGTAGTAAGGGATAGAGATGGTGTTAATTTTGAGGACACATTGTCTCACAATTTTGAACCTGCTGATTTCCCTCATGTCCGTGGTCCAACAGTAGGTTTCAGAATTAGGGATGAATTAGCAGATTATTTTATGAGCCCTGCAGGATCAGTAAGTTGGCAAGGAAATATGATTTAAAAATTAGAGGTATCACATTAAAATGATCATTAATATGTTGAATATAATTTTTGTTCTTGTTTGTAACTATTTACTTACAAACCAAATAGCATATTGTTATCGATTTTGAAAATTTATTCCTTATTGTATGGATTCAAGACAATAAAAACATGTTTACTTTGACCTTGTTTATACTTACTTTAGGAGTTTACTAATAACAATAATATACAGTATCTCACAAAAGTGAGGACACCCCTAAGTGAAAATGTCCAAATTGGGCCCAACGTGACAATATTTTGTGTGACCACCATGAATTTCCAGCACTGAGCTACCACTCTTGGGCATGTAGTTCACCAGAGCTTCACAGGTTGCGACTGTTCTCTTCTACTCCTCCATGATGACATCACAGAGCTGGTGGATGTTAGAGACCTTGCGCTTTTCCACCTTCTGTTTGAGGATGCCCCACAGATGCTCAATAGTGTTTAGGTCTGGAGACATGCTTGGCCTGTCCATCATCTTTACCCTCAGCTTCATTAGCAAGGCAGTGGTCATCTTGGAGGTGTGTTTGAGGTCATTATCAGGTTGAAATACTGCCCTGCGGACCAGACTCCGAAGGGAGGGGATCATGCTGTGCTTCAGTATGTCACAGTACATGTTGGCATTCATGGTTCCCTCAATGAACTGTAGCTCTCTAGTGCTGGCAACACCCATGCAGCCCAAGACCATGACACTCCCACCACCATGCTTGACTGTAGGCAAGACACACTTGTCTTTATACTCCTCACCTGGTTGCGGTCACACATGCTTGACACCATCTGAACTAGACATGTGCAATTCATTAAGTTCAGAAGTCATTTTTGAGCAAATTTTTACAAATTAGTTAATTCCAGAATTTCCAAAATTCAAAATTTCCGAAATTTTATAAGTACCGAATTTACGAAATTAGGAATTTTGGAAATTACAAAATACAAAAATTGAAATATTCAAAATTCTAGAAATTCGAAGTTATGAAATTCTTAGGGTTAGGGTGTTAATGTTAGAGGGTTAGGAGTTAGGGATTAGGGTTAGGGTTAAGAGTTTGGGACTAGTAAAAGTGGGATTAGGGTTAGAGTTGAGAGTTTGGGACTAGTAAAAGTGGGATTAGGGTTAGGATTAGGAGTTTGGGACTAGTAAAAGTGGGATTAGGGTTAGGAGTAGGAGTTTGGGACTAGTAAAAGTGGGATTAGGCTTAGGGTTGAGAGTTTGGGACTAGTAATAGTGAGATTAGGGTTAGGATAAGGAGTTTGGGACTAGTAAAAGTGGGATTAGGGTTAGGATTAGGAGTTTGGGACTAGTAAAAGTGGGATTAGGGTTAGAATTGAGAGTTTGGGACTAGTAAAAGTGGGATTAGGGTTAGGATTAGGGGTTTGGGACCAGTAAAAGTAAGATTAGAGTTAGGGTTGAGAGTTTGGGACTAGTAAAAGTGGGATTAGGGTTAGAGTTGAGAGTTTGGGACTAGTAAAAGTGGGATTAGGGTTAGAGTTGACAGTTTGGGACTACTAAAAGTGGGAATAGGGTTAGAGTTGAGAGTTTGGGACTAGTAAAAGTGGGATTAGGGTTAGGATTTGGAGTTTTGGACTAGTAAAAGTGGGATTAGGGTTAGGATTAGGAGTTTGGGACTAGTAAAAGTGGGATTAGGTTTAGGATTAGGAGTTTGGGACTAGTAAAAGTGGGATTAGGTTTAGTGTTGAGAGCTTGGGACTAGTAAAAGTGGGATTAGCGTTAGAGTTGACAGTTTGGGACTAGTAAAAGTGGGATTAGGGGGCGTGGCCTGGAGAGCAATGGAGTAGGTTGCAGGCTGTGCGAGCTCCGCTGACCCAAACTCCGTTTTCGTCATCCTGCAACCATCCTATCCATCGGACACCCTGAATAACATCTGGGGATAAATCCTGCCTCCTTCAACACTTTTGGTGCCTGCTAACCGGCCAAAACACCACCCAAGACTTCCTGACTGCTTCTAGCCTTAGGAAAGGCCGCGGCTTCGACCTAGTCCCTGGACCGGTGGCCATCTTGCTGCACCCGGCGGCGGCCTGGATGAGATTTTCGGACACCCCTGACAGCCAGTGACTAGCCCCTTTCCTGGAACCACCTCTGGTCTGCCTGAGGCTGCTCTCACAGTGCACCCAAGGCCGAGATCTATCCCAGGAAGGGCCGCGGTACTGGCCTGTGTTCCAGACCGGCGGCCATCTTGCTCCAACCGACGATTCCCTGGTGAGTCTTCCTGGCATTTCTGTATACCCCACGTCTGAACCCATTTCAGAGGGGTCTTTGGGCAGTCTGCCCTTGCTGACGAGGTACACCTATAGCCTGTACCCATCTCGTAAACAGAACGCAGCTCCGACCCCAAATATCAGAAACAGCGGTCATCTTGCTGTGTCTACAGAAGGCCTGTTGATAGTTATATCGGAGCAGTGAGGGAACATGTCCCCGCCAAAAAGGACTTCTGAGGCGGTGGATAAGCTGGCGAAATACCGCCATCAGGACCAAGATCCAAAGGCCAAAGATTGAGACGGCATGTGCTCGGCGACAGTCTATCAGAACGCGGACACAACCAAGGTCTTAGATGCCATTGCATCGCTGCAGGGAGCACTCACAGCCAAAATAGATGAGGTCAAGATTGACATTTCCCTGCTGCGCCAAGACTTATCCAAGGTAAAAGATAGGGTAAGCGAAGCCGAGACACGCATTGGAGCGGCAGAGGACATCCTGCACCCCCTGAGTCACACTACAGAGGACCTACAATGCCAGATCCATCAATTACATGCACACCAGGATGATATGGAGAATTGTTTGTGGTGATGTAACCTTCAGTTCATCGGTTTACCTGAAAAGGTGGAAGGTACCATTCCTGCAGAATACTTGGAATCCCTTCTGATTCAACATTTTGGAAGAGAGGCCTTTTCTGCCATGTTTTCAGTGGAACGGGCGCACCTCATCTCAGCTAAACCTGGTTGTTGGCTCTGTACCTAAACAAATACAGGTTGAACACAATGCTAAGTATATGCTTCCTCAGTTGATGGAATACAATAGGCTAGAACATGATTGTTTGTGTGAAGTCCATGAAACACACTCTCCTCTCTTTCGTAGAGAAGTAGAGAAAATTGATGAACCTGTATTTGTTGATGGTTCAAGATATTGTATGTCAGGTAATTGTTACAGTGGGTATTCAATTTGGTATCCAAAGCGTAATCTTGCCATACAACACAAGTTGTCAGGACATTTTTCAACTCAACGAGCAGAACTTGAAGCAGTAAAAACAGTACTGACAATTGACAAGGAAGAGAATAGAGGCCCACTAGTGATTTATAGTGATAGCACAAATGTTGTTCGTTCTATTACTGATTACTTACCTATTTGGAAATGTAGAGGTTTTGTAGATTCAACCAATAAGACTCTTGTGCAGAAAGAGACGCTTGAATCAGTTTTTGAACTTGCAGAGAAAATTATCCTCCATATGCATATGCTATTGTAAAAATTCCATCACATAAAAAAGATAATAGTATGTTATCTGTAGGCAGTAGAACAGCAGACACATTAGCAAAAGAAGCAGCTTTGCATAGAGAATTAGGCTACTTTCACACTGAGGCGTTTAAAAAATGCCTAGTGCCTAGCGCTAGCGCTATTGCAGTTTTAGACGCGCTTTTACCACGTTAGCGCTAAAATTAGCGCTGACGCGCAATCGCTTTTGCCGCGTTTTTTAAGCGTTAGCATAAAAACCCACCCCTTTTACATCACATCCTGTACACTTCCCAGATTTTCATGGGTGTAGAGACTGAATAGAGAGAAAATGGAATTTACTGAGCTACTGCTACTTTTTGTGCTTATGTTTTGGGAACATACCCTGAAACAGAGGCAGGAACGTCACTATTGGATCCATTCCATCCTACAAACACACTCCTCAAGAGGACAATTTGTGTTGCTCTATCAGAACTTGAGAGAGCACCCAGAAAAATTCAAAAATTACACACGGATGAGCATGGCAACGTAAGTAATAATATCCCATCCCATTGAGACTATTCACAAAATCCAAAACCCTAAACTCTAACCCTAATCCCACTTTTACTAGTCCCAAACTCCTAATCCTAACCCTAATCCCACTATTACTAGTCCCAAACTCCTAATCCTAACCCTAATCCCACTAATATTAGTCCCAAACTCATAATCCTAACCCCACTATTACTAGTTTCAAACTCCTAATCCTAACCCTAATCTCACTATTACTAGTTCCAAACTAATAATCCTAATCCTAATCCCACTATTACTAGTTCCAAACTCCTAATCCTAACCCTAATCCCACTATTACTAGTTCCAAACTCCTAATCCTAACCCTAATCCCACTAATACTAGTCCCAAACTCATAATCCTAACCCTAATCTCACTTTTACTAGTCCCAAACTCATAATCCTAACCCTAATCCCACTATTACTAGTCCCAAACTCATAATCCTAACCCTAATCCCACTTTCACTAGTCCCAAACTCTCAACTCTAACCCTAATCCCACTATTACTAGTCCCAAACTCATAATCCTAACCCTAATCCCACTATTACTAGTCCCAAACTCATAATTCTAACCCTAATCCCACTATTATTAGTCCCAAACTCATAATCCTAACCCTAATCTCACTTTTACTAGTCCCAAACTCATAATTCTGTTTAAACTTTCTTTATTGTTGTCCATCACATCTCGACAAATACAGTTCAATACAAATTCGTTAGTGACAGACTTTTTCTATATCAACATTAGCAATAACCTGCATATTTGTATTTAACAAAAATAAAAAGAAATGGGAAGAGACGACAGAGGAAAAAAAGAAGTAAAAGGGGGGGAGGATAGACTAGGGCTGTGTTAAGATATCTGTTGAGACCGTGAGAGTTGGTATCTTCGGTGGTACCAGTATATGCTACATTGAGGTTTACAGGTCCCCGGGGGCAGCGACCAGCTGTAGCCTCCGCCCACCGCAGACCCCACAACCTGAGCTATAGTGATCTCCCGGACCGGGTAGAGGTAAGCCGTGGCCTGTCCGAACCGTCACCACCCGGTGCGCCCACCGGAGGAGGGGGGCACAAGGCCTCCATCCGTCCTCCCCCGGCGCGCCCCCGGGACCACGGGCCCGTCCCCGCCCACACGGCCCCCCCGGTCAGGAGAGCAGCTTCTTCTCGATTTTAACCGGTAAGTTATGTTAGTTGCTAACACTCTGTGCAATCAACAAACAGTGCCATTAATAACATCACTTGATAGGGTAGGAGGAGTAGAGGTAAGAAGAGTGTAGAAAAGGGGGGGAGGAGTGGCAAGAAGAGTAGGTGGGGTAAGGAGGGGTAGACAGGATCAAACCTTGTTTACACGTGCATCTCCGATCATCCACTCTGGACCATCCGCCCCCAGGCAGCCCCTTAGTTCTGGCAAAGGCACCTGAAACCATGTGCGATCTATATTTCGGTCTTAGCGAGAAACCATGGTGGGGGTTATTTAGGGTGGGCACTGTGACCCAATGTAGGATCCGCCAATTTTAGTAGGGAAATGTCCAGGCTAGAGGGTACATAGGAAGTATCTTGGAAGTGTTCTTGCCATATTGACCATATGGCTGTGTGCTTAACTGTAGTGTTTTTGCCCACTGCCACCCATTCCTCTGCTTCTCTTATTGCATTAACCCTGTGTATCCACTCCTCTTTGCTCGGTATCTGCTCTTTCTTCCAGAAAATAGGCAGTAGATGCTTAGCGGCATTAAGCAAATGAGGTAGTGCGCTTTTTTTGTAGCGACTAACTGGTACAGGAGGGATATGCAGGAGGAAATGTTCCGGGGAGAAGGGGATCTCTATCCCGAGGATATCTTTAATCTGGTCCTTAATCATCTGCCAATATATCGTTATTCGTGGGCACTCCCACCACAAGTGTAGGAGGGTGCCTCGACCTCCACATCCCCGCCAACACCGATCCGAGCTAGCAGGATAAATCCGTGCCAAGTCAGATGGGACTCTGTACCAACGTGCTAATAATTTGTAGTTTGTCTCTTGCATCTTAGAGTCCAGCGAGCTGGAGTGTGTAAATTGGTACATACATGCTAGTTGAGACTCGGAAAACTCCTTCCCAAGGTCTTTCTCCCAGGCTCTTATATAAGTAGGCTTAGAGGCCGAGGACCCCAGTAATTGATAAAGTTCGGAAATCATGCGTGAGACCGGTTCTTCCAGTATAAACAGTCCCTCAAAAGGCGAGAGTGTTGAGATGTCTCTAATAGAGTTGCTGTGTACTGCAAAAAAGTGGTGCAATTGCCTGTACTTCCAGGAATTTAGGTGTGGGCTACCTGGCCTATTTCCCAGAGACTCAAAGGGCAGAAGCTTCCCACCTCTCAGTAGTTTGCCACAGCTGGCGTTCTTGTCATCTACCCAGGCTTCAAAAAAGCCTGTGCGTTACCCCGGTGTGAACCAGAGGAATCCGCCCAATGGAGCCAGCGGGGACACAGGGGGGGCTAAATTCAGCCTTCTGTTTACTCTGTCCCATGTGTCAAGCGTGGATATCGTTATTGGGGACGTAGATTCTGATAATCCCCTGTGTTCCCGTGAAAGCCACAGGGCGTAGGACAAGTTTCTGCTCGCCATATATTTTTCCATAGTCACCCATAGTTTGGAATGTCCATGGAAGTGCCAATTCAGGGTTTCTGTAGGGCAATAGCCTGGCAATATCGCTGTAAGTCCGGGACTCCCAGCCTCCATATTGTTTCGAACGTCTCAGCACCTTCATAGCAATTCGCGGTTTCTTTGAATTCCAAATGAAGGTGGTGATCAAATTGGAAACTTGTTTAAAAAAGGTTTTGGGCAGGCGTATGGGAAGCATCTGCATATAAAACAGAATTCTGGGGAGTACGTTCATTTTTATTATATTCGTCCTGCCTATCCATGTAAAAGCTGTCTTCGTCCAATGTATTAAGTCTTGTTTAATTTCTGTCAAAAGTCTGGGGAAGTTTGTGGTATATAGGGTGTCAAAGCTATCCGTCAGTTGTATGCCTAGGTAGCGTAGAGAAGAGTTAGTCCACGTGAAGGAGAATGCCGCTTTTAAGCTGTTTGTCATGGGGGTAGACAGATTGACAGGTAGAATTTCCGATTTATTATAGTTGATTTTAAAATTAGAAAGTGAACCAAAGTTTTTGAGTTCCCGCATCAGGACCGGCAACGAGATCAGGGGATTAGTTAGGTGAAACAGTACATCATCTGCGTAGGCTGAAAGTTTGTGCTCCACGGCGCCTACAGTCAGCCCTGTGATATCTGTGTTTGCTCTCACTCTACATAGCAGTGGTTCTAAGGCCAGGGCGAAGAGGAGGGGGGAGAGTGGGCACCCCTGTCTCGTGCCGTTCCCGATCGGGAACTTGGATGAGAGAATCCCATTAACCTTGACCTGTGCACTAGGTTCAGAGTAAAGGGCCAGTATCCAGGCTAGCATATTTGGGCCCAACCCTATTGAGGTTAAGACCTCTCTGAGATAAGACCAATCTATGCGATCGAACGCCTTCTCGGCGTCGGTGGAGAGTATTAGGTAAGGGGGGGTATATCTTTAGTTTTAGCCCAATGTATAAGTTGAATCGCACGGATTGAGTTGTCTCGAGCTTCGCGCCCTACAATAAAACCCGTCTGGTCTAGGTGAACTTTAAGGGGGACAAGGTGTTTCAGTCGGTTTGCTAGGATTTTCGCCAGGATTTTTACGTCCGTATTTAGTAAGGAAATGGGGCGGTAACTCTGTGGGACAGTTGGGTCTTTACCCTCTTTCGGTATAACCGAGATGTGTGCTAAAAGAGCTTCAGATGGGATTCTGCATCCCTTTACTAGGGAGTTGAAATACTTACACATGTGGTTCGTGAGGAGCGGGGAGAATTTGGCATAAAATGCTATTGTAAGCCCATCAGGACCTGGGCTTTTCCCGTTGGGTAAAGATTTGATGGTGGACTCAAGTTCAGTGGTAGTGATAGGGGATTCTAAGTCAGCTAGTTGGTCTTCAGTCAGGGAGGGTAGTCCGTTAGTGGATAAGTAGTCTCAAATTTTGGTCAGTCTGTTTTCCTTAGCTTCTTGGGTAGTGCTCGCATCTAGGTTGTATAGTTCGGCGTAATAGTCGCGGAACCCCTCTGCTATCTTGGAGGAGTGGAATGTCATATCACCTGTAGGGGAGCGAAGTTTGTGTACTTGCATTTGGGCCCGTTTTGCACAAAGCGCTCTTGCGAGCATGCGTCCGCACTTGTTACCATGCTCGTAGTATCGGTGGGATAAGTGTCGCAGTTGTTTACACGCCTGTCATTCTAACAGCCGTGAGAATATGTCTCTGAGTTCCGTCAGTTCTCGTAGGTCATCTGAGGAACCCCCCGCTTTGTGTTTAAGTTCCGCCTGCTGAAGTGCATTTAGAACTCTATTATAGTCGGCTTGCCTTTCTCTCTTTAATCTCGACCCCTGTGCAATAAGTTCACCTCGTACAATGGCCTTGTGACATTCCCATATTGTACCCTCACTCAAATCTCCTAATGTGTTCTATCGGAAGTAATTTTTTATCGTGTCTGAGACCTGGGCTTCCACTACAGGGTCATCTAATAAATATTCGTTAAGGCGCCAGTTCCACGTTTTCCGGGAGCCTGTTGGAATGATAAAAGAGGCCTGGACCGGGGCATGGTCTGAAATGGTTATGTTTCCTATGGAAGAGCTTTGAAGGAGCTCCAAAGTCGGGCGGTCAAAATAGACCAAATCTATACGTGTGTGGACATTATGTACCACTGAATAGTAACTGTAGTCCCTCTCTGTGGGGTGAAGGGCCCTCCAGCAGTCAACTAGGCCTATCGTCTGGAGGGATTTTCGAAAGTGCCGAAGGAATGCGTGTGAGTGGGAGGGCTTGCTGTGTGAAGTATCCAGGGATGGGTCTGGGCTCACATTAAAATCGCCACCTAAAACTAGGGACCCCTCTCTGAACTCCTCTAGTTTCTCTATGATTGAGTCAAGGAAGGTCAGTTGATTCGAATTGGGGGAATAGATATTGGCGAGGGTGTATTTAGCACCCGCAATGGTCCCTTTCAAGAAGACGTATCGTCCCAGGGGGTCAATCTTGGCGTCTGAATATTGGAAGGGGCAGTTTTTGTGGATAGCTATGGAGGTGCCTCTGGACTTGTTGACCGGGGAGGTACTATGGTACCAATGACTATAGATATGTGTCGGTAGTTTAGGTATGGAATGGTGTGTGAAGTGTGTTTCCTGTAGGAAAACTATCTGCGCCCCGAGTTTTTTCAGTTCCCACCACAGCTTGCTCCGCTTACAGGGTGAGCAGAGACCACGGACATTATAAAAGATTACCTTAACCGTTGTCATTGAAGAATGGTGGTGTAGGTCGGCTGCAGCGGAGTCCAGAGCGGGTGACGGCATTCAAATAGATCCTGTTAGGGAAGAGGAGAGCAAGAAAGAGGCCAGGGAAGGAGAAGAGAATAGAGGAGGAAAGTGAAAAAACAAAATTAAAACGAGCATTAACGTCAGCATAACCATATGCAACATTTAAATGTAAAGAGAACCTAACAATGGTTCTGTATAGGCACAGACTGGGTCCAATGTGCCCCCCTTCTTCAGGGGACCCATTTTGTCCAGGTACGTTATCCCAAATGGGATTAGTGCCCAAACATGGGCAGCCTACTGGGGGAACGTGGGCCGACATGAAGGGGAGAAGGGAGAGAGGGTCCGCCCCGCTCCCACCTCATAAATACTGCGTTGTGACCCGTTGATCGGGGGGGGGGGTTGTAAATGGCATGATAGGGGGTTAGGGGGGATTGTATATTTAGGGAAGTCCCGGGCAATACTAGTAGCTAAGGAGGTCTGGAAACATCCTTCAACTGTGTCTCTCCAGGATGCGAGTGAGAGGCTTGTCCAGCTTTATGTAGGCAGAAGTTCGTTATCGGAACCAAGTCAGACCAGGCACAGCAGCAGTCAAACTATAACGGAAGTTCCAGATCTGTAAATGATCTGATAATAAAGGGTGGCTCCGAAACAGGGGAGTAAGGACTCAATTCGGGGTCTTGGCGTTACCATCAGTCTCTTAGTGTAGAGGGGCCAGGTGAAGCATCTGACTCTTGCTGGTGGCGACTGCGTCTTCGGCCTCGGCGTTGAGGCATTTGCGTCCAGGGCTGAGGGAGTTCAATGTTTGGAAAGTTCATCATCGCATGGTCCCCTCGCCAGTCCGGAGAGGGCAGAGAGAAAGTGAGGGAGGTCATCTCTGGTGCGCAGGGTGGCTGAACGGCCATCTTTAAAGGCTTGTAAGTAAAAGGGAAAGCCCCAGCGGTATGTGAGGCCCGCTTCCTGGAGAGCCAGCAAGACAGGTTTTAGGGCTCGACGTTGCATTAGCGTGCGTCTGGAGATGTCCTGGAAGAAACAGAGGTGGGCGCCATCGAAATCAAAATAAGGTCTGTTGCGCATTTTTTGCATTATTCGTTCTTTGAGAGTGTATTTATGCAACTTGCATATTATGTCTCGTGGGTTGTCAGCATCTTGAGATGGTGGTCACAGGGCTCGGTGGGCGCGGTCAATCTCAATGGGTTCTGAATCTGGTAAGTCCAGTATTTCCCTGAATATGCCTTGCAGGGAAGGGATAATATCCCTGGGGGCTGTTGCTTCTGGCATACCTCGGATACGGATGTTTGCCCTTCTGCTGCGATTTTCAAAATCGCCAAGTTGTGACAATAATAAGTCCAGCTTTTGATCCTGAGCTGCACACCTAAGCTGCAATGCTGACATAGTGGGAAGAGCCTCATCCAGCCTTTGCTCTATAGTTTCCACTCTGTTGCCCAGGTGTGTAGTGTCCTCTTTGAGTTGTGCTATATCCTCTGTGAACGCCTTTTCCACCCTGGCTGTGAATCTTTCCAAATCCTCTCTAGTGGGAAGGGACCAGATGTGCTTTTTAATGTCCCCCTCCTCTATAAGGTCAGCAATGTCCGATCCCCCTGCTCTGGACACAGTGGATCCCGGGGATGTCGGGGGTACAGAGTCACTGACCGATCCGGGTGATGGCTGTGGGGATAGCGCGCTTGGCGTGGTTTGCTTCTGTGCCGGCGCATGCTGTTTCCCCGTCTTACTGACCGGCGCCATCTTGGATTTTCTGGGGCCTTGCCGCGGGTCCCGGAAAAGTAGGAATCCAGCTGCCCCCATTGAGTGTTCTCTGTCCCGGAGTTGTGGGCTGTATTCCGCTGCCTTTGTGACATGTCCTGGGCCGTGTCAGGGCCCAGGATCGCGGGTATGCTGCTGGGTAAGTAGCGGCGGGAGCGGAGCGCGGACCAGACACATCCTCACAGCTCCATGTTCAGGACACGCACCTCCAAACTCATAATTCTAACCCTAATCCCACTATTATTAGTCCCAAACTCATAATCCTAACCCTAATCTCACTTTTACTAGTCCCAAACTCATAACCCTAACTCTAATACCACTATTACTAGTCCCAAACTCCTAACCCTAATCCCACTATTACTAGTCCCAAACTCATAATCCTAATCCTAATCCCACCTTTACTAGTCCCAAACTCTCAACTCTAACCCTAATCCGATTATTACTAGTCCCAAACTCATAATCCTAACCCTAATCCCACTACTACTAGTCCCAAACTCCTAATCTTAACCTTAAGCCCGCTATTAATAGTCCCAAACTCATAATCCTAACCCTAATCCCACTTTTACTAGTCCCAAACTCATAATCCTAACCCTAATCCCACTACTACTAGTCCCAAACTCCTAATCCTAACCCTGATCCCGCTATTACTAGTCCCAAACTCATAATCCTAACCCTAATCCCACTTTTACTAGTCCCAAACTCTCAACTCTAATCCTAATCCCACTATTACTAGTCCCAAACTCATAATCCTAACCCTAATCCCACTTTTACTAGTCCCAAACTCATAATCCAAACCCTAATCCCACTTTTACTAGTCCCAAATGCTCAACTCTAACCCTAATCCCACTATTACTAGTCCCAAACTCATAATCCTAACCCTAATCCCACTTTTATTAGTCCCAAACTCATAATCCTAACCCTAATCCCACTATTACTAGTCCCAAACTCATAATCCTAACCCTAATCCCACTATTACTAGTTCCAAACTCATAATCCTAACCCTAATCCCTGGATTATTGTTATCAGTGGATTTTATAAATTATTCCAAGCATTTCTTCTTTTTTCTTTACCAGATTTGACTTTCTGCTTGACATCTTAACCCCTGACTTGTTAAGACAGGATACCAATTGAAGGTTGGCAATATCACCTTGTGAACGTTTACTTATAACGCTAAGGTAAGTACCATATATCCGCGAGTATAAGCCGACCTGAATATAAGCCGAGGCACCTAATTTTACCATAAAAAATGGGAAAACTCGAGATTATACAATTGACTGAGTATAAGCTTAAGGTGAGAAATGCGCAGCTACTGTAAGTGAAAAAGAGGATCAACCATGCCCATTTGCAGCCATAGTTCCCCCAAACTTCAAACTCGGTAGATAAGGGTTCCTGGATGCCCCCTAGCGGCAAACAAAATTTGGGATCTCTGGACCCAAAGGGTCCCGAAATGACATTGCTGCAGATGGACACAGTTGACCGACTTTGGGGCCCAGTATCTCGGGGCCACTTGTTCCTAGGAATCCCACATTTAGATATGTCGTAGTGCTAGTTCCACTGGGTTTGTACACCAAATGTGGGGTTCCTAGCACCAAATGGCCCCGAAATAGGTTCAGAAAATGTAATTCTCTGCTGCAGAAAAGTGCTTGACTTGAGTAAAAGCCTAGAGGGGCATTTTCAGCCCAAAAAAGTGCTGAAAAACTCAGCCTATACTCGAGTATATACAGTATAAATGAATAATTAAGAAGTGCACGTTTAAACGTGTAATAAAATGGCCCTCCAATTTTGAACAGAAAATGATACTTTTTTTATTGCATATATATTATGAAAAATGCACAAAATGTGAAAAACTGAAAATAATTTAAGATAGACCATCAACATGTGCATTTTACAGACAAAATTATATTAGCAAATGTAAAACTTTAACAAAAAGATATCCAGCAGAATCTCATAGATTCTGATAGGTGGAAGGATGGTGTGTCTCCTCTAGAGGGGTGGGAGGGGAAGCTTGGACATTAGGAAAATATGGCTGCACTTCTTAATGTACTCCCTAAAAATGTGGTTGGTTTTGGGTCATTTGAAATCTGGGATATGGGTTTTGGGACATGACTGGAAATCTTGAAGCTGCAGCAGATGTTTAGGATTGTGAGCGCCAGGTAGCTGGACCATCGTACCTCCCATAAAAATGATGAACAGTGTTTCCCACATATGGTGCATCCCTATTTGAAGTAGGTTGCTGCTAATAAAAATTTATGAGATGCAATATTTCTGAACGCATGTTACATTGATGTGCAGTTGGTAATTTGACCATTTGTGGAACCAGGCTTCTGGCAAAAGACTCCAATTCTCCTCCATCTTTTTCTTGTTTGCTAAACAATTTTTTGACAACATCGAGGAAGTCCTCTGACATTTGTTGTTTGTTTTTTTTCTTTGTTTTTGTCTTTTGGTGGCCAATGTTGCTTCAGTTGTTTCTGCTTCTGTTTCTGTTTCTGAAATTTGAGAAAAGTCTGCTGCATCTACTAATTGGTTGGTCTTTTCTGCATCCTCAGGGTCCTCTTCTGTTTCACTCTCCAAATTGCTTTCTGTACTGAAAAATAGAAATAAAAAACAAACATGTAGTTATACCATGCACTCCTCCAAAAATCCAAAAGATGTTATACAATTCAATAAAAACCAGATAAATTAACATAATAAATGTTGGTATACATCTCCATGACGGGCTTCAGAAACATGAGCTCCTCATAGTGACAATAAACTCTTCCTTTTCTCTTTCCAGCAGAACCACTCCTTATATTATTTTGAATAAGGTGTTCTCTCCTATAATTATCCCTCATAGTCTTCCACCTTTTCTTTAGTACTCGTACTGAAATTAATAATTTTTTTTTAATTACAGATATCTTGGCACTGGAAATACCTATACATCATTACACTATGAATTCAGAACAGAAATCTCAACAATTGGAGAAATTGTGAAGCTAACGTGTGATGCTATTTGGAGATTGAAAACTACTTTCATGCCGATTCCAAATAAAGAACAATGGAATGATGTTGCTAAACAGTTCTGGATCAAAACCAACTTTCCTAACTGCCTGGGAGCAATTGATGGAAAACACATTCGCCTAATAAAACCCTGTCACAGTGGTAGCCGATATTATAATTATAAAAAATATTTTTCTGTTGTGCTAATGGCTATGGTTGATGCTGACTATACATTCATATATATTGATGTAGGAGCATTTGGGAGTTCGGCAGACTCTTCTGTTTTCATGAATTCAACATTTGGGAAGCGTCTTCAATTTAATCGACTCGATTTACCCGAAAACCAACCATTACCCGGTACAGAAAGTTCAGATATGCCATTTGTTTTTGTGGCTGATGAGGCTCTCGCTATCAATGAACATTTAATGAAGCTCTACTCACGGAGGAATCTGGACACCCACAAGAGAATTTTCAATTATCGTCTCTGTCGGGCACGTAGGCTGGTTGAATGTTCCTTTGGCATTCTTGCCAATAAATGGCAAATATTCCTTAAACCTATCAATCTTAAGGTTGAAAATGCATGCAAATTATTCAAGGCAGCATGTGTGTTGCACAATGTAGTAAGGGATAGAGATGATGTTAATTTTGAGGACACATTGTCTCACAATTTTGAACCTGCTGATTTCCCTTATGTCCGTGGTCCAACAGTAGGTTTCAGAATTAGGGATGAATTAGCAGATTATTTTATGAGCCCTGCAGGAGCAGTAAGTTGGCAAGGAAATATGATTTAAAAATTAGAGGTATCACATTAAAATGATAATTAATATGTTGAATATAATTTTTGTTCTTGTTTGTAACTATATACTTACAAACCAAATAGCATATTGTTATCGATTTTTAATATTTCTTATTGTATGGATTCAAGACAATAAAAACATGTTTACTTTGATCTTGTTTATAATTACTTTAGGAGTTCACTAATAACAATAATATACAGTATTTCACAAAAGTGAGGACACCCCTAAGTGAAAATGTCCAAATTGGGCCCAACGTGACAATATTTTGTGTGGCCACCATGAATTTCCAGCAATGAGCTAACACTCTTGGGCATGTAGTTCACCAGAGCTTCACAGGTTGCCACTGGAGTTCTCTTCCACTCCTCCATGATGACATCACAGAGCTGGTGGATGTTAGAGACCTTGCACTCTTCCACCTTCTGTTTGAGGATGCCCCACAGATGCTCAATAGTGTTTAGGTCTGGAGACATGCTTGGCCAGTTCATCATGTTTACCCTCAGCTTCATTAGCAAGGCAGTGGTCGTCTTGGGGGGGTGTTTGGGGTCATTATCAGGTTGAAATACTGCCCTGCAGACCAGACTCCGAAGGGAGGGGATCATGCTGTGCTTCTGTATGTCACAGTACATGTTGGCATTCATGGTTCCCTCAATGAACTGTAGCACTCTAGTACTGGCAACACCCATGCGGCCCAAGACCATGACGCTCCCACCACCCTGCTTGACTGTAGGCAAGACATACTTGTCTTTGTACTCCTCACCTGGTTGCGGTCACACATGCTTGACACCATCTGAACTAGACACGTGCAATTCGTTAAGTTCAGAAGTCATTTTTGAGCACATTTTTACAAATTAGTTAATTCCGAAATTTCCAAAATTCAAAATTTCCGAAATTTTATAAGTACCGAATTTATGAAATTAGGAATTTGGGAAATTACAAAATACAAAAATTAAAATGTTCAAAATTCTAGAAATTCGAAGTTATGAAATTCTTAGGGTTAGGGTGGTAATGTTAGAGGGTTAGGAGTTAGGGATTAGGGTTAGGGTTGGGAGTTTGGAACTAGTAAAAGTGGGATTAGGGTTAGAGTTGAGAATTTTGGACTAGTAAAAGTGGGATTAGGGTTAGGATTAGGAGTTTGGGACTAGTAAAAGTGGGATTAGGGTTAGGATTAGGAGTTTGGGACTAGTAAAAGTGGGATTAGGGTTAGGGTTGAGAGTTTGGGACTAGTAAAAGTGGGATTAGGGTTAGGATTAGGAGTTTGGGACTAGTAAAAGTGGGATTAGGGTTAGGGTTGAGAACTTGGGACTAGTAAAAGTGGGATTAGGGTTAGAGTTGAGTTTGGGACTAGTAAAAGTGGGATTAGGGGGCGTGGCCTGGAGAGCAATGGAGTAGGTTTCAGGCTGTGTTAGCTCCGCTGACCCAAACTCCGTTTTCAGCATCCTATAACCATCCTAACCATAGGATACCCTGAATAACATCTGGGGATAAATCCTGCCTCCTTCAACACTTTTGGTGCCTGCTGACAGGCCAAAACACCGCCTGAGACTTCCAGACCGCTTCTAGCCCTAGGAAAGGCCGTGGCTTTGGCCTAGTCCCCGAACCGGCGGCCAACTTGCTGCACCCGGCGACGGCCTGGACAAGATTTTCAGACACCCCTGACTAGCCTCTTTCCTGGAACCACCTCCCGACTGCCTGAGGCTGCTCTCACAGTGCACCCAAGGCCAAGATCTATCCCAGGAAGGACCGCGGTACTGGCCTGTGTTCCGGACCGGCAGCCATCTTGCTCCACCTGACGATTCCCTGGTGAGTCTTCCTGGCATTTCTGTATACCCCACGTCCGAATCCATTTCAGAGGGGTCTTTGGGCAGTCTGCGCTTGCTGACGAGGTACACCTATCGCCTGTACCCATCTCGTAGATGGAACGCAGCTTCGACATTCCAAATATCAGAAACAGTGGCCATCTTGCTGTGTCTACAGAAGGCCTGGTGATAGTTATATTGGAGCAGTGAGGGAACATGTCCCCGCTGAAAAGGACTTCTGAGGCGGTGGATAAGCTGGCAAAATACCACCATCAGGACCAAGATCCGCAGGCTAAAATTGGAGATGGCACGTGCTCGAAAACGGTCCATCAGAATGCGGACACAGCCAAGGTCTTAGATACCATTGCATCGCTGCAGGGAACACTCACAACCAAAAAAATTAGGTCAAGATTGACATTTCCCTGCTGCGCCAAGACTTATCCAAGGTAAAAGATAGGGTAACTGAAGCCAAGACACGCATTGGAGTGGCAGAGGACATCCTGCACCCCTGAGTCACAATACAGAGGACCTACAACGCCAGATCCATCAATTACACGCACACCAGGATGATATGGAGAATCGTTTGCGGCGATGTAACCTTCGGTTCATCGGTTTACCTGAAAAGGCGGAAGGTACCAATCCTGCAGAATACTTGGAATCCCTTCTGATTCAACATTTTGAAAGAGAGGCCTTTTCCGCCTTTTCCGTTATGTTAGCAATGGAACGGGCGCACCTCATCCCAGCTAAACCTGGTTGTTGGCTCTGTACCTAAACAAATACTGGTTGAACACAATGCTAAGTATGTCCTTCCTCAGTTATCCTTCCTGGTTATTCAGGCCAAAGATGGAGACGACACGTGCACGTGCTCGGCGACGGTCCATCAGAACGCGGACACAGCCAAGGTCTTAGATGTCATTGCATCGCTGCAGGGAACACTCACAGCCAAAATAGATGAAGTCAAGATTGACTTTCCCTGCTGCGCCAAGACTTATCCAAGGTAAAAGATAGGGTAACCGAAGCTGAGACACGCATTGGAGCAGCAGAGGACATCCTGCACCCCCTGAGTCACACTACAGAGGACCTACAATGCCAGATCCATCAATTACCTGAAAAGGCGGAAGGTACCAATCCTGCAGAATACTTGGAATCCCTTCTGATTCATAATTTTGGAAGAGAGGCCTTTTCCGTCATGTTCGCAGTGGAACGGGCGCACCTCATCCCAGCTAAACGTCCACCTGTGGGTGCCCCCCAGGACCTTTATTGCCAAGTTTCTTAACTTTAAAGACAGAGATAAAATCCTGCGGCTGACCAGAGAGAAAGGCAATTTCACCCTGGGCAACAATCAGTTTGCAGTGTTTCCTGATTTCTCTAATGAAGTCCAAAAAAAGCATGCACAGTTCCAAGATGTTAAGAGGTGACTAAGGATGGTACATCAGATTTGCATTGTGTCCTTTCCATGCTTCACACTTTGGAAAATCGCCCCCCAAAAAGTTTGCAACCCTTATTTTTTCTTCATTTTTTCCCTTTTATTCTCAACTTTACAGCTCAGCAAATTCAAAGATATGTACCTCCAGCCAATGTTGATGGCTGGAAGCTGAATCATATACAGGTTGCAAGGGAATGTATGCTTCCACCAAGTTGGGGAGGTGAGAAGCTGGGAGGGAAGGAAAATGCCAGATACCTTGATCTGCGCATTGGGAATGTTAGCACTGTTGTGCAATTGTTACTTACTTGGAATGTTTCTGAACAAGCACTTAATACATATGTAACATGTTTAATAGGTCACAAAATGATGGTGATGTCACGGGTATGGGGGGATGCCCTGCCGATGCAAATGCAATATATATGCAAACAAACACCATGGCGGACATTAAATTTATGTTGTGGAATGTGCGCGGCATGCGTGACATGATTAAAAGGACTGCAGTACTGCGGTATCTGAAAGGTCAGAAAGTAGATATTGTTGTCCTGGTGGAAACGCATGTCACAGGCCACTTACAGGCGGCCCTAAAACGTCCTTGGGTAGGGTGGGCATACCACAGCACGGTGATGATAGTGAAATCTACACCTTTTGAGTTGGTCTCCATGGTATCGGATCGGCAGGGTAGGTACCTCTTTATGCATACACTTGTGGGGGGAGAACCCTTGCTGATATTGGCTAGCTATATCTCCCCTCCATACAGGTCGGATGTGGTTACAGAGGGCCTTGCATTTATAGCACAATACCCATCCATACCAGCAGTGTGGTTGGGGGACTTCAATCACACAATGACTCCATCCCTGGACAGACCAGCACAGGCTGAACCCAGTCGGGGCGAACCACTGCACACTAGGCTATACCGTACAGTGAAGGACTTTGCCCTTATTGACGTCTGGAGACATGCAAATCCCACGACTAGAGCATACACCTGCCACTCAGTAAGTCATAATACTATGTCCAGGATTGATAATATACTTGTTTCTAGGACCCTTCTGCCCAAGGTTACAGGCTCAGGATTTGCTCCCAGGATCCTGTCAGACCACTCTCTGTGTTGGCTGACGGCATCTCTCAGGTCAGCCTCTCCTGACAGGCATTGGCGTCTAAACCCTCACTGGTTATCCCTTCTATCAGACCATGACTCTATTGCTAGGGAGCTGCTTTTCTTTTTCGAAAGGACACAGAGATCTTATGCCCTCAACACACACTGGGACGATTTTAAAAATAATGCTAGTAGAATTTTGTCCTCCAGAATAAACAGGCTAAAACGAGAATCTAACAATATACTTCAACTCACATCAGACAAACTACGGGACTTAGAGGTGGCCTACAGTTCCAGTCCATCCTGTGAAAACTTGGAGAGAGTGAAACTGCAGACACGCCTAGTCACACAACTACACATAGAGAAGGCTAAACAACGTGTCTTTTTCTGTAAGCAGAGGGTGTGCGAACAGGGAGAGAGGGCTGGAAGACTGTTGGCGTACTTGGACCACATGGACGAGAAGCCCCCAGTTGTGGTGTCGCTTGCTGACCCAGACGGACGTAATATAGCAGACCCGGGACAGGTAGCGGCACGATTTCGACGATTTTATGACAATCTATACAAGTCTCAGTGCACATACCCACAAAGGGAGATCCATTCATACTTATCTTCCATACAGTTCCCCCAGCTGCACCGAGAGCAAGTTGAGCTTCTGGACGCACCCATTACTGAACATGAAATCACAGAAGCAATAGCACAGCTAGCCAAATCTAAAGCTCCGGGGATGGACGGCCTACCTCTGGAATTTTATGCAACATATTCAGATATCTTGGTCCCAAAGCTGAAAGATTTATACCAGTCTATTTTTGATCAGAACTCACTCCCCGAATCTATGCAGGAAGCCCAAATTATAGTCCTCCCCAAACCGGGAAAAGACCTGCACTTCCCTGAGTCCTACAGGCCGATATCACTCCTGGCCTCTAGGTTAAACACTGCTATTTTAACATTAATTCATACGGACCAAACGGGATTTATGCCAGGAAAAAACATGGCCATGAATATCAGGAGACTCTATATGAATATTCAAGCCTACCACGATAACTCAGGAATGAGGGTGGTGGTGGCGTTAGACACCGCTAAGGCTTTTGATTCCGTAGAGTGGCCATATTTGTGGGAATGTTTACATAATTACGGATTTGGGCCACACTTCATTAAATGGGTACAGATCCTATATCATACACCTAAGGCAAGAATCTTTGCGAATGGCTGGCTCTCGGAGCAGTTTCCACTAGAGAGGGATACCCATCAGGGATGTCCCCCTCCCCTTTACTATATGCGTTGGTGGCTGAACCGCTGGCCATTGCTATCAGAGCACACCCTGATATCCAGGGTCTGCACCGAGGCCCCACAGTCAATAAAATAGGAATGTATGACGACACCATACTATACCTCACGGATCAGGGACCATCACTCCAAGCTGCGTTGAAACTCATTGAACAAATGGGGGGATACCCGGGTCTGCGTATAAACTGGAACAAGTCCCAGATTCTTCAAATAGATGTGTTCCCTCTTCCCCTCACATCCCCTTCATTACCACTTGCCAGGGTATCCAAGATTAAATACTTGGGCGTGAGGGGTGACTAGGGATCTGGTGGACTATACTCCTTTAAATGTAGCTGCCTTGTTTAATTTACTGAAAAGTAAAACGCAGACATGGCCTGGATTGCCTTTGGGGGTGATGGGCCGTGTAAATTTAATTTGGATGATTATACTGCCCAAGATTTTATATTTGGTATGGCATGCCCCTCTATACATCCCCTTAAAACTCTTCAAGCAGATGGAAGCTATTTTAAACTCATTTGTCTGGGGGCAAAGTAGACACAAACTAGCCTGGCAAACCTTAAAGAGCCCCACAGACATGGGGGCGTAGCCCTCCCGAATTTACAGGATTATTACCTAGCCTCACAACTTTCCCATATGTATCATTTTCACACGTCGGAAATGCAGCGATATAGATCTCTGGCTTGTGACAAACCAGGACACCCGATGTTTACACCAGTTCAGGCTATCCTACGTGGGAAAAAAGCACCAGGCCCTACTGCGCGGTACAACTCAGGCATGTTGATGCATCACCAAAGAATATGGGAAATCTCTCTCAAAAAGCAAAATGTGGGGAAATTTCATTCACACACCCCATTATGGCTTAATAGTATGATGCCGGAATTGGAAATGATTCCAGATTCAATAGTCTGGGCTAGGTATGGAGTACTATATCTCCATCAGGTCCTATTCGCATCCGGGCTTAAGCAGTTTCAGACCCTTAAAGAGGAGTTTTCCCTTCCACACTATCTTGCATTTAAATACTTGCAGCTCTGTCACGCGCTTAAAACCCAGTTACCGAGTTTGGACCTAGGGATGGAGCCTCCCCCTGTGCTGGGTATAATACTAGGAGACAACTCCGCAAAGCTGATTTCACACCTGTACTACACACTTAGACAACGGGGAGTAGCAGTTGTGTCACACAATGCTAAGACGGTATGGGAACAAGATATAGGGCCTATAGATGACGCTGACTGGAACAAGATTTTAGAGGGTACCAAGACAGTATCTCCCAAGATGTCAGATAGACTGACTCAAATATATATAGTTCATAAAGCATATCTGACACCGTTGAGATTGGCGAAGTTCCAGCACGCCCGATCCGACGTGTCGCTTGTAGGGCCGACCCAGGCATATTTTACCATCTCATATGGAGCTGCCCTCATGTCCAGACATTTTGGGCACAGGTTATCCGTTTCCTCCATGACAATATGGGGTCCCCTGTGGTGCTAGACCCTAAGTTATGTATATTGGGGTTACTGCCAGATGTAGAGGTGGATAAGTATCATACTATATTCATCTCTGAAACTTTATTTTTGGCACGTAAGGTGATAGCTCAGAGATGGATGCAGAGTGTACCCCCCATAATGCATATGTGTAAAAAAGCAATAAATGATACCCTACCATTCAAGAAACTGATCTACGCACACAGGGGATCTTCACAAAAATATTCGAAGATATGGGACAGATGGTTGGAGGATGGGGAGACTTGTGTTTAGTTGGGTCATGCTCGGTGAGGTGCTTCCCTGCATCGGGGGCACACATTGATTACAGGTTGGATTAATGTACTAATCGATTCACTACACCTATGAACATAGAAATACACTTCCTCCAAAACTTTTGCTTCTTTAATTTTGCTGTCATAATATGTACTTGACCTTCTTTGAATATATGTACCCAAATGGCTTGTAAAATGTATTTTATATCAATAAAGTTGTTTTTTTCCAAGTAACAAAAGTGGGATTAGGGTTAGGATTAGGAGTTTGGGATTAGTAAAAGTGGGGTTAGGGTTAGGATTAGGCATTTGGGACTAGTAAAAGTGGGATTAGGGTTAGGATTAGGAGTTTGGGACTAGTAAAAGTGGGATTAGGGTTAGGATTAGGAGTTTGGGACTACTAAAAGTGGGATTAGGGTTAGGGTTGAGAGTTTGGGACTAGTAAAAGTGGGATTAGGGTTAGCGTTGAGAGTTTGGGACTAGTAAAAGTGGGATTAGGGTTGAACTTTTTGGGCTTGGGACTACTCTGACTGGGATTAGGATTGGTATTGCGGTTGAACTTTTTGGGCTTGGGACTACTCTGACTGGGATTAGGATTGGTATTGCATTTTAACTTTTTGGGCTTGGGACTACTCTGACTGTGATTAGGATTGGTATTGCGGTTGAACTTTTTGGGCTTGGGACTACTCTGACTGGGATTAGGATTGGTATTGCGGTTGAACTTTTTGGGCTTGGGACTACTCTGACTGGGATTAGAATTGGTATTGCGGTTGAACTTTTTGGGCTTACAATCACACTCCTGCTTATCAGACAAGGATTATGTGATTGGTACTCACTTTTTGCGGATTTTTGTTTTCTTGGAAGGTCATTCCAGTCCTCAATATGTTGTACAGCAATGTTCTCCCATGCTAAAGTATTTTTGCTGCGGTTGGCATACATTGTATTTTTGGTGTCCCAAAGCTCTGGGTGGTCCTGCACTGACTCAATAAACTCCTCCGGTTCTATTGCTGTTGCTTTGGACCTGGATGGTCTGGCCACATTTTCTGCCCTGGCTTGCATACGCTTATCTGCAGCATCCATGCTTTCTTGTCTCCCTCCTCAACCCCTCCCAACAGGATTTCCTTTTATTCCAGCATCCTACACTGCACTGCGGTCATGTGACCTTCCCACAGCTTCAGTGTACTGCCTAGGATGTTTCTCAGGCACTTTTAAGGCACTTTTAAAAGTGCTTAACATTCATTTCAATGGACTTGGGCATTTTTGAAGCACTTTTTTTAGCGCTACAAACAAGCTCCAAAGATGCTGCTTGCAGGACTTTTCTCAATGCCCCACCAGCGCAACGCCTCAGTGTAAAAGGGTCCATTGAGATGCATGGGGAGCGTTTTATGAGCGTTTTAATAGCGCTATTTTTAGTGCTAAAATGCCACAAAAACGCCTCAGTGTGAAAGGGGTCTTAGTGATTCTACCTGAAACTGTTTCAATTAATGTTGTGAAGAAAACAGACACACAGATTCCTTCTTTTGCAGAGGAACAGAAGAGGGATGCGTCACTTTTTTCTTCTTCTCAGGGTGACATAGGATCTTCCTTTGTTTGTGAATATGGGATCTTGTGTCATGATTTAGATGGGTTTCTGTGTCCTGTTATACCACAACACCTACAGGTGGAATTCACTAAATTCAATCATGACAGTTTAGGTCACATTGGTAAGCAAAAATTGCTTGAAATTCTTAAAGAGAAATTCTTTTGGGACAAAATGGAAGAGACAGTAGACAGTGTAATTAAATCTTGTTTAATTTGTGCACAAGTGAATCCTAGACCAAAGGTCTGAAACGTCCTTTACAAAGAATTCCTCCAGCAGATGGACCTTGGCCTTCTATACAAATAGATTATATAGGGTCATTACCATCAGGGAAAATGGATTCAGATTTGTATTAGCTTTGGACATTTTTTCAAAGTGGATCGAGATCCTACCAGTACGCAAAGATGATGCTTTAAAAACTGCTAGGATGTTGATTAATCATGTTTTTCCAGTTTAGGGTATACCAGCAAACCTCAGTAGTGACAGAGGATCCCATTTTACAGGTAAAATCATGCAGGCAATGTGTAAAATCTTGGGAATAGAACAGAGATTTCATGTACCATATCATACACAGTCTGCAGGTATTGTGGAAAGAATGAATAGGACTATCAAATCCAGAATTGCAAAAATGTTGTTAGACAGAGGAAATACTTGAGTTGATGTAGTACCTTTTATTTAAATGAGTGTAATGCCGCGTACACACAACCGGACTTTACGGCATACTTGTTCCTGCGGGTCAGAGTCCGTCGGACAATTCGATCGTGTGTGGGCTCCAGCGGGCTTTTTTTCCCAAAAGTTCGACGGACCTAGAAATGAAACATGTTTCAAATCTTTTCGACGGACTCAAGTCCGGTCAAAAAGTCCGGTCAAAAAGTCCGCTCGTCTGTATGCTAGTCCGATGGACAAAAAACGACGCTAGGGCAGCTATTGGCTACTGGCTATGAACTTCCTTGTTTTAGTCTGGTCATACGTCATCACGTACGAATGTGTCGGACTTTGGTTGATCGGGTGTAGGCAAGTCCGTTCATTCGGAAAGTCCATTGTAAAGTCCATCGAAAATTTCGCCAGACAGTCTGCTGTAAAGTCCGCTCGTGTGTACGCGGCATTAGAAGCACAATTTCTTTTGCTACAAAGTATTCTCCTATTGAATTAATGACAGGAAGGAAATGCCACTTGTGTATCCCAATGAACCTCTATTGTCTACGCCACAAAGAGAGGCAATAGAGAAAACAAAATGGTTGCAGATGTTACAGGACAATCTGAACAATATTTTTCCACATGCAGCTACTTGTATGCAAAAAATGGTCCTTCCACATATTTCTAAGTTTGAGAAAGGAGGTCAACTTATTATAAAGAGTTTTAGGAAAAGTGGACCATAGCAAAGTAATTGGGAAGATCCATTTGACATCTTGGATGTTCATGGTGTAATGGTACAAGTCCAAAGACCTCTCAATTCAATGAAAAATGCATGTAGACAACAAAAACGTGGGTACACACTGATTAATGCAAATTGTATATGCTGAGATAATGATGCTGCATTCCTTTTTTCAGGAATGAATTATAAAAATCTAACCTGGAGGAATCATGGATTCCAAAAAGAGGTAAAGATGACAGCACAACAAAAGAAAAGTTTTAAAGAGAGAAGACTTATCATCATCACAGGATTCATCTTTTCTCTAGTGACAATTTTATCTCTGGTAAAATATATCACAAACTTTTCCAGCTATGCAGAGGTTAACAGGATTGAAGATTTACACAACAAAGACATTACATTATTCAGAAACAAAAGAGATGTAGACATTGATATCAATATGGATGACAAAAGTGATAAAGACATTGATATTAATACAGATGGAAAAAATGATAAAGACACTGTGTCAGGGAAGACGTCTGCAGAGTACACCTGTCACTTCCAGACACACACCTGTGCGCAAGCGCCAACCAAGAATGACCAGAACTACCATGGGCGCTTCTGCGGAAGCGCATGCGTGCACGCGACTGCGCGTTGCCGCGCGCGTGTGTGCACCTGTCTCCAGAACTGGTGCCAGACGGCCTATTTAAATGGAGCTTCAACACTGGCTGGTTGCTGCTTGGTCTCCAGTGTAACCTGAATCCTGATTCCTGTTTGTTTGACTTCTGCTACCGATCCGGCTTGTTCCAGACTACCGCTGCCTGCTTCCTGCCCTGACCGCTGGCTTCCCACGGACTGATCTCTGTCTTCAGTTCCTGTTACCTAGCATCTGTTGCTGAACCTGCCTGTGACCCGACTATGCCTCTGCCTGCTGTCTATGCCTGATCTGCCCGTCTGTTGCCAGAACCTGCCTGTGACCCGACTATGCTTCTGCCTGCCGCTTCTGCCTGATCTGCCTGTCTGCTGTCTACCCGGCTTGTCTGATCCTGCTTCTGGCCGTCCAGCATGCTTCAAGCCCCTGCTTCCTGTGGTGCATCTCTGCCTATCTCCTGCCAAGTCCACCAGCCATCAGCCACCTTGCCTGCCTGCTACCTGCTGTGTGTCCGGCTTCCTGTTGTGAGTTTGTGGCTACTGCTGATACAGACTTCTGGACTGATCGTAGGCACTCTTACGCCACCGAGCTCCTGAGCCTGCTGTCCCACTATCAGGGGCTCTCGAGCCGGAGTTGTACGAGAGGCCTTCCTCTACACGTCAGGCTCACCCACCAGGTACGTGACAGTACCAAGCAGCCATGACTGAGCCTGCAGGAGGAACCTCTCTCGTATCTGGAGTCTGCCAGAGCATCGCAGGCTTAACACAAGCAATCAAGACCCTGCAGGAAAAGTTTGTTCAACTTGAAGAACGTGTGCAGGTCCTGCCTCCTCCTGCCATTCCTGCGGCTGCATCTTCTGCAATTATGTCAACCCAGACAGTGTCCAGTACTGACTCTTCTACAGTGATGACATCCCCTGAGCCATGGGTGCCTTGTCCCGAAAGGTTCTCCTGAGACCGGTCCAGGTTTAGAACATTCCGCAATGCCTGTCAATTCTTTTTCACTTAAACCACAGACTTTCTCTACCGAGATTACCAAGGTGGGGTTCATCATATCTTTGCTCCAGGGTGAACCCCAAACCTGGGCTCATCGTCTGTTAGAAGTAAAGGATGCACAACTCGATACCATGTCCTCCTCCTTCCAGGCTATGTCCCGATTGTATGAGGACCCACAACGAACTGCTGAGTCCTCTCTTCATGCACTCCAGCAAGGCCGCTGAGTGGTCGAGGACTGTGTTACAGACTTCAGATGCTGGAGTGCAGACACAGGTTGGAACAACGCAGTATTGCGGCATCAGTTCCGCCTGGGATTAGCGGAGGACCTGAAGGATGAGTTAGCTCATGTGGGGGTGCAGAGCTCACTGGAGGACTTAATTTCCATATCCATCCAGATCGACCGTCGTCTTCAACAACGCAGGCAGGCAGGAAAAGTCTACTGGTCCATCTCAGCCTGTGTGGATGATGCCTAAAGTTCCAGTTCCTGCCCAGCCAACATCTGGTAAATTACCTTCCTCCAAACCAGCAACAGAAACATCCACATGACTTGGCCTGATCCGCCCATCAATTTCCTTTTAAGAATGGTCACAACGCTGTCAGGGCAATCTCTGCCTCTACTGTGGAGGGGCCGGTCATTATATACGTGTACGCCATGCTCCTGAAGAGCAGACGCTATTCTTTTGAAATTTAAGTTAGTTGAAGCTACAGTTTGGCTCAGCTTATTGTTACCTAAATTTATTGGTTTCTGTACCAGTTTAGCTGGACTGTGCAGATTTCCATCCGACCATGGGTGGTGCTGTTTCCATTGGTGGATGTTGTAAATACAGTCTGGTTGGACATATTGAATACTCTTTGCTCGGAAACAGTTCGGTGGGAGTGGTTCATCCACCAATGCATTCTGGGTATGGATATTTAAGGGACAGACACCATGTGGTGAGCGTTGGCGCTTCCTGACCTCATGGCCCTCCTGGCCTGGGGAATTGCTGTTGCTTAAAATCCTGCCTTGAGGTTGGCGGACTCAAGGCCTAACTACTCAAAAGAAGGCTCAGAGTTTAGTGGTCTGCTGGTCTATAGGATGGTCTCTTTGCTGTCTGGCCTGCAGGAAGAAGCAAGGGATTGTAGTGACCAGGGGAGGACTCTTCAGAAGAGGACCGAGCATAAGGCTGGTATCTTGAGAAGAGCTTGGGAACTCAGTCAGAGACGCATCTGGGATCAAACACACCAATCAGTTCACTAAAGATTGTCAGGTCTGTGGCAGAGACTGTGATTGAGCATCACATCGGTTACTAGGTTGGTGAGAGAGACCTATCCGGTGGTTGTTAAATCCAGCTGTGGAAGTGCTATTCGCTGGATATAAAAATGACCTCTAACTGCAAGATCCAAGGTACCTGAATCCTTTTCACCCTCTACTTTACTATTGCATATTTTTTTTTTTTTTTTAAATATCTCTTTATTTGAAAAAGTTATCCGATACAGCATATACAACAATCACATCTAAAAAAAGAAAGAAAGAGAAATACACAGATAGGGACTGCCATTAAAATCGCCAGCTCAATAAGATCATCCATTACTCCTATAGATTTCTCTACATCCGGTATGTACCAATTCAAACATGTCCATAAGCTGTAACCTTCAAAAAGGGAAACATAGAAATAATTTCTTCATTTTTCCCCTATTTTTTTCTCTCCCCCCCTTTTCCTCCCCACACCTGACATACATCCTCACACATACCCTGCATCCCTCTCATCCTATGTCATCCTCGCTCCACCTCTTATCCAGCTCTCTCCCAGTCCAACCATGCTTTCCATATTTTCTCGAATTTCTTATAATTGCCCCTTTTCTTATAGATATACTTTTCCCTACAGATCACTTCCCTTACTGCATTTTCCCATTCTGTCAATGTCGGGGCCTCCTTCCTCTGCCAATGCTGCGCGATAAGCTTTTTTCCCTGGAACAAGCATCTATCTCTTGCCGTCTGTATGTCCTTTGAAATCCCTCCCTCCCCCTTCAAGCCCAGCAGGCACTCCCCCGCCTCCACCCTCAGCGATGTCCCAAACACTAAGTTTATTTTCCCCACTATCCCTACCCAATATCTATGCAACTTGGGGCAACGCCAAAACATGTGGATCAAATCCCCATGTCCCCCTCTGCATCTTTGACATTTCGCATCGGGTCTCTTGCCCCACTTGAATAGTTTCAGGGGTGTATAATATGCTCTATATAACAGATACAAATGAGACATCACTTGCGAAGGAGAGAGAGTGACCCTGGGACCCAGCGCCAAGACTTGATCCCATTGATCGTCAGACATTGTTCCCACATCTTTTTCCCATCTAGCCCTGTTTTTATTTTCAACCAGGCCTTCTTGAGCTGCTCCTTTCAAGCATCCATACATGTCTGAGATCAGACCCTTTGTGGATCCCGCATCGATCAGCTTTCTCAAAGAGGTCATTTCGCACCACACTGGCGCTTCCTTCCCAAATTGTGCCTCCAGGGCGTGCCTGAGTTGCAGATATCTATAAAATGACCTGTTGGAGATCGCATACTCCTCTACCAGTTCCCGAAAGGACTTCAACCTCCCTGCCCTATATACCTGTGCAAGGTAGTGGATACCCAAACGGTCTCATTCCTTTACGCGCCCCATTTTTTTAAGCTCATCCCAGAGTTCTTTTAGCTTGTACCCAGACTTTACTCATCATCCGGGTAGTAGGACATTTGGTACAAAATGAGTCTGCCTCTAATCCCTCTGCCACTGTATCATGTCTAGTGTCATTCAATAAGATGCTACCCCCTGCTCCTGTTTCTCTTAGCCTATTACTGCCTCCGATTTGTTGCAATTGAGCTGCCAGGAAGTAGCCTCGTGGATCTGGTACCGCCAAGCCTCCCTTCTCCTCTGGTCGCTGTAGCGTCTCCAACCCGATCCTAGCCACCCCTTCCTTCCAGATAAGTTCTATGAATATACTGTCCATTTTTTTGAACCAGTGCTTGGGAATCCAAACAGGAGAGTTCTGCATGACATATAAGATTTGAGGTAGCCAGACCATTTTAATCAGATTGCAGCGCCCGGCGACCGAGAGGGGTAGGCGTCTCCATACTTGACACTTCTGCTTCAGCTTTTTCATCAATGGAACTAGATTTCCAGATATGTACTGGCCTGGGTCTCTGGTGATATTAATCCCCAAGTATTTCATTTGCCTGACCACTTGGACTTGGGATGCCTGGTGCGGGAGAGGCTCACTCAGGGTTTCGATAGGCAGAATCACTGATTTCTCCCAGTTGATCAGTAGCCCGGAAAAAATTCCGAACTCCCTCACTATCCTTATAGCTGTTTCCAGTGTCTGCTGCGTATCCGCCAAAAATAATAAAATATCGTCGGCATACAAGGCCACTTTATCCACCCCTCTCCTCCTCTTGAATCCCTGTATGCCCTGTGCCATCCTTAGAGCCACCGCCAAGGGCTCAATTGCCAATGCAAAGAGCAGGGGGGACAGAGGACACCCCTGTCTTGTACCCCTGCTCAGCTGAAACCACTCTGAGCATTGCCTGTTGATTTTCACCTTGGCCCTTGGCTCGCTATACAGCAATCTTAGCCACCGAGCGAACCCGGGGCCAAGCTGATATTCCGCTAGTACCTTCCAGAAATAATGCCATTCCAGGGAATCGAAGGCCTTGGCCGCGTCTAGCGAAAGAATTGCTCTCCTACCGCTGTTTTCTATGGGGATTTGCATATTGAGATATACCCGCCTTATATTCGTGCTTGTGGATCTGTTTGGGATAAACCCAGACTGATCCGGGTGTATTAATTTAGGGATTATCTTGTTAAGCCTTGCAGCTAATACTTTGGCGAGGATCTTCACATCCGAGCACAAGAGCGATATGGGCCTATATGAAGACATATCTATTGGGTTCTTCCCTTCTTTTAACAGAAGTATTACTATGGCTTCTGCCATAGAGGGGGGCAAAGCCCCCTCCTCCCTAGCCCCATTGAATACCTCCAGTAATAAGGGTAACAGTACCTCCCTGTATTTTTTATATAGTTCTATGGGCAGGCCGTCCGGGCCCGGGGATTTTTGAGCCGCCATACCTCCAACAGCCCTCTGCAATTCTTTAAGGGTCAATGGGGCATCCAGCATTTCCCGATCTTCCTCTGATACCGGAGTTATCTCCAGCCCCTCAAAGAAACCCTGCATTTCCCCCTCTACATTTACCCTGGAGGAACTATATAGCTTCTCAAAATATATTTTAAATTCGTCTACTATATCCGGAGTGTTTTTTCTTATTTCTCCTTCCCTCCCTTTAATTGCCGGCACTGCACTCGGAGGGCCATTTGCCTTAATTATCAGAGACAGAGCTTTCCCAATCTTCTCTCCCTCTCCAAAAAAGCTCAGTCTCTGAAAGGATCCAATCTTTTCTGCCTTCTCCCGAAGCACCCTACTATACTCTTCTTGCCTCCTCGCCCAGCACTCGTGGTTAGCTTGGGATGGTGTTACTACAAAGTGCGCCTCTGACAGTCTTGCGTTTTCTTTAGCTTCCATTTCCTCAGCTTGCGACTGTTTTTTAACATACGCTATTCTCTGGATTAAAGCTCCTCGGATATGTGCCTTCAAGGAGTCCCAGACCACCCCAAGTGAAGCCGATCCTAGGTTTATACTAATAAATTCAGACAACCCCTCCATCATTTTCTCCTCCTCTCCTATAAGTTCGAGCCAAAAGGGATTAATCTTCCAGCTCCCCCTGCCATACTGTCCCCCCACCCTCACGGAGGCAATAACTGGCGTGTGGTCTGAGACGCCTCTTGGCTCATATATTATCTCCTCCACTACATTTAGTGCCTCTTCATTCCCCAATACGAGATCGATTCTGGACAGGGTGACATGGGTCCTGGAGTGACACGAATACTGCCTCTCTCCAGGATGCCTCCTTCTCCAGATATCTACCAATCCTAATTCATCACAGTACTGCAAAAGGGGACTCCTGTTGGCCTCTCCAGCTCCAGGCTTTGACGGGAACCTGTCTATGCTCCTGTTCATCGTCATATTAAAATCTCCCAGTGCTATTACCGGTGTCCCAGGGAAGTCTGCTACAAACCTGGCAAAGTCCTCCATTACCTCTGTGCAAAATGGGGGGGGGGATATACACATTCGCCAATATATATCTTCTGTTTTCTATTAAACAAGAGAGGAAAATATACCTTCCCTTTTCATCCAACCTACTCTGCCCGCAGGAGAAGGCCAAATCTGTGCTTATCAGTACACTCACCCCTCTCGAATATGATGAGTGAGTGGAGTGAAACTGCGTCCGGAACTGCTTATTGCTTAAAGTTTCGAGTGTATCTTTAACCAGATGTGTCTCCTGCAGGCAGAGTATCTTGACATTCCCCTTTTTGGCTATTGAAAAAATTATTTGTTTTTTAAGCTTATCCCTTACTCCTCTTACATTCCATGAACATTATCCGTATCCGGGATTTTACCACTCCCTCCTTTAATGCTCATGGGCCGTTCTATCTAATACCGTTGCGATATTTTGATCTCCTGTCAAAACTAACCATCTCCCAATACAGGTGTAATAAGGGGATACGTAGTATATCTCCCTATCTCTTACCCATCCCTCTAATCTAACAACCTGAATCCACTCATATCCACTCACACCACTC
Organism: Lithobates septentrionalis; assembly: GCA_037952835.1. NCBI lineage: Eukaryota > Metazoa > Chordata > Amphibia > Anura > Ranidae > Lithobates > Lithobates septentrionalis. The sequence goes on from JBBDGP010000824.1 coordinate 194,499, forward strand.
CCTATCTTCCACCTCTGATTATATACGTGCCTTTCCCCCCCCACCCCCCACCCCCCAATCCCCCTCGCCCTCCCAGCGCCCCCCCTCCTCCCCACCTCCCAACCCCCCCTCCCCCATTTTACCCCCACGCCCACTTTGGGGCCTAACCCCCGGGCTTCTATTGTGACCTTCAGAAAACTTTTTGAGGTTTGAAAACAAAAAAAAGGAAAAAACCGTGAACCAAGTCCAGTGGGGGGGGACTTTTCCCCTCTAAGAAAAAAAGAAAATATTTTGTGCTATTACCTTGTGCGTAAATTGTGCATTTTTCTCTATAGGTATATTATATTACTATTTACTTAATCCCCCCCTCCCCCCTCCCCCGCTCCACTCCCCATTTATCGCATTGACAAGAAAAAAATCCAGTGAAAAAACAACCAAAAAATAATACAATAAAAAATTCAAAGAAAAAATCCAGTGGAAAAAAGAAAAAAAAAAAAACCCAAAAGATAATACAATAAAAAATTCAAAGAAGAAACAGGATAAAGTTCCAAACAGCACCTAACTTCCCTTTCCTCTCTTAATTCTTTCCTCAATACTCTCTAGCCAAGTTGACACTTCATTGGGGGTAGAAAAAAACCTAACTTCTCCCAGAGCTGAGACCCGCAATCGCGCCGGGAACAAAAGCGCGTAGTTGATTCTAAGTTGTTGAAGCTTACGCTTGCAGTCTCCAAATTTAGCTCTTTGCCTCTGCAGCTCAGGGGAGAAGTCTGGGTAAATTGAAATCCTAACTCCATTATGCTGGATGTTCCTTAACTCTCTTGCCTTCTGTAAAATAGTGACTTTGTCCCGAAAACATAAAAGCTTAAAAATAAAGGGTCTAGGGTGGCCTCCTGGTGCTAGAGTTTTGGGACCTATTCTATGTGCCCGCTCAACAGCAAATGTAGCAGAAAATGAGTCCCTGCCGAACTTCTCCCTCAGCCAGTCCTCCATGAATTGAATGGGGTTGTTCCCCTCACAGCCTTCTGGGAGCCCAAGTACCCTCAGGTTCTCTCTGCGTAGCCTGTTCTCCATACTGTCCATTTTCTGTAGACAATCCCTTAGTTGGATTTTCATAAGTGCCACCTCTTGCTTTAATGGGTATACATCGTCCTCCATTTGGCTGAATCTCTCCTCAAGTGCTGTTGTGCGGGTGCAAACTGTACCCACTTCCCCTTTAACCACAAGCAGTTCATCTCTAATACTTTTAAATTGGTCAGACAGCTCAGTGATTGATTGCTTACAGGTATTGACAGCTGTAAGAATATCTTGCAGGGGTGGCTCTCTCTCACCCGAACTGCCCTGGTCTCCCCCTATCGCCCCTTCTAGGCCCAGGTTTTGTTGTTTATCCAAGGTCCCTCTTGAGGCTGAGCCTGCCAGTGGGATAGCTGATGATGAAGTTACCAAAGTCCCATTTTCCTGGGTCTGACTTCTCCTCCCAGGATGTCCCACCTGCTGTTGGCCCCCTCCTAAGTTACTGGATTTGTTAGGGGTTTGATTTGGGGTGTGCGCAAAGCGCTCTAATTTGGTGGCTGCTTGGTTCCCCTTCTCCTTAGCGCTGCGGGTTCCGAGACCCCCTGTCCCTTGCTGGACTGACCCATCCTCCATCCCCTTCTTCTTGGACATTCCTGATAGTATCCTGATAGTATGCTGCTTTGCCAATGCACCGTGCTAGCCCCCTGCCCTGTGATCTGAGCCTGTACAGCCACAGTCCCCTTGCCAGGATATCAGTGTTAATGTCTCTTCACAGCTGGGCTTTTTATGCTGTGGATGCACACACAGCCAGCAACTCACCCCTCCAGTGCTCCGGACGGGAACTTGTGCTGCTTGGTCCTTCCAGGGATTTCCAGCACCGCACAGCTTAGCTCGATCCCGAGTGTCAGCGCCCTCCTCTCTCACAGGGACAGGCGCTGCCGGTGTATTTCCTGGAAGAGCACTGTGCAGTTGGGCTCCGTACGGCTCCGTGCGGCAGTCCCGTCCACAGTCGCGTCCGCGGTAGCTTTGTTCAGATGCTCCGGGCAGTCTCCTAGATCCCGCGCTGTCAGACGCCGGATACGGAGCGAGGGGAGAGGGCTGAACTCAGTCACGGCGTCCTCTCTCGCCTCTCACCTCAACATCCGGTCACGCCCCCATCCGTGAGCATATTTTTTTTCTTTAATAAAACTTGGAAAAAAGACTAAGTGTTGGAGCCAGTGTTTTCAATTGAGCAACTGCTAAGGAACACCTATGACGAACACTGTGAAGATGGTAACGGTAAGCCCGAATAAAAATATCAGCAGCTCCTTCGGGGGTATGTTTGCTACATACTTAATTGCCCAACTAAAGGACGCAGAGGTCTCACCGCTTCTTCAGTTACCCAGTCAGTCCTGCCAGCAACTTCCACTCATCTGGCGCTTCCCATCACCTTCCAGTTTCCAGGCAGAAGAGTGTCTATAACAGCAATTGTGATTGTTTCATCGACTTGGCATTCGCAGGTCAACAACGTATCCTCTCCTTTCCAAGAAACAGGGTCCTACTGTATTTCTGGCCGATGGCTCCTGTGTAAAGTCTGGACTGGTGACTAAGGAGACCCCTTCATTGCTGACTTTGACCCCTACCAATCACAAGGAACTTTTACGTCTAGACGCAATTTTCTCACCTCTGTTTCCTGTCATTCTGGGCCTACCATGGCTTCAGGTCCATAACCCGCTGATTGATTGGAGCTCTGGCAGCATCAAGTATCAGTCTTCATACTGTCAGGAGCACTGTCTATCTGAGCCCATCATGCCACCCACTGCGCTACTTTGTATGGACATTAATACTGAATTTTACCAAAGGGTGCCTGAGGCCTATCATGAATATCTGGACATTTTCAGTAAGTGGGGGGCAGACACCCTACCTCCACAAAGAGCCTACGATTGCCCCATTGAACTCCTGTCGGGGGCTGCAATTCCGTTTGGTCAGACCTTCCCTCTGTCTGAAAAGGAACTAGGTGCCCTGAAGGAGTACATTGACGAGAGTCTTCGAAAGGGGTTCATCCACCCTTCTACTTCCCCTGCTGGGGCGGGAATATTCTTTGTGGAGAAGAAGGACCATTCTCTACGGCTGTGCGTAGATTATCGCAAACTCAATAAAATCACGGTGAAGAATCGTTATCCCCTTCCCTTGGTTCCAGAACTTTTCCAAAGACTTCGCTCCGCTTCCATCTTCACCAAACTTGACTTGAGGGGAGCCTACAACCTTATCCGCATATGTAAGGGAGATGAGTGGATGACTGCCTTTCGCACCCGTTTTGGCCACTACGAGTACCTTCCGAGAGTGCTGTCGGAGGGGTTCTGTCCCAGCGCCAAGGTCTCAAGAATCTGATTCACCCTGTAGCCTTTTTCTCTCGGAAGCTTGCCCCTTTTGAGTGAAACTGCGATGTCGGCGATCGTGAACTTCTTGCCATAAAGGCCGCCCTTGAGGAATGGAGGTATTTGCTAGAGGGGGCAGCACACCCAATATTGATATATACGGATCATAAGAACCTTGAGTATTTATGGACTGCTAAAAGGCTGAAACCCCACCAGGCCCGTTGGGCACTTTTCTTCTTGAGGTTTCTGTTCCATATAACCTACAGACCTGGGTCTAAGAATGTCAAGCCTGACGCGCTGTCGTGTATGTTTGAAGATCCTAAAGACTTGCCAGTGTCAGACACCATTTTGACAGCAGGAAACTTCCTATTACTACAGACCAACCTGGTGTCTCAACTAAAACAAGCATCCACAGTCACCCCTGCTCCCATCGGGGATACCCTTCAGGCAAGGGAGGGTCTTCTTTGGAAGGGGGACTGAGTTTTTGTTCCGGAAGGGGTTCGGATGCCGGTGTTGGGTTTCTGCCATGATCATCCCTTAGCAGGACACTTCGGGATTCGCAAGACCACAGAGCTGGTGCAACGCATTTTCTGGTGGCCTAATCTGGAAAGAGACTGTAAAAGCTACGTAGGTGCATGCACCACCTGTATCCAAAATAAGAGCACTCGAAACAGAGCATGGGGCTTGCTCAGACCTCTGCCTGTGCCCGACAGGCCTTGGTCCATGATTTCTATGGACTTTATAGTTACCACCTTCTGAAAGTTGTACGGCCATCTTTGTTATTGTTGATTGCCTGTCTAAGATGGCCCACTTCTTACCCTTAAAGGGTACACCATCTGCTGCAGAGACGGCTCGAGTATTCATCAGGGAAGTTGTGAGACTCCATGGGGTACCTGTTGATATCGTATCTGACCGAGGTGTCCAATTTACGTCCAGGTTCTGGAAATCACTCTGCGAGACTAGGGATGAGCTTCGAGTTCGAGTCGAACTCATGTTCGACTCGAACATTGGCTGTTCGCAAGTTCGCCGAACAGCGAACAATTTGGGGTGTTCGCGGCAAATTCGAATGCCGCGGAACACCCTTTAAAAGTCTATGGGAGAAATCAAAAGTGCTAATTTTAAAGGCTAATATGCAAGTTATTGTCATAAAAAGTGTTTGGGGACCTGGGTCCTGCCCCAGGGGACATGGATCAATGCAAAAAATTTTTTTAAAAACGGCCGTTTTTTCAGGAGCAATGATTTTAATAATGCTTAAAGTCAAACAATAAAAGTGTAATATCCCTTTAAATTTCGTACCTGGGGGGTGTCTATAGTATGCCCGTAAAGGGGCGCATGTTTCCTGTGTTTAGAACAGTCTGACAGCAAAATGACATTTTGAAGGAAAAAACTCATTTAAAACTACCGCGGCTATTGCATTGCCGACAATACACATAGAAGTTCATTGATAAAAACGGCATGGGAATTCCCCAAAGGGGAACCCCGAACCAAAATTAAAAAAAAAAAAAGACGTAGGAGTCCCCCTAAATTCCATACCAGGCCCTACAAGGTCTGATATGGATATTAAGGGGAACCCTGGCCAAAATTAAAAAAAAAAAATGATGTGGGGTTCCCCCTAAATTGCATACCAGACCCTTCAGGTCTGGTATGGATTTTAAGGGGAACCCCGCGCCAAAAAAAAAAACAAAAAACGGCGTGGGGTCCCCCCAAAAATCCATACCAGACCCTTATCCGAGCACGCAACCTGGCAGGCCGCAGGAAAAGAGGGGGGGACGAGAGTGCGCCCCCCCTCCTCCTGAACCGTACCAGGCCACATGCCCTCAACATTGGGAGGGTGCTTTGGGGTAGCCCCCCAAAACACCTTGTCCCCATGTTGATGAGGACAAGGGCCTCATCCCCACAACCCTGGCCGGTGGTTGTGGGGGTCTGCGGGCGGGGGGCTTATCGGAATCTGGAAGCCCCCTTTAACAAGGGGACCCCCAGATCCCGGCCCCCCCCTGTGTGAAATGGTAAGGGGGTACAAAAGTACCCCTACCATTTCACTAAAAAACTGTCAAAAATGTTAAAAATGACAAGAGACAGTTTTTGACAATTCCTTTATTTAAATACTTCTTCTTTCTTCTATCTTCCTTCATCTTCTGGTTCTTCTGGTTCTTCTGGTTCTTCCTCCGGCGTTCTCGTCCAATACTCCTCCGCGGCGTCTTCTATCTTCTTCTCCTCGGGCCGCTCCACACCCATGGCATGGGGGAGGCTCCCGCTCTTCTCTTCATCTTCTTCATCTTCTTCTCTTCTTCTTTTCTTCTCTTCTTCTCTTCTTCTCTTCTTCATTTTCTTCTCCGGGCCGCTCCGCACCCATGCTGGCATGGAGGGAGGCTCCCGCTGTGTGACGGCGCTCCTCGTCTGACAGTTCTTAAATAACGGGGGGCGGGGCCACCCGGTGACCCCGCCCCCCTCTGACGCACGGTGACTTGACGGGACTTCCCTGTGATGTCACGGGGAATGCCACAGGGAAGTCCCGTCATGTCCCATGTGTCAGAGGGGGGCGGGGTCACCGGGTGGCCCCGCCCCCGTTATTTAAGAACTGTCAGACGAGGAGCGCCGTCACACAGCGGGAGCCTCCCTCCATGCCAGCATGGGTGCGGAGCGGCCCGGAGAAGAAAATGAAGAAGAGAAGAAGAGAAGAAGAGAAGAAAAGAAGAAGAGAAGAAGATGAAGAAGATGAAGAGAAGAGCGGGAGCCTCCCCCCATGCCATGGGTGCGGAGCGGCCCGAGGAGAAGAAGATAGAAGACGCCGCAGAGGAGATGCTGGACGAGAACGCCGGAGGAAGAACCAGAAGAGCCAGAAGAACCAGAAGAACCAGAAGATGAAGGAAGATAGAAGAAAGAAGAAGTATTTAAATAAAGGAATTGTCAAAAACTGTCTCTTGTCATTTTTAACATTTTTGACAGTTTTTTAGTGAAATGGTAGGGGTACTTTTGTACCCCCTTACCATTTCACACAGGGGGGGGCCGGGATCTGGGGGTCCCCTTGTTAAAGGGGGCTTCCAGATTCTGATAAGCCCCCCGCCCGCAGACCCCCACAACCACCGGCCAGGGTTGTGGGGATGAGGCCCTTGTCCTCATCAACATGGGGACAAGGTGTTTTGGGGGGCTACCCCAAAGCACCCTCCCAATGTTGAGGGCATGTGGCCTGGTATGGTTCAGGAGGGGGGGGGCCACACTCTCGTCCCCCCCTCTTTTCCTGCGGCCTGCCAGGTTGCGTGCTCGGATAAGGGTCTGGTATGGATTTTTGGGGGGACCCCACGCCGTTTTTTTTTTTTTTTTTTGGCGCGGGGTTCCCCTTAAAATCCATATCAGACCTGAAGGGCCTGGTATGGAATTTAGGGGGACTCCTACGTCTTTTTTTTTTTTTAATTTTGGTTCGGGGTTCCCCTTTGGGGAATTCCCATGCCGTTTTTATCAATGAACTTCTATGTGTATTGTCGGCAATGCAATAGCCGCGGTAGTTTTAAATGAGTTTTTTCCTTCAAAATGTCATTTTGCTGTCAGACTGTTCTAAACACAGGAAACATGCGCCCCTTTACAGGCATACTATAGACACCCCCCAGGTACGAAATTTAAAGGGATATTACACTTTTATTGTTTGACTTTAAGCATTATTACAATCACTGCTCCTGAAAAAACGTCAGTTTTTAAAAAATTTTTTTGCATTGATCCATGTCCCCTGGGGCAGGACCCAGGTCCCCAAACACTTTTTATGACAATAACTTGCATATTAGCCTTTAAAATTAGCACTTTTGATTATTCATGTTCGTGTCCCATAGACTTTAACGGTGTTCGCGTGTTCGAGCAAACTTTTTTCCTGTTCGCATGTTCTGGTGCGAACCGAACAGGGGGGTGTTCGGCTCATCCCTATGCAAGACCCTGAAGATCAAACTCTCTATGTCATCCACATACCACCCACAGTCTAATGGACCAACCGAATGGACTAACCAAACGTTGGAACAATATATCCGTTGCTTCACATCTTTTGTCCAGGATGACTGGGTGTCTCTCCTATTATTAGCTGAGTTTTCTTATAACAACTCCTGTCATTCAGCCACTAAACAGTCTCCATTCTTCGCAAACTATGGCTTCCATCCCACCTTCTTCCCCGATCTTGTCTCCGAGTCCTCAGTTCCAGCCGTCTAGAATACGGTAGACTTCTTCAGTCGTAAAAATAAATTATTGTGGGCGGGGCCTAGCAGAGCAGACATGCATTGTTAGAGCTCCACACCGCTGAGCAGAGAAGAGAAGGACAAAGCGGAGCCTGCAGGCTCAAAAGGTATCCATTTGAACCTTTTTGCCCCAGGGAACAAACTGTGAAAGTTTGGGCAGGAAATATGGTACTGGGAGGAAACCGTGGCAGAAATAAAAATCACCTCACAAAGAGCTCACAGGCACTCACTGCAGCTGAAGCAGCTCCAGTCACCTCACAAGATACAGCATCAGGACGCTCTCACAGACAGAAAATGTCACAGCAAGACTCTCCATTTGAGTCAGATACAGAACAAATCCTCTCACAAACTTCTCCACAAGCCTCCTCAGTATCCCCAGTAATATTATTACAATTTGAAAAGATGCTTCATAAGGCTTTAAAACAAACCTCAGACCAAATAACAAAAAGCCTAACCAAAGAAATAAGAGAGCTGGGGAACCGCACCGCAGCCTTAGAAATAAAAATGGATGAAACTGAAATTACAACCCAAGAAAATATAACAGAATTGGAACAATTAAAAAAAGAGAATTTAATACTTCAAACTAAGCTCGAAGATTACGAAAATAGGGCCAGACGTTCAAACTTGCGCATAAGGGGAATACCTGAGACTGTGACAGACCTGCAATCTACTATCACTGCTCTATTACAAGAACTAAAGCCAGATATCCCTATTGAATGTTTAGAACTGGACAGAGTACACAGAGCCCTCACAGCCAAAAAGAAAGATGGACCCCCACGTGATATAATCACAAAATTTCATTATTACAGAACGAAAGAACAAATACTAATTGCTGCAAGAGAAAAAAAGGAACTTAATTTTCAAGGACACAATTATCAAATTTTTGCTGACCTATCCCAACTTACTATTACTAAAAGACGATCCATGAAACCCCAACTAATGGAACTGCAACGCCACAACATTATGTATCAATGGGGCTTCCCCTTTTCAGTCAGATTTAACTACCAAGGTACAATTTACAGAAGCAGATCAGTAGATGAACTACAACAAACCCTTTTAAAATTAAATCTGACAGAACCCACAAGCAGCAACTCTCCCACACGCAGAAGAATGGCGTCATCTTCACCTTCAGGCAGCACCCAAAAAATTTCAGAACAAAATGGGAATTATCATTCTCACAAAAGAGGCCGTTATGCCACATCATCCATGGACCAAGAAGATTCAATGGACTGACATCCTAATTCCTGATATCTCTTCATTTATTATACTAAGAGATGGCTCTCTATAAAAAACCTGTATTTATAACTGAATGTAACTGCATTCTGATAGTCACACACTGTGTGGGATCATGTTACATTCCAGTTATATTTCTTATTACTTCTGATTCATATAGCCTTAGAATATATAAGTGAAATAAGGAAATTCTTGTTCAGTTATATATTATCAGGTAATAACAATAGATTTATTACTTTTTAGGACAAATACGTTCAATAATCCAGAAGTAATGGAAGCTTTTTCTTTCTTTTCTTAAAACAAATATATTATTACCTAACTAGTTCCTAGAATTATGTTTTTGTTTATTCTAATCTGAAGCAATACAACCTCAATTTTATGAGTTAACATATCTAAACAGTTACATATGAATAAACTATGTAATTGTTTACTCTAAAAGGGTTAAAATCCCAAAATAATTCAAACTATCTTCATCAATACCAAAGTTATTAACAGTACCTTTCTAACTGAATTATTTAGCCTAAGGCAAGACTAACCATATACAACCACGCTGGAATAAATAATTTCAACAAAAACTATATTCTGCACTCCAATTAATGAAACATCATTTTGATGTCTTTTGACATAGCACTTCTCTCCTGTAAGCGGAAGATCCCTGTACCCCCATTAGCCCTCCTCATTCTCCCAACCATATTATGTGGGAGTGTAACGAAGGCACTTATTCCCCTGAGAGAGATATTTATTCTCTTTCACGGGTAAATTGTGATTACTTGCAAAAAATAATTTATACAATGTATCATCTAATCTCATATGATTTTTGTTTACTCTTTACTCCAGAATTCACTGGTTTCTTTTCTATCTATTCATCTCTTCAATCCACACAGGTTGATCTGCGCAGTCAGCTCTGCAAAACAAAAAGTAAGTCAAAACTATTTGATCTATTGCCATGGCACCACTGAATATACTTTCCCTGAATGTTCAGGGAATAAATGTCCCTCAAAAAAGGACCAAAGCCTTCCGTACTTTCCATAACAAGAAGGCTCACATAGTATGCCTCCAAGAAACACACTTCACCAAAGATTCTACTTCAAAATATATTTCTCCTTTTTATCAACAAATTTTACACGGCTTCTGCCTGTACCAAGCAAAGGGGAACTCTAATTGCATTTCACCGATCCACACCATTCACCTTATCAGAAATTAAAGACCCAGAAGGTAGATACCTGATACTCATGGGTTATATAATGGATACAGCAATCACGGTGATTTCCTACTACGCTCCTAACAAACAACCTACACCATTCCTCTCACATATATTACAAGTGATTAATACACACAAAATAGGAACAGTGATAATGTGCGGGGATTCGAACCAGGTCCTCCTCCCATTTCTAGATAAATCACCTTTTACACCATCCAAAATAACCTCTAGATTACCTTTTTCTCAACTTCTTTCCAAATACAATCTGGTAGATTCATGGAGAGAAAGTAACCCAATGAAAAAGAAATTCACTTATTTCTCGCACCCTCATCAAACCTTCACCAGAATAGATCATATTTTTCTAACAATAGGAATGATACCAGAAATTATTGCATCAGATATAATTCCGAATCCGTGGTCTGACCATAATGCAGTATACACTACTATAGCCTCAGCCATACCAAAAGCGCATGACCCAACGTGGTACTTACCGGACATAATGCTCAAACACCCACTACATCAGATGGCCATTGAACAAGCTTTAAAGGAATACATATCAATTAATAATACAACAGACATCTCCCCAATAACACTGTGGGAAGCTCATAAGCCTGTCTTGCGTGGTACAATACAAAGACAAATGGCACTATTTAAACGGGAACGCAAAAATCTAGCAAAAAAACTAGAACTCAATTTTAATGCAGCCTACATATCATTTCAAGATAATCCATCTCAGAGTACAAAATCTCATCTGGAAAAATCTAGATTGGAATACGATCTATTTCTCACTGAGTCAGTTGATAAATCCCTCAAACGCTCCAAACACAATTTCTACATGAATACAAACAAACCAGGTACATATTTGGCTCGGGCATTAAATTCAACTAACAAATCTTTCAAACCAATACGTTTGAAATTATCAAAAAATGTTTACACTTATAATCCAGTTAAAATAGTCCATAAATTTCACTCACATCTCGCAACTTTATACAAGACAAACAATGAATTTAATCCTACAGAAGCTGAATCCTTCTTCTCAAAAATAACCTTACCTGAGTTATCTCAGAATCAAAAAAGCAGTTTGGATGAGCCTATAACTATAGATGAAGTTGCTAACGCAATAAAAGACCTAAAACTTAACAAAAGACCAGGCCCAGACGGCTACTCGGCTTTATACTATAAAACATTCTCAGAAATACTCTCTCCCATTCTCACTGAAACTTTTAACAAACTTCTAGATGGACATTCTTTTCGGCAAGAAACACTAATGGCAATTGTTTGTATGATCCCAAAACCCCTTTCTGATGATACTTCCTGTGTGAATTATCGGCCTATCTCTCTGGTAAACCTCGATATTAAATTATTAGCAAAAATAATAGCAAAACGCCTCAATAGCATTATAGGAAAATTAATACATAGAGATCAAGTAGGCTTCATGCCAAATAGACAGGCAGGCGATAATATACGCAGGGCAGTGTTATTGGCACATATTGCTAAAAAACGGAAAATCCCTTTATGTTTTCTATCTCTCGATATTAAGAGGGCATTTGACACAGTATCCTGGCAATATATGCAATATTCATTACAAAAATGGGGTTTTGGACCCCACTTTTTAACATGGATCAAGGCATTATATAATAAACCCAAAGCCTATATAAAATATGCTGGATACAAATCTGAAGCCTTTAATATCGAAAGAGGTACCCGACAGGGTTGCCCATTATCTCCCTTATTATTTGCCCTTATACTCGAACCCATGGCCCAATACATCAGAACAAACCAAACTATAACTGGCATTGAAGTAGAAGGTATTACACACAAATTATGTATATTTGCAGACGATATATTACTTTTTCTATCATCACCACAGGTCTCTGGTCCTAACTTAATACCAGCTCTTGATGGATTTGCAGCCCTATCCGGCCTTATGATTAATCCTAAGAAATGCCTAGTGCTTAATATTTCCCTCACAAACATGGAATTGATCCCGGCTAGGGCTGCACTCCCATTTACATGGGCAGAAAAATCAATCCCATATCTTGGAATTCATTTAACAGCATCTCATTCTGACTTATTCTCAACCAATTATCCTCCTGTATTAAGACAGATCACAAATCTAATAAAACAATGGTCGCAACTTCCTTTATCCTGGATAGGGAAGATTAATGCAATCAAAATGACTATTCTACCCAAATTGCTTTATCTATTCAGAGTCCTCCCTATTCCAATTTCATCCTATTTTTTGAGAATAGTACAAAAAAGAGCAACTTCGTTTATATGGGGCTCTTCTAAACCACGTATACCTATACACACACTACATCTTCCCAAAAATAAAGGAGGCCTGGGATACCCTAATTTTACTAACTACTACAGAGCAGCACATTTGGCCAGTCTGTCCAAATACCATGCAAAACAGGAAATCCCATTATGGGTATTTATAGAGGCTTCAGAAAATGACCCTCTATTAATATCAAATTTATTATGGCTTGATCCTAAAGACCGCTTTAAAATTCATAATCCCATAACTAAACACTTCTTATCTCTCTGGGATAAACTAAAAACCAAATATCAGTTACAATCTCCACACAATCCTCTCCTTTCTTTTATCAGAAATCCGGCCTTTTATCCGGCATGGATCTACCCAAATTCTTTTAAAGCTTGGACAACATCAGGCATTCAGACACTAAATGACTTCATAGCATCTAAATCATTCCTTTCATTCCCATCGCTTAGAGAAAAATATGATCTACCAAACTCTGAGATATTTAGATATCTCCAAATCAAAAATTTCTATACACCATTCCTAAAGGGGGATACACCATTATCCCAATTATCCATTTTTGAATCAATCTGTACAAAAGATCCATTTGCTAAAGGTACAATTTCATCACTTTATAATCAATTATATGGAGTAGCAAATCTTAATAGACCCTCTTACGTTCAGAGGTGGGAGGAGGACCTGGGACGAACTTTAGAAGACACGGACTGGTCTAACATATGGCTCAAATCTAAGTCATCTTCACCCAACATCTTAGCACTGGAGACAAATTATAAAGTCCTAACTCGCTGGTACCTTGTACCCGCTAGAGTGGCAAAATATTCACCTAATACCTCAACTCTTTGTTTTCGAGGATGCCCAGAAATAGGCACATATTTACACATATGGTGGACGTGCCCAGTAATCCAAACCTTCTGGAAGGAAGTCTTCGTGATTGCATCTAAAATATTTAAAAAAATAATACAACCAGATCCATATTTAACTTTACTTAATCTAAAACCGGAATGGTTAACACTCTCTCAATTCAAACTTATGATCCAACTAATAACGGCTGCAAAACAAACAGTGGCCAAGGCATGGAAATCTCCTACATTGGTACTAGCAGAAACAATTCACAGAATGAATAATACAATGTCCCATGCTAAGATGGTAGCCATCGATCAAAATCAAATTCCAAAATTTGAAAAACTTTGGCATCCTTGGATAAAACAACAGTTCCTATCAAACTTCAATGACTCTGTCCTGTTGCCATGGTAACAGATTAAATGACTTACAGAGACACCCATTCTAAGGCTTCAAAGAGAACTTAAAAGAATAATAAACTGACGAGCGGGACAACCTTGTGGACCATACCTCTACCTTTCAACCCTTTTTCTTCTTTCTCTTTCCTTTTCTCCACCTTACGATTAAAGCTCATTATCAGAATTTATTTGACCTATATACACTCTACTTGTAAACAATATGTATAGTAGGTATAAATCATTTAAATACCTACAAAAGTAACTAAGGAAATGATATACATCTTTAATTTAGGTTTACGTGAACCCAATGTTTAATATTTGAAATTTCATGATATTTACCTATATAAACCCTACTGTAAAACAATGAGCTTACTTTATAGATCCTTGTAAACTTACTTTATGTATCTTTATAACATTGTATACTCAATAAACTTCTTTTGACAAGGAAAAATAAATTATTGCAAGAAGCTATAACCAAGGCACAGGAAGATAATAAAAAGGCTTTCAACAGAAGGAGGAGGGGAGAACTGATCCTGCAGCCTGGTGACCAGGTTTGGTTGGCCACAACCAATCTGAGATTGGCTTATCCATCTAAGAAGCTTGCTCCAAAGTTTCTGCGACTGTTTCCTGTAAAGAGGAGAAATAACAACGTTTCCTATGAACTGTCTTTACCGGATTCCTTCAGGATACATCCAGTGTTCCATGTATCTTTATTAAAATCCACAGTGCCGGATCCCTTTCCTAATCGGGGGACTAGACCGCCTGAACCAGTGATCATCAATGGGGATGAGGAGTTCGAGGTGGAAGCAATTGTAGACTGCAGGAGGAGAAGGGGTCGTCTGCAATACTTAATTAAGTGGAAGGGTTATGGGCCAGAGGAAAACTCCTGGGAACCTCAGCAGGATGTGCACGCTATGGACTTGGACCACACCTTTTTCCGCAGCCACCCCCAGAAGAAGAACCAACTGGGCATCCGGAGGCTGCCCGTAAGGGGGTGGCAGTGTCAGGGAAGACGTCTGCAGAGTACAGCTGTTGCTTCCAGGCGCACACCTGTGCGCAAGCACCAACCAAGAAAGAACTGGTGCCAGTCGGCCTTTTTAAATGGAGCTTCAATGCTGGCAGGTTGCTGCTTGGTCTACAGCGTAACCTGAATTCTGATTCCTGTTTGTTTGACTTCTGCTACCGATCCGGCTTGTTCCCGACTACCGCTGACTGCTTCCTGCCCTGACCGCTGGTTTCCCACGGACTGATCTCTGTCTTCAGTTCCTGTTACCTAGCATCTGTTGCTGAACCTGCCTGTGACCTGACTACGCCTCTGCCTGCTGTCTATGCCTGATCTGCCCGTCTGTTGCCAGAACCTGCCTGTGATCCGACTACGCTTCTGCCTGCTGCTTCTGCCTGATCTGACTGTCTGCTGTCTACCCGGCTTGTCTGATCCTGCTTCCGGCTGTACAAGCCTGCTTTGAGCCTCTGCTTCCTGTGGTGCATCTCTGCCTATCTCCTGCAAAGTCCACCAGCCATCAGCCACCTCACCTGCCTGCTACCTGCTGTGTGTCCAGCTTCCTGTTGTGAGTTTGTGGCTACTGCTGATACAAATTTCTGGACTGATCGTAGGCACTCTTACCCCGCCGTGCTCCTGAGCCTGCTGTCCCACTATGGGCTCTGGAGCCGGAGCTGTACAAGAGGCCTTCCTCTACACATCAGGCTCACCCACCAGGTACGTGACACACTGATATCAATACAGAGGACAAAAGTGATGAAGATATTGATCTTAATACAAATGACAGAAATAATAATTTTAGATATGTTGATATCAATACAGCTGAAGATTTGTTTGGATATGTATGCATAGGACAGGACAATATGATTGCTGTATGCAATTATATTTCATTCGTAGTAACAATGTTGAAATCAAAGTTAAGTTAATATAAACAATGGGTAATCCGAATATCAAGCCGCCCCCAATTCAAAACCACCCCCACTGCGCCACTGGATGGAATATGAACCAGTATGGAGTGAGGCTCAGTGAATGCCCACTCAATGTGCAATAAATATATATATATATATATAACTCACTTAATGAAAAGTGACAAAAGTGAAAAAAAATGTGTACAAAAAGAGAGCTGCCCCTTTAAATGGTCAACAATGTTAGAAATTATCTGATCTCATATATCCTTTTAATTCACCGAACCCTCTCCCAGATATATAAGAGCAAATAAGAGGCGCTCATATCCCTAGTGTTAAAGAACACATATGCTGTATTCCAATCAACTAATATAAAGTGTGCAAGTTCATGCATTCGCTAGATGGTGTAAACCAACTCTGGTTAAACCATGCAATATTAAATCCAATGTGTAAGTGAACCAAGCTGTGACAGCATAATTCTATTAAATAGCAAAAACCCCAACCAATGTGATTCACAAAAATCCGTGATAAAAGTGCAAATCAAATAATAAATGAATTACAAAAAATTAATTTACAGAAAACTAATTCTATAAAACATGAAAAATCAGTCCTTAAAAATCTTGTGACAAAAAATTGTGTATAACGTGATTAATTTGTGAAACAAGAAATAATCGCACAAATCTTCTATGGTGCAGTGATCTTGAAAATGCTGAACTCCACGTGTCTTTCACCTCACCACCGTGAAACGTGAATCCACTCCCAAAGGAATCTCACTCACCGGAAAATTTTGCCAGCACTCTCATGCACGGCATAAAACGCTTAGTAGCCACACTCCAGAACAATCCAATATGCAGTCATTCCACAGTGTTAAGAATCAATCCACATGTAAAAAAATGAAGAGCTCACATAGCGTAAACCAGCACGGCACGTTTATTAAAAACCACTACAATCTTCAATGGAAACACTCACATTTTAAAAATTGTAAACCAGCAGTAAAAACCTTGTGATTCACAGCAACTTCAAATTAAGTGGATAACTCAGAATAACAAATGGTCACGGCGGACCCGAGGTGTATGGATGCCAGGACTCACGGTCTCTCTCACCCCCCTCCGTAGCGCGCCGTGCAGTGACAGAATCTCCTCCGTCTAGTATGGCTCTCAGCGTTGCTCGTCACTTCTCATAGCCACGCCCCCGACATGTTTCGTCATAGATCAGACTTATTCATGGGATTCATCAGGGGAGGGGCCAGGACGGAGCGAGCAGCGTACAGCGGATTAGTGAAACAGCTGAGCCGGGAGAAGCGCATACCCCGCGGCAGACCACACTATATACCCTTCTGGAGCTTTCTATTGTTTGGTGCACAACAGCACCCATAAAATGTGAGTAACCCTTTGTGGGAAAGTTGTTTGGTTGGAATAAAGCTGTTAAGTGGAATTACACTATATAGTTTCTTTTTGTTCTCATGATTAACATCTATGGAGCCTGAGTGACCCAGAGTGGAGATCGATATAGCGTTCCCATACAGCCCAGGGGGTGGCTACATAGCGTGTTTTGACACAAGGTTAAAGCTGTGTCACACGCTCTAAGGTGAGCGCAACCACTGTGGGGGGGGCACTGTGGCACAATATTACTATTCAGAGCACTGGAATTTGGCACATTGGATCACCTGGGAACCCAATGGAGATTTATGGACACGGAAGCACTTTTTAGTTGCAATTTTGGGACACTTATATAAGAACTTTATATCAAGGCTTTTTTCTGCGTTTTTTGCATGCTGCACGTTAATTGAAGTACTACATGCTTTTTGTTTGCAGTCACCGTTGATTTTTATGCACAATTGTATATATATATCTTTTTGCACTATATGCACTTTTATTGATTGTCCATAGGTTCATACATATGCACATTGCACAGAAGTGATACTATATTTTTTTCACAGGAGTATTTTTAATATTCTTTTCAGCATAGTTATGCATAATGGATGATAATGATGAGATATTTTGAAAATATAATTTTTTAGGATCTTTCTCTGCAGTACATTTATCTAGCGCAACGCAATTTCTTTTATATTATGGTTATTAAACCAGCTAATATAATGGGTCCATCTATATTACGTCTTCAAAATATTACTTTTAATTTATTGACAAGTGAACAACATTCTCATATAGCCAGAGCATGTTTAGAGATCCAGACTGAATATTCCACTAATTTTAAAATAATTGCGCAAGCATTTCAGAGTGGAATAACTCCTCTTGGCATTTTACAGAATTTACCCAGAGAATATGTATATGCTATAAATCATACAGATTTATGGGTAAATAAATGGATAGGATGCAATCAGGATGTATGTTATAGTTCTTCTATGATTCCAATAGCAGGGAAAGAACAAATATTGGTTCCAATTACTGTCTTGGGATTACCGGTCAGCAATACACAATTATTATATTATAAATTAGAGTATACAGATTTTGGATTTAACCACTTGCCGACCGCCTCACGCCTATATACGTGAGCAGAGCGGCACGGGCAGGCAAAATCACGTACCTGAAACGTGATTGCCTTCCCGCGGGTGGGGGGTCCGATCGGACCCCCCCCGGTGCCAGCTGCGGTCGGCATTTGGTTGGAAGCGATGGGAGACGAGGGGGAGGCCATCCGATCGTGGCCCCCCCCTCGCGATCGCTCCCAGCCAATGACAAACATCCCCTGCCTCTGTATAGTACACAGAGGCAGAGGATGTGATGTCATCTCTCCTCGGCTCGGGAGTTTCCGTTCCAGCGCCGAGGAGAGATGACATGTAAGTGCACCAACACTCACACACACACAGTAGAACATGCCAGGCATACCTTACACCCCCGATCGCCCCCCGATCGCCCCCCGATCCCCCCCCAATCACCCCCCCCCTGTCACAAACTGACACCAAGCAGGTTTTTTTTTTTTTTGTTTTTTTTTTCCTGATTACTGCATAGTGTCAGTTTGTGACAGTTAGCAGTGTTAGGGTAGTGACTGTTACCCCCCTGTAGGTCTAGGGTACCCCCCTTACCCCCCCTAATAAAGTTTTAACCCCTTGATCACCCCCCGTCACCAGTGTCGCTAAGCGATCATTTTTCTGATCGCTGTATTAGTGTCGCTGGTGACGCTAGTTAGGGACGTAAATATTTAGGTTCGCCGTCAGTGTTTTATAGCGACAGGGACCCCCATATACTACCGAATAAATGTTTTAATCCCTTGATTGCCCCCTAGTTAACCCTTTCACCACTGATCACCGTATAACCGTTACGGGTGACGCTGGTTAGTTTGTTTATTTTTTATAGTGTCAGGGCACCCGCCGTTTATTACCAAATAAAAGTTTAGCCCCCTGTAGGTCTAGGGTACCCCCCTTACCCCCCCTAATAAAGTTTTAACCCCTTGATCACCCCCTGTCGCCAGTGTCGCTAAGCGATCATTTTTCTGATCGCTGTATTAGTGTCGCTGGTGACGCTAGTTAGGGACGTAAATATTTAGGTTCGCCGTCAGTGTTTTATAGCGACAGGGACCCCCATATACTATCTAATAAATGTTTTAACCCCTTGATGGCCCCCTAGTTAACCCTTTTACCACTGATCACCGTATAACCGTTACGGGTGACGCTGGTTAGTTTGTTTATTTTTTATAGTGTCAGGGCACCCGCCGTTTATTACCGAATAAAGGTTTAGCCCCCTGATCGCCCGGCGGTGATATGCGTCGCCCTAGGCAGCGTCAGATTAGCACCAGTACCGCGAACACCCATGCACGCACCGTACACGCACCGTACACCTCCCTTAGTGGTATAGTATCTGAACGCATCAATATCTGATCCGATCAGATCTATACTGGCGTCCCCAGCAGTTTAGGGTTCCCAAAAACGCAGTGTTAGCGGGATCAGCCCAGATACCTGCTAGCACCTGCGTTTTGCCCCTCCGCCCGGCCCAGCCCAGTCCAGCCCACCCAAGTGCAGTATCGATCGATCACTGTCACTTTTTTTTGTAGCGTTTTGGTGAACTGGCAAGCACCAGCGGCCTAGTACACCCCGGTCGTAGTCAAACCAGCACTGCAGTAACACTTGGTGACGTGGCGAGTCCCATAAGTGCAGTTCAAGCTGGTGAGGTGGCAAGCACAAGTAGTGTCCCGCTGCCACCAAAAAGACAAACACAGGCCCGTCGTGCCCATAGTGCCCTTCCTGCTGCATTCGCCAATCCTAATTGGGAACCCACCGCTTCTGCAGCGCCCGTACTTCCCCCATTCACATCCCCAACCAAATGCAGTCGGCTGCATGAGAGGCATTTTCTTTATGTCCTCCCGAGTACCCCTACCCAACGAACCCCCCCAAAAAAGATGTTGTGTCTGCAGCAAGCGCGGATATAGGCGTGACACTCACTATTATTGTCCCTCCTGTCCTGACAATCCTGGTCTTTGCATTGGTGAATGTTTTGAACGCTACCATTCACTAGTTGAGTATTAGCGTAGGGTGCAGCATTGCACAGACTAGGCACACTTTCACAGGGTCTCCCAAGATGCCATCGCATTTTGAGAGACCCGAACCTGGAAGCGGTTACAGTTATAAAAGTTACAGTTACAAAAAAAAAGTGTAAAAAAAAAAAAAAAACACAAACAAAAATAAAAAAAAATAGTTGTCGTTTTATTGTTCTCTCTCTCTATTCTCTCTCTCTATTGTTCTGCTCTTTTTTACTGTATTCTATTCTGCAATGTTTTATTGTTATTATGTTTTATCATGTTTGCTTTTCAGGTATGCAATTTTTTATACTTTACCGTTTACTGTGCTTTATTGTTAACCATTTTTTTGTCTTCAGGTACGCCATTCACGACTTTGAGTGGTTATACCAGAATGATGCCTGCAGGTTTAGGTATCATCTTGGTATCATTCTTTTTAGCCAGCGGTCGGCTTTCATGTAAAAGCAATCCTAGCGGCTAATTAGCCTCTAGACTGCTTTTACAAGCAGTGGGAGGGAATGCCCCCCCCCCACCGTCTTCCGTGTTTTTCTCTGGCTCTCCTGTCTCAACAGGGAACCTGAGAATGCAGCCGGTGATTCAGCCAGCTGACCATAGAGCTGATCAGAGACCAGAGTGGCTCCAAACATCTCTATGGCCTAAGAAACCGGAAGCTACGAGCATTTTATGACTTAGATTTCGCCGGATGTAAATAGCGCCATTGGGAAATTGGGGGAGCATTTTATCACACCGATCTTGGTGTGGTCAGATGCTTTGAGGGCAGAGGAGAGATCTAGGGTCTAATAGACCCCAATTTTTTCAAAAAAGAGTACCTGTCACTACCTATTGCTATCATAGGGGATATTTACATTCCCTGAGATAACAATAAAAATGATTTAAAAAAAAAAATGAAAGGAACAGTTTAAAAATAAGATAAAAAAGCAAAAAAATAATAAAGAAAAAAAATAAATAAATAAAAAGCACCCCTGTCCCCCCTGCTCTCGCGCTAAGGCGAACGCAAGCGGCGGTCTGGCGTCAAATGTAAACAGCAATTGCACCATGCATGTGAGGTATCACCGCGAAGGTCAGATCGAGGGCAGTAATTTTAGCAGTAGACCTCCTCTGTAAATCTAAAGTGGTAACCTGTAAAGGCTTTTAAAGGCTTTTAAAAATGTATTAATTTTGTTGCCACTGCACGTTTGTGCGCAATTTTAAAGCATGTCATGTTTGGTATCCATGTACTCGGCCTAAGATCATCTTTTTTATTTCATCAAACATTTGGGCAATATAGTGTGTTTTAGTGCATTAAAATTTAAAAAAGTGTGTTTTTTCCCCAAAAAATGCGTTTGAAAATCGCTGCGCAAATACTGTGTGAAAAAAAAAAATGAAACACCCACCATTTTAATCTGTAGGGCATTTGCTTTAAAATAATATATAATGTTTGGGGGTTCAAAGTAATTTTCTTGCAAAAAAAAATAATTTTTTCATGTAATCAAAAAGTGTCAGAAAGGGCTTTGTCTTCAAGTGGTTAGAAGAGTGGGTGATGTGTGACATAAGCTTCTAAATGTTGTGCATAAAATGCCAGGACAGTTCAAACCCCCCCCAAATGACCCCATTTTGGAAAGTAGACACCCCAAGCTATTTGCTGAGAGGCATGTCGAGTCCATGGAATATTTTATATTGTGACACAAGTAGCGGGAAAGAGACAAATTTTTTTTTTTTTTATTTTTTTTTGCACAAAGTTGTCACTAAATGTTATATTGCTCAAACGTGCCATGGGAATATGTGAAATTACACCCCAAAATAAATTCTGTTGCTTCTCCTGAGTACGGGGATACCACATGTGTGGGACTTTTTGGGAGCCTAGCCGCGCACGGGACCCCGAAAACCAAGCACCGCCTTCAGGCTTTCTAAGGCCGTAAATTTTTGATTTCACTCTTCACTGCCTATCACAGTTTTGGAGGCCATGGAATGCCCAGGTGGCACAAACCCCCCCCAAATTACCCCATTTTGGAAAGTAGACACCCCAAGCTATTTGCTGAGAGGTATAGTGAGTATTTTGCAGACCTCACTTTTTGTCACAAAGTTTTGAAAATTGAAAAAAGAAAAAAAAATTTTTTTTTTCTGGTCTTTCTTCATTTTCAAAAACAAATGAGAGCTGCAAAATACTCACCATGCCTCTCAGCAAATAGCTTGGGGTGTCTACTTTCCAAAATGGGGTAATTTGGGGGGGGGGGGGTTGTGCCATCTTGGCATTTTATGGCCTTCAAAACTGTGATAGGTAGTGAGGAGTAAAATCAAAAATGTATGCCCTTAGAAATCCTGAAGGTGGTGCTGGGTTTTCGGGGCCCCGTACGCGGCTAGGCTCCCAAAAAGTGCCACACATGTGGTATCCCCGTACTCAGGAGAAGCAGCTGAATGTATTTTGGGGTGCAATTCCACATATGCCCATGGCCTGTGTGAGCAATATATCATTTAGTGACAACTTTTTGTAAATTTTTTTTTTTTTTTTGTCATTATTCAATCACTTGGGACAAAAAAAAAATATTCAATGGGTTCAACATGCCTCTCAGCAATTTCCTTGGGGTGTCTACTTTCCAAAATGGGGTCATTTGGGGGGGTTTTGTACTGCCCTGCCATTTTAGCACCTCAAGAAATGACATAGGCAGTCATAAACTAAAAGCTGTGTAAATTCCAGAAAATGTACCCTAGTTTGTAGACGCTATAACTTTTGCGCAAACCAATAAATATACGCTTATTGACATTTTTTTTACCAAAGACATGTGGCCGAATACATTTTGGCCTAAATGTATGACTAAAATTTAGTTTATTGGATTTTTTTTATAACAAAAAGTAGAAAATATCATTTTTTTTCAAAATTTTCAGTCTTTTTCCGTTTATAGCGCAAAAAATAAAAACGGCAGAGGTGATCAAATACCATCAAAAGAAAGCTCTATTTGTGGGAAGAAAAGGACGCAAATTTCGTTTGGGTAGAGCATTGCATGACCGCGCAATTAGCAGTTAAAGCGACGCAGTGCCGAATTGCAAAAAGTGCTCTGGTCAGGAAGGGGGTAAATCCTTCCGGGGCTGAAGTGGTTAACAATGAAAATTCTGAATTAGAACATTTAGATCTGTCATAATTTTTACAATTCCAGTCTAAAGTTATCTGTTTACCTAATCAAGACAAAAGTATATTTCATTCTTGTTATCATAATCATACATTATTTTCAGCAAGAATAGAAAAAGTTCAAACTATTTCTGAATTAATTACTCTTGTAGATAAAAAGAAAGTTTGTTTTCAGATCATGACAGACACAGAAAGGGTTAAAACTTTTTTCTCTTCTTGCACAAAGACAGAAAACCTAAATCAAGGCTTGTATCGTATAGAAGGAGACATTGTAGCAATAAGTGTTAAGGGGTTGCGAACAAATTTAACAAATATGCTTATGAAAAATATAAGTGCTTTTCCAACACAATACAATATATCTCAGATAGTTGAATTTCCATGGGAAAATGGGCAAATGTAATTCAAAAGGATAAAGGTTTATTAATAGCATTAGCTAAGGGACTTCAGAATGCAGAAATATTGTTTAAACATGAAGAAGGACATTTACAAGAAATAGCTCATCAATGGCCAGAGTTTTAAGGAAATAATTGGTGGAAAAAATTCAGTAAGAGTATGTCAATTTGGGGAAAAACTTCAATAACTTCAGCAGCAGGAAATATTTTATCACATCCTATAGTTATTCTTTTTATTATTATTATGTTATTCATTATATTTCAGTTATGTTTAATGGTTAGAATGAAAAAATGATGTTATCAAATTAGAAATGAGATCGGGAGAGGAGATGATTTATTGCAAAATAAGCTTAAAAGAAGAATGGGTTTTGGAGTTGCAAACTCAGTTACAAATGAAAATACATCTGGAAAAATTAGATCAAAGACAGAGTATTTGTGACATGAATGATGTATGAATGATTAGATATAAAATATGGTTATTATTCATATTTCAGAGGGGAATGTTATATCCCTTATATTCAAAATTTAATTTGGTTTTAAAAGGTGTGTATGTGAAGTCTTCTGAGTTAATAATCTACAGATGGTGACATTTGAACTGAGTTCTCAATTTCAAGAAGTTGTCAGATCATTTTTGATTGATATAACTGATTGTATTTTCATGAAGGAATTCCTATGTAATGGATATTATGTTTGAGAAATTATGTGTATACTCATTCTGTGAAAGGCCAATTCTCAACCCCCTCCCTTCCTGTGTCTGGTGTTAATTAGACATGCTGGTCAAATGTTACATACTCTTGACCCCCACCTTTGGAAGGGAGTAGAAGGGAGAGATATGGGAGTGTCTGGTTTTCGGCACAAATTTAGACAAAGAAACCAGACTTGATATAAGAAGGTCTCTTACATCTTCTCACACACTTTTTTCAACATACAGCAAGTAACATGCAGACAGCTGCTTTAAGAACAAAGAACACATCAGCCATTTTAGATAATATCTTAAAGCACGTCTTGAACTTATATTTTGGAAAGAACAAATTTATTTGATATCTTTTGAATAAATTTGAAACAACATTCATTTTGTATTCCAATGTACAACTTTTGCAAGTATTTTTTGTAACCTTTGTGTGCAAATAAATCACACAGTTTGATTCAAGTTGACTCAGTCATCCAATTCAGAAATTTGTCTCACAATCATCATTTCAAAGGTTTCGTAACTATTAAGCAACTTTTACAATGCTGAACCCAAACCCTACTGAAATCAGTGAAAGCCAAATCTTCCAATTCAAAAATGCCCATTTTCTGGGCTAATAGGCAAATGGTTGTCAAAAAATAATATGGGGGTTATACACTGCCCTTGGGAACATGTACCAGTGCAAAAAAAAAAAATCCATTGGGCCAGGAGCAGTGATTTTTTTTTTAAAGCACTGATATCTACAAATGAAACTTTTTTCCTGATAGCTCCATGTCAGCCTACCACTCCCTCTCCCAGGCCAGCGTTCCTTTATTTTCCTCCTCACCTTGCAGGATCAAGTAGCTCCCCTTACCTGGCTGCAATAAACTTGTGGCCAACCACCTGTTGCTCTCCAGGTGCAGACCCCGCTTTATGGACCCTTTACCTATTCATGACCATGTATGACCGCTACAGCTCGGTCGCACAATGCTGGGAGGGTGTCATAAGACATCATCCCATGATTGTGCTTTCTGTGCCCCCTGCGGCATGCATCGGTATTGATCTGTGATCGCTGTGTCCTCCAGGCACAGCTGATCACAGATCGGGGTAACGAGCCAATCACAGCGGCTCTTTACCATGTGACCAGCTGTGTCCAATCACAGCTGATTACAGTGTAAACAGGATTTACCGGTTATCGGCAATTCTCTCCTCACCCTGACAGCGCATGAGGAGAGAAGAGACAATTAGTGGCAATCCACAGAGGAGACATCTACACTGATAATTAGGGCATTGATCATCTGTGTCCTGATTATTAGTGCAGCCCCAACAGTGCCCACCTGTGCTGCCTATGTGTGCCCACCAGTGCTGCCAGTTGTTCCCATCAGTGATGGGAGCTCCCTGTCAGTGCCCATCAGAGAATGCCTGTCAGTGGCTATCAGTGATGCCTATCAGTGCCGCATATCAGTGCTCATCATTCCTGCCTATCAGTGCCCATCAGTGCCGCCTCATTAGTGTCCAGTAGTTCAGCCTCTCAGTAAAACATATCAGTGCCCATCAGTGCCGCCTCATTAGTGCCTATCAGTGCAGCCTCTCAGGGCAACATATCAGTGCCCATCAGTACAGCCTCATCAGCACACATCAGTGAAGGTGAAAGATTACTTATTTACAAAATTTTATAACTAAAACAAAAAAAAACCTTTTCTTCAAAATTTTTGTTTGTTTAGCAAAATATAAAAAAACCCAGTGGTAAATAAAAATCACCAAAAGAAAGCTTTATCTGTCTCAAAAAAATGACAGTGTTTTATGACTGCACAATTGTCATTCAAATGCAGCAGAAAATAGAAAATTGAAAATTGGCCTGGGCAGGAAGGGGGTGAAAGTGCCCGGTAGGCAAGTGGTTAAAATTTAAGTTCACCTTTTTTTTTAAATCCAGATCCCCTATGTACCAAAAAATGTACCTCGGTAACAGAAAAATAAAAGCTTTCATTGATTTTGAAAACAAGTCCTTATCTTAGCCCTTACTGTATTTCTTACTGTATAAGGCTTCAGCGACTCCTTGGTATACAGACAGAGACAGAGAAGCCAGTGAGACACAGGAAGGAGTTTACCAGCTGACCTCATTAGCACACCTTCACCCATCAACTAAGTTTTCACAGCATCCCCGTTATCTCTCCACGCGTGCATTTGCCTGGCTTCCCCAGCGTCCCTTCAGATGGGCTCAGGGTGCATGCTAAACTCCCTGGGGCCACATGCAGCCCACTGGACACCCCTGATGTTGTGCAAGAGCCTGCCTAATTGGATACAGAGTGATTGGATAGATAGAGATTATACAATCAGATTGTATAGTGTATGGTCACAATTATGCACCTGAAATTACCTAGTTGCAGGGGCGTTGCTATGTCTACAAAAAATCTGTCTAGAGCCCATAGCAGTGAAGTAAAGAAAGGCTTCCCTACAGTCAAGCATGGTGGTGGGAGTGTCATGGTCTGGGGCTGCATGAGTGCTGTCGGAACTGGCGAGCTACAATTCATTGAGGGAGCCATGAATGCCAACATGCACTATGACATACTGAAGCTGAGTATGATCCCCTCCCTTCAAAGACTGGGCCGCAGGGCAGTATTACAACATGATAACGACCCCAAACACACCTCCAAGATGACCACTGCCTTGCTAAAGAAGCTGAGGGTAAAGGTGATGGACTGGCCAAGCATGTCCATCACCTGGTGGAGGAGCACAAGGTCTCTAACATCCACCAACTGCGTGATGTCATCATGGAGGAGTGGAAGAGGACTCCAGTGGCAACCTGTGAAGCTCTGGTGAACTCCATGCCCAAGAGGGTTAAGGCAGTGCTGAAAAATAATAGTGGCCTCACAAAATATTGACACTTTTGGCCCAATTCGGACATTTTCACTTAGGGGTGTAATCGCTTTTGTTGCCAGTGGTTTAGACATTAATGGCTGTGTGTTGGGTTATTTTAAGGGGACAGCAAATTTACACTGTTATACAAGCTGTACACTCACTACTTTACATTATAGAAACGTGTCATTTCTTCAGTCGTGTCACATGAAAAGATAGAATAAAATATTTACAAAAGTGTGAGTGGTGTATTCACTTTTGTGAGATACTGTATGTATATATATAAATATATATATAATATCGCTACATATCTGAATGCGGATCCCATGGTTTGTTGATATTGATATATATAATTAAACAATATTTACACAATATATCTCACTACCCACATATTTGACTGAGGAATATAGAAACCCAACTGTTGGCCACCTTTACCGTATATAAATTAAATACATTTGATATGCGGGAAGAAAATAAAGCAAGAGTCATTTGCTTCAGTTTTTTTTAATACATTTTTTTTTTCAAGTTTAAAATTTTTATTGTAAGAGAAGAATAAGTGTAACAAGAATTATCCCTCGCAGGGGAATCAAATGAAAATAAAAGTTAATAGTGGTATACGTGTTTACAAAAGCTATCCAAACAGATCAAGGGTAACAAATATCGATTGGACAGATCTGCTGCACTTATCAAGGATAGAACTGAGGGAGACATAAATGTTGAAGAGGTATAATGCACATAGACAGTTGGGAAATAAACCGCCATCTGCCTTGGAGCCTTGGAGCCCCAACACCCCAAATGGGTTCAGACTGTGTGAGGGCCTCAAGGTCTCCTGGCTTTTGGATACAGAACATGTCGAAGCACATTAATAGGGGGGCACATAATAACACATGAACCCCCATTGATAACCTGAAAAGAGAATCTTCCTCATGAACAAAAAATGGATCTGTTGCAGGGGCAACTGAGCATAAGCAATGCGGCAAAACCACAGCAACTTGTGCCAAAAACAACTCAGTGTAATAATATGGGAGAGAGGGATTCCTGTAACATTCACATCCAATCTACTCACCAGCAGGTGTTGATAGGGAGAGTGAATATTGAGGTAAAGAAAAGAAGAGAGAGAAAAATAGATTGAGGTAGAAAATGAAGAGAGAAAGAGGACATTCCGACAACAAAATCTTAGGATTTTTTCCGACGGATGTTGGCTCAAACTTGTCTTGCATACACACGGTCACACAAAGTTGTCGGAAAATCAGATCGTCGCGGTGACGTAAAACACGTACGTCGGGACTATAAATGGGGCAGTGGCCAATAGCTTTCATCTCTTTATTTATTCTGAGCATGCATGGCACTTTGTCTGTCGGATTTGTGTACACGCGATCGGAATTTCCGACAACGGATTTTGTTGTCAGAAAATTTTATATCCTGCTCTTAAACTTTGTGTGTCAGAAAATCCGATGGAAAATGTGTGATGGAGCCTACACACGGTCGGAATTTCCGACAACAAGGTCCTATCACACATTTTCTGTCGGAAAATCCGACCGTGTGTACGGGGCAATGGAGGTTTTTTCCTGATACATGATCCAGGAAACTTTTTGTTTGGTTAAATGTATGGAGACCTTTGGGGATTTCCAGGCCCAAGCTATTGTCAGTTTAGCTCCTGTGAGGATATAGTGGGACAAAATTTGGTTGTTTTTAGAGAGATTGGGAATTTTCTGGTTTAGGAGGGCTATTGTCAGGATTTGGGGGACCGCAGAGCCCTTGACTTTGCGGATTAGCTGGAAAAGTTTATTCCAGTAGCCCCTAATCCTGGGGCACTCCCATAAAATATGGGGGAGAGATCCCAGATGTCCACATTCCCTGAAGCATAGGGGGGAGGACTGTGAATAAAATTTAGCTAGGCGTGTTGGTACCAGGTACCAGAGTGATAAGACCTTGAGGTCTGCTTCAATTAGGGGAGTGTTTAGAATCCCTTTGTAAGCACCTGTGAAGTGGGAATGCCAGGTGTCTAGGTCCTATTCGAACTCAAGGTCACACTTCCAGCTCTGAATATATGACGCTTTCTCAAGCGGTTCAGCTAAGGCTGAGTAAATCAGGGAGAAACCGCCCCTCATGTCCATGGCTGTGGAACACCACTGTTCGTAAGGGGTAACAGTTAAGGGGAGCGATTCTTGGGAGGAAATTGAATGTAGAAAGTGGGCTATCTGGTGGAAGCAAAATTTTTTTGTGGGGGCATTTCCAGTTTCGAGATGCATTGGGTCAGTTTAAGAGGGCCGCTTGAATTGACAAAATGTCCTATTCGATATAGACCTTTATCAAGCCACCATTGAAATGCCTTGATATCCATCCCTGGTGGGAATAGGGGGTTATTGAAAATGTGGGCGAGGGGTTGCCACTTGGATGTTATGGTATTTAGTTTATGTAAAGAGTCTTTAGGGGGGCACCAAATAAGGTAGTCAATAGTAAAGTTGGGGACAGCCTGTCGCTCCATTCCTATCCATTCGGGTTTAGGTCCTCTGGAGTAAATAGCTGATATTTGGCTTAGCTGTGCTGCCTGGTAGTACCAGCAGATATTGGGCAGACCTAAGCTTCCTTTCCGTCTGGGTCTGAAGAGGGTCTTTTTAGGAAGTCTGTGATTTGATTTTCCCCAGGTGAATCAAATTATTGATGACTGTAGGTTATGGATATGGAGTTTGGGGATTGGTAATGGGAAGGGAGCAAAATAGGTATGGTAACCTTGGGAGGAGGGTCGTTTTGATAGCGTTTATCTTACCAAGCCAGGACAGTTTGTGTAGAGACCATTGATCAAGATCATTATTAAGCTTTTTGAACATGGGTGGGTAATTGTATTTATATAGTTGGTCAATATTGGAAGTCAGATGGACGCCCAGGTAAGGTATGGAGGAATTACTCCAAGCGAAGGGGAAGTGGTTCCATAGTCTATCAACCAGGGACGTGGGAGAGGAGATATTAAGGGCAACCAATTTAGACATAATAACTAGCAATCCCGAGACCTGACCAAATTTGTGAAGGACTTTTAAGACATTAGGGGTGGAAATGAGAGGGGAGGTTATAAAAAGAAGGACGTTGTCCGCGAGGAGCGCACATTTGTGTGTTGAGTGGCCACATTTGACTCCGTGAATGTCTAGGTGATTTCTAATGGCAATGGCTAACATTTCCATGCCTATGGAAAAAAGGAGGGGGGGTAGTGGGCAGCATTGTCTCGTTCCTTTGGTGATGGGAAAGGGGTCAGAGAGGTGTCCTTGGAGTCTGATCTGGGCCTTTGGGTGGGAGTAGAGTGCTTCTAGAAGGTTGAAGAAGTGTGAGCCAAATCCCCACCTTTCTAAAGTATTGAAAAGGTAAGGCCATATGACAGTATCAAAGGCCTTCTGGAGGTCAATGGATAAGAGAAAGCCTTCTTGTGCAGGATTGCCATCCCAGCCTGACTTCAGTAGGGAAATGATGTCTATAGCTCTCCTTATCTGGTCTGGGCCCTGCCTCCCCGGGATGAAGCTTACCTGGTCTTTATGCACATAGGACCCTATGAAGGAACCTAATCTGTTGGAATAAATTTTTGTCATTATTTTTAGATCATTGTTAATTAGTGATTAGTGATATAAATTCGCTGTTGAGTCTAAGGGAGAATCTTTGTCAAGGGAATTGAAAAACTGGACCAGATAAGGGGTCAGCACATCAGACAAGGTCTTGTAGTACTGTGTCCATCAGGGCCTGGGGCTGAGCCTCTTTTTAGCTCTTTTATAACCTAACTTCTTCTTCGGAAATGGGGTCTTCCATTATAGAGCGATGGTGGTCAGAGATTTTGGGGAGGGGGATGTTATCAAGGAAAGAGTTAATTGTATGAGTGGTGCTGGTATTCGGCCTTGAATATAGGTTTGAGTAGAATGAATGAAACGCTTCGAGGATTTGTTTGGGGTTTTGGGTCAGGGTACCCATTAAAGATTTAATTTTGGGGAGGGTGTGAGCTCTGTGTTTAGATGAGAGCTTTGCTGCAAGCTGGGGGCCAAATTTGTCTGAGTGGAGATAAAATCTACCATTCACCCATCTTAAGTGTTTCTCTGCGCTAGAAGTGAGAGCCGTGTTTAGGGCAATCCTAGCAGCATCTAAGAGAGCCAGGGAGGTGGGTGAGGGATTGTGTTTATGTGTCTTGCTTATGGATTGAAAGTTTTTCTCTAGATTGACTATGTCCATTTGCTTCTCGCGTTTGAGGCGTGATGCTAGCTGAATAAGATTACCACTGCTTTATGGGCTCCCCATAATGAGCTTGGAGAAATGTCTGGGGTGTCGTTAAAGCGGAAGTATTCCTTTAAATCTCTTTTGATTTAAAGCGCAGTGTACAGGATTGGTGAGGAGAGTTTCATTAAGGCGCCATTGTGGGGGGCTCGCTTGGGTTAAGAAACCAATGATTTTAATGGAAACCAATGAGTGATCTGACCAGGGGACTTCACTTATAGAGGCCTGAGAAGCTAAGTGGATATCTGAAGTATGTAGGAATATATGGTCTATGCGAGCATAAGTCCTATGAGGAGCAGAGAAATGGGTGTAATCCTTAGCTGTAGGATGTAGTTCCCTCCAAGAGTCTATCATGCCTAATGAGATAACGAGCCGAGCTATCTGAAGGCTCTATTTGGGGAGTCGTTTGAGTTGGGTTTTGTTTCGTGTCGATCTATCTAGTAGATGGTCAAAAGCGACGTTGGAGTCGCGCCCATGATCACCTTGCCTTCAAGATGTGGGGAGAGGAAGGTTAGCATGGAACAAAAAAGGAAGCTTGGTCTTTGTTAGGGGCATAATTTGAGATGAGGGAGAATAGTGTTCCATTTATAAGTCCTTTGACTAGGATGTACCTTCCTTCTCTGTCCTTGATAGTTTGGGAAAGAGTGAACGGGGTGCGTTTGGAAATGAGGATGACAACCCCTCTCTTTTTGTCATCTGCATTGGCAATAAAAAAGGTAGGGTAATTGCGGTGCAAGAAGGAAGGATCAAATCTCTTTGGGAAGTGAGTCTCCTGGATTAAGATGATGTCTAGCCCCCTAGTGTGGTAATTATGGAAGGCCTTACATCTTTTGATTGGGGAATTTAGACCCTGTGCGTTATGGGATGCTATTTTAAGAGACGTCTGTTTGGGAGTGTTATAAGCCATGGACATGAGGGTATGAGAGCAAGTGCATGTACATATTTCTTACTCGGTCTGTTTGAGTGGGTTCATCCGGCTGGGTAGAATAGAGCCAGCCTTGGATCTGCGAAAGCCTGATTCAGTAAGCTCTCCTTGAAGGCACCTGGAGAGGGGGAGAAATAAAAGCAGACGAAGTGAAGAAAGACCAGGAAGGGAAAAGAGAGAGGAAGAAAATGAGAGAGGATGAGTCCAGCATATGAAATATTCTGGACTCTCTGATAGCAGGTTTGGGAGGACAAGACCTGCTCCGGAACCCTAAAAATGTGTAGGGTACGGATAGAGGGCAACCCAATTTTGGGGTTGCAAACCTGGTAACACCGCGGGAGGAAAACTCCTCAATGTCACAGCAGGTGGAGTGGCAAGCAGCCCCGCTCCGGCCGCAGGGCAGGAGGTGTAATCATATCATGCGAAAAAAAATGTATCTCCTGAACTGAGACAAAAACAATGAAAGGAAAACAAAAAACATAAAGCAAGCATTTAAATCGGAAAAATACCAAAAATGACCGCGCTTCATGAACACAAAAAAAAAATCAATAAGCTGCAGTCCCAATTTGTGAGGCATAACACAAATAAACAAATCAAAAAATATAAAAATGAACTGTGCTAAACCAAAATTGAAATAATATACTTTGGAATATATATCTAACACTATAAACACCAAATCTGACAGTATTAAAAAATAATAACATGAGGAA
Source organism: Lithobates septentrionalis (assembly GCA_037952835.1). Taxonomy (NCBI): domain Eukaryota; kingdom Metazoa; phylum Chordata; class Amphibia; order Anura; family Ranidae; genus Lithobates; species Lithobates septentrionalis. The sequence continues at coordinate 227,307 of JBBDGP010000824.1, forward strand.
TCAGATAAAGTGACATTAAAAATATGAAGTGAATATCAATGTAAAAAAAGTCCCAAGAAACAAAATTAGTATCCAAATGGTGATTAGATTAAACTTCTCAAATGACACCCAGTGAAGGATCCACCACCTGTAGTAATACACGCTTACCAGAGGCAAGCTACAAGACAGCTTGTGTGTGAATAGGATAACCATTCGATGGAGGCATCCCAATCCGACCTCACCAAGAGAGGAAGACAAGGCAGGAAGGCTCCGTCCAGTGGGTAGAGGTACTCAGCAAGGGGGACCCAGAGAAATAAAAAATAGGATCTCCATAGTGTAAATCAGTGTAAATCAGTATGAAACGTACGTCGGATGGTTGACGCGCTGACGTCATCGTTTTCATCTTGTCCCGAACGGGTGTCTTCAGGCCGGCCGGCTGTTTTTATCTTCGTTTATGCCTATATTCATGCAGTTTATGTAAGTGTAAACCCCCCTTTTTTAATAAACTCTTATCTACTGATTTACTGATTGACGGGGTAGGCGACGTAAGTGGCGTAGGTCACCGCAATCACCGCGGTGATCTATGCCAGGAAGTGGGAGCAAATACCTGTATTAGACAGGTATCTGCTCCCTCCTCCCCCCTGAAAGGTGCCAAATGTGACACCGGAGGGGGGAGGAATCCAAAAAGTGGAAGTTCCATTTTTAGGTGGAACTCCACTCTAACGTTTAGCCCTGGTGCACGAGGCTCTGGCATTTAGGTGTGGGCAGAGGATACAGGTGCACCATCCAGCCCTGCTGATGGCAGCCTTTTTTGAATTTCTACTCTATTCCATGGCTGAGAATTTATTTATAAATAACTTTTTTTTCTGCCCTCGAATATCTGTAAAATATACAGTGTGGCCCTTGAAGTAAAACGTTTGGAGACCCCTGGTCTATCACATAAAATCCCAATAAAATACATTTACATTTTTGTTTGTAACATGACAAAATTTGGAAAATTTCAAGTGTTATTAATACTTTTTCAAGGCACTGTATCTTCCTTTATTTGAAATGTTATCATAACATTGAACTATCATGATAACATCCCAATAAAGTAAGGATGTTGTGTTATCATTTCAAATGCACTGTGAGGGTCTCTCTTAGGCCGCTCTATACATATGCTCTATACTCAATACATTGGTGACTTATGAGAGGAAATCTCCCACAGTACTAAGAAATTGAGGTCTTTTTTATCCTTAATATTGATAGACCATCTAGAGGTAATTCTGAAAAACAATAAATTGCAGTTATGTTGTGAGTGCCCTGGACAAAATGTGACGATTCCTTTTGACAATGTTGTTAAATTTAGCATGGTGGAGGGTTGTAGACATGTGCAATTTGTTTCGTTCCGAATTCATTTTTTGTCGAAATTCTGCAAATTTGTTCATTCGGAAATATACAAATTAGCGAAAGACCATTTAAAAAATCCTTTGAAATTTTTTTTTTTAATCACTTACATCGTTATACGTCGGCACTGTGAAGAGGGATACCGTTGTTGTGGCAGCAGCTAGCTGCCATAACCTTGGTATCCTCTTCTTCAGTGGGCGGTCCCTTTTCAGATAGAAGTGGTCTCTGCAGCAGATTCACCACAAGATCACTTTTATCTTGGGCAGGAGAGGGCACCACCCCCCTCCCACCACACTCCGGGGGTCTCCGCAGCTTACCGGACCCACCAGTAGTGGCGGAGAAAATCGTGTCTTCTTACGGTAACAGCCTGGAGCCAAGTGAGGGGAAGATGGCCCCCACTCAGCTTCATAGCATTGACTAGCGGAAGTGACGTCAAATGTCTTCCTCCCAATGCTCTTAAAGGAGAATATTTTTTTTTCAAATTACAATTTTTTTATTGCATTTTAGTGTAAATATGAGATCTGAGGTCTTTTTGACCCCCAGATCTCATATTTAAGAGCTCCTGTCATGCTTTTTTTCTATTACAAGGGATGTTTACATTCCTTGTATTAGGAACAAAAGTGACCCAAAAAAATGTTTTCAAAAGGACAGTGACAAAATAACAAACAAAAAGTAAAATAAATAAGAAAAAAAAATGTAGGCGCTCCGTACCGCGAAGCTCGCGTGCAGAAGCGAACGCTTACGTGAGTAGCGTCCGCATATGAAAACGGTGTTCAAACCACACATGTGAGGTATCACGGCGTTTGTTAGAGCGAGAGCAACAATTCTAACCCTACACCTCCTCTGTAACTCAAAACTGGTAACCTGTAGAAAATTGGGCTAACGTTACTGTTGTCTTATTTTTTAATTCAAAAAAGTGTATTTCTACTATAGTCTTCCAGGACAGCCTCTGAGGCATAGGGCTCCTCCCTCCGGGGCAGGAAACACGTTCACCCAAATTGTTTAAAGGCGGTCCTCCAGGCCCCTTCAGGTCTTTGTGATTCCTGCTGGAATGGGAAGGACGCATGTTAGGAACTTGGGGCGCTCCATGTCTCAGGGCTGTCCTGAATAAGCACCTGAAGTTACCTTCTCCTCTGCCTCAGCACCCCTCTGTCCAGCCAGGGAAGAGATGGCTGCTGGTCCTGCTGCTGCTGCCATAAACTTGGAGAGAGTCAGACCCCTGGACAATGTGGCGGGACCCCGCCCCCATTACCCATAACATAGGTTACCTCATTCCTTCATCTGCCATCAGTGACCCCAGTCCGGAGGGCGGGCGGCGTCCAGTGCTGGTGTATGTCTGGTGAGGATATCTGCAGAGCGGCGCCTGTTCACCCGGTAGTTCCAGATATGGAGAGGAGGAAGTGCATGCGTCGGAGGCGGGGCTTCTGCGCCCCAATTAGCGGAAGGGACATGGCTTCCAGCGGGGCTACATCATCTGAGGGGGCCGGAGATGAGGTTCCGGTCTCCTGAGCATGACGAGTGGACGTGAAAGGCATCCAGAGCCGGTGACAGACCCATCAGAGGCTGTGGCGAGCACCGAGGAGCCATGGAGGGAACTGTAGCATGTCAGGTGAATGATTCTGGTTCTTCCAGCACTGGCACCTCCCAGGTAAGTATGGTGAGTGGTGGCCATGTCTTACTCTGGGGGGGTCCGTGTGACCAAATGTCTCTCCCTAGGTGGGGAACAGTGGTGGTGATGGTCTGGGGCAGGCACTCTTGGGCATTTTGTTTTTCTTTTCTTTGGCTTTTAGGGTAAAGCCCAGGACAAGGCCCAGATGCAGCCCCCCAGGAGAAGATGTGCTGTATGCGGGTCAAAGTTAGGCTCCAGGGCCTGGCTTGGTAGCACATGTAGACGGTCACATAGCTTGTGAGCTCCGCCAAATCTCCACTATATCATCCTGTTAACTGCCCACCGGTGCTTGTTTCCAAGGCCCCTGAACCCCCGCAGCACTTGCTGGATCTCTGGTGTTCCGGTTGCTGTGTCTCCTGCCCGCTGTAGCTATGTCCAGACACGGTGCTGCAAATCATTCTGCTCTGGACCATGCAACCCAAGATGGCGGATCGTCACTGAAATCTGCTAAGGCGACATACGCGGAGGCCGTACAGAAGCTGTTCTCACTGCCCACAGCACGAAATTCCTCGGCACTGCCTGGAGATGGGATGGCGGATCACAGCGGCTCGCAGTCTGATGCGGATGACACAGTCCCTCTGAAGGATCCATTGGCGCCATTGCTCCCATGGAACACTGTGAGTACACCCCCAGCCATTAACTCCCAGTGACCAGCTACATCCTCAGGCCTTGCTGGGCCGGAACCCACACCGAGAGTCACCTCCTGTAATCTCTCCATTACAGCCCTGGCCTCAGAGGTTAAGGGGGTTAAGGCAGAGATGTCATTCCTCTGCTAGGATATGCAAAAATTGAGAGACTGTACGTCTGCCATGGAAGGATGCATCAGCACCAGGATGAATGTGCTCCCCTGCAAAGAGAATCGCATGCCCAGCAGTTACTGGTGGCCAAACACTCTGCACGCCTTGATGATTTAGAAAAGAGGCTTTGCAGAAACAATGTAAGGGCTATAGGTATCCCTGAGAAAATGGAAGGAAAGAACCCTGTACACTTCATAGAACAGTGGCTGCTAACTACATTCGGGAAAGATTCATTTTCTCCAATGTTTGCGGCGGAGCACGCGCATCGTGTCCCCACCAGGCCCCTACCCCCAGGCAACCTGCCTAGAGCTTTCTTGCTAAAATTGCTGAATTATAAAGATTGCAATGTTTTTCTGTCCAAGGCCAAATCTACGGGGGACGCCCTGGTAATGGACAATTGCAAAATTTCATTGTTCCCCAACTTCTCAGCGGAAGTGCAAAAACAAAAGGCCCAGTTCAATGATGTGAAAAAAAAGGCTTTGCTCCCTGGAACTGCAGTATGCCATGCTTTATCCTGCCCGCTTATGCATGGTTGCAGGAGATGAAGTGCATTTCTTTGAAAAACCAACCCCAGCAATGCAATGGCTGGATAGGGAGGAACGCTCCATCCGGGATGAGATGGTCAGAAGACGAAGGGCACATTGATCATTCTTGCATGTCCTTTTTATACTAAGTCTCTTTTCTGCCTACTAAGAGATGGGTCAGTTTTTTTTATGATGATCCTGCAAAGGAGGTTAACTGTTCTCACAAGTTACCTTAACACAAAGTTGGCCTATGGCCAAGGCACAAGGCCTGTTGCCTGTTGGCTCTTCAATACGGAACTTAGCCCCCCAGTTGCTAGTCCCTCGTGGACACAAAAGTTGCCCTTTATTACTAAGTTGGACCCAGTTGGTCCCAGAGTTTCTCACCTGCTTAATCTTTCCTCCCACAGGTATTATCTCTATGGTTGTGTACTGTTCAATATTGTGTGGGACTGTGAGTGCCTGTATTTGATTGATTTGCTCTGCAGCGATCTACAGGATAACTGTCTATGTATCGAACCTGATCTGATGTTATGTGTCATGTATGTATTTGTGTTAAAACCCCATGGCTAAGCATAATGTGATTACAAGTTGGGATGTGCGTGGTCTAGGAGACAGAGTGAAACGGTTAGCTGTATCCCACGTGGTTAAACGTCTGGGTTCATCCTTAGTGTGTTTGCAGGAGACACACATGTCACCAGACCAGACGTCTCCATTCTCACCCCGTGTGTTTGGCATGCAGTTCCACTCTGCTTTCTCCTCATATTCTAGAGGGGTCAGTGTATTAGTTTGTACAAATGTGCCCTTTACGTGTTCTACCTCGCTCATTGACCAACATGGTCGTTATATCTTCTTGTGTACCCTCGATTGTGTTATAGCTAATGTTTATATTCCCCCACCTTTCTCAGTTCAAGTTGTAAAACTTTTAGCTAATTTTTTGGCACATCATCCTGGTGAACCAGCACTCATTGTCAGGGATTTTAATAATTACCTGGATGCAGACCTGGACAAGTACTCTACTAGGGCGCACTTGATACTGGGAAGGGTCCAACACCCTTCGTTCAGCTCCTATCTGAGCTGGGCTTAAGGGATGTTTGGAGACTCAGACATCCGGGAGTGAAATGTTCTTCGTGCCACTCGGTCACATATGGCGGGCTCTCTAGAATCGATCTTGGTCTGGGCAATGGCTTGTTGCTCCCATTAGTGTCCTCCTCCAGTTACGAGGCAAAGAACTGTATCTGATCATTCTCCCTTGTGTATCCAAATTACTACATCTGGCATAGTCAAAAGGACTTATTGGAAAATCAACCTGTTCTGGTTGTTGCTGTTTTCTAACCATGCCCACTCCCTGGGCTCATATAGGCAAATCTCATTATTAACAACAGATGCAAAACTCCTGGCTAGGGTTCTGGCTACTAGGTTGGCTAAAGTCATCCATAAAATTGTTCATAAAGACCAATCTGGTTTCATCCCCTCTAGGTCCACAGCCCTAAATATCAGGCGACTGTTTCTTAACCTCCAGTTGCCTGTGGACAACCTAGGTAAAAGAGTCATCTTGTCTTTAGATGCGGCTAAGGCATTTGACAGCGCCGAATGGTCTTACCTATGGAAGTTGCTAAGGTGCTTTGGGCTGGGAGACAAGTTCATAGCTTGGGTGAAGCTGCTATATGCGGCTCCTACCGCTAGGCTACGCATAAATGGAAATCTCACAGACTCTTTTCCCCTTTTCAGGGGCACGCGACAGGGGTGACCACTTTCACCCCTGTTGTTTGCTCTAGCCCTGGAGCCATTGGCGGCCACAATAAGATCTTCTCCTTCTATTATGGGCTTCAATAGGGAATCTACGCGGATGACACTCTCCTCTATCTTGGTGATGCTACTGAGTCCCTTACTAACGTAATGTCAGGGATCCAATACTTCGGCTCTTTGTCAGGATTCTCTATCAATTGGAGTAAATCGGTACTTTTGCCTATGGACAACCCAACAACTTTGTAGCCGGTTGCTGCGGAATCCCTACAGGTAGTTACCTCATTCAAATATTTGGATGTCCAAGTGTCTATCAACCCTTCCAAATTTGCTACCCCTTTTCAAGAAACTCCAAATGACTGGTAATACTTGGTGTAAGTTGCCACTGTCAGTAATTGGTAGTAAACCTAATTGAAATGGTGTACTGTCCTCAATTGTTGTACATAATGCATAATTCCCCTCAGTGGATTCCACATAGATGGTTCACTCGCATTGACACTCTATTCCGATCCTTGATATGGAAAAAACAAGTAGCTAGGATTCATCTCTCCACACTGCAGTATGGCAAAGATCGGGGAGGGGCGGTGGTGCCTAATCCAAAGTTGTATTTCTATGCCTCTCAGCTACAGCACTTGAGTGGCGGTGGATTACCAACTGAATCCGACCCGATAAATAGCTTGTTGCAGACTGGATCGCTGACGGTGACCACATTAGCGAGTTTAGAGGCTGGTTTACCCAATCTACCACAATCAGCTCCCACTATTATACTTCTGAACAAATTATGGACTGTAGTTAAACCAAGTTTGGGAATAGCGGCTTTTCTAGACCTTACCCCACTATGGCATAATCCAAATCTAGCAGAGGTACATAAATTAGAGGATTTTCAGTCATGGCAACTAGCTGGCATTTGCAATGTTTCCCAATTATATAATCAAAATGTGCTAAAATCCTTCATGGACCTTCAGGCGGAATTTAATTTACCTAGACAACAGTTTTACCGATATCTCCAGTTGAGACATGCTCTACAAGCTCAGGGGCGCTTAACTTCCCTCTCGTTATCAAGCCATCCTTTGGTACGAGATGTCTTCTACGAAATAGAGAAAAAAGGCCTAATATCCTATATTTAGTCATTGTTACTGTCAACTCTACAAGATCCGGCAACTTTACCATGTAGGAGGGGATGGACACAGGATCTGGGAGAGGTAGATGACGAAGCCTGGGAGATGTGTTTGCAATCTGGTCCGATTACATCGGTCTCACAGTCCCACAGGTTGTCCCACCTATTTCTTTTACATAGGGCTTATCGCACACCCATTCAGTTGCATCGCTGGGGTAGGAGGGAGTCTCCACTGTGCCCTAAATGCAATAGGGAGGAAGGCTCTCTAATCCATTTAATCTGGCCTTGCCCCAAACTGCACCGGTACTGGGGGGAAATAACCAAAACCATCTCTACTGTATTCCAGGTTGAGGTCCCATTGGACCCCTTAATCTGTGTGTTAGGAGCTATTGATGAGGAAAAATTTACACCCCCCATTAACATAGCTGTGATAAGACTACTTTATAATGCCCATAAGTTAGTGGCTAAATTCTGGCTTTTCCCCATGCCTGCCTACTAAGAAACAATGGGTGGACCAAGTTAATTATATCCTTATCAGGGAGCAGCTGACATATCAGCATAGAAATGCAAATCGCAAATTCCATTCTATATGGCAGGCCTGGTTGCGAACTCCAGGGCTGGCTCCTCCGCAATTGGTCTTGTACCAGCTGCTACAAGCCTGAGTGGTGCGAATACTCGGGGGGATGTAGCATTGTTTGTTAAGATTGGTAACAGGGCAAAACCCACAATCGATCGATGTCTCATTTCTCGGATTTATCTTATTTAGGCACTCACAGACCTTAAAGAGGCAACCTCTCTATGTACAGGCGGAATGAGGACGAACATGTTCATTTTCTTGCCCGTTGGCCTTCTGTTGCTCTGTGCTGGGTTGGCGGGCTAGCTCTTGCCTACTCTGTATAGATGGCTGTTATTGTTGTCAAAAGATTTCTAGGTATCATTATGCACTACTTTTGATTAAAAAAAAAAAGTTAGGCTCCAATTGGGAGAAACCACTTTGCCCTAAATGTGTCAGTAGTCTGGTCAAGAACGATTCTGTGACGGCATGTCATAAGATCCTTGCGTCCCTTAAGGATGAGATTGCATCCACGTTCCAATTTTTTAAAGGGATGATGGATAGGATGCAGGGTCCCTCTACGTCCCTTTTCAGAGCAGAAGGTATGCCTGTCCTATCAGAGCCTAGTCAGGAGGATAGTGAAGATAGGGAAAGGGAACCAAGGTCATTTGCCTCCTCTCAGGTGGACTCAGGGTCTGATTCAGAGGAAGATGAAGATACCTCTAGAGAGTCCAGGTACAGATTGACGCTGGACGATGTGGGGGACTTACTGAAAGCAATCTATGACACTTTGGAGATTAGAGGGGAGTCAATACAGCTTTCTAAACATGACCTCATGTATCAAGGGGTCAGTGCAAAGAAGTGCAGGGTATTCCCCGTGCACAAATCGCTAGTAGAATCGATCATGCTGCAGTGAGAGCACCCTGAAAGAAGACTATTCTTTTCAGGCAGTCTTAAACACAGATTTCCCTTTGAAAAGGACGTGGCCCACTCTTGGAACAAGATCCCAAAGTTGGATGCACGGCTGGCGAAGGTCTCCAAAAACACTGATTAAGAAGATCTTGGGATGCTTCTTCTACTGGGCTTAAGCCAGCCCATGCAGCTACTTGCGTTGCCAGAAACTTAGAATGCTAGTTAGCGCAGTTGAAGTCTCACATTTCTGCAGGCTCGTCCAGGCAACAACTGCTTCCCAGAAAAGAAAAAGCCAGAGAGTAAACAAATATTGTTCAATCCTCCTCAGACCACCACAAAATCCCTGTGACTCCTGTGTCCCGGTGGGAGGAAGATTGAAGGACTTCCTCCCACAAGGGATCAACGCAATTTCAAGCCTGTTTATATTGGAAATAATAAAAAGCAGCTACACGTTGGAGTTCAATTCCATTCTCCCTCCCACTTTTCTGATCACCCCATTACCTGAGACCGGGAAAAAGCAGGGACTCTGAGTTTGCTGTTAGGGGAGTTGGTGGATAAACAAGTCAACAAGTGATTTTCTGTTTGTCGCCCAATCTTATCAGCAGCTGGAAGAAAACTTACAGGAAGCACAGGATTTCCTGCGCTCCCTTGGCTGGCTAATCAATTGGGACAAGTCCCAGCTGATCCAAACCCAGGAAGTACAGTACCTGGGCTACAGGATATCTTCAACAGAGAGGAAAGTCTTCCTCCCGTTGGAGAAGATAGAGAAAGTGGGTTTAGCGGTGGCGCAGCTTCAGAGCAATCAGGAAGTTCATATCAGAGATGTCATGAGAGTGATAGGTTTAATGACATCCTGTTTCCCAGCAGTCCCCTGGACAAGGTTTCACCAGCGCCTATTACAGGCTCTCCTACTACACTGCTGGGATGACAGCCAACAGAGTTTGGATCAGCCTATGTCCATATCGGCCAAAGTCTAAAGGGTGCTGTGGTGGTGGCGAACCAGTCACAATCTAGACAGGGGTCTGTTGTGGTCCAGACCAACAGCGCTTGTGGTGACAATAGACGCCAGTTCTTTTGGCTAGGGAGCCCCTGGAAAATAATTTGGCTCAAGGAACTTGGTCTCAGGTAGAAGCCAGGCAGACCTCAAATCAGAGGGAGCTACTGGCAGTTCAGAAGGCTTTAGAGTCCTTTGTGAGACACAGAATACAGCAGGGACCTGTAAGGACGCGCAGCGCAGCTCACGCATGCGCAGTAGGGAACCAGGAAGTGAAGCCGCACTGCTTCACTTCCTTATTCCCCTACCGAGGATGGCAGCGGCAGCAGAAGCAGCCGAGAGCCAAAGGACAGATCGGCTTCGGCTGCCGACACCGCGGGCTCCCTGGACAGGTAAGTGTCCATATATTAAAAGTCAGCAGCTGCAGTATTTGTAGCTGCTGGCTTTTAATATTTTTATTCGCAAACCTCCGCTTTAAGTGTGCATGAGGCCTTACATCTGTGTTCCTGTCATAGCCTCCCTGTCCATTTGTGTCCCCAGCAGAATCTCCCCACACAATTGTATCCTCAATTGCCCTTGTATCCTCCCCTGCCCTTGTATCCTCATAAGACGCTTGTGTCCGCATTAGCACCCACCTTGCACAATTCTGTTCCCATCACAGCCACCGACCACACATTTATGTCTCCAGAACTCCTGCCACATGCTTGTGTCCTCTCAGAGCCACCTCTCCACACCCATTAAGACCCTTCCTGTCCATGTCCCAATCAACGTCCCCACATGTGTGTCCCCATCAGAGTCCCCCCCACACTTGTGTCCCCATCAGAGCCCCCTCCACACTTGTGTCCCCATCAGAGCCCCCTTCACACTTGTGTCCCCATCAGAGCCCCCCTTCACACTTGTGTCCCCCATCAGAGCCCCCCCACACTTGTGTCCCCCATTAGAGCCCCCGCACTTGTGTCCCTATAAGAGCCTCTCTACACTTGTGTCCCCATCAGAGCCCCCCCAAACTTATGTCTTCATCAGAGCCCCCTCCACACTTGTGTCCCCATCAGAGCCCTCCCACACTTGTGTCCCCATCACAGCCCCCTCCACACTTGTGTCCCCATCAGGGCCCTTCAAACTTGTGTCCCCATCAGAGCCCCCCTTCATACTTGTGTCCCCTTGTGTACACTTGTGTATCAGAGCCCCCCTTCACACTTGTTTCCCAATTAGAGCCCTCCCACACTTGTGTCCCCATCAGAGCCCCCTCCACACTTGTGTCCCCATCAGGGCCCAGCTGTCCTGCTGGAAGGTGAACCTCCACCCCAGTTTCAAGTCTTTTGCAGAGTCTAACAGGTTTTCTTCTAAAATTGCCCTGTATTTGGCTCCATCCATCTTCCCATCAACTCTGACCAGCTTCCCTGTCCCTGCTGAAGAAAAGCATCCCAACAACATGATGCTGCCACCACCATGTTTTGCGATGTGTTCAGGGTGATGTGCAGTGTTAGTTTTCAGTCACACATAGCATTTTGCTTTTAGGCCAACAAGTTGAATTTTGGTCTCATCTGAGCAGAGCACCTTCTTCCACATATTTTCTGTGTCCACCACATGGTATCTCGCAAACTGCATCTGGATTTCTTATGACTTTCTTTCAACAATAGCCAGGCATGTACTGGCCATCATCACTACCAGGAGTATCCCGGTGGGCCGATGGCTCAGTGGGCCAGTTTCAGTGACAGCCAGTGGCGTCACTAGGGGGTGGCTTTTGGGGCTATATCCCCGAATCTGGGGCCCATAGCCCCAAGTCCCAGGGCTCCCAAACTACAGGCTGCAGCCCACTACTGGGCCGTGGCCTCTCTGCAGCTGTGTGGTGGGCAGCGTGGGAAAGCCTGAGAGTGAGCAGGCAGCACGGGAGAGCTGGGTGGGTGAGAGAGCAGAGAGATGACATCATCTCTCACTGCCCGCCCTGCATCACCGCTGTTCCGCCCTCACTGTGCAGCCACAGGCAGCAGAGAGATTACATCATCTCTCACTGTCTGCCCTCTCTCTGGTGACCCTGATGTAAGGAGCGGCTCTCGGGGGACTCTGCGGTAAGGAGGGGTTCTCTGGGGACCCTGATGTAAGTGGGGGGCTCTCTGGGGATGCTGATGTAAGTGGGGGGGGGGGGGCTCTCTGGGTACCCTGATGCAAGGCTGAGGCTCTCTGAGGACTCTGAGGTAAGAGGGGCTCTCTGGGGACCCTGATGCAAAACTGAGGCTCTATGGTGACTCTGATGTAAGGGGGGTTCTCTGGGGACCCTGATGCAAGGCTGAGGCTCTCTGAGGACTCTGATGTAGGGGGTGCTCTCTGGGGACCCTGATGTAAGGAGGGGCTCTTTGGGGACCCTGATGTAAGTGGGGGGGCTCTCTGGGAACCCTGATGTAAGGAGGGGCTCTCTGGGGACCCTGATGTAAGGTGGGGCTCTCTGGGGACCCTGATGTAAAGGGGAGGCTCTCTGGGGACCCTGATGTAAGGGGGAGGCTCTCTGGGGACCCTGATGCAAGACTGAGGCTCTATGGTGACTGATGTAACAGGGGGCTCTCTGGGGACCCTGATGCAAGGCTGAGGCTCTCTGAGGACCCTGATGTAAGGGGGGCTCTCTGGGGACCCTGATGTAAGGGGGGCTCTCTGGGGACCCTGATGTAAGGGGGGCTCTCTGGGGACCCTGATGTAAGGAGGGGCTCTCTGGGGACCCTGATGTAAAGGGGAGGCTCTCTGGAGACCCTGATGTAAGGGGGAGGCTCTCTGGGGACCCTGATGCAAGACTGAGGCTCTATGGTGACTGATGTAACAGGGGGCTCTCTGGGGACCCTGATGCAAGGCTGAGGCTCTCTGAGGACCCTGATGTAAGGGGGGCTCTCTGGGGACCCTGATGTAAGGGGGCTCTCTGGGGACCCTGATGTAAGAAGGGGCTCTCTGTGGACCCTGATGTAAAGGGGAGGCTCTCTGGGGACCCTGATGTAAGGGGGGTCTCTCTGGGGACCCTGATGTAAGGGGGAGGCTCTCTGGGGACCCTGATGTAAGGGGGAGGCTCTCTGGGGACCCTGATGTAAAGGGGGCTCTCTGGGGACCCTGATGTAAGGGGGAGGCTCTCTGGGGACCCAGATGTAAGTGGGGGAACACACATTTAACCCCTTGATCGCCCCCTAGTGTTAACCCCTTCCCCGTCAGTGACATTTATACAGTAAGCAGTGCATATTTATAGCACTGATCGCTGTATAAATGTCAATGGTTTAAAAAATGTGTCAAAAGTGTCCGATCTGTCCGTCGCAATGTCGCAGTACCGCTAAAAATTGCAGATCACCGCCATTACTGGTAAAAAATAAATAAATAATAAAAATGCCATAAATCTTTCCCATAGTTTGTAGATGCTATATTTTTGCGCAAACCAATCATTATACCCTTATTGCAATTTTTTTTAACCAAAAATATGTAGAAGAACACATATTGGCCTAAACTGATGAAGAAATGTGTTTTTTTAAATTGGGGAGATTTCATTTAGCAAAAAGTAAAAAATAATGTTTTTTAAATTGTCGCTCTTTTTTTGTTTGTATCGCGAAAAATAAAAACTGCAGAGGTGATCAAATAGCACCAAAACAAAGCTCTATTTGTGGGAAAAAAGGATGCAAATTTAGTTCGGGTACAGCATCGCACGACCGCACAAATTGTCAGTTAAAGCGACGCAGTGCCAAATTGTAAAAAGTGCTCTGCTCAGGAAGGGGGTAAAATCTTCCGGGGCTGAAGTGGTTCATTACACACAGAATGAAGTGGCTGGAACTGTCATTTTTCCGGTAATTTAAACACTTTTTTCTTTGTAAATGTCAGTGTTGCTGTAGTAGGATGTATACATCACACAGATGTCCCACTTTACAGATAGGGTCAGTGCATCCCAAGACATGTTATTTAATAGAGTTTGACTTTAAACATTACTAAAAACACTGCTTCCAGCCAAACTTTTTTTTTCTCGGCTTTGTACATGGCAATGAACAGGCCCCTCCCTCCATGCCATTTATTTGACAATCTCTTGCCTATTAGCCTAGAAAATAGTCAAAACAGCTTTCTTTTAGCATTCCCCTCCCATTGACTTCAGCAGGTTCAGATTTGGTACCAAAACTCCAGTTATGTTTTCTGAACCCAGCTGAACCGAACCCAAGTACTAGACAGTAGTCGGATGCTGCTGATATGTGATGTAAGGTTGCTTTTAGGTACTGCAGATTAACTGCCTTGCTGTTTGGGCCTAATGACATCTATCCTTTGTTCTTAGTGGTATGTAACTACAGTCATCTGTAACTATTACATGTGAAATTTAGCATGTTGTTTTAGTAAGCATTTAGCATTTAGCATTTAGCATTTAGCACTTAGCATTTAGTAAGTTGTTTTTCCCACACTTACCCTTTTCCTATATACTTGCTACTCAAGATTCTCAGAAGTTATGCCGCGTACACACGAGCGGACTTTACGGCAGACTTTGCCCGGCGGACGGGGTTTCGTCGGACAATTCGATGTGTGTGGGCTCCAGCGGACTTTGTTTGCTCAAAAGTTTGACGGACTTAGATTTGAAACATGTTTTAAATCTATCCGTCGAACTTGAATCTGGTCGAAAAGTCCGCTCGTCTGTATGCTAGTTCGACGGACAAAAAGCCACGCTAGGGCAGCTATTGGCTACTGGCTATGAACTTCCTTATTTTAGTCCGGTCGTACGTCATCACGTACGAATTTGACAGACTTTGGTGGATTGTGTGTAGGCAAGTCTGTTCATTCAGAAAGTCCGTCATAAAGTACGTCGAAAAGTCCGCCGGGCAAAGTCTGCCGTAAAGTCCGACTGTGTGTACGCGGCATAAGAGTATTTTTTGTCTTGTCTATGAGGACAAGGCCATTTTTGAGTGGGGGGAGCGTGGACCCTGCCCTAAGCTGGAGTGTCTGTAATAAAATTCAGTGTTTTCTTTTTCAGTAAGGCTGTAGTCGGCCTGAGTTTTATTTCCTTATCCTGTGTTCTGTAGGTTTTTTCTCAGGTCATTACTTATCCCTGCTGCCGTTTAGTTCTCTCCATTTGTTAGTGTAGGAAGGAACAATATCTGAGTAATGATATGTATCCACCTCAGTTAATCTCTGAGGAGGTTTTTCATTGATGGAGCCGAGGGAAGGTGATAAATGTTTGAAACAAACCTTTTGAGATGTTCTTTCTCCTCTAGGCCTCGTCTCATTGGAATTCAGTTCACTGCAATAGCTTTCCACTTAAATTAGTAACTGAGCTTTTTTCCAATAAAGTTTGGTCACTTTTTTATCTTTACATAGTTACACGGTCAGGATGCGGAGACAC
This sequence comes from Lithobates septentrionalis, assembly GCA_037952835.1. NCBI lineage: Eukaryota > Metazoa > Chordata > Amphibia > Anura > Ranidae > Lithobates > Lithobates septentrionalis. The sequence goes on from JBBDGP010000824.1 coordinate 242,319, forward strand.
ACAGGACCATCCAATCAATGTTTGAACATTATGTTTGGATTAGGAGATTGTAGTTGTGCATCTGAGATATATTGATGATATACTGTTTTACTTTTAGTAGGTGAGACTCACGGGGTGATATTAAGTCTTATTTGATCTTAACAAATTAATCCTGATAGTGCTATCCACAAGTAAAAAAAAAAGATTCTGTGCTGTCACTTGGATGGAAAGTGAGATGAAATCTCCCTAATGGGACAGCAATCAAGAAGGAGCAGAAGTGTTTATTCTTTTAGAGTTGGACTTTTCCCCATGACTATCCTAACACACAGCCCTGTGTAGGTTTTCCAGGTGGATTAGAATGAGTTTGTTGGTCATTGTGTTCTTTTATATTTTCAGCCGTACAATTCAGCACAGAAACAGGACACAAATCTAACACTTAACAATTGTCTTTATTATAAGCAGAGTAATGATGAATATATCAATAACATGAATATATAATTAAATATACAAGAGCTGAGCTATTTAAAGAGTACCTGTAATAATCTCTAAGAATGCAAACAGGAGGATGAAAAGTCTTCCCATACTTTAGATATCTTGTAGAATTCCCAAACTCCCCAAAACATGGAGCCATGGACATCCATGGGGAATGGGAACTCTGGGGAGACACCATTTTTGGACAATAGAATGATATTTACTCTTGGATGTTTTCCAATAGCATGTTATATCCCTGCTGTCTTTATGTATATTAATCCACTGGTCATGGCTCCAGGCAGTGGTGGCCATGTATCATTCCCTGATGGACCTTCCTATGAGGGATCGAGGTTCTCTGTGCTTCCAGTTTCTGAATGGCCACTGTGGATAGCTATCATAAGCCAGAAGTACAATGAATACTCTCCTCAAGGGAAATATTTAGTGGGAATCTTTTGTTACTTCACTTTAAGAGAATACAGAGAGACAAAGGTGTGAAGGGTGGTTCTGGGAGAAGATACTGGACATTGGGTCTAAAGCACACTAATATTTTTATTGCCCCCCCGTACAATGTCCTATGGATGCCCAGGGTGCTTTGTCATGCAAATGCAAACTTCAACTCAAAAGTCTGTGCTTTAACCCAACCCCTGAGGATCCCACTATTTGGGTGTAATAGACAGCCTTGCTTATCAATAGAGAGATTCTGTTGGTAACAGACCGCAGCACTGACTTCTGATCTGAAGCCTGTATTTGTGTATTATTTGTATAATAGAATGTTCTAGGCCTATGAGTTCCCAGAGGAGCGGGGGGAGATAATGAAATATGTATATTTACATTCTTAGAGTTCAGTACTGATTTTATAAAATAGTACATTTTATTAGTAAATAAAATCAAATCATTCAATCAACTACCTCTAATGAGATCAACTAAAGCTGTCCTTATAGTCTATTTGTACATTCTCCTTGAGATCTTTCAACAACTTCATAGTACACAGGACTCGTTTATCCAATCAGTTTGCCATCATAGCAATACATGGCTTCAGTAAGAAGCTGTCCTTATAGTCTAAAGCTGTCCTTATAGTCTATTTGTACATTCTCCTTGAGATCTTTCAACAACTTCATAGTACACAGGACTCGTTTATCCAATCAGTTTGCCATCATAGCAATACATGGCTTCAGTAAGACATGTAGTCTATATCTTCACCTCCATACCTGGATCTCAAGAGCTGTCTTCTCTAAAGTACTCTAATACTCATTATATCATATTAGATCAGCATACAACCTATAAGTGTATTTTATTCTAATCACTACATACAGTTTATCATTGGCAAACAAAGCATATACACAAATTTAATGACATTTTATTGCTGTGTGATTTATATACAGTATATTAAAAGTAGATGTAAACCCAATCACTAAACTCTCACAAAGTTTTAATATAATAAAAGAAATTAAAATTAGATTTTCATTATCTTTAAATCTGCAGCTTTTATTAAATCTTTCTTTCTGATCCTGCCATGAAGATCCCTGTTTAGACACTGTGGGGTTTATTTTTCTAAAGCTAGAGAGGGCATAATTAGTCACAATTCTGCAGAGAAAAGAATCAGCTTCCAGGTTTTACTGCTAAAGCTTAATTAAACAAGTTGAGGTTTAGACGTGCGGTTCGTTTCAAATTAATATTCTGATGAATTTTTTGTTATTCGCAGATTCGGATATATCCGAATACCCGAATTACAGTATAAATTAAGTTCACCGAATGCTCTGAATAATGAAACGAAATTCGTCCAAATTTCCGAAATTCAAATTTAAATTTAAATCTAATTTTACATCAAATTCTATTCAAATTCGAACTGTAAACATATTTCTGAAATCAAAGACTGTGTGTGCTATTAGAATACTATTTCAAAATAATGCTGTTTTTGTTAAGCCAAAGGTGATTTAAAGAGTCATTGTAATCATTTGGTGAAGATTTTACTTTTGTTTGTTCACTTTGGCGCATTCAAATTGAAAAAAAATATAACATTTTCATTTCTACCGATTCTAAAATGTATCGAATTGAACGTTTCGAATTGAAAAAATTGGTAAATTCAAATAAAATTCAACAAAAGACAAAACGAATTCTGAATACAAATTGAATGAATCAACCGAATTTAAGGAAGATAAATTACTAGATTAACGAATCTAAATGAGCAAAACAATTATTTTTTTTGTCATGTGAGGTTAGAAGTTAATTGGTTTCTCTGCAGAATTTTGACAAACTTTGCCCTCTCTAGCTTTAGTAAATAAACCCCTTTCTGTTATATGATGACAATGCGTTGCCCATTTCCTAATTGTGCTCCTGTATTATCACTTTAAGAGATAGTAGAAGGAGTTGGAGCAGGAAGTTTGTGTGATTAATAAAGATGGTTAACCTGCGCTTTAAAGTGGCTGTTTTTTCAGGAGCAGTGATTTTGATAATGCTTAAAGTGAACCAATAAAAATGAAATATTCCTTTAAATATTGTGCTTTGGGGGTCTCCTTAGTCTGCCTGTAAAGTAGCGCATCTTTCCCATGTTCATAACAGTGCCACAGCAAAATTACATTTCTAAAGGAAAAAATGTAATTCAAAACTGCTTGCGGCCGTAATGTATTGTCAGATTCAGGCAATATAGATAAAAAATCATTGAAAAAATGGCTCGAGTCCCCCCCCCAGTCCATTACCAGGCCCTTTGGGTCTGGTATGAATATTAAGGGAAGCCCTGCACCAAAAATACAAAAAAAAATGGGGTGGATGTCCCCCTCAAAATCCATACCAGGCCCTTCAGGCCTGGTATGGATATTAAGGGGAACCCTGCGACAAAATTTTAAAAACAAATGGCGTGGGGGTCACCCCCAAAATCCATACCAGGCTCTTCAGGTCTGGTATGTCTAGTACATGTCTAGTGAGGTTAGAAGTTAATTGGTTTCTCTGCAGAATTTTGACAAACTTTGCCCTCTCTAGCTTTAGTATATAAACCCCTTTCTGTTATATGATGACAATGCGTTGCCCATTTCCTAATTGTGCTCCTGTATTATCACTTTAAGAGATAGTAGAAGGAGTTGGAGCAGGAAGTTTGTGTGATTAATAAAGATGGTTAACCTGTGCTTTAAAGTGGCTGTTTTTTCAGGAGCAGTGATTTTGATAATGCTTAAAGTGAACCAATAAAAATGAAATATTCCTTTAAATATTGTGCTTTGGGGGTCTCCTTAGTCTGCCTGTAAAGTAGCGCATCTTTCCCATGTTCATAACAGTGCCACAGCAAAATTACATTTCCTAAAGGAAAAAATGTAATTTAAAACTGCTTGCGGCCGTAATGTATTGTCAGATTCAGGCAATATAGATAAAAAATCATTGAAAAAAACGGCTCGAGTCCCCCCCCAGTCCATTACCAGGCCCTTTGGGTCTGGTATGAATATTAAGGGAAGCCCTGCACCAAAAATACAAAAAAAAATGGGGTGGATGTCCCCCTCAAAATCCATACCAGGCCCTTCAGGTCTGGTATGGATATTAAGGGGAACCCTGCGACAAAATTTTAAAAACAAATGGCGTGGGGGTCACCCCCAAAATCCATACCAGGCTCTTCAGGTCTGGTATGGTTTTAAGGGGAACCCCATGCCAAAATGTAAAAAAAAATGGTGTAGGGGCCCTCCAAAATCCATACCAGACCCTTATCCGAGCACGCAACCTGGCAGGCCGCAGGAAAAGGGGGGGGGGCCCTCCTGAACCATACCAGGCAACATGCCCTCAATATGGGGAGGGTGCTTTGGAGTCCAAGGGCCTGTTCCCCACAACCCTTGCCTGCTGGTTGTGGGGGCCTGCATGTGGGGGCTTATCATAATCTGGAATCTCCCTTTAACAAGGGGGCCCCCTGATCCCAGTCCCCCTATGGGAATGGGTATCGGGTACATTGTATCCCCACTCATTCACCAAAAAAATGTCAGAAAAGTAAAAATGACAGGAGACAGTTTTGGATAATTCCTTTATTATTAAAAAAAGTGTCCCGCGATGTAAATCCATCTTCAATCACAGCGTCCAACGTTCCAGAGAAAGAAAAAAAACAGAAAAACTCTGCCTCCCCGGGAGGTGTCCCCGCGACTGCCGTCTTTTTGCTTTGACAGCTGTTATATAGGCAAGGGCGGGGCCACCCGGTGATGTAACCGGCTGACCCCACCCCTTCTGGGAACGTCGGACGCTGTGATTGAAGATGAATTGACATCGCGGACCCTTTTATTTTTAAAAAAGGAATTGTCCACAACTGTCTCCTTTCATTTTTACGTTTTGGACACTTTTTTGGTGAAGAGGTAGGGGTACAATGTACCCGATACCCATTGACATGGGGGGGTGGGATCTGGGGGCCCCCTGCCTGGAGACCCCGACAACCACCAGCCAGGGTTTTGGGGAAGAAGCCATTGCCCCATCAACATGGGAAAAGGTGTTTTGGGGGACCCCCAAAGCACCTTCCCCATGTTGAGGGCATGTGGCCTGGTACGGTTCAGGAGGGGGGAGGCGCTCTCTCGTCCCCCCCCTTTCCTGCAACCTGCCAGGTTGCGTGCTCGGATAAGGGTCTAGTGAGCTATTTATTAAATCATGATGATGTTGATAGGAACTAAAAACAGGAAATATCTCATTTCTTCTCTTCACTGTGAATTCTCAGTGATAAGTATATAGACAATAATAGGAATCTCATGAATAAGTCGATGTGATGAAACATGTCGGGGCGTGGCTATATGGCAACCTAGTTCAACGTGTGACGTGTGACGCTCTGCGGTGTTCGACTGTGTTCGGCTGTGACGGGTCTGTGTTGTTGACTGGCTAACGAGTGGAGGGTGAGGTTATCAGCTGTATCCCGGGTCCGCCGTGACCATAATATATCACCAGTGCTCAGTTACAGAAGTTACACTGAAATGCTTTTTTATATTGGAATCATGTGAGTGCAATGGTTGATGATTGTGTGCAATTGTTTTAATAAATTATTTTACGGTATCACCCTATTTGAGGCACTTTTATCATTTCATGTCTAAAATTGGAAACGCATCCTTTTGTTGAACACTGCTGGAGATCGAGGAATTTAACTTACCCTGATTAACCCTGGTGGGTTTGGTAAAACAGCTTACATGCCGAGCATGAGAGTGCAAGGCAAATCTTTGTGGTGAGTGCGGTTTCAAAGGAGTGATTCACAGTCACAATCGGTGTGGTGGAAGGAAATTTAAGTGCATAAGAAGATTATTCACTGAACACTTTGTGGAATATTTCACCTTGCATGGACTTTTATGTTATTTATATTTGTTTATAAATTTATTTTAGTTTTTCATACCACTATTTTAGTTTATTTACGTAAGGTATAATGCCCATTTATTTGGACTCATTATGGATACACGCATTTGCTCACTATTAAAATAATAGATTGGATGTCACTATATTGAGGTGAACACAGCGCCACTATTTTTTCAGATAAAATACTTTTTTTTAATAATAGGAATGGACTTGTGATAAATGTGATAAATATGGAGAAAAGCCCCCTAGATGTATAACCAAGTCAGACTTAGGGGGCTATTTAAAAAAAAAATTCTCTGTCTAAATGTGTCAATCATTCACACAGACATCAAGAATAATCCTCGTAGTTTGTCTAAAATGTTAAATTTATTTATGAAATAACTCAATTTGGAAGTACTGCATTATAACCACTAGATGGAGCTAATGATTACAAAAAATAAACATATTAGACTCATTATGGGGATTATTCATGATGGCTGTGTGAATGATTGATACCCACACAGAGGATTTTTTTAATAAATAGACCTCTTAGTGATAAAGGACTTTTTTGGTAACAGTAAGAAAAGAGCCAGGAAGATTCTATTTTACACATTATCAGTCATAACTTCAGGATTGCTTATGCTGTAAAGCATCCAGTAGGACGCTGTGCAGCAGGTAGCCTGTTGCTTGTAGGTGATCATGAATTGGCGCTCAAGGGGAACTCATCATTACCTAAAGGACTGTTTTTTGGTGCACAGGTACTTTAGGAATAATGCGCAACACGTTTGGTTTTAGAAGAAACGATTTCTTTCCACTTACAATTGCTGCACCAAATTTACTTAGAGCCGTTCATACCTCGGCCCCCGGCTTCCAAACCTTTAGGTAGTGTGAGTGACGTCATCGTGCTGATAACTGAACACTGCAATGAGCTGGAGGGTATTCACACAGCATTTCACACACCTGGTTTTCCAGGAGGGACTGTGACATCACCAACACCTCCAGTGACACCACCAACACCTCCAGTGACATCACTCACACCTCCAGTGACATCACTCACACCTCCAGGAAATGTCAGTAGGCGGGGCCAAAGTAAACTTTCTTTTTGTAAAAGCTTTATACATAAGGGTAGTAACATGGACCTTAAGCCATTACAGACCCTTGTGACATGTATGTTATTTGAACATTTTTTCGGAAAAATTACTATGAGATAAAATAAGGAGCGGTGCTACAATAACTCATCAACTCTTATTGGGAATTGGTTTCCTCTGTTCCTCTCTGGTTGCTGCTCATGGTGTTTAAGGGTAGACTTTGTACTGGTGGGTGAGAGTCTTTCTTCCAGCACAGCCAGCTTGAGACGTATCTCCTATACTCAGAGAATGTAAAATAATAGATAAGAGGGTCCACACAACAGTTGATGGTGCTGATACTGACACAGATGGCGTAGGGAATATACAGAGAGCCATCATATCTCATATACAACCGCACATAGTGAATTACACAGAGGATATTGGTGGGGCCAAAACAAAGGACAAACACACTCAGTACAATCACGGATAGGCGGATAGCTCGAGATCTCTTATGTGTGCGATCAAATTGTGATCTGCTGAGACTGCGGATGATTCCAATGTAACAGAAAGTTGTAATGAATAATGGTAAGAAAAAGAAAAGTGGGATAAGAATGATAAAATAGTAAAAAAAGGAAGAAACATCAACACCATAGTACTGAATTTCATGACATACTGTAATATGCGAGAATGGAATTTTCCAGGCTTGATATTTTATGAGAAGAAGCACAATGCTGGCCAATGAGATGACCCAGATGACACCACACACCTTCCAGGCTCGGTTCACTGTGCGCCAGGGGAGAGACTGCACCGGGTAGACGATGGCCAGGAAACGGTCCACGCTGATACTTGTCATGAGCAGGACGGAGCAAAACATGTTACAGTAAAATGCTGCCGTGACAAAGCGACACATTCCTTCTCCGATGAGCCAGTTGGATTTAGAGAATCTGTAGACAATATAAAAAGGCAGAACACTAACAAGGAGGAGATCTGCAGTGGCGAGGTTCAACATGTAGACCACTGCCGGCTTCCTGACCTTCATCTTTACAAGGAATATGACGATCGCCATGATATTGAGAGGAAGAGCCACAAGGAACACAACAGTATAGATTGATGGAGCAAGCCTGGTCACACTCCAATGTGTGAATAAAGTACTTAATGAACTATATTCCTCATCTGGAAAATAAAGACGTAATATCAGTATTAATAAAAGACCAGAAACAGTTATTTTTTCTTTAGAGCGGTATTAAACACAAAAGCAAAAATGTAATATATTGCACCTTACTAGTCTTTGGATATGGTGACAGCATTAGTTTTCTTTTTTAGGCTTTTTCACTTTATCTGGTGATCAGGCTAGTGACACACCTCCTGTATTAGAGTGCCTCCCCCCCTGGATGAAGGAGCTCAGGGGGCACCTTTGGACAGCAGCGTTATCAGTCTGGCGGGAGGGGAGTGTTAGATGTACTAGCAGATATAATTACACTAACAAATTGACGCCAATCTCCAGCTAACTCTTTTTAAGCAGTTACAGCAACAGTTTTGTTTTTCCTTTTGGGATAAAGCTTTTACATAAAATAAATAAAAGCTGAGAATTGTAAGCACCCATGTCAGTGTTAAATGGTTTGTCTCAGCCCTCTGGCCTGTTCACCCAGTGAAAATAAAAGAAAGAACACCTAAAAAGCAAACTAACGCAGCATTAAAATCTAAGACTTGGTAAACTGCAGTACAATGAAAGATTGCTTTCGGGTTTAATATCACTTTAACCTCTTCCTGTCCACGCTATAGCTGAATGACAACTACAGCATGGGCCTTAATTGCCAGGAGGGCGTCCATAGATGTCCTCCTGAGCATGCGCTGCGGGTCACGCGCGGCACGCTCTGTGATCACCGAGTCAATGAGACTCGGGTGATCACAGATTGGAATAAGGGGTTGATCCCGGCCCCTTACCACATGATCAGCTGCCAGCCAATGACAGCTGATCATGTGATTGTAAACAGAAGCTCGGAAATAGTTTTTTTTTCAGCGTGAGGAGAAAAAAAAGCCAAACACCGGCTTCTGTTTAAGGGATATCGTCCTGAAGAGGAAGAGGCACAGCTGCCTCATCTGTGCCAACCAGTACCACCTGCCAGTGCCCACAGTGCCATCAATCAGTGCCCACCAGTGAATATCAGTGCCACCAATTATTGCCATTTATCAGTGCCCAAGAGTGCCACCTATCAATGCCCACCAGTGGTGCCAATCAGTGCCATCTAGCAGTGCTGCCTATCAGTGTCACCTACCAGTACTCATTAATGCCACCCATCAGTGCCCATCAGTGCCACCCATCAGTGCCAGCTATCAGGGCCACCCATCAGTGCCCTTCAGTGCCACCTATCAATGCCCTTCAGTGCCGCCTATCAGTGCCACCTAACTGTGCCACCTCTCAGTGCCCACCAGTGCCACCTCTCAGTGCCCACCAGTGCCGCATATCAGTGCCCACCAGTGCTGCCTTATCAGTACCCATCAGTGCAGCATATTAGCTGTGATGTCACCTGTGATGCTCACTCTTTGACTATACATGAGCTACTGTGACCGCTGCCTCTCCTGCACATAAACTGGCCTTATATTGGTACTTATATAGCCTCCTTCTGCCCAGCTACCCTTCAGGCAATATGTGTTACTAGCTTTTGCTAGCACTATACACTACAGTGCATGGTTTCAATTATCTCTTTTGGAGAGGCATCTGTTTCCTTTTGCCATACCATCATACTATTACTATTATGGTAAGTGTCTTTATACACTTCCCTATGATATCGCTCAATTATAACATTCATGTTTTGATGCTACTCTAATCATTTGTTATATCCATTTATCATTTATCAGATTTATTTTTCATCATTCAACATTGATTATCAATACTGACTTAAAGTGGAGTTCCACCCAAAAGTGGAACTTCCACTCATCAGATTCCTCCCCCCCTCCGGTGACACAGTTGGCACCTTTCAGGGGGGAGGGGGGTACAGATACCTGTATATTACAGGTATCTGTACCCACTTCCAGCATAGATAGCCGCAGAATCTGCGGTTATTTACGCCACTTCCTGCTCCCTCCCCGCTGCCTGCTGGGAAACACACGGGTCCCAGAGGCAGCAGGGAGCATCCTTATTGCACGGCGCGACTCGCGCATGCGCAGTAGGGAACCGGGAAGTGAAGCCGCACGGCTTCACTTCCTGATTCCCTTACCGAAGATGGAGGCGGCAGCACCCGAGGACGGAGAGACGCTTCGGCCTCGGGTGCCGACATCGCGGGCGCCCTGGACAGGTAAGTGTCCATGTTTTAAAAGTCAGCAGCTGCAGTATTTGTAGCTGCTGACTTTTAAAAAAAAAATTTTCGGCGGCGCTCCGCTTTAACTATCCAGCCTTCTGGTTCGGTCGTTTAAACAACAAAGTCATTTTTATCATTAATTTTTCTTTGTCTAAATTCTGCCACATGTAAGTATAATAGTAATATTATTACGGTATTTTTTGAGGTTCTTAACTATTTTATTCTACCCTTGATATGACTACAACCTCATATAGGAAATGTATACTACCTAGTGATTTCTTGTCCCCCCTTCTCTCATCACCAATCGATACTTTAGGAATACCCCCTCGGTACCATCTATATTGACACTTTTATATATTATCAACAATGTGAGCTTGTGTAAAATACTTTTTTGCTATTTTGTTGCATACGTCCCCATAGTTGGCGAATACTGTATGGGTCCTACCTAATTATGACTGGCCTCTCGGGTTTTCATCTCAGCATTTCCAATTCGCAATGTCTATATCTGCATATTGTTACTTATTTTCTATTTTCAGATTCGTAATGTATTTGTTATGCTTATTTGATGTTTTGTATTTTATCTAGTAAATCTGTTCCACGCTCCTGAAGAAGCGCTATGCACGTTACATGTTGAGCCCTAGACATCAATACCATCTTTATATACCAACTACATAGCTCTTTCTTGGAGTGCAATAATCCTATGATGGAATGATAGGTATCTCATTCTCGAATTGTCTATGTTACTTACTTGAGCTATGTATGGGTTATACTACTGTAACTGTATTTTTATGGACTGATTTCTTACAGATATTGTATCAGTTTTTTTTAAACAATAATATGTTTTTCATGTCTAATTAATTTTAGTTTTTAACTTTGTATCATTTGTTATCGTGCCTATAAAGTCCAAGCCCACAATTTCCTTTTCTCGCATATTGGCGCCCATCAGTGCAGCCTCATCAATGTACATCAATAAAGAATAAAAATTTCCTGTTATATAAAAGCGTTTTGTATTTTATTTTCCAAATTTTTGGTCTTTTTTCATTTTTTTAACAAAAAATAAAAAACCCAAAGGTGAACAAATACTATCAAAAGAAAGCTCTATTTGTGGGGAAAAAAAATTAAAAAAAAATTCATTTGGGTACAGTGTTACATGACTGCGCAATTGTCGTTCAAAAAGTGAGAGCGCTAAAATCTGGAAATTGGTCTTGGCAGGAAGGGGGTTTAAATGCCCGGCAAGCAAGTGGTTAAAGCAGAACTCAAGTTAAAAATCAAATAGCTCATATAGAAAAAAGGTAAAAAAGGAACAATAATCACTGTGAACTCAGATCCCTCTTCCCCATGACAGCAGGCAGGGTTTCTTCTCCCTGCACTCACTGTTATATTTTAAAATTGTCTTGGCTGCCCAGGGCTCCACCCATACATTCACATCATTTATTCACAGGAATATGTGAATGAGAATATTATTCCATTTAGAAAACAAACAAGTCTATCTGCTGTGGTGGTCAGCTGATCGTCACACTCACACAGTCCATTCATTCTCCCTCCAGCTTCCAAGTTGGAGGTAAAGTGTGCAGAAGCCTGAAATTGCACCCGTGATCTGCTGATTGCCCGTGCAATACTTTGTAGGCTCCTGTTAAAAAAAATAAAAATAAATGTACATTTTTAATCTGCACAAATACAGTATGTACATTTATTTTATTTTATTCTTTTATTTTAGTAAAAGGTGATCTTATCCTTTAACTTACCTAATTCATATTTATTTAGTTACTATTTTCTCCTTCTACTGTGTGTTATATGTCTTTATTTACATATTGCACTTTCACTCATTTTCTATTTGGGATGCAATGCCAATCATACATACAGTATATGGGAAGAAGAAAAAAGAAGAGGAAGAATGGGGGAAGAGAAGTTCTCAAATCTGTTCATGATCTCTCTCAAGAAATCTCTGTCCCACTATTGAATACAAACTCCTCTAAACTCTCTTGAACTGCTTCAGAGAAAGGGGATATCCAGAGAAAACGTTTCAATTGGCATTATACAGAGCAAAAAAACTTGCTACTTGAAAATAATAAAAGATCTAAAAAAAATGTTCCTAGAGGACTACCTGAGTGTAACATACAGAAGGAGAAGAAACTGAAAGTGATACTAAATTATAATTTTTTAAAATGTAAAAATAAAAATGTTATACTTACCTCCTCTGTGCAGTTGCTTTTGCACAGAACAGTCCCGATCCTCCTCTTCTCGGGCCCCTCTTTGCTGCTCCTGGCCCCTCCCTCCTGTTGAGTGCCCCCACATCAAGCAGGTTGCTATGGGGGCACCCGAGCTGAGCCACAGCTCCCCGAGTCCATTCAGACACGGAGCCGTGGCCAGGCCCCGTCCCCTTTCTCTCCTCATTGGCTGACTAACTTTGATTGACAGCAGCAGGAGCCAATGGAGCCACGCTTCTGTCTCAGCCAATGAGGAGGGGAGTCCCAAATGGCCAAGACACTCCTACAACATCACTGGATCTAGATGGGGCTCAGGCAAGTATTAGGGGGGCTGCTGAACACAGAAGTCTTGTTATCTTAATGCAGAGAATGCATTAAGATAAAAAAAAAAACCTTCTGCCTTTACAACCACTTTAAGAGACATGCCGGTGCATACTCACTTTGAAGCCAAAATAAAAAGCAAAGAGACGTTCATTAGGAATTGGCAGGCTAAACTATCAAGAGGTTCTCATCACTGTGGCCAAGCAAGTTCTTATACGCCCATAGTGAAGGATTTTATAAATCCAAAGGATGGTTCAATAATTTTGATCCAGTCTTCCATAAACTGCAGCAGGACAAATGTCATGCAGGTTCCACAAGGTCCTTCTCCCCACCTTTATGTGAGCAACACCAATGGCGGAACTACAAGGGTCGCAAAGGTTGCACCGACGACCAGGCCCTGGCATACCACCACTGGGGGGGGCCTAAGATGCAGCATCTCACCCTGCACTTCCGGCCAGTGGTAATCTATGCAGTGGACAGGGGGGAGGTGTCTGATCGCCAGCTCAGTAGTGCCAGATTCTCCCTCTACCACTCCAGCCAGCAGTTTACGCTATACAGTGGAGATGGGCCTCTGACCCAGGCAGGCACCTGCTTCAGTGCACAAGCAGGACAACTCTTCTGTGCACTGAAGCCGATGTCTGTCCGGGTCAGAGGCCCATCCCCTCTCCACTGTATAGTGTGAACTGCTGGCTGGAGCGGTAGAGGGAGATGCTGGGCACTAAAGAGCTGCCAAACAATATGTGCACTAGAGGTGAGTGGCCATGGGGTGACCAAAACTGCTCTTTAAATAGCTTGCAGAGACGTGCTGGGGAGGAGGATTACAGAGGATACTGAAACACACTGTGTGTGTTTTGGGCGTCTACAGACATGCGTTGGTTGGTGCAGAGGTGTGGAGGGAAAGGGGGGGTGGGGGTGAAGAGATTTGCATGTGGGTACAGAAGTGTGTAAGGGGTGTGGGAGGGAGATGTGCATTAGAGTACGTAGATGTGCTGGGGGGGACAGAAGTGTGTTGGTGGTTACAAAGGCTTGCTGGGGTGTACAGAGGTGTGCTGGTGGAATAGAGAGGATGCTGGGAGGTGCAGAGGTGTGTGTGTTTGGGGGGGTTGGAGGCATGGGGGAGCAGAGATGTGCAGCAAAGTACATAGATGTGCTGGAGGGTGTGAAGGTGTGCTGGGGGGTTGCAGATGCATGATGGAAGTTTTATGAAGATACATTGGGGGGATACAGAGGTGGGCTGGGGAATACAGAGGATGCTGGGAGGTGCTGAGGTGTGGAGGTGTACTGGGGGTACAAAGGCTTGCTGGGCATATGGAGGCATACTGGGGGATACAGAGGATTCTAGGAGGTGCAGAGGTGTGTGTGTGTGTGTGGGGGGGGGTGCATAGGTGTGCAAAGAGGTACAGAGATGTGCTGGGGGTTTTTGAGGATGCTGGGAGGTGCAGAGGTGTGTATAGGGGGTGCAGCAATGTGCAAGTAGGTACAGAAGTGTGCTGGGGGGTACAGAGGTGAGCTAGGTGTACAGGGGTTATAGGGTGTATAGAGGCATGCTGAGGAGTACAGAGGCAATTTGGGGGGTATAGAGATGTGCAAACAGGTATGGAATTAGGTGCCTCTTGTAGAACCACGCCCATTTGAAATGCATCACCCTCTAATTAAGATACATTTTCCACCTACAATGATTGGCTGAACATCTAGAAAAAAAGAGTCCCTGAAAATATTTTGGACAGGTTGGCAACTATGCAGGAAGGGGGCCTGCTGCATAACATGTGAAAAGGTCCTGCTGCAGGGCCGCAATAAAGGGTCCTGCAATGGGAGTAAAGGGCTCTAGGACCATTGGGAAGGGCCATGGGACCAGTGGGGAGGGGGAGCACTTTATGGTTTCTTCCACAGGGGCCCTAAAGGTTATAGTTACACCTCTGAGCAACACCATATGACAGCTGAAGTGGAGGATTTTGGAACACATGAATGACATAGGTTTGAAGCGGGCCAAAACAATCTCAAGACATACACTATATTGTCAAAAGTGTTGGGATGTCTGCCTTTACACGCATATGAACTTTAATGGCATCCCATTCATCCAGAAGCACATTTGTGAGGTCAGGCACTAATGTTGGACAAGAAGGCCTGGCTTGCAGTCTCCACTCTACTTCATCCCAAAGGTGTTCTTTCAGGTTGAGGTTAGGACTCTGTGCAGGCCAGTCAAGTTCCTCTACCCCAAATTCAGTCATCCAAGTCTTTATGGACCTTGCTTTGTGCACTGCTGCACAGTCATGTTGGAACAGGAAGGGGCCATCCACAAAATGTTCCCACAAAGTTGGGAGCATGAATTTGTCCAAAATGTATTGGTATGCTGATGCCTTAACAGTTCCCTTCACTAGAACTAAGGGGCCAAGTCCAATCCCAAACCATAATCCCCCTCCACCAAATGATTTGGACCAGTGCACAAAACAAGGTCCATAAAGACATAGATGAGCGGGTTTGGGGTGGCGGAACTTGGCTGGTGCGCACAGAGTTCTGACCTGAACCGGATAGAACATCTTTGGGATTAAATAAGAGTGGAGACGGCGAGCCAGGCCTTCTCGTTCATATCAGGTGCCTGACCTCACAAATGCACTTGTGGAAGAATGGTCAAACATTCCCAAAGACACACTCCTAAACCTTGTGGACAGCCTTGTGAGTGTCCAGCTATATGTTTTTAACATTCATTACCACTTTTTAATAAACATATTTCACGTTTATTGGGTTTTGGCTTTTTTACCCTGATGGAATGAGCAAAGGACTGTGAGCGGATGATCAGGATAGATCAATTGCAGAAATCTAACATTCCAAAGCTGTGAGGGTCCTAGTGGCCCAAAGTGATCTGGTGAGTGGCCCCATTTTCTTAGGTAGAGGTGCATATCACACAAGAAGAGCACATTATGTACAATAACTCAATTTTTGCACGTGGTAAAGTATAGTGAAGTGGATGGGAAGAAACTCTACATACTGAAAAGGACTTATTTTGAGTTGTTTGTTTGGGGATTATATGCACGTATATATTTGTATGTACTAAGAGATAAGTGGGTTACTGGATTTCTCATGACACTATACATATTGAATTGTCACAGTTGATCACAGAAATTAATTTTGCATTGTATATTAAAGCGTACCGTATATACTCGAGTATAAGTCGAATTTTTCAGCACATTTTTTTGTGCTGAAAGTGCCCCCCTCGACTTATACTCGAGTCAAGCACTTTTCTGCAGCAAAAAATTTCATTTTCCGAACCTACTTTGGGGCCCCGTATCTCAGGGCCACTTGGTGCTAGGAACCCCAAATTTGGTGTGCCAACCCAGTGGAACTGGTACCATAACATATCCAAAGGGGTTCCTAGCACCAAGTGGCCCTGAGATACGGGGCCCCAAAACCGGTTCGGAAAATGTCATTCTCTGCTGCAGAAAAGTGCTTGACATTTTCTGAACTGATTTTTGGGGCCCTGTATCTTGGGGCCACTTGGTGCTAGAAACCCCAGCTTTGGCAATTTTATGGTGCTGGTTCCACTGGGTTTTCAGACCAAATTTGGGGTTCCTAGCACTAAGTGGCCCCGAGATACGGGGCCCCTAATTCGGTCAACTGTGTCCATCTGCAGCAATGTCATTTCGGGACCCTTTGGGTTAGGAGACCCCAAATTTTGGCTGCAGCTAGGGGGCATCTAGGAACCCTTAACTACCGAGTTTGAAGTTCAGGGGACCTATGGCTGCAAATGGGCACAGTGAGGCATGCAAATGGGCACAGTGATGCTGCAAATGGGCATTGTTGACCCTCTTTTCCACTTACAGTAGCTGTGCATTTCTCACCCTCGTCTTATACTCGGGTCAATAAGTTTTTCCCATTTTTTTTGTGGTAAATTAGGGCCTCGACTTACACTCGGAACGACTTATACTCGAGTATATACGGTATATTGACGCTTTAATTAATTAAGTCAGCGCCTCTATATTTGATATATACAGTAAATAATGTTAATATTACAAATGTACAGCCAGGGGGAAAAAAAACCCTTATGATTTCCTGCTTTGCTAGATGCTTAAAGAAAGACGAATAGAAGAAATATTTTAAAATACAAATAGATTTACAAAACGTTTTACTTAACTGTAAAATCCATTTTTTGGAGTACCACATGGGACAAATAACTACCCTATTAATTCTTATTCATAGGGTTATATGCCACCTACAGGTAATTTGATACTGGAAGAAAGGCAGCAGGTGCCCCCATTAAAACCCCTCCTATACAGGAAGAATCTCAGTTTTGTAGCAAGCCATAAACCATGGACAGATAGATCTCTTTGTCCCATGATGTACTTCAAGAAATAGATTTTACAGGTAAATAAAAAAAAACCTGTTTTCTTTATCATATATCATGGGAAATGGAGCAGCCTTACTAATCCTTACTAGTAGAGATGTTCCAAAGCTCTGACTATGAGGGGACGGCAACAAAGCAACAAGCCCATAGGCCCCAAACAACGTAACCAGTTTAGGCTAATAAACCTGCCTGCAACATACTGTGACCAAGGAAGAATAGCCCAGAAGGTACCGACACTCCTTGTAGAATGAGCTGTCACCCCAAAAAAAAGGTGGAGCTTCCCCTTTTCGACCATAAGCTTGTGAATAACCTGACAGATCCACCTAGTTCCATTGGAGTACAAGGAACAGTTCTTTACAGGAAGCCAATCCTGAGACTCTGCTAGCTGAAATAATGGCAACCACAAAAATAACCATCTAACAGAAGGACTAAGGAATATCCCAGCTATCCAGGCCCGGACTGGGACAAAAATTTGGCCCTGGACTTCCTCATGACTGGCCCACTTTAATTTTGAGTCCCACCAACAGCGTCCCCTTTACATCAGAGTCCCCCCAACAGCGTCCCCCTTACATCAGAGCGTCCCCAACAGCGTCCCCCTTACATCAGTGTCCCCAACAGCACCCTCCTTACATCAGAGTGTCCTCAACAGCGTCCCCCTTACATCAGAGTCCCCCCAACAGCGCCCCCCTTACATCAGAGTCCCCCCAACAGCGCCCCCTTACATCAGAGTCCCCCCAACAGCGCCCCCCTTACATCAGAGTCCCCCCAACAGCATCCCCCTTACATCAGAGTCCCCCCAACAGCGTCCCCCTTACATCAGAGTGTCCCAATCAGCAGCTCCCTTCACAGAGAGTCCCCACCAGCAGCTCACTTCACATCAGAGTCCCCACCAGCAGCTCACTTCACATCAGAGTCCCCACCAGTAGCCCACTTCACATCAGAGTCCCCACCAGCAGCCCCCTTCACATCAGAGTCCCCACCAGCAGCTCCCTTCACATCACAGTCCCCATCAGAGAGCCCCAATCAGCAGCCCTTCACATCAGTGTCCTTCCTCTCCCCCCCTCATCGTTTTGAAGGCAGCTTCTCATTCCTCTCTCCAGTCATGTGATAACAAGTGACTGGCCCACTGAGCCATCAGCCCACCGGGAATCTCCCTGTAGTCCCTATGGCCAGTACAGGCCTGCAGCTATCCCATGGGAATTCTGCAATACAGAAAGAACCAAGCTGAGGTCCCACAAAGTCAATGGAGGCTTAAGCGTTGGAACAATACACATGATGCCTTGCACAAAAGCAAGCACCAGGGAGTGTGAAATAATAGGTTCCTGAAAGAGCATTAAGGCTGAAACTTTGTTCTTCGATCATACTCAAGAACAATCTTTGAGCTGGAGAAATGCCAGGAATCTGCCAACGTTGTATGCACATCATACTCAGGAGGATGAATCCCAGAGCCATACCATGCAAATAAGACTTTCAAGTCCTGTAGTAAACATACCTACAAGTTGCCTTCCTTGCCTGAAGCACAGTGGGAGTGACTGAACAAAAATTTCCCTTGTCCTTAGGACTTTGGTTTCAACAGTCATGCCATTAAACCATCGATAATAACCTTTGGGCAGGAATTTAAAGAAGAACTCCAGTTTTTCCTCCCCAAAGCAACAGATGCTTTGTGCATGTAAATTAATCACAACCCCACTGTCAGTTTGTGTATAACTTACCTCCTTTAGCTGTATACAGCAAGTTTCCATGTCTGTGATGTCACTCCTCCTCCTGGCTGAATTTCAAAGTTCTCTGTCTTCCAGTTTCCTTCTTTTCCCAGTCCTGATACTATATCTTCCATGATCCCTTGAGCCTCTGTAGCTTCAGGGCGGGTTATGGGAGTCACTTGTGCCAGTTCTGGGAGTTGATGTGGGTGGGTTACAGTGGGTGTTTCTGGGCCTTCATGTGGGTGGTGAAAGGTGTAAATATGTCATACCTCCTCCTGTGTCTATTCCTGTCTTGCAGCCAGGGCCGGTACAAGGCAGGGGCGGAAGGGGCACGTGCCCTGGGCGCTACCATTTGCTATAGGGGGGGGCGCAGCCTGCAAGTGACGTTCTGCCACGGCCGCCGCCCGCCAATGTGTACAATAATATAACAGTCCAGTGCATTTACAGTCCCCAGCGGCACTGTACAAATTGCCTTCGTGTGCTCCTGCATCCTCCCTTCCCTCAGCACAAACTACTCTGTTACAGTTTACTCCCCTATGGAGGAGTGCCGTAGTCTCTGCCAGCGCCGTGACGTCACACACGGCCGGAGGCGAGGTGGGAGGACGCAGAGGAGCACAGGGAGGCGGGAGCCGGGAGGCGGGAGCTGTGAGCTGTGTCGGCGCGCTGTCACCGCGAGCGAGCTGAGCTGAGCTGAGCTGAGCTGAGGAGAGGAGAGGAGAGGAGCTGAGGAGCTGCTGCCTGCCTGGCTGGCTGGCTGGCTGGCTGGCTCTAGTAGCTGCTGCTGGATTCAATCTGGAAGGAAGCGAAGGTAGAAGAGTGCAGTGCCAGTGTCATGTATGCCAGTGTTCTGACTCAGATCTTCAGCAGTGGTGGTCACTGGTCATTAACCTCGCCTCAGCCTCAGATTTATTAATCTGTTTTTAGTGTTTACTTACACAAGTTCAGACTCAGAACTTCTGAGTCTGAACTTGTGTAAGTAAACACTAAAAAACAGATTAATAAATGGCTGGATTGGGGGAGGGGAGGAGGCTGAGAGGAGGTTAATGACCAATGACCACCGCTGCTGTTTAACCACTTAACAACCGGCCCATAGCCGAATGACGGCTACAGGGCGGTTGCTTAACTCTGGGAGGACGTACTATGACGTCCTCCCAGAATTCCCCTCTCGCAGCGCTGTGGGCTGGATGTGTAGTGCCCACAGCGCTGCTCAATGACATCCAGCCATCCATCCATGCTCAGCCATCCCTAATGCTCTGCAATGCCCCAAAATACTCTGCAATGCCCCAGAATACTGTGCAATACTCTGCAATGTCCCACAATACCCCGCAATACTCTGCAATACCCCGCAATACTCTGCAATACCCCACAATACTGTGCAATATTCTGCAATACCCCACAATACTGTGCAATACTCTGCAATACCCCACAATACTGTGAAATACTCTGCAATACCCCGCAATACTCTGCAATACCCCACAACACTGTGCAATACTCTGCAATACCCCGCAATACTCTGCAATACCCCGCAACACTGTGCAATACTCTGCAATACCCCGCAATACTCTGCAATACCCCGCAACACTGTGCAATACCCCGCAATACTCTGCAATACCCCACAATACTGTGCAATACTCTGCAATACCCCGCAATACTCTGCAATACCCCACAACACTGTGCAATACTCTGCAATACCCCGCAATACTCTGCAATACCCCGCAACACTGTGCAATACTCTGCAATACTGTGCAATACCCCGCAACACTGTGCAATACTCTGCAATACCCCGCAATACTCTGCAATACCCCACAATACTGTGCAATACTCTGCAATACCCCACAATACTGTGCAATACTCTGCAATACCCCGCAACACTGTGCAATACTCTGCAATACCCCGCAATACTCTGCAATACCCCGCAACACTGTGCAGTACTCTGCAATACCCCACAATACTGTGCAATACTCTGCAATACCCAGATATACTCGGCGATACCCCGCCATACTCTGCAATACTCTGCAATACCCCACAATACTGTGCAATACTCTGCAATACCCTGCAACACTGTGCAATACCCCACAATACTGTGCAATACTCTGCAACACTGTGCAATACCCCACAATACTGTGCAATACCCCACAATACTGTGCAATACTCTGCAACACCCTGCAACACTGTGCAATACTGTGCAATACCCCACAATACTGTGCAATACTCTGCAATACCCCACAATACTGTGCAATACTCTGCAATACCCCACAATACTGTGCAATACCCCACAATACTGTGCAATACTCTGCAATACCCTGCAATACCCTGTAATACCCTGCAATACCCCACAATACTCTGCAATACTTTGCAATACCCCGCAATACCATGCAATACCCTGCAATACCCTCTGATACTCGGCGATACCCTGCCATACTCTGTAATACCCTGCCATACTCTGCAATACCCCACCATACTCTGTAATACCCTGCCATACTCTGCAATACCCCACCATACTCTGTAATACCCCACCATACTCTGTAATACCCTGCCATACTCTGTAATACCCTGCCATACTCTGCAATACCCCGCCATACTCTGCAATACTCTGTGATACCCAGCCATACCCTTCCATATCCAGCCATAGTCTGCAATACTCGGTGATACCCAGCCATGCTCAGTTATACCCAGCCATGCTAGTTATACCCAGCCATGCTCGGCCTCTTTATGTGGCCAGGCTGTGGAAGTCTCACACATGTGGTATCGCCGTACTTAGGAGGAGTAGGAGAATTTATTTTGGGGTGTCATTTTTGGTATGTACATGTTATGTGTTAGAAATATTGTATAAATGGACAACTTTGTGTTAAAAAAAAAATGCGTTTTAACCACTTCCCGCCCGCCGGTTGTCATACGACGTCCTTGACTTTGTGCGGGGATATCTGAATGAAAAACGGGGGGGGGGGGCGCAGTTTGCCATCTTCGCCCTGGGCACCAAATGGCCTTGTCCCAGCACTGCTTGCAGCATGCCAAAGAATAATGTCTTACTGCAAGACTACAGAGGAAGGTCCATGGGAGGTTAATATGAAGGTGTTTCCTTCATATGTAAATTAATCATTTCACAGAGAGCAGGGCTCTTAGGGGCAGGATCTCCCTGTTCACACCTGTTGGCATATTTAAATGGGCAGGATTGAATTCTAAATGTGGCCCATTCAGTCCTTTCCATCATCAGCACAGCTAGCTTACAGAACAGGCTGTGTACAAAGGGGTTTTCTCCTTGAGTAATGCCATGATCTGTGAGGCGGTACTTGGAGGGTTTGGACTCTTCCTGTAGGTGTGACTGAGCGTGACTGAATGCTAATTAGGATGTATTCAATCCCACCCAAGACCAGAGCTGTGAAGGAAGTTACATCATTTGCAGAGTCTGAAAGACTACAAAGGGGAGTATTACAGACTCTAGCTGCTGTGGCTGTGGAAAGGACAGAGTCTATAGCAGGATATACAGAGTGTCACATGATACAAAGCCACAACTAATCCCAGAATATCAGTAGATCTCCGGACAACAGAGCAACATCATATAATCTAGGCTGGTATTAATCATTCCATTCAGTTCTAGTAAAAAGAAAGTTGTAATTCAGTTTTAAGGCAGACTACTATAAAATTCATCATCCATCCATACCTCACCAGAGTGTGCACTATGAGAGACACACTGATCTCCAAAGCAAAGTGCATTTCTCCCTCAGATGCAAGTCACCCAGGTGTCCTATAACTGGGATACCCAGGTTATGCAATAGCTGCAACCAGGGGCAAGGCCTTTGGTGAACATTCTGGTAGTAATGCACTGTCTGAACACAGGGCCATCTATTGAAAATTATAAACTTCCACCACCACCAAAGAACTTCTGGTAAGGTGGAAGAAGTGGGAGATGAAAGAATACATCGCTTATGTTCCTTGATGCCAGGTATCACCCTGACTGGAGAGGGAGGTCCACGAGGGGTGAACATCAATCTTAAGTTTTTGAACTGCAAAGAGGCTAGACTAGAACTTCTCTTCCTCTGAAACTGTAAAGAGAACTCCTTGAGAAGGTAGATGATTGAGAGCTTGCAAAAGAGATACATTCCTTTGTGGATTCCAAAAATATTTGAAAGCTTTAAGTGTGCAGGAGGAAAGCTCATAAATTGCAGCTTGTAGCCCTGAGCCACTGTACAATGAACCCACTCATCCACATGCCTAGATTTTGACCTAGAGGTTAAAGCTAGAGAGCAACGAAAGCAATACTTACTGTAGTGGCAGACCTTTGAGTCATATGTTTTCCATTCTTTCCAAAAGGCAACAGAAAACTCTTACAGCTTAAAAACCTCTGGATATACAACCTGGTTGATGCAATAATCAAATTGCTGCTATACATACAATAAGTATTCAAAATAAGCTAAACAGTTCAAAAGAAGCTAAACTGCTGGATGGAAATCTTCAAGGCCTCGACAGTGATGCAGAGGTCACAAGAGAAATCTTCAGACGTTCTCCCAAGTCTGTACTACTGCTCAGGTCATCAGAGTCTGCTAACCACACGGGCGGCTGCAAGGTTGCACCCATCAAGGTAAAACATAGAAACATAGAAAAGTGACAGCAGAAAAAAGACAGTAGTATATTGAGTCTGCCCGTTTTTTTTTTTTTTAATAACTTTGTGGTCTGAGTATAGATCTATGTTTATCCCTAGTATGTTTGAAGCCATTTACTGTTAACTGTCTCACTACCTTTGCTGAAGGTATATTCCAAGAATCAACTACCCTTTCAAGAAAAAGACACTTTTAACAAAGTCTGTAGATGTTTGTCAGCAGCATCCTTAACCACTGGAATGTTGTCCACCAGCCATGTAAGACTCTCATTTAGACAAGAAATGTATGCATCTATCGAGGGCATATACTATTACATAGTAAATTCATCCTCCAAGGGGTATTGCTGAGCAATTTTTTTCTCTGGAGTGAGCACAGCTCGCATACAAAACTACCTTAAGGTGAGGATGTACAGGGAACCAACAAGGCCCTTTTGGTGCCTGCAATGACTCCAGAGGTGGAACTTTTAAGAATAGTAGTGATAATATAACAAGTGCGTACCACATCCTTTGGGAAATTGCCTGAAAGCTTTATGAGTCTGATGCAGATTCCTTGTGTAGCGGTACCCCCGTAGGGGCTGCTGGTAGTTGTCTTCCGCCTGCCACCCTGCACACAATTTCCAATCACTCTTCAGACAGAAATCAGTCCTTGCACTTGTTTTTTAATTTTTATTGAGTGGATTAAACTTGGTTGGGGATAGGGTAGTTATGAGTAGCGCTGGGAGATTTTCCTAAACAAAACTTGATTCACGATTTGAATCGAGTATTTTTTTTTTGTGGAAACCGCACCGGTCCCGAGGAGCTGCGCGCAGGAGTTTTTAGGCGAGGCCGTGGCTTCGGCCTAGTCTGCAGCGTTCAGCCTCGTGGACTAGGCCAAAGCCACGGCCTCGCCTAAAAACTCCTGCCCACAGCTCCTCGGGACCGGCGCGGTGTCAGCGCTAGTCCTAGGGAGCTGCAGGCAGGAGTTTTTAGGCGAGGCCGCGGCTTCGGCCTAGTCCGCAGCGTCCGGTCTCGCGGACTGCAGGCAGGAGTTTTTAGGTGAGGCCGCGGCTTCGGCCTAGTCCACGGCGTCTGGTTTTGCAGACTAGGCCAAAGCCGCGGCCTCGCCTAAAAACTCCTGCCCGCAGCTCCTCGGGACTGGCACGGTGAAAAAAAAAAATAGAAAAAAATCGATTTGACCTCTCAACTCAATTCAAGATTTAAATCGAATTTTTCCCCAGCCCTAGTTATGAGATGCCCAGTTGATTGCAGAAATTGAAAGGGACTGAGGAACTATATAATCTCCTGTATATACATCTTCCTCCAACACAAAGTCGACTCTTGAACTCACTCTCCAGGACCAACTAGCACTGATATGCAGGCCTGACACTGACTCAGGCCTAGAGCAAATGCCCTTCGCAGGCAGGGACCTCAGGCCCCTATAGTGCAGCAAAAATATAGGTAGTCCCAGTGCTAGCTGTCCAGGTGGCTACTGCTCCCAGTACCACCTCTTCAGGCTCTGCCAGCCTTCCTGGCTGAAGCTGCCTCACTCCACTGCAATCTCCCATTCCTCTCAGGTGCGCCTCCCCAGTCCTTCCCGACTGTGTGTCACTCACCAGCCCTCCTGGCTGCTACCTGCTGTTTGCCTGGCAGTGCTCTTCTGCAGTCCTCTCCTTGCTCCCATGCCACCTGTCCAGGACATCTCCGTGCATCTTGAGAAGGGTCCTGTCCGCACCAGAACCCAGACCCAAGGTCAACCCCCCCCAGACTGGGGAGCTCCCCCCAAGGACAAGACAGCCTAGCAACCATCACCAGCTTCCTCCCGAACAACTCCTCCCCCAGCTGGACTGACCCTGAGCATTTACGGAGGCCTGCCCCTTGCCAATCCAGATTGGGGATTGGTCAGGACTCCTGAGAATACTCCAGGCATCTCCACCTCTCCTCTCCTCCTTCCTTTACAGAAGATTTTACTACCTTCTGGAAAGAAGTGGGAGGTCTTAGTGATGCTGTCTGTGAGTCACCAGCTCTGCCTGAGTCACTCAACCCTGACCGAGAAGAAAAACACAAACCAGCCAAGCCCGACAATTTACCTATGCTACTCAAAAAAAAAAAACTATTCTTACATCTAGCAACCTAGAGGGTGCTACACTTGGAAAATGGAATCTTCTGCCTCAATTTCCTCGTGTATGCTCTTGTCCACTTCAGCATCCCCGTAAAATTCTACCCCACTAAAAAAAAGCAAGGAGGGAAGGAAAAGCCTACATTCACAACCACAATGGTTCCTGTAGCATTCCTGCCAATGCAGGCAACAACTCCTCCTTTGTCACAAAGGAATTGGAGGAAAGGTGCCCCTGAGGTAGCGGAAATACCTGATAAGGATAAGGATTCAGAACTACAAGGCACACATTGACTCCCAAGGAAACAGTGCTGGAAGGAGGGTGTCTAGGTTCTTTCCTACCTGACTGGGATATTAGGGACTCGTCTCCACCTCCATTTTCTTCTCTCTGCCATCTGTGAAACATATCGCCTGCTGACACCACTAATGAAACTTATACTAAAAGCAATCCTAGTCAATCGAGGGGGTACTGTGCAAACATCAACAGTGCCCTGGTTACCCTAGGAGACTAAGCTGTCAGCACCCCCACCAATCCTCACAGGTGTGCTCACATGACCCCAGAAATCTGATAAGGATGGGAGTGTCAAGGATAAATATTGCTTCAATTGTATCCCTACATTGGGATGTCAGTGTAAACTGAGGAGTGCCACTTCCCTAGTTAAAGCTGCTGCAGTCTTTCCTGTGCCACCAGGGCATTTCAAAGTTGTTCCAAATGAGGCAATATTGCAATATTGCTGCTGATATAATGCCTCACTTTTGTAATGCACTCGGAGACCACTGGGCTACCTCTCAGCACTGCCACTGAAACATGGTAATAGAATGAGTATGGCCTACCCATTCACCAAAAAAGTGTCAAAAAGTAATAAAAACAAACACACAGGATAAAAAATAAAAAAACAAAATAAAAAGTGACCCTAAACACCCCTAATATGGCAGATACATACCTCCATCCCTAAAAAGTACATACAAGTAAAAGGAAAATGGATGCGGGACTTTAAATGAGGTTCGTCTCCGTAATGAAGGATATTGTAGCTAGGATATATTAATAAACACTTTTGATTGTAACCAATCCCCAATGGGTAGTCCCTAAAATGGATAAACCAAACAAATTTTTCGTGTGTACAATATAGGCACGATATAAACATATTCAATGCACAATAGTCACATATTTATTTAAGTATAAACATAGAACATGATTGGTACTCAATGACAATAGTGAATAAAAATCTGATACATACTCAAGGGTGCCAGGTTTATGGCTTATATTATGACGAATTCATCTTATTATATTCTGTATATTTTTGTTTTACCATGCATTGTTTATTATTATTATAATTATGTATCAGATTTTTTATTCACTATTGTCTTTGAGTACCAATCATGTTCTTCTATGTTTATACTTAAATAAATATGTGACTATTGTGCATTGAATATGTTTATATCGTGCCTATATTGTACACACGAAAAATTTGTTTGGTTTATCCATTTTAGGGACTACCCATTGGGGATTGGTTACAATCAAAAGTGTTTATTAATATATCCTAGCTACAATATCCTTCATTACAGAGACGAACCTCATTTAAAGTCCCGCATCCATTTTCCTTTTACTTGTAAAAACAAACACACAGTTTTTGAAAATTCCTCGGAAAAAAACAATAAAAAATTGTTCTACCCACCAAGAAGGCAAACCGCCGAATGACTGGCATGTCATTTGACAGTTCTTTAATAGGTAAGGACGGGGCCACCTGAGTGACATCACTAACCAGTGCATGCTGGGTCAGTGATGTCACAAGGGGGCAGTGACACCTGGTGATGTAGCGAGGTGGCCCCGCCCTTACCTATATAAGAACTGTCAAACAGCAAGCCAGCCATTCAGAGGTTTGCCTTCACGATGGGCAGAGCGATTTTTTTTCTTTTTTCTGGGGTCGGTGGTTGTGGGGAAGAGACCCTTGTCCCCATCAACATGGGGACAAGGTGCAGTTGTTGGCACGTGGCCTTTTATGATTCAGAAACTGACCTGCCAGGCTGCATGCTCAGATAATAGGTCTGGTATGGATTTTGGGGGGGAGCCCACAGCAGATTTTATTTTAAGTTTTGGCATGGGGTTCCCCTTAAATCCATACCAGACCTGAAGGACGCCATGTCATTTTTTTCTTTTTTTTTTTTAAATAGCGGGTGCAGACAATTGGAACCATGAGTCAATTTAAATGTGAATTGACTCTTTTTTTTTCTTTCGAACTTTCATTTTTTCTGCAGCATGTTCTTCACATGCTACAGATGCTCTACTTTAGGGGCAGACTTAGGGGACCCCCCAGGCATTATATTTAAAGGAATTTTTCATTTTTATTATTGCACTTTGAGCATCATTAAAATCACTGCTCCTTAAAAAACAATTGTTTTAAAAAAATTTTTTTGCATTGGTACATGTCTCCCAGGGCAGTACCTGGACCCCCATGCCCCTTTTATGGCCAATTACTTGCATATAAGCCTTCAAAATGGGCACTTTGATTTCTTATGTTTAACTCCCATAGACTTTAATGGAGATCGTGGTTTGGGGCAGAACATTTCCCCTGTTCGGAAGTTCTGCTGCAAAACGAACAGGGGGGTGTTCAGCCCATCTCTACTAACATACAGTATATTGAACTATACTAACTTACAGTGCACTCTAAGGAAAGGGCCCCTTTTCCAAAGCAAGTAAACAGGTGGCGGGGGGGGGGGGCTTAAAGTGGTTTACCACTTTGTAAAGTACACACAATACCCTCTTTTAGAAAACGTTCTATGCTGCAGTGCATGTTCTTTGTGTAAAATATGGCCAATCTACCTTATTTCAGAGCACTGCTCAGTGCTCATGTGACTCCTCACTGCTCCCTCTCCTGATCGGACAGTTACAGTGGGAGGGGCAGAAAATCCCCCACTGACAGCATTTGGGAGGAGGGGAGAAGAGGAGGAGAGCAGCAAGGAGTTACGTGAGCGCCCAGCCCCCTGAAATAAGGTAGGAATAGGCATATTTTTTACAAAGAACATACACTGCAGCATAGGATGTATTCTAAGGGGATTGTGTATACTTTTCACAGTTATTTCAGCAGCAGCAGGGGAGGGGGCGGGCACTAGTAAGAGCTGACAGGCAGGGAGGGAGGGAGGAGAGGACAGGGGAAAGAGGACAGAGGAGAGCTGCGGATGATGGGGGCACGTAAACTGACCCCAGGGCCAGGTCTCAGCAGCCATGATAAACCGTGATCAGTGTACAGAGGGGAGGGCAGAACCAGCCAGGTATTTCAGGTGATACAGGGGGCCAAATGACACAGCACAAGCACTGTGATGTATAACATGTTTTAAAGCAACAGGATCCAAAATTTATTTAGGGTTACATACGCTTTAAGTGCAGTAAGAGTTAAGGGCAATCTTTGGTCCTGACTCTTCAGCTGGATAAGCTGGATACTTGGAGCTCTTATCCTTGGTGCACTTTAATTCAGTTTAGAGGCCTGCAGGCAGTGATTAAGTAGCTATGTGACTGACGGTATAGATCCTAATAAATCAGTCTCTGATGATAGCAGTAGGTAGTGACAGTGACAGATAATGGCCGCAGAGGCCTCTCACCAATTCCAGTACAACAACAACAGTTCCAGGGACCAGATGTTCTCTCACTCGATCACCTGTGCAAACTCCAGCAACTGGCACTGTGGGGCTGTGTCTTTAACAGCAGATCTGTTCTGACTCGCAGGTCACTGCGCGGTGCTCCAATCCCTCTCGTCAAGATAGCACCCCTCTCTCCAAATGCTGGGAAGAAGCGTGCCCTCTTTCTCTGCAGTCCTGAAAACAAGCGTGGCCCTCTCTCGATGCTGAAGTTTCCTCCTCATGCTTAGAAAGGGGCCTGCCTGTCTTCAGGACTACATGTCCCAAGATCATTCTCTTCTCCTCTCTGTGGTTGGTCCTGCCCTCTGTCCAATGGTGAGAGGAACAGAGTGGACGGCTTGCTGTGGCAAGTGCCGCTCTCCCGTTCAGCGGAGTGACAATAAAAAGGGAGGAGGAGGAGGGAGAAGAGCCCACAGCTGCTGTCTCTTCCTCTGTGATGGCTGGTCAAATCCTCTGTTTTGGTGGCGCTCTGAGCGGGGGGAGTCAAGAAAAGGAGGCACAGTCTCTTTTCCTGGGTCCCACTCAGGAGCAAGGGCACCTGCTACATACTCTCCCACCAAAAAACCTTTGGTCCCCAAAGGAGGGGAAGAGTCCATTAAAATACAATGTCCATAGCCTCTTACATGCTTTAAAAAATATACTACCTTCAAGGGTGCAGTGTTCTTCTTCAATACGTTAAGTGCAAAGATTAATTAGGGATGGGCACCCCCCCAGTTCGGTTCGCACCAGAACACTTTGAACAGGCAAAAAGCAAACCCTACTAAAGTCTATGGGACACAAACATGAAAAATCAAAGTCCTAATTTTAAAAGCTTATATGCAAGCTATTGCCATAAAAATTGTATGGGGACCCGACTACTGCCCTAGGACACATGTTTCAATGCAAAAAAATAGTTTTTAAAATGATCATTTTTTTCAGGAGCAGTGATTTTAATAATACTTAAAGTGAAGCAAAAAAAAATTAAATATTCCTTTAAATATCGTGCCTGGGGGGGTCCCCTTAGTCTGCCTGTAAAGTGGTGCAAATGTGCAATGTGTAGAACATGCCGCAGCAATAATGACATTTCTAAAGGAAAAAATTTAATTTAAACTTGCTCGCGGCTGTAATGTATTGCCGGCTCCTGGCAATATAGATGGAAAATCAATGAAAAAAAACAGCGTGGGGTTCCCCCCACAGTCCATACCAGGCCCTTCAGGTCTGGTATGGATTTTAAGGGAAACTCAATGCCAAAATTTTAAATAAAATTGGTGTTGGGTCCCCACAAAATCCATAAGAGACGCTTATGACGAGCGAGTGCCCCCCCTCCTGAACTATATCAGGTCACATGCCCTCAATATGGGGTGCTCTGCGCCCCCACCCCAAAGCACCTTGTCCCCATACAGATGGGGACAAGGGCCTCTTCCCGACAACCCTGGCCGGTGGTTGTCGGGGTCTGCGGGCGGGGGGCTTATCGGAATCTGGAAGCCCCCTTTCACAAGGGGGTCCCCAGATCCCACCCCCCATGTGAATGGGTATCTGGTACCCCTACCCAGTCATCAAAAAAAGTGTCAAAAAGTAAAAAACACAAGAGACTGTTTCACAATTCCTTTATTAAAAAAAAAAAAAAAAAAAAAAAAAAGTGTCCCGCGATGTTCATCCACCATCAATATTGAGCCCGATGGACTAGAACAATAGAAAACTGAAAAAAATCTATGCCTGGATGAGAGGCCTCCCGGCAACTACAGTCTTTTCGCTTTGACAGCGCTTTTATAGGCAAGGGCGGGGCCACCCACTGATATAAGTGGGTGACACTGCCCCTCTGACATCACATGATGTCACATTGCGTCAGAAAGGGGCGGGGTCACTACCTTACATCACAGGGTGGCTCCGCCCTTGCCTATATAACAGCTGTCAAAGCCAAGTGACAGCAGTCGCCAGGAGGCCTCTTATCGAGGTGGAGCTTTTCTATTTTTTCCTATTTTATGGGTCTGTTGGGCAGGGTGATTGAAAATGGATGTACATTGCGGCACAATTTTTTTTATAAAGGAATTGTCAAAAAGTGTCTTATGTGGTTTTTACTTTTTGACACTTTTTTTGGTGAATGGGTAGGGGTACAATGTATCCGATACCCATTCACATGGGGGCGGGATCTTGGGGCCCCCTTGTTAAAGGGTGCTTCCAGATTCCTATAAGCCCCCCACCCACAGACCCAAACAACCACTGGCCAGGGTTGTCGGGATGAAGGCTATGTCCCCATTGACATGGGGACAAGGTGCTTTGGGGGGCACCCTGAAGCAGCCTTCCCTTGTTGAGGGCATATGGCCCTCATCCCCTCCCTTTCCCAGCCTTCCAGGCTGCATGCTTGGATAAGGATCTGGTATGGATTTTGGGGGGACCCTACGCTGTTTTTTTTTCTTAATTCTGTCATAGGGTTCCCCTTAACCACTTTAATACAGGACACGTTCACCCCTCCCCGTCCAGACCAATTTTCATCTTTCAGTGCAGAAAAATTGGGCCTTGGGTGTCGGTGGTGCCTGAACATTGTAACCCCTCACAGTTACTCTTATTGGGCGCAAGAACTGCCCCCGCTGTAAAAAATTAGGAAAAGAATTGAAATTACATGCATCTGTCAAACAGGTGCAGAAAAAATTGGGCCTTAGGTGTTGGTGGTGCCCTAAACCAAAAATATTGTTAGAAGCTAGCATAATCAAGATTCAGAAATAGGATAGGCAGCATAGGCAGTCTTCAAGGGATCCCAGACCCCTATCAAATTCAATCAGTTACATCAGCATCAGGGGCTTGATAGCTGAGCATTCAGGACTAATTCATTTTGATAAATGTCAGCCTATCAATGGAGTCTGTGGACAGGTGCACTCTTTGATCTGTCACAAATAGGGATGAGCTGAACACCCCCGGTTCGGTTCGCACCAGAACCTGCGAACGGATCGAAAATTTGCACGAACGTTAGAACCCCATTGACGTCTATGGGACTCGAATGCTCAAAAACAAAGTGCTCATTTTAAAGGCTAATTTTCATGGTATTGTCCTAAAAAGGGTTTGGGGACCCGGGTCCTGCCCCAGGGGAAATGTATCAATGCAAAAAAAAACTTTTTTCGTTTTTACGGGAGCAGTGATTTTAATGATGCTTAAAGTAGAAAAAAAAAAGTGAAATATTCCTTCAAATATCGTACCTGGGGGTTGTCTATAGTTTCCTGTGCTTAGAACAGTCCCTGCACAAAATGACATTTTTAAAGGAAAAAAAGTTATTTAAAACTGCTTGCGGCTTTAATGTAATGTCGGGTCCTGGCAATATGGGTGAAAATCAGTGAGACAAACGGCATGGGTACCCTCCAGTCCATTGCCAGGCCCTTTGGGTACTGTATGAATATTAAGGGGAACCCCGCACCCAAATTAAAAAAAGGTAAGGCGTGGGGCCCCCAGGCCCTATATACTCTGAACAGCAGTATACAAGCGGTGCAAACAAGACAGGGACTGTAGGTTTGTTGTTAAGTAGAATCTGTTTGTAATTTTGAACTGGTACATTTTTAAAGTGTAGCTTCTGCCAAAAAAAAATCTGTTTTTAAGCTTTTTGGAAAACATAGGGAAGGGTTATCACCCCTGTGACATTTGTTTTGCTGTCTGTGCTCCTCTTCAGAAGATTTCACCTCGCTTTTTGTCCCAATGACAAATGTTTTTTGAAAATTTGGGGTTTTTAGTGAAACAAGGATTGGTGATAAAGCATCAGTGGAAAGGAGAAAAGTTTTTCCCATATTAACTCTTACAGGAGAGAATTTCCCTTCCTATGGGGTAGATTTCATCTCACTTCCTGTTGTCTCCTTCCGTTTGCAAGTAGGAGTCGTTTGTAAGTTGGATGTTTGAAAGTAGGGGCCTGCCCTATATACTCAGCAGAAATTTGGGCCTTAGGTGTTGTGGCCTCAACACTGTAAGCCCTCACAGGGCCCTGCTGTGAAATATTAGATCAAGAATTGTAATTACATGCCCCTGTTGAACAAGGGACAGAAAAAATTGGGCCTTTGGTGATGGTGGTGGTGCTGGTGCCACAACACAGTAATGCCCCGTACACACGGTTGGATTTTCCGACAGAAAATGAGTGATAGGACATTGTTGTCGGAAATTCCGACCGTGTGTGGGCTCCATCACACATTTTCCATCGGATTTTCTGACACACAAAGTTTGAGAGCAGGCTATAAAATTTTACAACAACAAAAACCGTTGTCGGAATTTCCGATCGTGTGTACACAAATCCGACGCACAAAGTGCCACGCATGCTCAGAATAAATAAAGAGATGAAAGCTATTGGCTACTGCCCCGTTTATAGTCCCGACGTACGTGTTTTACGTCACCGCGTTCAGAATGATCTGATTTTCCGACAACTTTGTTTGACCGTGTGTATGCAAGACAAGTTTGAGCCAACATCCGTCTGAAAAAATTCTAGGATTTTGTTGTCGGAATGTCCGATCAATGTCCGACCGTGTGTACGGGGCATAAGTCCTCACAGTTACTCTTGGTGGGCGCTGGAACAGGCCCTGCTGTGAAATATTATATCAAGAATTGTAATTAGATGCCCCTGTTGAACAGGGGCTGAAAAATTGGGCCTTTGGTGGTGGTGGTGCTGGTGCCACAACACTGTAAGTCCTCACAGTTAATTTTGGTGGGCGCAGAAACGGGCCCTGCTGTGAAATATTCAATAAAGAATTATAATTACCGTATTTATCGGCGTATAACACGCGCCGGCGTATAACACAATTAAAAACTGATACCCATTGCCCTTGGTGCCAGAACTTTTTCAAAGACTAGGGTCTGCAGTAGTGTTCTCCAAGTTGGATCTTCGTGGTGCCTACAACCTTGTCCGCATTTGTAGAGGAGACGAACGGAAGACGGCTTTCCATACCCGGTTTGGGCACTTTGAATATTTAGTCATGCCCTTTGGACTTTGTAATGCTCCTGCTACATTTCAACACTTTGTGAATAACGTCTTCAGAGACTATCTTGATCTGTTTGTTATTATCTATTTAGATGATATCCTGATTTTTTTTCTTCTTCTTTAGCTGAGCATCGTGAACATGTCAAAAATATTTTGACTCAACTTCGGCTGCATGGCCACTATGCCAAACCTGAGAAATGTGTCTTTGAACAAGAGAGTATCCAGTTATTTGGTCTAATTATCTCTGTAGAGGGTATTAAGATGGACCCTCAGAAGGTCTCCACTATTCTGGACTGGCCCGCTCCTACTGACAAGAAGGGAATCCAACATTTTGTAGGTTTTGTGAATTTCTACAGGAAATTCATCAAAGGATTCTCCACCATCATTTCTCCCATTACAAGGTTAACCAAGCAGGGTCTTAAGTTCCATTGGTCTACTGAAGCTCAGGCGGCCTTCACAACGCTAAAGGATCTGTTTGTTTCAGCCTCAGTCTTAAAGCACCCTGATTCCACATTACCATACATTTTGGTTTCCCAGAGACAGAGGCCTAGGGCTCTTTTGCACCCAGTCGCTTTTATTTCTCACAAATTATCTGAAGCAGAGAGAAATTATGATGTGGGCAATCGAGAGTTGTTGGCGATTAAAGCTGCGCTTGAGGAGTGGCGATATCTCCTGGAGGGAGCAGTTCATCCAATTCTTGTTTATACAGATCACAAGAATCTGGAATATTTAAAGACTGCCAAGAGATTAAGACCACGACAGGCCAGGTGGGCACTTTTCTTTACCAGATTTTCATTCCACATAACCTATCACCCCGGATCAAAAAACACCAAGCCTGACGCACTGTCACGAATGTACAACGGACCTGAAGCATCTCCATCTCCAGACACCATCTTGTCCTCAGGAAACTTTCTGTTGCTCCAAGGGGATCTACTCTCACAGATCAAGCAAGCCTCTAGGGACGCCTCTGCTCCACCTGATTCAGCCCTACAGGCCAGAGATGAGCTTTTTTAGTCCAAAAGAGAAGATCTTTGTACCCCAGGAGTTGCAAGCGGCAGTTCTTAGTTCCTGTCATGACCACATGTTGGCCGGCCATTTCGGCGTGCACAAGACATCTGAACTTCTTCAACGCACGTTCTGGTGGCCGCAGTTAAGGAAAGATTGCAAGGACATGTGGAAGCATGTGCCACTTGCATTCAAAACAAGGGCAGCAAATGTAAGGCTTGGGGTCTGTTGAAGCCACTACCTGTCCCGGAGAAGCCATGGAGGATGATCTCCATGGATTTTATTGTCGAGCTGCCACCTTCTGAAGGCTACACTACAATCTTTGTAGTGGTGGATAGATTATCAAAAATGGCTCATTTCTTACCAATGAAAGGCACACCTACTGCTGCTGAGACTGCAAGGACATTTATGAGGGAAGTGGTGAGGCTTCATGGCATTCCTGCAAATATTACTTCAGATCGGGGGGTGCAATTTACTTCCAATTTTTGGAGGGCGCTTTGTGGATCTCTGAAAATTGAACTTTCCTTCTCCTCTGCCTATCACCCCCAAACAAATGGCCAGACGGAAAGAACAAATCAGACATTGGAGCAGTATCTGCGCTGTTTTTCTTCTTTCTCCCAGGACGATTAGGCTCCGCTTCTACCTTTTGCCGAATTTGCTTATAACAATTCTGTCCATGTCCAAAGCAATCACCGTTCTTTGCAAATTATGGTTTCCATCCTCTGTTCCTGTCCAGTAACATCCCAGAGTGCCCAGTACCAGCTGTCCAGGAGAATCTAAATTTCTTTGAGTCAAATAATAAACTTCTGCAGGAGACTATGGCAAGGACTCAGAACTACAATAAAAGAGGTGTTTGACAAGAAGAGAAGGGGGGAGATTGACCTCAAGCCCAGGGATCAGGTCTGGCTGTCTACGTTGAATTTAAGATTGGCATGTCCTTCCAAGAAATCGGGCCCTAAATTTGTGGGTCCCTTCCAAGTTCTAAGGAAGATTAATAATGTGGCTTATGAAATGAAGTTGCCAGAGTCATTCCGGATCCACCCGGTCTTTCACGTGGCCCTACTCAAACCCACGGTTCCTGATCCTTTTGTCAAGCGGAAGATCGATCCCCCTGAACCTGTGATCATTGACGGAGAAACTGAATATGAGGTTGAGTCCATTCTGGATTGCAGGAAGAGACGTAACCAAGTCCAGTTTTTGGTAAAGTGAAAGGGGTACGGGCCCGAGGAGAACTCCTGGGAGCCGGAATCCAACATCCATGCGAGGAGGTTGATTCTTGCCTTTAAAAGGTCTCATCCAAGCAAGATGGCACAGTTGGGCATCTGGAGGCTGCCCCTTGGAGGGGGCAATGTCATGAAAGGCGTCCTGTTAGCACAGCCGTCGGCAGAAGATCGGTTAACAGAACCACTGTTGATAGCGGAGGCACGTTGGCAAGAACAGACGCATGCGGGTGCGCGCTAGTTTGAATGGGTGTACGCAGGTGCACGATGGTACGAACGGGCACGTACGATCGGTACATGGGCTTGCACGAGTGCGCGCGGGTGCACGCAGATGTGCAGTGTGACAGCGTTTGGCGCCATTAGGCCTATTTAAAGGAGCCTGTCAGCATGCTTCCTTGCTGTCCGGTCTACAGCGTTCCCTGTGACCCTAAGCTACCTGTATACCTGCCTACCTGCTTCCTGTTTACCCGGCCTGCTCCTGACTACTCCTGTTTGCTGCCAGTCCCTGACCCCGGCTTGTTTGACTATTCTCCTGCTTCTTCCTACGGTTATCCGCTACCTGCCTGTTGTCGACCCGGTCTGTATCCTGACTACTCTTCTGCCTCTGTTTGGTATCTGCTTGCCCGCCAGTGTTGACCCAGCCTGTCTGACCCTGATTGTGCTCCAGCTGAACTACAGAACACCTCCCTGCTACCTGCTGTTCCAGGGTTCCTGCCTGCTACAGTGCTTCTCCTCACAGCCAGTGGTTCCAGTGTTTCTGCCAGTGTTCCGGTGCATCTTCTTACAGTCTGCTGTTCCAGTGCTCCAGTTGAACTACAGAACACCTGCCACCTGCCAGGCACTTGTGGCCCCCTGTGCTCTCGAGTCCCTGTTTCCTCTATCAGGGGTTCTTGAGCCAGAAGCACACGAGAGGGCACTCCCTGCACTCTGGGCTCCACCATCAGGTATGTGACAACGCCCCTGTTAAACAGGGGCTGAAAAATCGGGCCTTAGGCACTGGTGCGGTTGCCACAACACTGCAACCCCTCACAGATACTCTAGTTGGAACGTAGGAACGAGCCCTGCTGCAAAGAATTCATCAAAAATTGTAATAACATGCCCCTGTTAAACAGGGGCTGAAAAATTGGGCCTTAGGCACTGGTGGCGGTGAGCAGAACCAAAAATGTTCTTACAAGCTATCAGCATGATCATTGAGGAGGAATAGGATAGTCACCAAGAATAACAGGATAGTCACTCAGCATCAGCATAGGCAGTCTTGAAGGGATCTCACATTCATAAAAAAATTAATCGGTTACATCAGCATCAGGTGCTTGATAGCTGGTGATCCAAGACTGATTCATTTTTATGAAGGTCAGTCAATCAACCGAGTCGGTGGACAGACGCACTATGTGATCGGTTACAAAGCCTCCAGCAGCACTGAATGTGCGTTCCAAAAGAACGCTGGATGCAGGACAGGCCAGTAGCTCAATTGCATACTGTGCAAGCTTTGGCCAGTGATCCATCCTCAAGGCCCAGTAACCAGAGTAACCCAGAGGATTTTCAGTGGGAAAGGTGTCCAAGTCAGATCTTGCCCCTAGGTATTCCTGCACCATGTAAAACAGACGCTGGCGATGGTTGCTGGAACCGATCATACCTTGGGGCTGCGGACTAAAAAATTGTCTGAACGCATCGGTCAGACGGCCACCTTCTTCAACGCTCCTTCTTTGACTGACCGAAGCCTCAGCAACACGTTGTCCAGAAACAGGAGTTTGTAACCTCCCAGTCTCTGGGAACGCGTTGCACAGACCTTTCTGCAAAGCCTCCCGAAGATGTTTCATCCTCTGCTCCCTCTGCGACAGCAAGATAAGATCCGCAACCTTACCCTTGTAACGTGGATCAAGGAGGGTTGCCAGCCAGTATTGGTCTTTCTCCTTGATGCCACGAATACGAGGATACTTACCTAGGCTTTGCAGGATCAGGGAGGACATGCAGTGTAGGTTTCCTGAGGCATTCGGTCCGAAGTCCTCTGGGTCACTAAGGATGACATGGTCCGCAGCCACCTCCTCCCAGCCACGTACAAGTCCATGTGTTTCTTGGGACTGATCCCTTAAAGACTGCTGCTGATGCTGAGTGCCAGGCTCCACTTCAATACTGACACAATCCTCCTCCTCCTCCTCCTCGTCCTCTTTCTGTGTGATCGGCGGGCACGCAGGAACACTGTCTGGATAAAGGGGGCCTTGATAGCTAAGGAAGTTCTCCTCTTCCTGCCTCTGTTCTGCCTCAAGTGTCCATTATTCCACGCAGTGTGTGCTCCAACAGGTGGAAAAAGGGGGACAGTGTCACTGATGAATGCACTGTCACTGCTCACCATCCCCGTGGCCTCCTCAAATGGTGACAGGACAGTGCATGCATCCCTGATCATGGCCCACTGGCGTGGGGAAAAAAAAAACTAGCTCCCCTGACCCTGTCCTGGTGCCATAGTCGCACAGGTACTCATTGATGACCCTCTGCTGCGTGTGCAGCTGCTGCAGCAAGGCCAACGTTGAGTTCCACCTGGTGGGCATGTCACAGATTAGGCAGTTCTTGGGCAGATTAAACTCCTTTTGGAGGTCTGCCAGCCGAGCACTGGCATTATATGACCGGCGGAAATGCACACAGACTTTCCTGGCCTGCCTCAGGACATCCTGTAAGCCCGGGTACCTGCCCAAGAACCGCTGCACCACCAAGTTAAGGACGTGAGCCAAACAGGGCACATGGGTCAGTTGTCCCTGTCGGAGGGCGGAGAGGAGGTTGGTGCCATTTTTGCGAACCACTATTCCTGCCTTAAGTTGGCGTGGCGTCAACCACCTCTGAACCTGCCTCTGCAGAGCTGACAGAACCTCTGCCCCAGTGTGGCTCCTGCCCCCCAAGCACACCAGCTCAAGCACCGCATGGCATCTTTTGGCCTACGTACTTGCGTAACCCCTTGAACGCCTACAGAGCACCAGTGGTTCAGAGGGCAAAGCACAGGAAGAGGCCATGGAGAAAGAAGAAGAGGAGGGGGTGGAGGAGAGAGGTGTGTCACAAACATCAGTAGTGGCATTTTGGAGGTGTGGTGGCAGAACAACTTCCAACTCTACTGCACCTTGTCCTGCATCCTTCCCAGCTGCCAGCACAGTCACCCAATGCACCGTGAAACTTAGGTAATGTCCCTGTCCATGCCTGCTGGACCATGAGTCAGTGGTAATATGCACCTTACCGCTGACCGCCCTGTCCAGCGAGGCCAAGACATTGCCTTACACATGCCGGTAGAGAGCCGGAATCGCCTTCTGTGGGAAAAAGTGGCATTTGGGTACCTGCCACTGAGGAACCGCACATTCCACAAACTCACGGAAGGGGGCAGAGTCTACCAACTGAAAAGGTAGCAGTTGAAGTGCTAGCAATTTTGCCAAGCTAGCATTCAACCGCTGGGCATGTGGATGGCTGGGAGCAAACTTCTTTCGGTGGTGCAGCAGCTGGGACAGGGAAATTTGCCTGGTACAATCTGACGTCGGTGTACCAAAAGCAGATTGCCCACAAGTGCTTGGCTGTGACACACCTAATTCTACACCTTCATTCCTCTCAGTGCAGGTCTCAGAGAGGACTGAAGGTATAGTGGGGTTGGAGATCTCAGCTGATGAGGAGCAAGGAGAGGTCCTCTTTGTTCTTTGGTGTGGGTCTTTTGGGTACGCTTGCCAATGAACTGCATGGCAGGTCGACATATGTCTGGTCAAGCATGTGGTGCCCAAGCGGGTGATGTTTTGGTCACGCGAGATACGCTTGAGACATATGTTGCAAATAGCAGCGGTGCGATCTGATGTACTCGTCTCAAAAAAGGCCCACATCAAAGAACTTTTAGAATAACGTGCAGAGACAGCAGCGCCCTGCACATGCGGAGCTTTGCGGTGTGATGCAGTCAGTGTGCTGCCTTTAGGCTGGCCCCTGGAGGGCATCCTGCCTCGTTGGTGATGTGCCTCCTCCTCCTCCTCTCTTCTATCAGGCACCCACGTTGAGTCAGTGACCTCATCATCCCCTCCCTCCTCATCACTGGAGCAAACCTGGCAGTATGCTGCAGCAGGGGGAGCATGACTGCCAGATTGCTTTCCTTCTTGGGCACCCCCTCTGTCTGTGCTCACGTTACTGCCTTCATCTAGCTCAGAAGGAGTCACTGATGCCATTGAGCCGAGGGAAGAGGCCGCGTTGGCAGCTGCTTTGCCAAAAAAAGTACCCTGAGCATGGGTGAGAGAGGATGAGGAGGATGAGGAGGGCTTGGTCATCCACTTGACCAAGGCTTCCGCATGTTGCGGCTCAACACGGCCAGCTGCCGAAAAAAGACCAAGCGTGCCCCACGGCCACGTGCTGATGAGGATGCACCGTCTCCACGACCAGCACTGTTGCCTCTAGACACAGAGCCTGCTTGCCCTCTTTTATTGGCTTGTGACTGTCTGCCTCACCTTGTTGGCCTTCCAGACATACTAATGGCCTGTAGCTGCACTAAGCTGGGATAGAGATTATATATATATATATATATATATATATATATATATATATATATATATATATATATATATATATATATATATATATATATATATATATATATATATATATATACTGCAGCTAGCAAAATCAACTGCCTGCCTGTAGTATGAGAACACCACCAACCTTCTACAGGTAGCTTTAGCTGAACACTGTGCAGAGGTCGCACTACACTAATGTGTAAATAATTTAGCTGCCTGCTGTAGTGATAGGATCAGGAAAACACCACCAACCTTCTACAGGTAGCTTTAGCTGAACACTGTGCAGAGGCTGCACTACACTAATGTGTAAATTATTTAGCTGCCTGCTGTAGTGATAGGATCAGGAAAACACCACCAACCATCTACAGGTAGCTTTAGCTGAACACTGCTCAGAGGACACACAACACTAACTTGTAGCTTTAGCTGAACACTGTGAGGCGGACGCACTACACTAACTTGTAGCTTTAGCTGAACACTGTGAGGCGGACGCACTACACTAACTTGTAGCTTTAGCTGAACACTGTGCAGAGGTCACACTAAACTAACTTGTAGCTTTAGCTGAACACTGTGAGGAGGATGCACTACACTAACTTTAAATAGTCTAGCTGCCTGACTGTGGTACTAATAGGATCAAAAGAACACCAGCAATTTTCTTCAGGTAGCTGTATATACTGTAACAAGACAAGCCTGCCTGTCAGTAGGAAGATAAGAGGAACGGATCTAGCTAAACTGAATATAATATAATATAATATAATATATATATATATATATATATATATATATATATATATATATATATATATATATATATATATATATATATATATATATATACACACACACACACACACACACACACACCTGGGATGCATATATATGCACAATACGCTGTAAGTGCAGCTAACTGACTGACTGTCCTGCCTAAACTATCTAACTTAAATGAAATGACACTGTCTCTCTCTCTGTCTATCTCTCTGTCAAGCCGGAACACACTACACATTGCCACCGTGCAGGCGGCCTTATATAGCGTGGGACGTGTTCTAAACCCCCTGAGCCATAATTGGCCAAAGCCAGCTCTCTCTACAGACGGCGCTGTGATTGGCCAAGCATGTGCGTCATAGTGCATGCTTGGCCAATCATCAACCAGCAATGCACTGCGATGCCGCATTGAATTATGGGCCGTGACGCGCCACACGAATTTGGCGCAAATGGCCCATATCGTTCGCAATTCGGCGAATGATCGAACAGCTGATGTTCGAGTCGAACATGGGTTTGACTCGAACACGAAGCTTATCCCTAGTCACAAACCCTCCAGCAGCACTGAATGTCCGTTCAGGAAGCACGCTGGATGCAGGACAGGCCAGTAGCTCGATTGCATACTGAGCAAATTCTGGTCAGTGGTCCATCCTCGAGACCCAGTGGATGCTCAGTTGGAAAGGTCTCCAAGTTTGCTCTTGCTCCTAGATATTCCTGAACCATATAATGCAGACGCTGCTGATAGTTGTTTAAACCGCTTTAAGCCCTGGGTGCTGAGGACTAAAGAATTATTTAAAGGCATCGGTCAGCCGGCCACCTTTTCCACTGCTCTTCCTCTGACCGAACGAAGCCTCAAAAACACGTTGTCCAGGAAATGGTAACCTCCCAGTGTCTGGAAAGGCGTTACACACATTTTTCTTCAAGGCATCCTGAAGATGTTTTATCCTCTGCTCCTTCTGCAAAGGCAGGATGAGCTCTGCAACTTTACCCTTGTAACGTGGA
The DNA here is from genome assembly GCA_037952835.1 of Lithobates septentrionalis. Lineage (NCBI taxonomy): Eukaryota > Metazoa > Chordata > Amphibia > Anura > Ranidae > Lithobates > Lithobates septentrionalis. Next base: position 284,716 of record JBBDGP010000824.1, read on the forward strand.
TCAAGAATTGTTGCCAGCCAGTAATGATTCCTCTCCTTGATACCACAAATCCTCAGGTCCTTTCGCAGGCTTTGCAGAATCAGGGAGCCCATGCAGCGTAAGTTTGAAGAGGCATGATATTCTGAGTCCTCTGGGGTACTAAGAATGACGTTGTCAGGAACTACCTCCTCCCAGCCACGTACAACTCCTTGGGTTTCTGGGGACTGAAAACCATACATTGAAGACTGCTGTATGTTATTATCCACATCCATGCTGACACAATGCTCTATCTGCATAAAGGGGGCCTTGAGAGCAAAGGAAGTCCTCCTCTTCCTCCCACTGTCCCGCCTCAAGTTTCCTGTCCATGATGCTACGAAGTGTAAGCTCCAGCAGGAAGACTAGAGGGACAGTGTCACTGAAGCATACATTGTCACTGCTCACCATCCTTGTGGCCTCCTCAAATGGTGACAGGACAGTGCAGGCCTCCTTTATCAGTAGCCACTGGCATGGCAAAAAGAAGCAAAGCTCCCCTGAGCCTGTCCTGGTGACATACTCACACCAGGTACTCATTGATGGCCCACTACTGTATGTACAGCTACTACAGCATTTCTAATGTTGAGTTCCACCTGGTGGGCATGTCACAAATGAGGCGGTTGGTGGGCAGGTTGAATTCCCGTTGACTGTCAGCCAGCTGAGCACTGGCATTGTATGCCAATCAGAAATGGCCACAGACTTTTCTGGCCTGCCTCAGAAGATCTTGTAAGCCTGTGTTTCTGTTCAAGAAACGCTGCACCACCTAGCTTAAGGACGTGTGTCAAGCATGGAATATGTGTCAAGTGTCCCTGTCGGAGTGTGGAGAGAAGGTTGGTGCCATTGTCGCATACAACCATTCCTGGCTCAAGTGGCTGTGGTGTCAACCACCTCTGAGCCTGCCCCTGCAGAGCTGACAGAATCTCTGCCCCAGTGTGGCTCCTGTACCCTAGACAGACCAACTGAAGCACCGCATGGCATCTTTTAGCCTGACTGCTTGCATATTCCCTTGAACGCTTAGGGAGCACTGCTGGTTCAGAGGACAATTCAGCAGAAGAGGCCATAGAGGAAGAAGAAGAGGAGGGGGTGGAGCAGACAGATGTGGCAGAATCACCACCAGTTTTTTGGAGGTGTGGTGGTGGAACAAGCTCCAGCACTGAACCCTGTCCTGCATCCTTTCCAGCTGCCAGCAGAGTAACCCAGTGCGCCGTGAAGGAAATGTAACGTCCCTGACCATGCCTGTTGGACCATGAGTCAGTAGTAATGTGAACCTTGCTGCTGACTGCCCTGTCCAACGAGGCCAAAACATTGCCTTCCACATGACAGTAGAGAGCTGGAATGGTCTTACTTTAAAATAAATTTCTTTTTGGAACCTGCCACTGTGGTATAGCACATTCCACAAATTATAGAAGGGATTATATTTGTATCATCACAGAGTGGTACTGTGGATACAAAAACATGTATACAAGTGCCACATCCTGATAAATTTGCAAGACAAGATAGGGAGTAAGTAATGGACTTTGTAGGCACCACAATAACAACTTATTAAAATACAATAAACTTTTATTACAAAATATATACAAATTATCAATACTAAAAACATTGACTATTCATATTACACTGATTCCACCATTGGAATGTATGAACACACCACCTATTATGCAAAAATTGTTGAGCTAACTATTTGTCGAAAAAATCCTGGATTGTATTCTATTGATATTGTTACATCAATTGTAGCGTTGAGGAATAAGAGGTGTGCCGTCACTCAGCTTAGCTTGAGCTGAGCTACGGCACACCTCCTATTGAGGATGAGTAAGATGAGTATGGCTTAGTTATCCACTCCCCCAGCTGGCATGTTGTGGCTCAATAACACGGGCAGCAGCAGAAAAAAAAAGCACAAGTGTGCCCTGCCTGTAGAGGTAGCACCATGTCCGTGACCACCACTTTTCACTGTAGACACAGAGGCTGCTTGCCCTCTTTTAGTGGCCTGTGAGCGTCTGCCTCTCCTTGTCAGCCTTCCAGACATGATGGGCATTTTTGTTTTTTTGTTTTTTGCTTGGTGCACTATAAACCGTTTTATTATTGTTTTTTATTTTTTGGGGGTGGTTTTATAACTTTTTATAACGTTTTTTATTTTTTGGGGGGGTTTTATAACTTTTTATTACAAGGTGTGGGAAGGTAATATGGTGCTTGGTGCACTATAAACCATTTTATTATATATATTTTTTTAAGGAAATAATGATGCAGCAACTGTGGAAAACATTTTTTTCACCGCTGCTGCAAGAAAAACTAAAATAAAATGTATGAAAAAAAAAGAAAGGCCAAAAAAAAAGAAAAAGGGAACCACTGCTGACGCAGAAAGAGAAACACCTGCGATGCAGAAGGGGACAGCAATTATGCCCTAAATATTCTTAGTGCTGCTGCACCACGGAAAAAAAAAATCAAAGGTATACCACTGCTGTGCTGACGCAGAAGGAATATTGAAAGATTAATTTTTGGATAATGGACTTTATAGGCATAACACAGGTATATTAAAAAGGTATTTATTACAAAAATAGAACTAAAAAACAAATACATAAAATTCCTTATATTCACAGATTGTGCCTAAGAGCATAATTAACACACCATCTACATAATCAAAATTATTATTAAAGATTTGGGAGACCAAGCAATTCACTTTAACAGTAATATGGAAATTTGAAGAGGCAGTGTGTCATAAAAACTCAGATTGAGCAAGTTGAGTTTTTATATGACACACTGCCTCTTCAAATTTCCATATTACTGTTAAAGTGAATTGCTCGGTCTCCCGAATCTTTAATAATTTTGATTATGTAGATGATGTGTTAATTATGCTCTTAGGCACAATCTGTGAATATATGGAATTCTTTGTATTTGTTTTTTAGTTCTATTTTTGTAATAAATACCTTTTTAATATACCTGTGTTATGCCTATAAAGTCCATCATCCAAAAATGTATCTTTCAATATTCTCAATTATCGTGACGTGGCATTATCTATAAGTGTGTCCTATCCACAGTACCACTCTGTGGTGATACAAATTCTTAGACACAGAAGGAATAACACCTGTGACACAGAAGGGGGAGTACTAATAATGCAGCAACAGAACCTGATACTGCAAAAAAAAAAAAAAAAAAAAAAAAAGATTAATGAAAAGATAAATGGGATCAGTGGTGACACACCGACATTTCAGTAGCACCACAACACTGTTATTCACACTACACTGCACTGTATTGTATACACTGCACTATACTGTGTTATTCACAACGCAGTACACTGTATTATATCCTCTGCACTGCACTTTATTCTCTGCACTGCAGTATATACACTCTGCACTGCAGTATATACTATGCACTGCACTTTATACTCTGCACTGCAGTATATACTATGTATACAAGTGAGGTACAGGGAACTAGAGCAATAGGTATCCCACAGTGTTATAAAGCATAAGTTAAAAGCATAGTAGTCTATGCACAAATGACATAGAGTCCATAGTCCTGTAGTATATTTAAAATTAAAATATAAAAAGTCCAAAGACCATATGGGATGGTGGTAAGGGGTCCCACACTCAGAGCTGCCATCAGGGGGGAACAGAAACCATGTTCCAGTATACTGAAAAGACACAAGGAGAGAGGCGCCTCTGGTTGGAGATATAGGACAAGTTTAATAACACTTAATACAGACAACTCACATTTGAAAAGTCATAAGTAGGCATTGGTAAATCCCAGCATGGGGGTAGTCATCAGTTCGTCGATCTATTCGTCGAGGCTTGAGGCGCAGTTGGTATGCAGGCGAGGAGGCATGACGTCATCCCTCCTTGCCTGCATACCAACCGCGCCTCAAGCCTCATTCTGAGTACTCTCCACTGCGGCCGGCTTTCTACCATCCAGCGGTGTTGGATCGAGCAGAGCGCGCCCACCTCGCAGAAATGGATTGATGAGCTGATGACTACCCCCATGCTGGGATTTACCAGTGCCTACTTATGACTTCTCAAATGTGAGTTGCCTGTATTAAGTGTTATTAAACTTGTTCTATAACTACACCCAGAGGCACCTCTCTCCTTGTGTCTTTTAGTATATACTATGCACTGCACTATATACTCTACACTGCCCTGTAGTATATACCATGTAGTAATACTATGCACTACGTTATATACACACTACACTGACTGCAATGTATTATGTATTATACACTGCCTGCACTGTAATATATATATACACTACACTGACTGCACTGTAACATATATTTGCACTGACTGCACTGTAATATATACTCTACACCAGTGGTTCTCAACTCCAGTCCTCGGGACCCACCAACAGGCCAGATTTTAAGTATTACCTTGGGGAGTTGCAGACTAGAATACTGCAATCACTGAGCAGCAAGTGATATCACCTGTGATGTATTTCAGCTATCTTGCAAACCTTGCCTGTTGGTGGGTCCTGAGGACTGGAGTTGAGAACCACTGCTCTACACTGACTGCACTGTAATAAATACTACACTGACTGCACTGTGATATATATTCTACACTGTGAATCATGTAATCTCATACACCAAAAACAATCCTGTGTGTGTTGACCTTTGTTCACCACAGACCAAATCTAGTCCACAGCTCTCACCGTAGTGTCATATATGTAAGAGGCAAGAGGAAGAAAACCATAGTATAGATCGCTCATACAATATATTTAGTAAGAGTAAAAAGACCTTTGAGAAAGCCCATTGGGCTCTATGTGTGAGGTGGGCAGTGATGTAATCACGTTGGGTGGAGTCGAGGTAGAGCTGTGCAAGCTGAGGACAGTACTGAAACATACCTGTATTTGACTTCTGAATTGTGAGTGGTATTTTTACTCTTAATAAATATATTGTATGGGTGATCTGCACTATGGTTTTTTCCTCTTGCCTCTTACATATGACACTACTCTGAGAGCTGTGGACTGGCATACTGACCTTTTTAGGTATTGGGGTCCACCCAAGCAGGTGAGAAGACACCCTTAGGGCACCATGGTGATCAAAGATCAATACACACAGGATTGTTTTTGGTGTATAGGATTAAACAATTCACTAATTTTATTATATATATATATATATATATATATATATATATATATATATATATATATACATATTAACCTGGGGGACAGGTAGCAGGTACAAAGCTCCCTGGGATGAGCAGTCTTTCAGGCACAGATACCAAATCCAGTGAAGTAGTGAAAAACAGTGCAGTGTTTATTTGTGATATATACAAGTCTATATACAGGTGCTGTACAGTGTTCCAGAAAAAACAAATAGGAACAAAAATAGCCAAAACAAAACCTAGCCGTGTCTCGGCACTAACTAAACAATATTTACAGATCCTAACTACCAGGCTGAGCAAGCCTACAGCTTGTCAGCTTCCACATACCTTTTTGCTCTCCTACACAGAAGTTGTCTGAGTATCCCAGGCCAAGAGCAAGGGCTGTCTGCTCAGGTGAGCTTAAATTAGCCTGGGGGAGAGGACCAAGACCTGAACTGGACCATGGATCAGAGATCCCTGAACCTGTATGAGAGGAGCCTGGGAGATGTATAAACCCCGAACAGGACTTTTCCTGGCTCTCTCTGGGACGCTCTGCTACAATATATATACAGTATCTCACAAAAGTGAGTACACCCCACATTTTTGGAAATATTTTATTATATCTTTTCATGTGACAACACTGAAGAAATTACACTTTGCTACAATGTAGAGTATTGGGTGTACAGCTTGTATAACAGTGTAAATTTGCTATCCCCTCAAAATAACTCAACACACAGCCATTAATGTCTAAATCACTGGCAACAAAAGTGAGTACACCCCTAATTGAAATGATCCAAATTGGGCCCAATTAGAAATTTTCCCTCCCCGGTGTTACAAGATCTCTGGTGTGAATGGGGAGCAGGTGTGTTAAATTTGGTGTTATCGCTCTCACTCTCTCATACTGGTCACTGGAAGTTAAAAATGGCACCTCATGGCAAAGAACTATCTGAGGATCTGAAAAAAATTTTTTTTGCTTACATAAAGATGGCCTAGGCTATAAGAAGATTGCCAAGATGTTGAAACTGAGCTGCAGCACGGTAGCCAAGACCATACAGCGGTTTAACAGGACAGGTTCCACTCAGAACAGGCCTCGCCATGGTCGACCAGAGAAGTTGAGTGCACGTGCTTAGCGTCATATCCAGAGGTTGTCTTTGGGAAATAGACATATGATTGCTGCCAGCATTGCTGCAGAGGTTGAAGGGGGTGGGGGGTCAGCCTGTCAGTGCTCAGACCATACGCCTCACGCTGCATCAAATTGGTCTGCATGGCTGTCGTCCCAGAAGGAAGCCTCTTCTAAAGCTGATGCACAAGAAAGCCCACAAACAGTTTGCTGAAGACCAGCAGACTAATGACATGGATTACTAGAACCATGTCCTGTGGTCTGATGAGACCAAGATAAACTCATTTGATTCAGATGGTGTCAAGTGTGTGTGGCGACAACCAGGTTAGGAATACAAAAAAAAGTGTCTTGCCTACAGTCAAGCATAGTGGCGGGAGTGTCATGGTTTAGGGCTGCATGAGTGCTGCCCGCACTGAGGAGCTACAGTTCATTGAGAACCATGAATGCCAACATGTACTCTGACATACTGAAGCAGAGCATGATCCCCTCCCTTCAGAGATTGGGCCGCAGGACAGTAGTCCAACATGATAACGACCCCAAACACACTTCCAAGACAACTACCTTGCTAAAGAAGCTGAGGGTAAAGGTGATGGACTGGCCAGGCATGTCTCCAGACCTAAACTCTATTGAGCATCTGTGGGGCATCCTCAAATGGAAGATGGAGGAGGTCTCTAACATCCACCAGCTCCGTGATGTTGTCATGGAGGAGTGGAAGAGGATTCCAGTCGCAACCTGTGAAGCTCTGGTGAACTCCATACCCAAGAGGATTAAGGCAGTGCTGGAAAATAATGGTGGCCACACAAAATATTGACACTTTGGGCCCAATTTGGACGTTTTCACCTAGAGGTGTACTCATTTTTGTTGCCAGCAGTTTAAACAATAATGACTGTGTGTTGAATTATTTTGAGGGGACAGCAAATTTACACTGTTATACAAGCTGTACACTCACTACTTTACATTGTAGCAAAGTGATGGCTGCGATATGCTTCATCCAATGCTGTTTTTGCTCTGAAGTGAGAGTCCCAAGCATGTCTAGGAGGGTGCGAATAAACCTCTCTGGCTGAGTGTTTCCTTGAGGGTGGTAGGGAGTTGTTCTTAACTTCTGGATACCCAAAATGTTTCAGAGTCTCTTGATGAGGCTACTCTCAAAAAGCTATCCCCCGGTCAGAGTGAATATGTTCAGGTAAGCCGTAATGAACAAAGGACTTCTCTACCAGGATCTTGGCCACCATAGATGCTTGCTGGTCTTTAGTCAGGGGGTATACCGGGTGAAGTGGTCAGTCACCACCAGGATATTTTCCTGTCAGCTCAAGTCAGGCTCCAAGCACAGGATGCACACCAAGTCCATTGGTCCTTGACTCTGAAGATGACCCATTGGGGCAGCTCGATGATGTAGAGTCTTCCTCTGTATACACTGTATCCAGGAGTGACAGTATGCCTCAACTTAAGCCTGTATGCAGGGTAGAAATGGTCTCTCACCAGGTTGAATGTCCTTTCAGGCCCTAAGTGGCCATGATTGTCATGCAAAGTAGTCAGTACAGTCTCACTTTGCTTCCTCTGTAAGAATAGCTGCCACGTTTCTTCAGGATCGTCGGAGGGGCCCCTTCGGTAGACCACTCCGTTGCATAGATGCAACCGATCATATTCTCTGTGTATCAGACATGCTTCGTTTTGAGTGTCTTTCAACAGCAGATTTGGGCACTGGCCCTTCAATCCATTCAATGCTAAACTGCAGAGTTGGTCCTCTATCTGGTCCCTACTTAAATCCTTAATTAAAAGCTATGGTAGGCCTTTACCTCCAACTTTGGTAAGGTCACAGTAACATCTGGGAACACCAGTCACTGAGACTCCGATGGCTTTGGCCCTTGACCCGCCTCTGGCTTGATATTTTACCCTTTGGCATAGGGCTTGTATCTTTTCAGGTGTTAGTTGAGTCCGCTCTTCAGAGGAAACTCCTGAATCATAGGCTCTCCTTGACAGGTCATCTGCATCCTTCTTCCTGACCCCGGGACGGTACTTTAAACTGAAGTTGAACCCTAATAGGGCAGCCAACCACCTATGGCCAGTGGAATCCAACTTGGAGGTGGTAAGAATATATGTGAGCGGTTTGTTATCGTTCTTGACTACAAAGTCTGTAGTCTTTCAACTTGTTCACCACTGTCCACTTCAGAGCCAAGAACTCCAAATTGTGGGTAGGGTAGCTCTTCTCAGCAGGTGCAAGATTTCTGCACACATAAGCAACAGGCCACATGTGTCCATGTTCTTAATACAACATTCCACCCAACTTATCTCGGCTGGCATCAACATGCAGTTCATACAGTTTGGCTGGATCAGCGTAGGACAGAATAGGAGGAGTTGTTAAGCTCCACATCAAATGCCAAAAAGGTTGCTCACACTGGTCAGTCCACTGGTCTTGGATTGACTCTCAAGGCTTCCTGGGCCCTCCGGGTTGTCTAACTGGGTTTGGTGGGTCTGGGTCATTGTCTTCATCCTCAATCTTCAGTAACTCGTCAAGCAGCCAAGCTATTTTAGCGAATCCCTCAACACATTTTCTGTAGTATGAGCAGAACTCCAAGAATGACCTAAGCTCAGTCACAATGGTAGGCCTTGGCCAGAAGTTGACAGCTTCCAACTTCTGGGGGCTGGCAGGCACTCCTTTAGCTGAGACAATGCCAGGCTGCTGCAAGTAAAGCCAATGGAAAATTGGCATGCATTAAAAAGGGGATTCACTCCAGAGATAAAACTCAGTGGGGAGCATCGATAGTTTCAAAAAACTATTAGATGGGCACCTCAATGACCACAACATACAGGGGTATAAGATGTACTATTGACATAAACACAAACACACACACATCATAGGTTGAACTGGATGGACTGATGTATTTTTTTCAACCTCACCAACTATGTAAGACAATATGGCTGAGGTAATTAACCGAAGGCTGGTAAAACTGATGAATTTCCAGGAACAGCTTCAACCCTTTATCATGAAGTCTCTTCAGGACCTTCTCCAAACCCTCCTCATGTTCCTCATATTCCGTTTGCTAAAAATGATGATGTAATCTACGTACACCAACACTTCGATCAGGTTTATGTCCCCTACTGTCCTCTCCATCAGTCTCTGGAATGTTGCTGGAGCGCCAGACAGACCTTGAGGCATCCTGTCAAACTCAAAGAACCCTACTGGGTTTGATAGATAAACAGTTCAAATTCACCACACTGAACCCCAACAAGTTCTACAGAGCATCTTCTATCCTTGGAGTGGTATAATGGTCAGGGATGGTTCTTCGGTTTAGCTTCAGATAGTCGATGCACAACCTCATGGAACCATTCTTACTCTTCACCACAACTATAGGGGAGGCATAGGGACTCCTTGACTGCCAGATAATGTCTGCTCTCTTCAGTTCTGCCAGCTGTTCACGTAGAACTTCCTGGTCCCTCAATGGGATTCATCGGACTCTCTCCCTGAATCGCTTATATTCCTGAAGGCGGATCTGGTGTTTTTTTTTTTTTGCACACCCCACATGGAACTCATTCTTTGAAAACATATCCTGCCATCTCAGGAGCTGGGCCTTGACTCTTTCTTTCCACTTGGAGGAGAGTGGAGTGTCTTGTAGATAGAACTTCTCTATGGGAATCCCATCCTTCACCCCCTCCCCCACCCAAATCAGATGGTTAGACTAGGGTCGCTGGATTCACTTGCCCTAGCAACATTCGAGCCTGCAATTTCACTGGTGAGGCTGTAATATTGTGGACACAGACTGTAATCTCCCCATGGCTTTGTTGCAAAGCCCTAGTCAATATCACTTCTGGGATTACCTCCAATCCCATGTCCTCTTGCTGACAGTCATCTTCAAGGACAACAAAGGGTGCCGGTTGCTCCCAATTGAGCTTGACTGAAGCTCATAGACATGCCACCTCTCCAGGTTAAAGTACCTTCTCACATTGTTCCAAGTGCCATATCTTTCCCACCCTTTCAGATGTCTCAGCATGAGGTATATACCCTTGGTTGGGGTCCCTACTATCAGAGAATTCTTGTTAGCTCCTGGTGGGCGAGGGCATACCATGGCTAGCGAATCAAAGGTCTCTGATTGCCCAGCCATGGAGGAATCAAAGGTTAGCTTGACTGATAAGTAGTCATCATAGGGGAAGTTCTGGGTTCCAAGGCCCCGTATTTCTAATTCCTCCAATTTTTTTAGTGGCAGGTGTTTGAGGTGTCTGTCATGAAAGTCATAGTCTAACAGGGTCACTTGTGCCCCAGTGACCAGAAGGACTTTTGTATAGATGCCTTACACTTGAATGGGCATGGCAGGAGAAGGCCCCACTAGCTCGACAGAAAATTTGTAAGAAGTAGTAGAGTTAGTCTGTCCTGTGGCTTGTATCTGTGCCCCCTTCTTGCAAAGATCCTGATTTAGCTTGTGTCTCAGTGGAGTCCCGGAGGGCTGGTGTGCACCGACTTTCCGAGGCCGGGCAGCGGGGATTGAGGGGAATGGGATGTTTGGTCACATGGGAACAGCAGTGGGGGGCCCTCTGCAATCGTTTAGGCTTCCGCTGTGGCTTCCTTGCATCTGTGCCTTTTGAGATAACTGCTGTAGGTGGGCACCCAGTTGGCTCCTTCACTGAGGCCCTCTGAGGGTTCCTGCCGGCTTCTCGGAATTGGCTGTCATACTTTAGCGGACTTGTGAAGTTGCGCTGGTAATGACCCATGCCTCTGCAGTTAAGACAGACTACTTGACTCATAGACTTCTCTGCAGGAAGTACTATAGGGTTCAAAGTCTGCGTGGGCTCTGAGACATTGTCGCGAAGTGAAGAGGTGATCCTGGCTGCCAGCAGTATCATCATCTCCATCATTTGCGACACTTGGGTTTATAAGAGCTCTATCTCTGGGCCATCACTAGCTGCAGTAATCATCTGACCTCAGCAGTGACAAGTTCTGTTTTTTTTTTTACTTTCCAACAGGGCTTCTTCTTCTCCCCACACTGTTCGGATGAATTCAGCGTACTTCAAAATTTTACCATCTCTTCGAGTTTTCAACTGAATCATGATAGGATCTAAGGGCTGAGCTCCCCTTAAAACCTGTTGTGCTCAGACCTTGTCGACTGACCTGGGGTCTAGACTTTTCTTTAGCTACAGTGCCTTGAAAAAGTATTCATACCCCTTGAAATATTCCACATTTTGCCATGTTACAACCAAAAACGTAAATTTATTTTATTGGGATTTTATGTGATAGACAAATACAAAGTGGCACATAAATGTGAAGTGGAAGGAAAATGATAAATCATTTTCAAAATGTTTTACAAATAAATATCTGAAAAGTGTGTGCATTTGTATTCAGCCCCCTGAGTCAATACTTTGTAGAACCACCTTTCACTGCAATTACAGCTGCGAGTCTTTTTGGGCATGTCTATACCAGCTTTGCACCTCTAGAGAGTGACATTTATGCCCATTCTTCTTTGCACAATATAACAAGCTCTGTCAGATTGGATGGAGAGCATCTGTGAACAGCAATTTTCAAGTCTTGCCACAGATTCTCAATTAGATTTAGGTCTGGACTTTGACTGGGCCATTCTAACACATGAATATGCTTTGATCTAAACCATTCCATTGCAGCTCTGGCTGTATATTTATGGTCGTTGTCCTGCTGGAAGGTGAACCTCCACCCCAGTCTCAAGTCTTTTGCAGACTCTAACAGGTTTTCTTCTAAGATTGCCCTGTATTTGGCTCCATCCATCTTCCCATCAACTCTGACCAGCTTCCGTTTCCCTGCTGAAGAAAAGAATCCCCACAACATGATGCTGCCACCACCATGTTTCACTGTGGGGATGGTGTGTTCAAGGTGATGTGCAGTGTTAGCTTTCCGCCTCACATTGCATTTTGCTTTTAGGCAAAAAAGTTAAATTTTGGTCTCCTTCTGGCACATGTTTGCTATATCCCCCACATGGCTTCTCTCAAACTGCAAATGGGACTTCTTATGGATTTTTTCAACAATGGCTTTATTCTTGCCACTCTTCCATAAAGGCCAGACTTGTGAAGTGCAGGACTAATAGTTGTCTTGTGGACAGATTCTCCCACCTGAGCTGTGGATCTATGCAGCTCCTCCAGAGTTACCATGGGCCTCTTGGCTGCTTCTCTGATTAATGCTCTCCTTGCCAGACCTTTCAGTTTAGGTGCACACTGGACAGCCATGTCTTGGTTGTGCCATACGCTTTCCATTTTTGGACGATGGATTGAACAGTGCTCCATGAGATCTTCAAAGCTTGGGATATTTTTTGTAACCCAACTCTGGTTTAAACTTCTCCACGACTTTATCCCTGACCTGTCTGGTGTGTTCCTTGCCCTTCATGATACTGTTTGTTCAATATGGTTCTTTAACAAACCTCTGAGGGCTTAACAGAACAGCTGTATTTATACTGAGATTAAATTACACACAGGTGGACTATATTTACTAATTAGGTGACTTCCGAAGGCAATTGGTTCCATTAGATTTTAGCTAGGGGTATCAGAGTAATGGGGGCTGAATACAAATGCACACCAAACTTTTCAGATATTTATTTGTAAAAATTTTGAAAACCATTTATCATTTTCCTTCCACTTCACAATTATGTGCCACTTTGTGTTGGTCTATCACATAAAATCCCAATAAAATAAATTTAAGTTTTTGGTTGTGACATGACAAAATGTGGAAAATTTCAAGGGGTATAAATACTTTTTCAAGGCACTGTATATCTGGTGTATTATCTTGTCAAGGTGCCTCATGTATTCAGGCAGTTTCTCTCCCTCATCTTGGTAAGTATGTTTAAACTGGTACATGAGGTCGGAGGCCTTTTCTTGCAAGATACCTATGTAGTTATAAGCAGTACAGTGCTGTTTGCTATGTTTCAGATTGTGAAAAGGTTCTGAGGTAGGCCCCCTCAAAGTCTCAGTGATTCTCTGTTTTTTTATGGGCCTCGGGAATATCCTATTCATCCAAAGTTTCCATGGTTTGCTGTAGCCATTCTTCAAAGCTCTCTTCACTGACAGGCACCGACTTTTTCCCCGAAAAGGCTCCCAGTTTTTGGTATTCAGACCCAGTGTATGTTGGGCTACTCTTCTGACACTTTGCCACAAACTCTCCCAAAGCAGCAATAAATTCCAGCCCAATCATGGCTACAGATGCCATTAAGGTATCTTCTCCTGACGAGGCTGCTTTGCTTGGACTTTCTGGGCTCATATCTGATACGTTCAGCTGGGTTGGACGAGCCTCAACATTGTTAGTCAGTTGCAGATTGGCTCCTTGGAAATTATTAGGGATCCCTTTCCTCCAGTGTACCAAAGCATAGGTATGAGAGGTCATGCAATCTGGTTTCACATTGATCACCCACACCTTCTGATCTGGGACTAAAGTCTTCAGAGCTTGGCTGATCTGCTCCTCGGTCCAGGCCTCCCTAGGGAGTTCAAATACCACGCTTGATTCCCAGCGGCCATTTTCCTCTTCGCACCACTGGATTGCAGCAGTAGGATCCATCTTGATGTCCTCTGGGATAATGTCTTGGAGATGTGCTAGTAGAACAAAGAAATCCTGGATGAGCCCACACGTGTAGTGCCACCGCCCCCAAAATAGCCGCTTAGTATTTTTGAGTTCTCTGTTCCATGCCCCGACTCCAAGAACAGCCTCAGCCCCTCTGGCACACCTGGTTTAATTGAGAAACCTCTGTAGCCCCGGGTACATAAACAGTTGTAGATATATGCCGCTCCTGGCTGCAGGTTACTATAGAAAAGGCACACATACACCAGAATAGTGATACACAAGCTGTATTGGAACCACTTAAACAAAGACCAGTTGAAATAACATAGGTTCACTATGACATATTAAGTCACAATAAACTATACAGAATGAGATTGTACCCAAGTAAAGGATAATCAGTTCTTTGACTTTAGCTAGGGTCAATCAACAAATGACAGTAGGTAATGAGAAAAAACCTCAAAAGCAATCTAACATATAGTATATTGAACTACACTAGCTTAAAGTGCACTATAAGGAAAGGACCCCAATGCTTTAGTCCTTCTCCAAAGCAAGTAAACAGGTGAGGGGGGGGGGGGACTTAAGGGCAGTAAGAGTTAGGGGCAATCTTTGGTCCTGACTCTTCAGCTGGATAAGTCATTGGTGCTCCTATCATTGGTGTGCTTTAGGACAGTCTAGAGACCTGCGGGCAGTGATTAAAAAGCTATGTGGCTTTAAATCCTAGTAAATCAGTCTCTGATGGTAGTAGTAGGTAGTGACAGTAACAGATAATGGCCGCAGAGGCCTCTCACCAATTCCAGCGGTACAGCGACTAGGTTCCAGGGACCAGATGTTCTCTTTCTCTCAGTCGCCCATGACAAGCAACTGGCAATGTGGGGCTGAGTCTTTAACAGCAGATCTGTTATAACAGGTCACAGCGCGGTGCTCCAGTCCCTCTCGTCAGGCTAGCACCCCTCTCTCCAATGCAGGAAAGAAGTGTGCCCTCTCTCTCTCTGCAGTCCTGAGAACAAGTGTGGTTCTTTCTTCCTGCCCAGGCGCCTTGTGGTCTCCCTTCCTTACTCAGTCTGCCTGCCCTTCCCCTGGCATGCTGGGGGCTGAATTTCCTCCCCAGGCTTAGAAGGGGGCCCTTCTGTCATCGGAGCGACATGTCCCAAGATCCTGCTCTCCTCCTTACTGTGGTTGGTCCTCCCCTCTCTCCAATGGGGAGAGAAAGAGAGTGGATGGCTTCCTGTGGTAAGCGCCACTCTCCCATGCAGAGGCGTGAACAGTAGAGAGGGAGGGGGAGGGGAGGGAGAAGGGCCTTCAGCTGCTGTCTCTCCCTCTATGATGGCTACTCAAATCTTCTGCTATGGCGGCGCTCCCATCAGGGGGTGGTAAGAAAGGGAGGCACAGTGTCTCCCCCTGGTTCCCACTTGGAATTAGGGGCACCCGCTACAAAGGTTTAACATACATAAATAAAAGCTGATCATTTTAGGCACACTTGTCAGCGTTAAATGGTTTGTCTCATCCCTGTAAACTGATACATTTGGGAGAGAGATTGTTCTTTTGAAAAACAACAGACTTATTGGCCAGATCTCCAGATGAAAATAGAAGAAAAAAAAGCCTAAAACAGAAAACTAACACAGCCATCACATATACGAATTGGTAAGCTGAAATATCATACATGTTTGCTTTTGGGTTTTAGTACTATTTAAAGTAAAGTAATACAAAAGAAACCAAGGATCTTTAATAGGGTTGGCATATACAAAGTAATGCATATCTTATCCATTAGGCCTATATGTTAGGAATGATATACCTCAGGTGAAAAGAATTGTTTTAGTTGTAATTTGAACTATAAAATTCCCTGCTGGTATTCATTATTTGCATTAACTGGCCTATGTACCTTATAAAGTGACCTATAAGTATTTATTGGCAGTTTGATATATCAGTATGAACAGTATTTATCATAATATTATTACATGTACATTATCATTGTGATATGTATAATAACATGACTTCATAGTGGCTTTACATTGGGATTGGTGAAATCCTAGGATGATAGATATGATAGGTGGGCTATCACTGTTCAGTGAGGTCATAGCTGGGATCTCACCAGATTTGGCCTAATTTGGCTGGATTTTGGGCTAATGACTGGGTACTGAGACATCTGCATCACTACTCCCCTCACCCAGTAGCCAGAGCAGCAAGCTGATGCTGTAGAGAAGCCATGGTATGTCCCTGCTGTGTTCTGTCCTCCTCCAACTTCTTTCTTTGTCTACTGTGGACATGTGAGCCTCTAGAGGAGCAATGGGGGAGCAGACTGAATTCTTGCAATGTTTATCATTTTTTTTTGCTATGCATTTGCCTGTTTGTTTCCCATATTCTAACAATTGTCCTTGTGTTGTTCAATTACTTGTTTGATGCCTGATCATTGTAACGTTGTCCTCTTTGTTGCTCACAAATTGTAAAGATATCTTCTTTGTTATTTGCATATTGCAACAATTGCCTGTTTGATGCCCATGTATTTCCAGGATTGCCTGCTAGTTGCCCATGTATTTATATGATCTCACAATTGTTGCTCATAGTTTAAAACCATGATGTTGTGTTTAAATGGGGGGCTGAAATTTTGGCTCCACCATCAATTTAAAGTATGTCACTGCTGCTCCCCACAATTTTCTGCAAGAGCCACCACTCCCCCCCCCCCCCCACCAAATCTCAGGATCATAGATTTAAGAAAGTTCTCAGAAATGAGTAGGGCCCTTTATAACCAGACCAGCTACTTAGTAGGAATGTAATCAGTGTATCCCCCCTGCTCGGGGATGTCACTTTTTAGGTAGGGCCTGGAGTTGTCCTCAATGTAGCATATTGTATGTTGCAGTAAGGGCTAGTTTACACTTGCTTCAAAACAAGGCTTCGGACATGCTTTGTTAACAGGTTCCCGACCGGCTCACGCAGATATACTGCGGCACAATGGCTCTCCTGGGCGAGATCCCGTATGGGTACATCCTTCCCTTTTTCGTGCCTGCAGCATGGCGGGGGACCCCATGCGCATGGCCGGCGGGCACTATCGCCACCGGCCACGCATGATCACATGCACGGGTGCCAGCTTGGGGATTTGTGTGTGTAAACACACAAATCCCGATTAATAAAAGGGATAAATCTGCGGCGCTACTCTATATATGTGAATTCCTAGGACGCTAAGGAGATAAAAACTAATAGAAAGATGTCAATAAAGGCTCAGGAAAATGACAATGGTTCTAAGGTGCGTGGAAAACTAATAATAGAAAGAATATGCTAATATACCAACAACAATAATATAAAGCAAGCTCATCCAAGGTCACCACAGATGATACTGTTCACACACCTATAAACGAATAACGGGAGGTAAAACTGCGGCATAAAACTAAATGGATATATTCCTGGGGTGCCAAAAGGAACAACCAGTGGACACCGAAAGGCCACAAACCATTAAGGAAGATGCAGGTAACAACTCAATGGTTCCTATGATGCGTGAATAACTGGTAAATACTCGAACGGAATAAGCTATGTGACAACAAAACTAATAACCACACCAGGAAGCGAAGTCCAGGTACGGAGCTAGTTCATGTAGATTAATATTCCACCATTTTTGTGCAACCAAGAGTCATGAAAAATCAATGTTGCATCAAAAGAGTGCGGCTAATTAAGGAACTAAATGACCGGGATCCAGATAATTGGTGGCCTCTTTAAGACCTTAATTGTGTAAAGCAATAAATTCTACTCGTGACTACAACAACACAGGATTTCTAAATATAAATAAGCCCTCATGCACACAGGCTGTTAAAAAAACGTTATGAAAACGCCAGTATCTTTGCAGTGAATTTTTTAAACTTTTTTCAGCTTTTTTCAGCGTTTTTGCAATAGCGTTTTTTAGCGTTTTTTAGCGTTTTTGAGCGTTTTTCCGCGTTAGCGTTTTTGAGCGTTTTTTTTTTTCAAAATTTTTTTTTTTTTTTTTTTTTTCAATGGATCAAAAACACTAAAAAACGTTGGTGAATGACGTTTTTGAGCGTTTTTGAGCGTTTCTCAGCGTTTTTCAGCGTTAGAGCGTTTTTACAGCTGAAAAACGTCTTTCAGAACCCACTGGTCCTGGGTTTTTTTTACAGCTTAAAAACGCCTATGCCACTTGCAGCTCAAAAACGCCTAGGTGGGCATGAAGCCATAGACTAACATAGACAGGCCTTTTTAAGCTGCAAAAAAAGCTCAAAAAAGCAGCTGTAAAAACGTCCATGTGCATGAGGACTAAGTGTAAACAATAATAACACAGTGCAATATCCAAGGTACGGGCAAGTGAATGAATAAATAATTACATATAAATTGACTAAGGTCCTAATGATCGCAAACCAAATAAAAAATAGAAGAGAGGCGGTATTGCTGGGCTGCTTGTCTTTCCGATCACGGCCGGGATCGGTGAGTCAGTGAGCCGGTTTTAAAGTTTCTGCTGATGTTGCTTGTTTTTTAATGTAAGTGGGCTACTATTTAATAAAATATTTGATGATTTACATACTAAACTATGGAATCCTTCCCCTTATTCTTTTGAGCGAACATTGCTTGAGAAACTTGGAGATCGGGAGAGGCTTTATCATCTACACTAAAGGCTGATATCACCCTGCTGGGAGCTGACAGCGTTCAAAACCACCTGCAAGCACAGACTGCGTGAGGCTAACTTTTGGGCTGTTATCGCTCAGCCGGGAGGTGAGAGGCTGGGGGAACTCTATTTTTTGGATGCTGCACAAACATTTGCACAATATATTCTATAGAGTGTTTTTATAGAATTTATTCAGATATTATTTCGTTAATTAGTTTTATTCACCGATTTTTTCTTATAAGGTTTATTTAAACAGCATTTTATTTTTTATTTGGTTTGCGATCATTAGGACCTTAGTCAATTTATATGTAATTATTTATTCATTCACTTGCCCGTACCTTGGATATTGCACTGTGTTATTATTGTTTACACTTATTTATATTTAGAAATCCTGTGTTGTTGTAGTCACGAGTAGAATTTATTGCTTTACACAATTAAGGTCTTAAAGAGGCCACCAATTATCTGGATCCCGGTCATTTAGTTCCTTAATTAGCCGCACTCTTTTGATGCAACATTGATTTTTCATGACTCTTGGTTGCACAAAAATGGTGGAATATTAATCTACATGAACTAGCTCAGTACCTGGACTTCCCTTCCTGGTGTGGTTATTAGTTTTGTTGTCACATAACTTATTCCGTTCGAGTATTTACCAGTTATTCACGCATCATAGGAACCATTGAGTTGTTACCTGCATCTTCCTTAATGGTTTGTGGCCTTTCGGTGTCCACTGGTTGTTCCTTTTGGCACCCCAGGAATATACCCATTTAGTTTTATGCCGCAGTTTTACCTCCCGTTATTCGTTTATAGGTGTGTGAACAGTATCATCTGTGGTGACCTTGGATGAGCTTGCTTTATATTATTGTTGTTGGTATATTAGCATATTCTTTCTATTATTAGTTTTCCACGCACCTTAGAACCATTGTCATTTTCCTGAGCCTTTATTGACATCTTTCTATTAGTTTTTATCTCCTTGGCGTCCTAGGAATTCACATATATAGAGTAGCGCCGCAGATTTATCCCTTTTATTAATTGTTTTTAGGTGTGTGAACACTATTATTTGTGGCTGCTATTCGTTTTCTTAGATGAGTTTTATATTTTTATACTATATATATTTATATATATTTTTATACTTTTATTGTTGGATTATTTATTCGTTGGTGTGCGCACTATTACCTATTACCTTACACAAATCCCGATGCTGTCAGAGGAGAAGAGACATGTCGTTTGTTTCTACTAAGTAGGAACAGCGATATGTCTCCTCTCCTATTCAGTCCTATCCCCATGCAGTTAGAACACACATGAGGGAACACACACTTAACCCCTTGATCACCCCCTAGCATTAACTCCTTCACTACCAGTGACCTTTACACAGTAATCAGTGCATTTTTATAGCACTGATCTCTGTATAAAAGTCAATGGTCCCAAAAATGTGTTAAAATTGTCCGATCTGTCTGTCGCAACGTTGCAGTACCGCTAAAAATCGCAGATCGCAGCCATTACTAGTAAAAAAAGAAAATAATACAAATTTCAAAAAATGCCATAAATCTTTCCCATAGTTTATAGACACTATAACTTTTGCGCAAACCAGTTAATATACGCTTATTGCGATTTTTATTTTTATTTTTTTTACCAAAAATATGTAGAAGAATATATATTAGGCTAAACTGATAAAGAAATTTGTTTCTTTTAAAAAAAAATTCGGGGATATTTATTATAGCAAAAAGTAAAAAATATTGTTTTTTTTTTCAAAATTGTTGCTCTTTTTTTGTTTATAGCGCAAAAAAAAAAAAACGCAGTGGTGATCAAATACCACCAAAAGTAAGCTCTATTTGTGGAAAAAAGGAAAAATTTGTGGAAAAATTACGCAAATTTTGTTTGGGTACAGCGTTGCACGACTGAGCAATTGTCAGTTAAAGCGACACAGTGCCACATTGTAAAAAGGGCTCTGGTCAGGAAGGGGGTAAAATCTTCTGGGACTGAAGTGGTTAAAGCTCTCTGAATGCCAGTCAAAGCTCCTGTCACTAAATAAAATGGTTAGCTTACAGTCCTGTTTACTCCTTGCGTTTGCTTTCTTTGCTTCGGCTTTGCTTCAAAAATTATACCCCATGTAGCTTTAGTGGTGCTTCAAGGCATCTTCAAAGCCCCCATAGAAGTCTATGGCAAAGCTCGCTTGAAGCACCTAAAGCTTTTGAGAGGCTTTAATTCAGCTTTAGTTTCACTTTGTTTTGGAGGAATTGCAGGTATGAGATATCCACACACACAAACACACACACGCACAGTGCACCTGCCAAGCTTCAACAAAGCTTCAAAAGAGCATCACCGAAGCACCACTAAATCTTCATCAAAGCACCACCGAAGCATCAAAAACACATCATAAAAGCATGTTGAAGCGGTAGGCGATTTAATGTGTGTTGAAGCCGAAGCAAGTGTAAATGAGCCATAACAGTTGCAGTAATAGAGCACTAATAAGACAGTGAGATTGATTTACTAAAGCTGGAGAGTGCAAAATCTGTTGAAGCTCTGCAAAGAAACCAATCAGCTTCCAGGATTTTTTGTCAAAACATAATTGAACAAGCTGAAGTTAGAAGCTGATTGGCTACCATGCACAACTGCACCAAATTTTGCACTCTCCAGTTTTAGTAAATCAACCCCGATGTTACAGTCAATATTTGTATTATATACCCAGCCTGGATCTCTGCACTCTATATGTTAACATACTTCCTGTACATAGGCTCAAGTACTAAGTCCCTCCCACTGTTAGCACAATTTTGCTACACCTACCACTCAATGAGGCGTACTATAGTCCCACCCCCTGATCCACCCCTATTCTCAGGAATTCTGATTTTTAAAAGTTTCCAGGTACAGTATGCTGATCATTTTAACATTGGATGATATGCAGACTGCCACTGTTGGAACTAAACTGATGCCAACTTAGAGAAAATTGTATAGCTTTTATATTCAATGGGTTTTGGTAAGAAAGACAAACAAAATGTGCGGACATATTTAAAGCCAGGACAGTAATGTGCTACAAACAAAATAGCATTGTATGAGAAGTTCCTTACCGTAGACAATAAATGTAAATTCATCATCTGCAAAAGTATTGAGGTAAAGTATTAGAGAACCATACAATCAGAACATACAATTCAGTTCTTATTTATTAAACAATTGTTTTCATTTATTTTTATTTTAGCTTCTTCTTTTCATACTAATTTATGTTATTTGAAACTTCAAGAGTAATGAGTGGTACATTGATTGATCATTATAGAGACGGCTTACTCCAATTCTGTCCATAATAACATTACAGGTCCTCTTACCCCAATCCTGTCCATAACATTACAGGTCCTCTTACCCCATTCATGTCCATAATAACATTACAGGTCCTCTTACCCCAATCCTATCCATAATAACATTACAGGTCCTCTTACCCCAATCATGTCCATAATAACATTACAGGTCCTCTTATCCCAACCCTGTCCATAATAATATTACAGGTCCTCTTATCCCAATCCTGTTGTCAGGGCTGGACTCAGCCTTTCCTTCTCTGAGCTGGCCGCTCAGCTGTCGGCCAATTGCCAGCTCCTATCTCTCCACAGTGACTCACCTGTTGATGATATCCTGCTCGTCAGTCCTGTCTACTTAAGCAATCCAGTCCAGATGATCTCTGCCTTCGCCTTGGTCACATCTCTAGAGATGCTCTCATGTGTTCTTGTTAAAGACTTGCTTGGCTGACATTCCTTCTGACTCCAGATCCTGCTTGTTGTTCTACTATGCTGTTCTCTGGCTCCCTGAAGTTTTGGTTTGTCTGACTATCCGTTCCAGTTCCTGAACTCTAGCTATGTTTTGACTACATTTACTCTGTTTACCTTTTTTTATTATTATTAAACAAGTGTGAATTAACTGTACATCTGTCTCAGTCTGATTCATGGTTTCTGCCAGTAGGCGAATTCCATGAATTCAGAAGATGCAGTAAATCCACTTGTTGGTAATATTTTTTCCAGATTTGAGCAGGATCACCGCATGGATCAGTTTGCCATGGCATTACATATGCTCCTGACTCACTCGGCTCACTAGGTATCTCCCACTGTGGCTGCTCCGGTACAACCTGTGTTGCAGGCTGTCACTGCTGCTGCCCCAGTCTCTGTGCAGGCACCCGCCTCAAGTATTACCTCTATAAGAGGTATGTCTGGTTCCGCTCTGCTTCCCCAGTGATTTGGGGGAAATCCAGTCCAATGCAGAGGGTTTCTCAACCAGGTTGAGATATACTTTGAGATGCTGCTCAGGTGTTTCCCACAGATAGAAGAAAAGTAGGTTTCATGATATCTTTGCTTTCTGAGAGAGCCTTGGACGAGGCAAACCCTCTATGGGAGACGCAAAAACCTGTTGTCCTGAGTTACCCTGAGTTTGTGGCCTCTTTTAAAATGGTATTTGACGTTCCCGCGCGCTCCGCTTCTGCTGCCAAGTGCCTCATGTTCATCAAACAGAGTACGAAAACTGTTGCTGATTACGCCATTGAATTCGGTACTCTGGCAGCAGGGCTTGCGTGGAACAATGAGGCCCTCGTGGCTGCTTTTTCTCATGGTCTCTCGGATGCCATCAATGATGAGATAGCAGCCCAGATATACCCACTGAGCTGGAGAAGTTGATCACGTTTGCCATCCTCATTGACTCCAGACTCAGAGAAAGACTCTCCTTTAAGGAGCGCTTGCAGAAGCCTCCTGTACATTTGTCTCCGAGCTTTGCAGTCCCACCCTTGCCTCCCTCACCTCCCATGCCTCCTGGTACAGAGTCAGTCAGTGAAGATGAATCCATGCACTTGGGCTTCAAACGTCTCTCTGCGGATGAGAGAACCCTTAGGAGGAGGGAGAGATTGTGCCTTTATTGTGGCCAGGCAGATCACTTTTTGAAGTCTTGTCCTACCCATCCAGGGAACACTTGAACCTTGAGGTCCTGTCACGAAGAGACCTAAGGTGGCGTTGTTTTGTCTCCAGTTATCCAGAAGGATAAGCCCCTGGTTTCGGTTACCCTTTCTTGGGCTGAGTCGTTCCGTCGAGATACAGGCTCTTATCGACTCTGGGGCTGCAGGCCTGTTCATTGGTGCTGCCTTTGTATCAAAGCACTCGATTCTGCTGCAGCTGTGTGACACTCCACTTGCCATTGAGGCTCTTGACGGGAGACCTCTACAGCCCGCCCATGTGACTCATGAGACTGTTCTGTTGTCCATGGCTGTAGGGGCTCTTTACCATGAGATAATCTAATTCCAAGTTATTTCCTCACCTAAGTTTCGACTGGTTATTGGTTATCCTTGGTTACAGAGGCACAACCCCTCTTTTGATTGGCTCTGTGCTTAGGTTCTGTCCTGGTCGTCACAATGCAGTAAGACGTGCTTCCAGAAGGTAGCCAAGGTCCTGTGCACCTCTTCACTCTCCTCCCTGCCGAAGGAGTACCGTGATTTTAGCGTTGTCTTTGACAAAGGTCAAGACAGTAGTTTGCCTCCACACCGGTTGTATGATTGCGCAATTGACCTTCAACCTGGTCTCCTGCTGGTGCTGGTTTCTTCTTTGTGAAGAAGAAGAAGAAGAGTGGTGAACTGAGACCTTGTATTGATTATAGGGGTCTCAATCGTTTCATGATTAAGAATGCCTATCCGATTCCGTTGATTACAGAGTTATTTGACTGTCTCAAGGGAGCAACGGTTTTCACAAAGCTTGACTTAAGAGGGGCATATAATCTCGTGCCCCTGGACGACGTCAGGTTTGACGAAACGACGTAGGGAGAGCGGCGTGCTGACGCCACCACAACACATACACGCAGTCCCGGAAGCTACGGGCGATTGCAGAGAGAGCCGGCCGGCTCGTTTATCCATTATTGCCTGAAGCATTTCATATACATGTGAGTGCATTACTGTTTTTATTAATAAAATCTTATACGTTTTTACACTATGGGAGCCCCTTTTCTCTTTTATATGACTGGCCATTGGACAAGCTATTTGTGGGTCATTTAGGACAATAGGAGGTGTTGATCTGACTTCACATCCATCCCTATTTGAGACTGTGGCTGGGTTATAAGCTAAAAGGCGTATTTGATCTCCTGACCAGAGATCAAGGGAGCTGGTAAGAGGCAGTTGTTTTAAAGGTGAAGGACTGTCCTATCTCTAACACTACTTTCCATGGTGAATTGAGTGTGATGTCACTATTGCTGGGGATGAAGATCTGTGTCCCATGGTGATCTGCTGTCAGACAACAATCGACATCATTTTGTTCCTGATGGACTCATTAGTTTGATGTACATCTATCTCTTTATTATTTAAGTTTATGTAGCACGGTTTCTTATATTTTCTAATATAATCTCGTGAGGATTAAGGAGCGACGAGTGGAAAACTGTGTTTAATACCATAACAGGCCATGATGAGTACCTCGTAATGCCTTTTGGCCTTTGTAACGCCCTGGCAGTTTTCCAGGAATTTATTAACGATGACCTCCAAGATTTGTTGCAGTTATGTGTGGTGGTTTATCTCGACGATATCCTCATATTTTCCAAGTCCCCTGGAGAGCCACCACACAGATGTCTGTCGCATGCTTCAGAAACGAAAGACTCGTACACACGATCGCATTTTCCGACGGGAATTGTGTGATGACAGGCTGTTGGTGGAAAATCCGATCGTTTGCACACTCAAACTTTCCGTGGACAAATGTTGGATGGCAGGTTTATAAATTTTCCACGGACAACGGTCTGTTGTCAGATTTTCTGAGTGTGTGTACACAACTCCTTCAGGCAAAAGTCCAAAGTACAAACACGCATGCTCGGAAGCAAGGACGAGCCAGAAGCAGTCGGTCTTGTAAACTAGCATTCATAATTGAGAATTAACATTTGTGACACGGCAAATTTACATTCTCTTCTTCTTTAATAGGATAATAATGAAGCTGCTTTGCTGGTGATACTGATGGAGTTATGGCAAACTCATTTTCAAAGGCTTTTTTTTTTCTAGTGATATCAAGAATAATATTATTATTCTTGTTTTTTTTTTGTTTTTTTTTGGTGCAAGTTACCACAACACCATTATCCCTTAGTTTTTAAGATCAAAGATACAACTATGTTGATGTCCCTTGTTAATTTTACATTGTATTTTTTTAAAATGTCACTGCCTACTCCCAAAATGTCATTTGAAGTAAAACACATAGCCAAGTATTATTCTACACAATTTTTTTTATTGTGCATTAAAAAAAGAAAACAAATAAAATTAGACATGCTATCTGCCAATAGAACTTAACCAAAAAGTGCATGCTATGCATCCAAATATATAGAAAATATACCAAATCAAATCATTATTCAGCCAAAAAAAATAAAATAAAAGCCCCATGCATGTGTCCTGCTTTTTAATATAGGGGGTCAACAATGCCAAGAGTTGGTGAAAGCAGGGGTCCGTCATCCGACGATAATTCCGAAAATCATCTGGATTATTCTCCTGGAGCTTCCGCAGCAAAGGTATATGACATAATTGGTCACGATTAATAAAGCAACCAATTTTTGTCCAAGAAATCCTCCTCCTCCTGGGCTGGACTTGGGTCAAAACAATAACTCCAAGGCCAATAATAAATAACACATTATCTCCTCTGATTCCGCAACATGGCTGGTTGATGAACTGAAAAGTGTGAAATGAAAAGTGCAAAATGAAAAGCGCAAATCAACACTCATCAAACTTCTACTAACACGAAATTAGCAGAAGGAGCCCAAAGGGTGGCGCTAAAGAGCTGAAAAACCACGTAGTACGTCACTGTGTTCGTGTTTGTTGGCAGACAATTCCTTACCGTTTGTATGCAAGACAAGTTCCTGGCCAACGCCCTTCGGACAAAAGTCAGAGGTTTTGTCTGCGGAAAATCTGATCGTGTGTATGAGGCTTAAGAGAGAACCATCTCTATTGTAAATTGGAGAAGTGCGAATTCCATCGTTAACAGGTTAAATTACTGGGTTATTTCATTTCCACTGCTGGTTGTATGATGGACCCGGAGAAACCTTCAGCAGTCCTACAGTGGCCCAAACCTGTGGGTTTACGTCTTCTGCAGCATTTTCTTGGCTTTGCCAACTATCATTGGAAGTTTATTCGTAACTTCTCATCTTTGGTAAAGCTCTTGACTGATATGACCAGAAAGGACGGTAACCCATAGACTTGGTCTCCGGAGTTAATTAAGCACACATGGCGAACTTTGGTTTCCAACCTTCCATGTTGCTTGACTAATTTGTTCCGCAGAGTATTCCTGCATTAGGGGAGCATCTCCTTGGTCTTCGTTCCACTTGGGCACAAGTTCAGGAGGCTTTGCGACATGCTAATGATAGTTACAGACTCCATGCTGATCGCAGAAGCCTGTCTGCGCCTTCCTACCAGGTTGGGGACAGGGTCTGGCTGTCATCTCGCAACCTCCGACTTCGCGTTCCCTCTCTGAAGTTCGCACCTCGTTTTATTGGGCCTTTCCGTATTCTTCGCAGGATTAACTCAGTGGCTTAAGCATGAGACCTTCCTTCTAATATATCTCGATTGTATTTCATGTCTCCTTATTAAAACCTTTACCACCTCGGTGCCTCGTCCTCACCCTGTACAGGTTGAGAACCATGAGGAGTATGAAGTACAGTCCATTGTTGACTCCCATAGGTTCTGTGGGCGCATACAGTACCTGGTGCATTGGAAAGGGTACGGTCCAGAGGAACGCTCTTTGGTCTCATCCTCGGACGTACATGCCCCTGTCCTCCTCCATGATTTCCATAGACATTTTCCTCTCAAGCCTGGTGGTCCTCCGATGGAGAGGGGTCATTGAGGAGGGGGTACTGTCAGGGCTGGGCTCAGCCCTTCCTTCTCTGAGCTGGCCGCTCAGCTGTCGGCTAATTGCCAGCTCCTATCTCTCCACAGAAGAGAAGAAAACTGATTGCACATTTGAATCCAAAGGATGCTGTTGAAATTTCTTTATTGTCATAAGCCAGACAACATTGCAAGGAAGATTAGTTAACTAATTTCAACAACATCTTTTGGATTCGAGTGTGCAATCAGTTTTCTTCTCTTCTTGATATTACCTACGGAGATTAGCACCTTGGACCGGGTGTTTCCACTTTTTGCTTGAAGCGGTGTGCGCGCCCTTGTTGTGTTTCCTATCTCTCCACAGTGACTCACCTGTTGATGATATCCTGCTCGTCAGTCCTGTCTACTTAAGCTGTCCAGTCCAGATGATCTTTGCCTTCGCCTTGATCACATCTCTAGACATGCTCTCATGTGTTCCTGTTAAAGACTTGCTTGGCTGACATTCCTTCTGGCTCCAGATCCTGCTTGCTGTTCTACTACGCTGTTCTCTGGCTCCCTGACGTTTTGGCTTGTCTGACTATCCGTTTTGGTTCCTGAACCATGGCTATATTTTGACTACGTTTATGCTGTTTACCTTTTTTTTATTATTATTAAACAAGTGTGATTTAACTCTAATTCTGTCTCAGTCTGATTCATGGTTTCTGACACCTGTCTATAATAACATTACAGGTCCTCTTATCCCAATCCTCTCCATAATATTATTACAGATCCCCATACCCCAATCCTGTCCATAATAACATTAGAGGTCCTCTTACCCCAATCCTGTCCATAATAACATTACAGGTCCTCTTACCCCAATCCTATCCATAATAATATTACAGGTCCTCTTACCCCAATCCTGTTCATAATAACATTACAGGTTCTCTTATCCCAACCCTGTTCATAATAACATTACAAGTTCTCTTACCCCAGTCCTGTCCATAATAACTTACCCCAGTCCTATCCATAATAACATTACAGGTCCTTTTAACCTAATCCTGTCCATAATAACATTACAGGTCCTCTTACCCAAATCCTTTCCATAATAACATTACAGGTCCTCTTACCCCAATCCTGTCCATAATAACATTACAGGTCTCCTTACTCCAATCCTGTCCATAATAAAATTACAGGTCCTCTTAGCCCAATCCTGTTTATAATAACATTACAGGTCCTCTTACCCCAAACCTGTCCATAATAACATTACAGGTCCTCTAACCCCAATCCTGTCCATAATAACATTACAGGTCTCCTTACTTCAATCCTGTCCTTAATAACATTACAGGTCCTCTTATTCCAATCCTGTCCATAATAACATTACAGGCCCTCTTATCCCAATCCTGTCCATAATAACATTACAGGTCCTCTTACCCCAATCCTGTCCATAAAATTACAGGTCCTCCTACCGTAACAGTACGCCTGAAGAAGGGTCTGTTTGAATTTTTTTCTGCTTTTTAATTTTTTTTTGCTTGTTTTTTTCTTCTTCAAATGGCAGTACACATTTTTGCAAACAAATGGGTTCTAGAGTTCCCCCTAAAAGTTAAAAAAGACCCTTTTCCAAGGCAAATCCTCTCCAGGGTTGGTTCAACTTTGCACACTTGTTAACCGCCCCCTTTCCCTGGCCACCCAGACTTCATGCCTGTTGAGGGGCTTTCATTATTTTTTAGAGGGACCTCACTCATTTTTTAAACTATGTACTGGCCCTTAAAGAGAAAAAAGTGACAAGGGGTTCAGGCTGAATTGCCGGATATGAGTGTTTAGGAGGAAAAAAAAGCTGTTTGTATCAATTTTTATTTTCCCTTTGAGAAAACAAAAACTGGATTGTCTTCTCCTTAAAATTCAGACCAGACCCTTATCAAAGCATGCAACGTTGGTGGCAAAGACAGAACGTGAATGGGGACAAGGGCCTCATCACCACATCCTGCCCCCAAGAATGTCGGGGTCTGTGGGGCTAAATTATCACACTCTGGAACCCCTTTTAGAATACAAAATTGATTGAATGCGAACTGTGGTGAATTGTATTTAAGTAATTTTAACCAGTTCCCGCCCTACAGTAAAACAATGACTGGGTGGGACCTTTGTCTTTCCACATGGATGTCATACGATGTCCTCCTGGAAAGCCCCTTAAGTGTACTCCATGGGCCACGCTGACACAGCCATTGACAGATCACGGTACCGGGCCACTACCGGTACCATGTGATCGCTGTGACCAATCACAGCAGATCACATAACAATTGTAAACAATGGATGGCTTCCTTTCATTCCAATAATTGCATACAATTGTGTTGCTATCTGTGATTGGTCAAGTGATAACATGGTACAGACAGGACCAATCACAGCCCATCTCTACTATGTGATTAGCTGTGGCCAATCCCCGCTATTCACAACAAAACACACCAAATGAATCAACTTCATTCAGTAAAAAGGGTTGCTTATAACTAGGGTTGCACTGATACCATTTTTTCAAGACCAAGTATAAGTGCCAATACTTTTTTCAAGTACTAGCCGATACCGAATACTGATACTTTTTTTTAATGTCATGTGACAGTGGCACTCATATGCAGCACTGATGGGCACTGATGGGCACTGATGAGGCGTGGACTGTGTCAGTACTTTTACAATTTTTTTTTTTTTTTGGGGGGGGGGGGGGGGGGAGGGGGGAGTGGACGGAGTCAGTTTTTTTTTTCTGTTTTTACAATTTAACATTGAAATATCTATTACAATTTTTCCATCAGTCCTGTTGGGTGGGGCTTTGGTGAGATATCAGGGGTCTAAACAGACCCCTGATATATCCCCTTTGAGACAGGGAAAGGGACTGAGGATAGAGATTCCCCAGTTCCTTTCTCTGCAGTCTCAGCTGCGCTGAAGATGTATGGACAGGAGAAAGAGGCTCCTCCCCATTCATAAACTGAAGCATCGTAAACACAGTTCACTAAACTCAGTTATGAATGGACAGCCCGTGATCACAGGCAAATGAAATGATGCAATCTCCTCTCTTGGAGCCCTTATCGGTTCCAGCATAAGAGGAGATAGCATCCTCTGTGAGTACAAGCACTACACTGACACCAGTACACATAGTTAGGCGCATTTAACCCCCTGATCATCCCTCTAGTTAACCCTTTCACTCCCTATCAGTGTCACTTAGTACAGTGGTACCAGAAGTTTGTGCAATATCAGCATTATCTGCAGATGTATTGCACCAGGCATGATATAAACAAAACAGCGCTCATGAACCTCCACCTGTATATGAACTCACCAGAAAAATAGATGAAATGCGCCTTAATAACCTCCTTTAGAGAAAGGTCCCTCCCGGTTCCTCTTGTTATTTAGATGAGGGCATCACTTTTTTTTTTTTCTGTTTTTACAATTTAACATTGAAATATCTATTACAATTTTTCCATCAGTCCTGTTGGGTGGGGCTTTGGTGAGATATCAGGGGTCTAAACAGACCCCTGATATATC
The DNA here is from genome assembly GCA_037952835.1 of Lithobates septentrionalis. Taxonomy (NCBI): domain Eukaryota; kingdom Metazoa; phylum Chordata; class Amphibia; order Anura; family Ranidae; genus Lithobates; species Lithobates septentrionalis. The sequence goes on from JBBDGP010000824.1 coordinate 315,298, forward strand.
CCCTTTGAGACAGGGAAAGGGACTGAGGATAGGGATTCCCCAGTTCCTTTCTCTGCAGTCTCAGCTGCGCTGAAGATGTATGGACAGGAGAAAGAGGCTCCTCCCCATTCATAAACTGAAGCATCGTAAACACAGTTCACTAAACTCAGTTATGAATGGACAGTCAGTGATCACAGGCAAATGAAATGATGCAATCTCCTCTCTTGGAGCCCTTATCGGTTCCAGCATAAGAGGAGATAGCATCCTCTGTGAGTACAAGCACTACACTGACACCAGTACACATAGTTAGGCGCATTTAACCCCCTGATCATCCCTCTAGTTAACCCTTTCACTCCCTATCAGTGTCACTTAGTACAGTGGTACCAGAAGTTTGTGCAATATCAGCATTATCTGCAGATGTATTGCACCAGGCATGATATAAACAAAACAGCGCTCATGAACCTCCACCTGTATATGAACTCACCAGAAAAATAGATGAAATGCGCCTTAATAACCTCCTTTAGAGAAAGGTCCCTCCCGGTTCCTCTTGTTATTTAGATGAGGGCATCACTCAGGTAGAAATAAGCTGCATAAAATAGCTCACAAACAGGAACCCATGAGTATTCTAATATTGTGTATTTATTAAAAATTTTGTAAAAAAATAGCATAAAATTTGGTAAACAGAACTGGCCAGACTTACAGCAAAAACCACTGCAGATGTGGCGGTAACGTCAGCATGTAGGCCCCTCCCGACATGTTTCATGCACCAGCACGTTATCAATCATTTGTGAGCTATTTTATGCAGCTTATGTCTCCCTGAGTGATCACCTTGTCTAAATCACAAGAGGAATCGGGAGGGACTTTTCTCTAAAGGAGGTTATTAAGGCGCATTTTCATCAAATTCTCTGGTGAGTGCATATATGGGTGGAGGTTCACGAGCGCCGTCTTGGTTATATCACACCTGGTGGAATACATTTGCTGATAATGCGGATATTGCCCAAACTTCTGGTGAGTGCATAAGTGAATATCAATGGTTTACTGACTATCCATTTCTATACCTGGCGAAGATTCAACTCTCATTTAGAACCGTCACTTGAATTATTATATTGGGACTCATTACTCATATTCATTGTTACATCTACTTTAGTTTTTACCTCTTAATATTTGTAGTGATTTATCATCATATATAAAATAAAAAGCCCAGGAACACAAGGAGGAGGGAGAGAGAGAATCTGCTGGAGTCAGGATGTGTGAGGGAGAACTGTGTGGATCTGTGTAGGCCTGGATCATACCGGGTTGCGACAGAAAGCTACGAGTATCACCAGAAAGCCAAATATCCTGAGCAGGCAGTCTGGAGGAGGTCAGTTTGCAGCTGGGTTGGGTCATCATCATCACAGCCACATCCACATCCACAGAAGACAAAGGGGGGCCCCCAGCAGGACACTCATCGCTTCACTCTGTTTTGAAGAAGGACTGGGTTAGAGGGTTTCTAACCCTCTAAATACTACCCTTGTTTGAAGTGTGTTTGCTGTTTCAAGTTACAGTAAAAAATTATTTTAATAAATTTACCTTGATAAACAAGCGATGTCTTGATATACAAGTAGCGTCATGTCACAACAGAGTATAAAAGAGAAGAGAGGCGCCTCTAAGTGTAGCAATATGGTTACATTTAATGAAGGTACAACATTTAACAACTCACATGGTTAATGATTAAAACAGGCACATCTAAGTATGCAGGCATCCGGGGTAAAGCTGTCCACATAGACCATCCTCCACACCACCATCAAAGTCATCCCTTCTTTGCTGTGCTCTACGAGTGGTTCAAGCCTCACTTTCAGATCGCTCTACTGCAGGGTAGTCTTCCCGGTCACAATTGCAGACTGACAGCTGTGAGAGCCGGCGGTGTGGAGGATGTTCTATGTGGACAGCTTTATCCCGGATGCCTGTATACTTAGATATGCCTGTTTTAATCATCAACCATGTGAGTTGCTACACATTGTACCTTCATCAAATGTAACCATATTGCTACACTTACAGATGCCTCTCTTCTCTTTTATACTCTGTAGCTCCTGCTGGATTTTTCTTCCAATTCCCTTGTGGGAAGAAGTAAAGTTCCCCCTTACGGGACTTTAAAGGTCCTGGTGGTGATATAGCTACACCAGAAAATTAATCATATGAAGAAGTAATATAAAAAATATAATTTATTCTAACAATATAGAGAGACAATGAAGCAAACAAGAAGAAAAATCGTGGCTATACAAATTACACATTGACATGACCATGTGACTATATACTGTTAGGGGTCCTGGACTACCGTGATGCGGAGAGGGAGTCCAGGGGCCACACCCAACACATTTCAGAATTAACCCCTGCAATTTTTGTCAGCACTGTGATATTGTGGAGGACAGATCGGACACTTTTGACACTTTTTTGGGACCATTGACAATTATACAGCGATCAGTGCTATACATATGCATTGATTACTGTATAAATGTCACTGGCAGAAAAGGGGTTAACACTAGGGGCCGATCAAGGGGTTAACTGTGTTACCTAGCGAGTGATTCTTACTGTGGGGGGATGGGACTGACTTGGGAGGTGACCGATCGGTGTCCCTATATACTAGGAACACACGATCGGTCTCCTCTTCCCTGACAGGATGTGGATCTGTGACAAGCAATTGCGGCCCCCCCGGCACGCTCAACGGCTCCTGAGTGACGCTGCACGCGTGCCCCGTAGACGGCCGGGAAGCTGAGGACGTCATATGACGGCCGCCCAGGATGGCAGAGCCACCTTGCGGCTGTCATATTACTATGCGCGGGATGGGAAGTGGTTAAAGTCCCGTAAGGGGGAACCTTACTTCTTTTCTATTCATACATTGGGATGTCGGGCCACCCCTAGTTTAATCTATCTCAACTTTCTTCCAATTCTAATCCCCTTGTGGAGGCTTCCTTTTGTGTATGGACATTTTATGGTTACACAACCTGGTCACATTGCTATACTCTTTTCATATGGACTATAAACTGAAAGACCTATGAATAACTGGTTGTGGAACGAATCATCTGAGTTTCCATTATTTCTTATGAGGAAATTTGCTTTGATATACGACTTCTTTGGATTACAAGCATGTTTCCAGAAAAAATTATGCTCGCAATCAAAGGTTTTACTGTACTTCAAGTTTACAGAAACTGAACAGTACAGACCTCTACATTTAAGCACAGGTACTATAGTCCATCTATTGCTACAGTCTGTCAGTCTCATGCAACTCGCACAAGCACCAGAACCTATCTATTCGTGCAGTTTACCATTCTTAGCTGCTTATAAAAATACTGCCTGCAGGATATTTGAGTTAACCCCATCACTTCCTGCTTGGCCGAACTCTGTTTAATTCAAGTTCAAGCTTAACTACTTCCGAACCACCATGGCGATGGGATTCCATTCAGAACTGATCAGTCATCAGGTCTAGGCCAATGATTTATGACCTGGACCTGCTGATTGGTTCTGATGAATGGCAGAACGTTCTGTGCCTGTGTATTGTCAGTAGTTTTTTTTATTTATTTTTTTTATTTTTAATAATTTAATTTTTTACAATTTAATTTGTTTCTTAATTTTTTTTCACAATTCTTTTTGAGAGGAGGGGGTTGGGGCAGTGGACAGTGTTGGTAGGGCAGGGGAGAGTGTTGTCAGTAGTTTTTTATTTTATTTTTATGGACTTATTCCATGGACTTAACATGTTTCTCATCAAATAAAATTTTTTGGCCTAAATGTATGACAAAATTTAGTTTATTGTATATTTTTTTAGAACAAAAAGTAGAAAATATCATTTGTTTTTCAAAATTTTCTGTATTTTTTTTATTTACAGTGGGGACAGAAAGTATTCAGACCCCCTTAAATTTCTCACTCTTTGTTATATTGCAGCCATTTGCTAAAATCATTTAAGTTCATTTTTTTCCTCATTAATGTACACACAGCACCCCATACTGACAGAAAAACACAGAATTGTTGACATTTTTGCAGATTTATTAAAAAAGAAAAGAGTGAAAAATTTAAGGGGGTCTGAATACTTACTGTCCCCACTGTATATTGCAAAAAATAAAAATCCCAGTGCGATCAAATACTACCAAAAAAAACGCTATTTTTGGGGAAAAAAAGGACATAAATTTCTTTTTTCGTACAGCGTTGCATGGCTGCGCAATTACTAGTTAAAGCAGCGCAGTGCCAAATTGTAAAAAGTGCTCCGGTCAGGAGGGGGTAAAACCTTCGGGAACTCAAGTGGTTAAAGGTCCTTCATATTGTACAAGCTGAATGCAGATCTGAAGTCTGTAAGTGTTGCTTTGGGCACCTGTGACCCATATCCCTCTCTCTTTGTATGCTGAGCAATATAATCTTTAAAAAGACACTTAAAGTGACTGGTGCCCATTGTTTCCTAATTCCCTATTTTTAGTCATGGACCCAGCCTGGGATAAATGACAGCCCACCCTGACAATGGAGTCCCTATCATGCTTCCGGGAGACAGAGGGTGCTACATTGAAAAGATGCTGTATTTTTTGACAGAAAAAAAAACACCTCATATTATATCATTCACAGTCACACCCTTTACCAAAGATAAAATAAAAATTAGGCATTTCCCAGGTTTCACCTCCCACAGATTTCAGTTGCATTTGTTTCTAGGTTTGGGTTTGCTAATTTTGAACAGAACTCGCTAACCTCCACCAAATTGAATCTAGGCAGATATTCTCATCCCTTCTGGTAAACTGATTTCTCTTGCATGGTTATTTTGTAACCAGAAAAACTTTTAATAATGTTTTACTGTTGAAAAAAAAAGCTTCATAATGAGTATTGATATAGTAATTTTAGTGAGGCTTACCTCTTCCATAATTGCTTCTTTCCCGTGTAAAGGCCTGAATCGTGACATCCAGGAGCACAACGCTCACCTCATGGCTAACCCGCAATATGACTTCTTTACAGGTAAATGAATGCCCAAGTGGGGTAACCAAGGCTTCTCCAAACTCATATATACCTGCGAAGTTCACCTCTGTAAAGCATAAAGAGACATCTGAACATTACTACATAGTGTAGGAAGACAAATGGTGTATGATGGGGGGATGGTATACATAGGAAACAAGGCTGGACATGGCTAGAGTTGGTATACAAAGAGAATGATAGGAAAAATGGGATATAATTCTGTGCTTAGGATAAAAAGGTATGCAGCCTCCCCTAAATCGCACCCCCCGGAGGAGGGTGAGATAGAAATATATAAAAGAAGGTAAGGGGTAAGTGGCGCTCCCTGGGAGGGGTTCCCTATATAAATGTACAAACAACAATACCTAAATGTGTCGTGCTGAAAGCCACCTAAATGCTAGAAAACAGTAATATGTGTGAAACAAGACTACAAAAATATGCGTATATATATCACAATACCATACAGGTAGATAACACATCAATTCGTGGTAGTGTGGCAATGTGAGCAATACCACTAACGTGATATAGTCCAGAATATATATCCAGTATCCTATTAACAAAAAGGGAAGAAATGGGACCATCAAAGTATTCCCCTGCTGACACCAAACATATGCCTTGATTAACAAAAATAATATTAAATCCGCGTGATAAGTGTCCACTTCAATAAAAATAACTATATATTGAAAAACTCCACATCAGATATTATATATATGTAAGTGACAAATGTAAAAAAAGAAAAAATAAATAAAAGTGAAGCTCCAGATTGGCAAAATGTTCATAAAAAATGTGTGACTCTTGTGCTTCATCAAAATCCGGTGACTTCTGTGATCCCCCTCAAGGGTCCCCACTCACCAGCTCCTGGTACCCCTGCAGAGGTAATGGGCATATACCAGCAAGGGTGGATGGCTTCCTGGATCCAGTCAGAGCGTCTGCATAGGTCCTCTATTCAGCCCAGCATCCAGCATCATGTCCAAGAGATGGTGCACTGGCTTCTTGTGGTCATATCCTCATAGGAAAAGACAGGGCTCCCATAGTGTAGAAGTTTAAAAGCCTTTATTTTATTTAAAAACTAATATAAAAGCAAATAGTTCCCACCAAAGGGACAGCCAAAAAACCACACACTATAGCATATGGTAAATAGCGGTGTCTAAGGAACCGTGAGCGTAAACAGCTGTTTGGCGTGCGCCTCAGCTGCGCTCCAAGCTCCCTGTCACTACTGGGTATGACGTAAGTGCGTGGCTCCGCCTTATGTGTTTCGTCATCGACGCCTTTGACAACATTGATGATGAAACGCGTAAGCCGGAGCCAATTTGCCAATCTGGAGCTTCACTTTTATTTTTTATTTTCATTTTTGACGTTTGTCACTTACATATATATAATATCTGATGTGGAGTTTTTCAATATATATTTATTTTTATTGAAGTGGACACTTATCATGCGGATTTATTATTATTTTTGTTAATCAAGGCATATGTTTGGTGTCAGCAGGGGAATACTTTGGTGGTCCCATTTCTTCCCTTTTTGTTAATAGGATACTGGATATATTCTTGACTATATCATGTTAGTGGTATTGCTCACATTGCCACACTACCACAAATTGATGTATTATCTACCTGTATGGTATTGTGATATATATATACGCATATTTTTGTAGTCTTGTTTCACACATATTACTGTTTTCTAGCATTTAAGTGGCTTTCAGCACGACACATTTAGGTATTTTTGTTTGTACATTTATATAGGGAACCCCTCCCAGGGAGCGCCACTTACCCCTTACCTTCTTTTATATACAAAGAGAATGATATTATACCTGCCTAGGCTAATATACAAGTCAACCCAACATCATGAGGGCCATTATCCAAACAAACAATGAAAAAAATACAAGTAGAGTTAGCAAGGAAAATTATTATAATACTGCCTAGATTAATTTATGTACAGAAAGTTAAGCTCAGTTTAGGCCATGACACCATGTACCAACTTATTATAGTCATGACTACTGAAAGTGGATAAAAGGATGAAAGGAACAAGACTAGGACTGGTGCTCAATAAAATGATATAAGGTAAAGATACGACCTGTTGGAGGTTACTGTGTCCAGGTTGAATACTGGGTGTAGATGGTCTTAGGTAAAAACCAGGCTGATAGTATACAATGCTGAGCAGGAGATGGACTACAACACAAGGATACAGTACACAAGGACCAGTGCTGTACATGGGTAACAATGATACTGGCAAAGAAATTATTAGTATTAGCTATGGTGATTAAAGACTATCCTACACTGACCACAACTAGACCAAATACAGAGGTATTCAGTGCTGGGCTTAAACGGTCAGTTTACCCAAAATTATATAGGTGGAGCCTGGTCAGCTCTGATTTCTAATATGTCTTAGTTCTTCCAATAGTGAGATCTCTTTGCCATAATTTCTCGCTCTGTTCTGGTCCACAACAGAGTTTGGGTTGTTCCAACTCACCTTTTGTGTTCTCGCTCCTCCAGTAATACTCTCCACAATATAGAATAAATATTACATCCAGAAGAGATGGACACAGAACGTGTAAAGATAAGGTATGGGCCAACGGTTCGGCCCGAGCATGGAGTTCGGGCCAAACATTTGCCTGTTCACCCTGCATTTTTGTTTTATTATAGAATTATCCATTTCATATTTGCTCCTGATGAGTGGACACCTCCACGAAAGGCGCAGAGCCTCAGCCGTATGCTATATCATTGCAATTATGTGATTTTGAGATTCAACATTATGATATTTACCATCAAATTTATTATCATTTTTAAGACCAATTGTGTTCATTATGAATTGGAACAATTTATTATATATTCATGTAATATTATCATTATATTGTGAATCATGCATGTGATTGAATACTTATCTTCTTAGCTGTGCTTCATATAAAGTCCCAACCACCCCGCCCCCTCTTTTAATATATTTCTGTATGTGGATGATGGAACTGTAATTATTTTCATGTTCCTAATGGATATACAGCTGTCACATGAGTCAGCTCTCTCCCAGCCTGTCTGCAGGGAAACATAGGCAGGGGGAGTTTCTAGTCCTCTGCTGCTGGTCACATGTTCAAAAAAAAAAATCAGCCTTCGGTATACAGAGTAAAAATAAATAATGAATATCAAACTGTTTTATATTGTCATACACATACATATTTGAAATTAAATCTTTATTATTTTGTGGAAATAATATGGTGTGGGCGGATTTCTGCCAGTCACAAGCTGTGTCACTCCCCTCCAGCCAGAATTGTGCCCCATTGTGTTTAGCTGGTTAGTGGACATGTAGGAGGAGGGAGGGAGTGGCCTGTCATTGTGTATACTCCCACATGTGTGACTCTATAGTCACATGGGCTGCTCAGATGTGATAGGGAGGAGAGGCTTAGCATAGATACTCACTGAAAGCTGAGCATGTGCAGAGCTGCTACCACATCTCCGCCGAAGCTCCTGGATTAAAGTGATTGCAAAGGATTTTTTTTTTTTTTAAATTAACAAACATGTCATACTTACCTCCACTGTGCAGCTCGTTTTGCACAGAGTGGCCCCGAACATCCTCTTCTGGGGTCCCTCTGCGTCTCTCGTGGCTCCTCCCCACATCAGATAACCCCATGGGAGAAGCGCTCTGCCGGAGGGGTTACCTTGCGGGTGCCCTCCCGAGTCCAGCATTTGCGTCCACAGACACAAATGCCAGACTGGGCCCCGTCCCCCGCCTCATTGGATTTGATTGACAGCAGCGGGAGCCAATGGCTGCGCTGCTATCAATCTATCCAATCAAGAGCCGGAACCCCGTGGAGAAAGACAGCGCGTTCCCGCCGAGGAGATGAAGGGGCTCAGGTAAGTAAAACAGGGGGGCTGGGGGGCCGGTGGCTGCCAGGTGTTTGATGCGTTAAGGTGAAAAAACACAAGGGTTTACAACCCCTTTAAGCAGTCATGTTAGTCTGTGGCCAGACTATGCCCCCTCCATCTAATACTTTATTAGCAGTTACAGCAACTGTTTTTTTTCTAAGATAAAGGTTTTACATAAATAAATAAAAGCTGATCCTCTGCAAGTGAAAAAATGGTTTATTTCATCTTTGTAAACTGATACTTCTGGAAGAAATGTGAAATAAATAAATTAAATGAATTCATTAGAACCGCGCTCTCTATAAAAAGTGCAAGTGCAAAAAAGGTGCTAGTATTCCTAATAGGGTTGTCCCGATACCACTTTTTTAGGACCGAGTACAAGTACCGATACTTTTTTTCAAGTACTCGCCGATACCGATTACCGATACTTTTTTTTAATGTCACGTGACAGTGTTTTTTTTTTTTTTTTTAGGGGGGGTAGGGGGTGAACGGTTTCTGTGTGTTTTTTTTTTATTTACATTCATTTTTTTTTACAATCATTTTTTTTTTATTCTTTATTGCAATATGTGTTTTTTTTTTTTTTATCAGCCCTGTTGGGGGGCTTTGGTGAGATATTAGGGGTCTTAACAGACCTCTGATATCTCCCCTTTGAGACAGAGAAAGAGACAGAGGATAGAGATTTCCCAGTCCCTTTCTCTGCAGCCTCAACTGCACTGAGAATGAATGGAGAGAAGACAGCGGCTCCTCTCCATTCATAAACTGACACATCGTAATCACAGGAGATTACAATGTTTCAGTTATGTGAATGGACAGAGTCAGCTGACTCTGTCCACTCACACAGCGGAGAGGGTGACAGCGGAGGGGGACAGAACAACAGAGGGGGACAGAGGAGGAGGACAGTGTAACGGAGGAGGACAGAACAACGGAGGGTGACAGCGGAATGCCGGAATGGAGGGGGACAGAGCAACAGAGGGGAACAGCATAGGGGAATAGAGGAACGGAGGGGGCATGGAGGAGGATGAGGTGACAGTCAGCGGTGATCGCGTGTGGGGGAGTTACAAGCACCGATCACCGCTGTATGTCACTAAAGCCACGGGGGAAGAAGCTTGTAACTCCCCCACGCGCTGATCACCGCTGACTTGTCATAGTATCGGCGGAAGCATCGGGAGCATTTGCCCGAGTACAAGTACTTGGGCAAATGCTCGGTATCGGTGCCGATACCGATACTAGTATCGGTATCGGGACAACCCTAATCCTAATATTGCATAAACCACAAACACAACAATTTAAATCATATGCAAACTTCTTAGCACTCATGTGTGGCCAATTCCGACGCACAAAGTGCCACGCATGCTCAGAATAAATTCAGAGACAGAGCAGCTCGGTCTGGTAAAATTAAATGGATATAGCACTTTCGTCACGCTGCAATGTTTTAAATTGTTTAATGCAGCGCACTTTATAATGCTAGAAGAATGAAGTAGTTTTGCTGCTCATATTCACACAGAGTTCTCACAAACTTATTTCTTTATTATTTATCGTGATTTCAACAATATATATTTTGATTTGTCACATCTGACTAAAAAATGTTCATTTTTTGATTTTTTTTTTTGCTTGTTTTTTTTTCAATCCTGATCTTGTTTTTTTTTTTTTTTTTTAACTACAGAATAGTTTTGGGTGTGTTTTGTGTGTCAAGTTTTTTTGTTTAATAAATGTTTATTGAAGAATATTAACAAAAATACGAAAAAATAAAATAAACATGTAGCATATGATAGACAATCTTATGAGCGAAACATAAAGGTTTCAATGAGCACAAAAACTCATCATATAGCAACAATCAGAGAAGTGCCACTGTAAGTGCATAACGGACTGAACAAACAAGTATAGCCAAAGATTGAGCAGAGGCTTAAAGCTGAGTTCCACACAAAAATTGAACTTCCGCTTTTCGGAACCCTCCCCCCCTCCGGTGTCACATTTGACACCTTTCAGGGGGGAGGGGGGTGCAGATAACTGTCTAAGACAGGTATTTGCACCCACTTCCGGCATAGACTCCCACGGGAGTCTATGCCTCTTCCTGTCCCTCCGCGCTGTCTCCTGGGAAACACACAGGTCCCAGGAGATAGCGGGGACCAGTTACGACGCGCTGCGCGACTCGCGCATGCGCAGTAGGGAACCGGGAAGTGAAGCCGCAACGCTTCACTTCCTGACTCCCTCACCTAGGATGGCAGCTGCTGAGAATCGAGCGGGTTATCGGCGTCGGCTGCCGACATCGCTGGACCCTGGGACAGGTAAGTGGCCATTTATTAAAAGTCAGCAGCTGCAGTATTTGTAGCTGCTGGCTTTTAATATTTTTTTTTTAGGTGGCCTTCCTCTTTAAGACATATATGAACATCATAGTCAATCTAGAAATTAAGATTGTAACTAAATAAGGCAAGTAATTAAAAGAGAAAAAAAATAAGGGGAAAATGAAGAGAGAGATAGAAAGAAGACGAAAGAGAGGTAGAAAAGAAGAATAGGGGGTAGGAATGGGAGAGGGGTTGAAGGATGGGATCAGGAGGGGGGGGGTTGGCATGCGTGTTGTCATATTTTAAGATATTATTACCATTTGGTATGCTATTATGTGGAAGGAGGATGTAAGAGAACTGTCAGGATGCGCCCGGCACGCACACGTGCGCATGCGCGCATTCACGGGGATCGGCAGATTTCCTTGCGCAGGAACACACATCTGACCACAATTGGCACCTGACAGCCTATTTAAGGGTTGCTCTGATTTCTGACAGGTGCTGCTTGATCTTCAGCTGTGTCCTGAGATTCTGAAACCCTGTTTGTTTGACTTGACTTCCTGTTGCTGAAACCCTGGCCTTCCTGACCCTGTTTCTGGACTCTGATTATTCTGATTACTGGTTCATGATCCTGGCTTCCTGTTTGACCTTGTTCCTGTTTATACCTTGGTACCTCGCTGCCCGCCCGTTACTGAACCCGACTTACCTGATGACTTTGCTCCTGTCTCCTGTTTGGCTCCACGCTGTTTCCGAGTACCTGTGCTGGCCGTCCATCCTCTCAGCTGTGCTGGTTCCAGCTCTTCACCAGAAACCCTGCCTGCACTTCCCAGTCTGCAACACTTCCGGCAAGTTCTGCCCGCAGCATTCACAGGCACTCGTGTTCCTCCTGATCCTTGCCACCATCTGTTCCATCTCCAGTGGGGCTTGGATTGGGGATACAAGAGAGGCTGACCTCGTCATTTCAGACTCCTACCAGGTACGTGACAGTATCAAGCAGCCTCAAATGGAGTCTGAATTAGAGGCCTCTCCACCAGAGGACATTTACAGATCTATTTCTGTGCTATCCAATATTGTGCAGAAGTTACAAGAAAATCTGAGTCGCATGGAAGTGCGATTTCCCCACGATGAGAATGTTGCATTGGCCTGTGCTCCGCTTTTGGTCTCTGATTCATATACCCAAACAGAGCCTGGCTTGTTCCATGAGGTTGCTTCCACTCCTGAACCCAGGGTGCCTATGCCTGAGCGATTCTCCGGAAATCGCAAGAAGTTTTGCACATGCCGGAATTCCTGCGAACTATATTTCTCCCTGTTACCCCGGACCTTCACGTCTGAAAACATCAAGGTGGGGTTTATCATTACGTTACTATTGGATGAACCACTTTCCTGGGCTCATCATCTCCGGGAACAACGTGACCCTGTCCTGACAACTACGGATTCTTTCTTTTCAGCCATGGCTCAGCTTTATGCAGACCCCTTCTACCAGCAGACTGCCGAATTCATGCTTGGCAAATTACAGCAAGGTCCAAGGCCTGCTGAGGAATATGTAACTGACCTCCGTGTATGGAGTCCAGATACCCAATGGAATCATTCCGCACTTGGCCACCAGTTTCGACTAGGACTGTCTGACACCTTAAAGGATGAGCTTGCCAGAGTGGGAGTTCCAGCATCCCTGGAAGACCTGATCGATCTAACCATTCAGATCGATCGGCGATTACTTGAAAGGCAACCCGAAAGGTCCAAAGGAACCCTTTCTGTGGCTTCAAGGTCTGACATTCCTGCATCCTCATCCGTTGCATCCCCCAGAAGGAGGGAACTGCATAAGACTCCTCATAGAAGTTTTCGAAGACCACCCCTTTCTCCTGATGAACGCCTTCATAGATTACAGGACAATCTGTGTCTCTATTGCGGGGAGGCGGGTCACTTTATACAGACTTGCCCGGCAAAGACCCGCAGGTCTTTCTCCCGTCAGCCTCACATGATGCATCTCTCAGGGAGGTACCAGTCTCATGTCTCTCTTTCCATTGTGCTCCAGTTTTCTGAAAAGACTGTTCCTGGACTTGCAATCATAGACTCTGGGGCCTATAGTTGTTTTATGGACTCTGCATTTGCTTCTCTCCACCAGCTGCCTGTATGTGCCAAGAAGCAGGAATTCCACGTTCATCTGGCTGATGGTTCCGGCATTAAATCAGGCCCAGTTACCCAAGAGACTTTACCTATTTCCTGCCGTACTTCTTCCGGCCACCATGAATTCCTCCGTTTGGATATCATAGCTTCTCCCATGTTCCCCATGTTCCCGGTCATCCTTGGCATTCCATGGTTGAAGGCACATAATCCTCACATTAACTGGCTTACCGGAGACATCTCCTTCTCCTCTGACTACTGCCAAATTCACTGCCTACCTGAAAAGACTTTCAATACCACACCCCTCCTGGGTTTTCTCCCTGACCATGAAACCTCTAATCTGATTCCTGTATGGATGTATTTAACAAGAAAGGAGCGGACACTCTTCCTCCCCATAGAACATATGATTGTCCTATTGAACTTTTACCAGGGGCCGAGATCCCATTTGGGCAAATTTATCCTCTCTCTGAGCCTGAACTAGAAGCCCTGCGGATTTATATAGATGAAAGCCTTGAAAAACAGTTCATCCGGCCCTCCACTTCACCAGCAGGGGCCGGTATTTTCTTAGTGGAAAAGAAAGACCATACCCTTAGGTCCTGTATGGACTATCGTGACCTTAACAGGGTCACTGTTAAAAACCGGTACCCTCTGCCTCTGATCCCTGAACTTTTTCAAAGGCTGCGTGGGGCACGAGTGTTCTCCAAATTGGATCTGAGAGGTGCTTATAATCTTGTCAGAATCAGGGAGGGAGATGAATGGAAGACGGCCTTCCGAACACGCTTCGGGCATTTTGAATATCAAGTCATGCCATTCGGACTCTGCAACGCCCCTGCCACATTCCAACATCTGGTTAATGACGTTTTTCGGGACTTCCTTGATTTATTCGTCATCGTGTATCTGGATGACATCCTTATATTCTCTGAAACTCTAGAATCCTATAGTACTCATGTAAAGAAAGTACTGGGTCGGCTGAGGGAACACCGCCTTTATGCAAAGGCTGAGAAATGTGACTTTGAAAAACCAACCATACATTTCCTGGGACTTGTCATCTCTGCTGACGGTATCTCCATGGACCCACAGAAAGTCACTTCCATCCTGGAATGGCCTGCCCCTGTCGACAGGAAAGCTGTTCAGAGATTTGTGGGATTCGCCAACTTTTACAGAAAATTTATCAAGAACTTTTCTGGCATCATCACTCCCATCACTCAGTTAACAAAGCAGCATGTTCCTTTCCGATGGACCCCTGAAGCTCAAACAACTTTTGAACAGTTAAAAACTTTATTCACGTCAGCTCCTATCTTGAAACATCCTGATCCATCCTTAGCCTACGTTTTGGAGGTGGATGCCTCTGAGAGTGCACGGGTGCTATTTTGTCTCAACGCCAAGGTCACAAATCTTTGCTCCATCCCGTGCCTCTAAGAAATGAAATCCTTCTGAAAGGAACTATGATGTTGGAGACCGAGAATTGCTGGCTATCAAGGCTGCGCTTGAAGAATGGCGCTACCTCCTGGAAGGAGCAGCTCACCCCATCCTCATCTTCATGGACCATAAAAATCTCGAATACTTGAGGACGGCTAGACGACTAAGACCCCGGCAGGCAAGATGGGCACTTTTCTTCTCTCATTTTATGTTCCATATAACTTATCGTCCTGGCTCAAAGAATGGTAAACCGGATGCCTTGTCCTGCATGTTCAGCGACTCAGTGGTATCCTCAGAACCTGATACTATTCTACCAGCCAAATATTTTTTGCTTCTTCAGGCGGATTTGATGTCTCAGATAAAAGCAGATGTGATAAATCAACCACCTTCCAAAGATCTGGCTCTTCAATTGAGGGATGGTCTGTACTTTCATAAGGAGCAAATCTTTATCCCTGAGCAATTCAGAGTTGCTGTCCTGAGACGATGTCATGACCACCCATTAGCGGGCCACTTTGGAATTCACAAAATGGCCGATCTGATCTCTCGTACATTCTGGTGGCCAGACTTGTTGCAAGACTGCAAAAGATATGTTAACTCTTGTGTGACATGCCTTCGGAATAAGATGGACAGAGCCAAAACTTGGGGCCTACTTGAGCCACTCCCTGTACCTGAGAAACCATGGAGCATGATCTCCATGGATTTCATCGTGGAACTCCACCCATCCGAAAACTTCACCACTGTGTTTGTTGAGGAGGATCGCCTGACCAAGATGGCCCATTTTGTACCCTTACAAGGAACTCCTTCGGCCACAGAGACCGCCTCAGCTTTCATCAAGGAGATTGTAAGATTACATGGTGTCCCTGATAGCATCATCTCTGATCGTGGGGTGCAGTTTACGTCTAGATTTTGGAGGGCATTATGCCAAGCACTGAACATTGAACTCCGCCTCTCCACAGCCTACCATCCACAAACTAATTGACAAACTGAAAGAACCAATCAAACCCTCGAGCATTACTTACGGTGTTTTTCCTCTTTTGCACAAGATGACTGGCTATCACTTCTCCCACTAGATATCCGGCATTAAATCAGGCCCAGTTACCCAAGAGACTTTACCTATTTCCTGCCGTACTTCTTCCGGCCACCATGAATTCCTCCGTTTGGATATCATAGCTTCTCCCATGTTCCCCATGTTCCCGGTCATCCTTGGCATTCCATGGTTGAAGGCACATAATCCTCACATTAACTGGCTTACCGGAGACATCTCCTTCTCCTCTGACTACTGCCAAATTCACTGCCTACCTGAAAAGACTTTCAATACCACACCCCTCCTGGGTTTTCTCCCTGACCATGAAACCTCTAATCTGATTCCTGCTGCCTACCATGAGTATCTGGATGTATTTAACAAGAAAGGAGCGGACACTCTTCCTCCCCATAGAACATATGATTGTCCTATTGAACTTTTACCAGGGGCCGAGATCCCATTTGGGCAAATTTATCCTCTCTCTGAGCCTGAACTAGAAGCCCTGCGGATTTATATAGATGAAAGCCTTGAAAAACAGTTCATCCGGCCCTCCACTTCACCAGCAGGGGCCGGTATTTTCTTAGTGGAAAAGAAAGACCATACTCTTAGGTCCTGTATGGACTATCGTGACCTTAACAGGGTCACTGTTAAAAACCGGTACCCTCTGCCTCTGATCCCTGAACTTTTTCAAAGGCTGCGTGGGGCACGAGTGTTCTCCAAATTGGATCTGAGAGGTGCTTATAATCTTGTCAGAATCAGGGAGGGAGATGAATGGAAGACGGCCTTCCGAACACGCTTCGGGCATTTTGAATATCAAGTCATGCCATTCGGACTCTGCAACGCCCCTGCCACATTCCAACATCTGGTTAATGACGTTTTTCGGGACTTCCTTGATTTATTCGTCATCGTGTATCTGGATGACATCCTTATATTCTCTGAAACTCTAGAATCCTATAGTACTCATGTAAAGAAAGTACTGGGTCGGCTGAGGGAACACCGCCTTTATGCAAAGGCTGAGAAATGTGACTTTGAAAAACCAACCATACATTTCCTGGGACTTGTCATCTCTGCTGACGGTATCTCCATGGACCCACAGAAAGTCACTTCCATCCTGGAATGGCCTGCCCCTGTCGACAGGAAAGCTGTTCAGAGATTTGTGGGATTCGCCAACTTTTACAGAAAATTTATCAAGAACTTTTCTGGCATCATCACTCCCATCACTCAGTTAACAAAGCAGCATGTTCCTTTCCGATGAACCCCTGAAGCTCAAACAACTTTTGAACAGTTAAAAACTTTATTCACGTCAGCTCCTATCTTGAAACATCCTGATCCATCCTTAGCCTACGTTTTGGAGGTGGATGCCTCTGAGAGTGCACGGGTGCTATTTTGTCTCAACGCCAAGGTCCCAAATCTTTGCTCCATCCTGTGCCTCTAAGAAATTAAATCCTTCTGAAAGGAACTATGATGTTGGAGACCGAGACCGAGACCGATGCTGGCTATCAAGGCTGCGCTTGAAGAATGGCGCTACCTCCTGGAAGGAGCAGCTCACCCCATCCTCATCTTCATGGACCATAAAAATCTCGAATACTTGAGGACGGCTAGACGACTAAGACCCCGGCAGGCAAGATGGGCACTTTTCTTCTCTCATTTTATGTTCCATATAACTTATCGTCCTGGCTCAAAGAATGGTAAACCGGATGCCTTGTCCCGCATGTTCAGCGACCCAGTGGTATCCTCAGAACCTGATATTATTCTACCAGCCAAATATTTTTTGCTTCTTCAGGCGGATTTGATGTCTCAGATAAAAGCAGATGTGATAAATCAACCACCTTCCAAAGATCTGGCTCTTCAATTGAGGGATGGTCTGTACTTTCATAAGGAGCAAATCTTTATCCCTGAGCAATTCAGAGTTGCTGTCCTGAGGCGATGTCATGACCACCCATTAGCGGGCCACTTTGGAATTCACAAAACGGCCGATCTGATCTCTCGTACATTCTGGTGGCCAGACTTGTTGCAAGACTGCAAAAGATATGTTAACTCTTGTGTGACATGCCTTCGGAATAAGATAGACAGAGCCAAAACTTGGGGCCTACTTGAGCCACTCCCTGTACCTGAGAAACCATGGAGCATGATCTCCATGGATTTCATCGTGGAACTCCACCCATCCGAAAACTTCACCACTGTGTTTGTTGTGGAGGATCGCCTGACCAAGATGGCCCATTTTGTACCCTTACAAGGAACTCCTTCGGCCACAGAGACCGCCTCAGCTTTCATCAAGGAGATTGTAAGATTACATGGTGTCCCTGATAGCATCATCTCTGATCGTGGGGTGCAGTTTACGTCTAGATTTTGGAGGGCATTATGCCAAGCACTGAACATTGAACTCCGCCTCTCCACAGCCTACCATCCACAAACTAATTGACAAACTGAAAGAACCAATCAAATCCTCGAGCATTACTTACGGTGTTTTTCCTCTTTTGCACAAGATGACTGGCTATCACTTCTCCCACTGGCAGAATTTTCATACAATAATTCCATCCACTCTGCAACCAAGCAATCACCCTTTTTTGCCAATTATGGGTACCACCCCTCTTTCTTACCTGAGCTGGCCATTGAATCATCTGTACCTGCTGTACAAAACAGATTAAACTTCCTCAGTACTAATAACCAATTACTGCAAGATACAATCTCCAAGACTCAAGCAAGCAATAAAAAGTTCTTCGACATGAAGAAGAGAGGTAATCTGAACCTTAAACCTGGCTTTCCACAACAAACTTGAAACTGAGCTGTCCTTCAAGAAAACTTGGCCCAAAATTTTTGGGACCCTTCCCAGTCAAGAGGAAAATTAATTCAGTAGCATTCGAGTTACTGTTACCCAAGAATCCAAAGATCCACCCTGTATTCCATGTCTCTTTGTTGAAACCAGCTGTACCAAATCCATTTCCAGATCGGGTTTCTGAAATTCCTCCTCCGCTGCTCATCGAAGGGAATGAGGAATTTGAGGTGGAAGCTGTGTTGGACTGTAGAAGAAGGCATAACCAAACACAGTTCCTCATTAAATGGAAAGGCTATGGGTCGGAAGAAAATTCCTGGGAACCAGCTTCAGATGTGCATGCTCCCAAACTAGTGCAAGCCTTTTTTCAACGCCACCCAGAGAAAAGACACTTGAAGGGCATCCGGAGGCTGCCCTTAAGGGGGGGGGCAATGTAAGAGAAATGTCAGGATGCGCCCGGCACGCACACATGCGCATGCGCGCATTCACGGGCATCCGCAGATTTCCTTGCGCAGGAACACACATCTGACCACAATTGCCACCTGACAGCCTATTTAAGGATTGCTCTGATTTCTGACAGGTGCTGCTTGATCTTCAGCTGTGTCCTGAGATTCTGAAACCCTGTTTGTTTGACTTGACTTCCTGTTGCTGAAACCCTGGCCTTCCTGACCCTGTTTCTGGACTCTGATTACTCTGATTACTGGTTCATGATCCTGGCTTCCTGTTTGACCTTGTTCCTGTTTATACCTTGGTACCTCGCTGCCCGCCCATTACTGAACCCGGCTTACCTGATGACCTCGCTCCTGTCTCCTGTTTGGCTCCCCGCTGTTTCCGAGTACCTGTGCTGGCCGTCCATCCTCTTAGCTGTGCTGGTTCCAGCTCTTCACCAGAAACAATGCCTGCACTTCCCAGTCTGCAACACTTCCGGCAAGTTCTGAACGCAGCATTCACAGGCACTTGTGTTCCTCCTGATCCTTGCCACCATCTGTTCCATCTCCAGTGGGGCTTGGATTGGAGATACAAGAGAGGCTGACCTCGTCATTTCAGACTCCTACCAGGTACGTGACAGAGGACAGTTCACAGTCAGAAGAAGAGGAATCCCTGAAAATAGGTCAAAAGGGTCCTAAGCAATGGTTAAGGAGGTAAGCTCATATGGGTTGTGTTATAATTTCTTTGCAGTGGGATGAGGATGTGAACTCTGTCCAGGGTGTCCATGTGAAAGTGTGTCTCTGGGAAGTACCTCAGATACTGTGAGTTTTATCCTCTAGGTGATGAACCTCTGAGACCCTATGCAACCAATTTTTTACAGACAGGATTGTGGGTTGACCCCAAAGTGTGGGGATTAGAGCCTTGGCAGTATTCAACAAATGAGGGATGAGTGAACATTTGTATGTACCTATGGATTCTTTAGTAGCATGGAAAAGGACGATCCAGGGATCATGGGGAAGATTGATGTCTGTAATCAGTCTTATAAGATTAAGAACATTGGTCCAGAAGGGACGAATGATCGGGCAGTGTCACCAAATATGTGCGTGTGTAATAGAGGGTATGGTGCTACGCTAAACCAGTAAAAGATGGATACTGTTATTCAAAGTAGAGAAGATATGAGTCGTAAGTCTTAATAGGTAAATACGTGTACTGGCTTGGTATCACAATGTAGGGCTGTGAAACTAAAGTTAAAATGCCAAGTGCATAAATAATAGGATAAGAGAGTAAAAATAAACGCTAATAATATAAAATGTGTTCAAGCAGGTGACTCAGTGCCAAACACTTCAGTGCAAACAAATATAATGCCCTAGTGAAGGTATAAATTCAGATGCTCAAAGACATAAAAACAAAAATACAATAATAAGCAATGGTATATTTATTCGATAAATAAAATGCAACTTGTGAAAAATGCAATACGATGCAGTGTAAAAATTACTACAATCGTGTGTATCATGCACACATAAAAGTACACTGTGATCTCAACGTGTCTAACGTGAAAATACACACAGTGACAAATATTCTACATAAATGCCAAATACATTGTATACATATAGGAAGGTGCACAATATAGTGCCTAGTGAGATAAATAACATAAAATAAGTGACAAAGGTATTAGTCCATAGTGTGTTGATAAAACATCCAGTGACTTCACACCAAGCAGAAAGGATTCTTCACAGGGCATATAGTGAGTGTATGCCATAGAGTGTATCAACCAGGGAAAACCAACACAGTGACTCCTCTTTGTGACAAGACTCCTGCACTAGTAAGTAATGGCCCCTTACCAATTCTTACTGTGGTAACAGCATAAACAGCAAAGCTGATACTGGCTCCTTTTCATAAACCTGGACCCGGCTCTGCTCTCCAGACTCTAGGTCCCTCCAGAGGTGTAGTGGCCATAAATAGAAAGAAGGGGATGCCACATAGTGTAGTATTTTGATTGTAAACAGCCAAAGTTTATTTAAAGCAGAGGTACTCACATTGAAACACAGCAGTAAAACATATCACCGACGAGCGGCGAGCTCGTATGCGTCTGTCAATGGGATGTGCCTCTCCTATCTCTACGCATGACGTCACGTGCCTCGTGACTTCATCAGGGGATGATACATGATAGCGCGGGATTAACTACCTATTTTTTATGTGCGTGTGTAGCTTCATTCCCACAACTTCTCCAACACAAAGGGGAGCTGTCTGGGAACATTTGATGCATTTTGACTGGGATATAGTGCCATCTGGAAAGAAGTTTGTAGTTTACTTCTGCCATTTTTGAAGCGGGTGAGTAGACATGAGCGAGTTTTAGGATTTTATCTTTCAGAGTGTTTGTTAGGGGGAGTTTAAATCTAATTCCCATTTAGCCAGGAAGTGCGGGTACATAGGGTTAGAGAGGTCGGTAAGAGCTTTGTAAAACAGAGAGATTCCATGTAGGGGGGTGGGGGGGTCCTTCGGGTGGAATATTTTATTTAGATCCTGTAAGCCTCGTAACGGATAAGGGAAGGAATGTAGAAAGCATTGCAATTGGTGATATCTCCACTTATCCAAAAATGTGATATGTTTAGAGCTAAGAATCCCGGAAAGAGGTTTGATTGTGTTGGCATGTATAACGTGATGTAGCAGTAGAGGTTCCCCTGAGGCCCAGGATTTAAATCCTGGGTCCAATAAATCTGGTAGGAAATAGTGGTGATTAAGGAGGGGGAGTCATAGTTGCAGGAAAATTTCCTGCATATGGCATCCTATATATCCAGTGAGGACGTGGTAAGTGCTGAAACAGTGTGGGTAATGTTCCTATGAACTCTGGGTATCCAGGGGACAACACAGAGATCGGCTCCACTCAGGGAGTATTCTAATTGTACCCATAAATTTGAATTAACTGCATATTTCCAATCCGCCATTCTGGATAAAATGACAGCATGATAATATGTCTTAAAGTTTGGGTGTGCCAGTGCCGTTTATGCGGATTTGCGCAGAGGTGGCAGAATAAAGTGAAGAAATGCAATGATACATCTTCAGGCCTAATCCAAAGTGACATAAGGTGACATAAGGTCATCTTAAGGTAGTCCCAGTCCACCCTATCGAATGCTTTTTCAGCGTCAGTAGAAAGGAGTAGGGTGGGCTGGGCACATCTTTGAACATACTGGATTAGGGAAATTGTCCATAGAGAGTTGTCTTTAGCCTCTCTATGTGGTATGAAACCTGTCTGATCTGCCGAGATCCAACTGGGTATTAAGGGAAGTATGCGGTTAGCCATCACCTTGGCAAATAGTTTAATGTCAGTGTTTATCAAAGAAATTGGTCTGTAGCTGCTGCATAGGGTGGGATCTTTACCGGGTTTAGGTATAACAGTGATATGTGCTGAAAGGGATTCTGGGCGCAGGCCTGAAGATTGGGAAATTGAGTTAGCGCAGGCTGTGAGGCGAGGGAGGAAGATGTCCTGGAATGTCTTGTAATAAAGGATAGTGAACCCGTCAGGGCCGGGAGCTTTACCTGAAGGGGAGGATTTGAAAGCGGTCTGGAATTCCTCAATTGAAAAATCCGCTTTCATTTCCTTAAGGGCTGACCTAGGTAATTTAGGGAGGTTCGCCGCCCTCAGATAAGAGAGGATGCGAGAGCGCCTCTATGATGGGGGCAAAGGGGCTAAGCCATTTGTAACATTATAAAGATCTGCATAGAATTCCCTAAAGGCTTTGGCAATGTGTGGGGTTGCATGTACCAGTTCCCCCGTTGGAAGTTTAATTTTAGGGATAAATGACTTTGTTTGTTTCGCCTTAAGGGATCTAGCAAGTAATTTGCTCGGTTTATTGCCCCACTCGTAGAATTTTTGTGATATGCGGTGAAATTTCTTTTTAGTGTCTAAATCTAGGAGGATTTTTAGCTCTTCACGCTTAAGCGTGAGGGCTTTGAGATGCGCGCTGTGGAGTGAGAGTTTATGTTGTTTACAGGGGCGGACTGACCATTGGGGCCCTCGGGCTCCGCCCGAGGGCCCCATTCCACTAAGGGGCCCCATCAGGGTTGCCAGCCTCAATAAAAAGAGGGACAGTATGTAAAAATCTGTGTTTTTTTAAAAATCCCAAGATTATAGCTGCACCGCCTCTCCAGTACCTTTTCAGTGGGTGTATGTGGATTCTGTGTGTGTATACTGTGTGTGTATATTGTGTGTCTTGATTAATCGTCCCCGTATAGTGGCCTTATGAGCTTCCCAAACAATAGGTGGGGAAGCCACAGAGGGTATGTTCTCTTTGAAATAATGCTTCAGGTGGGAGGCTAATATGGAGACTTCCATTTGGTTAGAGAGGAGTGATTCGTTAAGTTTCCAGTTATTGGTGCTACGAGGTAAGGTGGGCATGGTCATGCGCATCGACACAGGAGCATGATCGGATAAGGTTACTGTTCCTATATGGGCAGATTTGAGGAGAGGGAGGTGGAAGTGATCCAAAAATATATTATCTATTCTAGAGTAAGACAGGTGTGTCGCAGAGAAGTGTGAGTAGTCTTTATCTTTAGGATGGAGAAGGCGCCAGACATCTATTAGTTGATGATCTAAGAGCCTTTTTTTAACAAAAGCTAAACGTTTAAATGATATGTTAGAACGGCCCTGGGATGTATCCATTGTAGGATCGAGGGGCATGTTTATGTCCCCTGCGAGGACAATGATACCTTTGGCAAATTGTGATAGTTTAGTGAGGATTTGCGAAAGAAAGGTTGGTTGATTCTGGTTTGGGGAGTAGATATTTGCAAACGTACATTGGGTGTTGCCTATAAAGCCCTTAAGGAAGAGAAAATGACCGTAGTCATCTGCAAGCATTTCCATTAGGCGAAAAGATACCCTACTGCTGAAACCAATGGCAACACCCTTAGCCTTGTTGGTGTCAGAGAGGATGTAGTACCACTGTGGAAAGTAGGGTGAAGTCAATCTGACCGGTGTGATGTGGGTTAAATGCGTTTCCTGAAGGAAGGCAATAGAGCAAGCATTTTGCTTTAGCTCACGCATTACTTGGTGTCGTTTAGCAGCGACATTAAGACCTCGGACATTATAGGATGTAATTGTCAGAGTCGCCATTGGTACAGGGATATCCTAGCCTATATATCCACGCATGCCAACGTGGAGGGGGGAGAGAGGGGGAGGAATGGGGAAAGAAAGTTTGAGGGAGTAGAAGAAAGGAGATAAAACACATAGAGAAAGCATACATGTGTATTAAAACAATTATGGGAATTACAAGAAAGACACGCAGAAATCTGCAGTGGTCCCTGAGGGGAGAGAAAGAACGGGCAGCCATCCAAAACTCTGGAGAGAGTCCGGGTGAGAGACCTTATGGGCCGCCCGATCTCACCAACCCCAAAAGGAAGGGGGCGGGGGATGCTCCGAGGTAAAAGAGCGAAGGAGCAATGTGCCCCGCCAGCATTCGGCCTGTTAGGAAAATACATTATAATTACATGGAATGAGCTCCAGCAAAAAATTTTAATGAAAAAATGAGAAAAAAAAAAAAGGGAAAAAAAGGTGTAAAGTTATGAGAAGGTTATGAAAACCTAGGCAACAATATAATATTAATCAATGGGAAATTAAACCTTACGAACCCTGCAAGAAAAAGTTTGCAACTGAACCGTTCAGATCCAAAAACAAAAAAGGAAAAACTAAAATTGGACCATGGGATACCCAAAAATAAAAATGAATGTCGGGTCTATATCCTATAAGCCAATGAGGCTAAAAAAGAGTTCAAAGAGTCTGACCAGAGCATATCAAGCATTGAAAAAATGGGTATCAGTATACACAAAAAATAAAAGGAGAAACAAAGATGAGTAAAGAAAAAGGCATATCTCAGCCATGCTTCTGTGCGGATCCGGGTATTGACGTGCGCCTTTTCTTTGACGGAGTTTTACGCCATGGAGGGTCCAAGGGGTTTGAGAATTTCGGAATGTGGTCTTGCCAGTCCGAGAGCTCAACTGGCGGAAGATTGAGATCTTGAAGAAAGGTAGAGAGTTCCTCTGGGAAGCGAAGAGTGTGAGAACGGCCATTTTTGGTGGCTATCAAGCAAGCTGAAAAACCCCATCTGTATGTAATCCCGTCTGTGCGTAGGTGTTCAAGGAGCGGTTTTAGGGCTCTGCGGCGATCAAGGGTTTCCTTGGACAGATCAGGGAAAATATTAATGACTGCTCCGTCAAAGTCAATGTTAGGAGTGTTGCGCAGTTTCGTCATGATGACGTTTTTATCCTCAAAATAGTGCAGATGACAAATGACATCTCTGGGTTGGTCTGAATTAGCATTACGAGGTCACAGTGCATGATGAACGCGATCAAATCGCAGTGGGTCAGTGACAGGGTTTCCCAGAATTGTGTTGAGAATTCCACGGATCGATGGCTCTAGGTCGTTGTCTCTAGTTGCTTCTGGTAGGCCTCTGATACGTAGGTTATTCCTATGATTACGGTTCTCGAGATCTTTGAGTTTATAGAGAGAGGCACAATGAGCAAAGGAAAGCTGGGTAACAGTCTTCTGTAACTCTTTTATGGCTGTTGCTTGGGAGTCCTGACGCTGTTCCATCTCCTCTACTCTAGCTAAGAGGTGGGACATGTTAGTTCTCACAGCGGTAATTTCTTTCTTGATGGATTTCTCCAAACTGTGAAACATACCAGCAAGTTATTTTTTAAGGCCACTCATCAACGATGTCATTTCTGAGCCAGCAGGCGATCCGGGATCCTCCATGAGGTCTGAGCAGTAAAATGAAGCAGGGGAACTTTCCCTCATTAAGGCAGCATGGGAGGAGGGAGAAATACTCTCCCTGAAGTTCTGGCTTGTCCACTGCGTGCGCCAGCTAAATATTGCTGAATAGAGCCAGAGGCAACTGTATGAGATTTCAAACCCTTTCCGGATATTTTGTCTATTGTGGAACGGGTTTTAGGTGTCTTGGCGGGCATAGCTGGAGCTGTAAGGCCGTTAGCTGGGCAGGGCTCCTCACACTCACATCAGTTTACATGCACAAAAAGGCTGTAATTCTATTACTGAATATGGTAGGCAGGTAAAAATGAGTCCCCTTGAATTACTGTGAGATAAGGTTATGAGCCACAAACTGCATAAGTTCTGGAGGGGAGGGGGACGTGCTGCTAATAGATTAAAGCAAAAAGGAATTAAATCTGGTGTATTAGGAGTAGCAAGATGGCCGCCTACTTCCAGGACTAGGCCGAAGCCGCGGACTTTCCTACTAGGGACAGGCGGCCGGGTAGTCTCCACTCCCCGCAGGACACAAAGTTCCCTCCGCAGGCTCTGATTTCAGGGCCCTGATGCTACAGCAGGTGAGAGTCTCTGTAGTGTGTGGGAATACAGGGGAGGGCTGCTACTCACTGTGTCCCTGGGGTGGGAGAGATCAGACCGGCAGGCCTCAAGATGGTGTCGGGCCGCAACGTTCCAGAGCAAGGAAACAGGGATCCCAGGCAATTTGTCACAGCTGCCTTCCCAATCCAAGGGCTCCAGCAGCACGGCAGTCAGCCAGTCCCGGGAAAGCGTCCGTATTCCTCCCGGAACACAGGGACAGTGGACAGAAGGCTCAGATCGGGTAACAGGCCACAAGATGGCAGCAGGCATCCGTAGTGTGGCTCGGTTTGTAGGCCCAGATCGATATTAAGTCGCCAGATCCAGGGAAGACCCCTCCAGGGGTATAGCAGGAGGGTCCCGGAGACAGAGGGAATGCGATGGGGACTCGCAAAGTAATATTAGGGCTGGGATGGCAATGGATTTGTTTTGCCTGTGTGGAGCTCAACTTCCACACGTCCTCCTCGGTGTGCGTCTGGACACGCCCCCACATTTGAAGTTACCACAACACCATTATTATCTTGTATTGTTTAATTTCAGGGAGATTGCTTGGTGTTGGTGTCTCTTGTTTTTTTTTTTCAAATATAAGTTTATTCAGGCATAGGAAAGGGCATAGCCCCAGAATAACATCATGTATAAAGATAACATTCAAAGACACAGCTTCTCATAGTGTCATAACTAGGAACATAACAATAGTTCCATTTAGTACATGTACAATCACATCCTGTTGAGCTATGTATAAAGTGTTCATCATTGCTGCAGTTCTTATATGTATCTGGACGTCCCCTTCCTTCTACCATTTTCCTTGTTCCAAACAGTAAATAGAAAAGTAATCAAACATTAGAGAGAAAGAATAGGTGTGAAATAAAGAAAAGTTGAGAGAAAGAGGGAAGGGAGTAAAGGGAGGGGGGGGGAGGGGTTGTGTACGGAGACAGCGAATGCGTCCGGTTCGAGGTGTGAGGATCAGTATAGAATGACAGACTCCTAGTCACTTGCCAAGAGATTCTGTCCCTCATTAGAGAATATGAACATCAGCCAATTCGACCAAGTTTTTGTGTATTTCTCGTTTTGGTGTCGGGACGTGAGAAAAAGATCGTCCATTTTCCTTATGTCCTCAACCTTTCTGAGCCACATGCCCACGGTTGGGGATTTGGTAGACTTCCACAATAGTGGGATACATAACTTTGCTGCGTCTAAAAGATGGCGGATCAAAGATTTTTTATACGCTTTGCCTGACATTGCCGTCGCATGTAGTAAGAAAAAGCCAGGGTCTGCCAGGATAGGGCGTTTTGTAAATTTTTTGTATCATCTGTTGTATGGTCCTCCAGAACTGCCCCAACATGGGGCAGCTCCAGAAGACGTGTAGGATCGTACCTCGTTTTCCCTGGCATCTCCAACAGATCTCTGAGGAGGATGGGAAGAACTTTTGTAGTTTTGTAGGTGTATTTTACCATCTAGTGAGGATTTTATAATTAGTTTCTTGCATCTTTGTGCATATTTGAGGCTTAAATGTAAAGTATAGTATGTTTTGTTTTTGTTGCGTTGTAAACGTACATTGCAGTTCTCTTTCCCATGCTCCTATAGCATGCATTTGGTAATTTTCTGGCGGTACTATCAACAACTGGTAGGTGGCGCGTGAGGGAGGGCTCCTTCCTCCGAACAATATGTTTCGTAAGTAGTCAAGGTCCGATTATGACCTTCAGGAGGAGGTAATGTTTTAAGATAGTGCGTGAGTTGGAGAGCTCTCCAAAAGTCTAGACGGAATGGCCCTTCTGTGTTCATGAGCTCAGCTGCTGTGGGCCACCTACCGTCCGCGACAAAGTGTGATATCTGAGAGTATCCCCGGTTGCAAAGAGATCTAAAGACTGGGTCCATGTATCCTGAAGTGAAATCTGGGTGTCCCAAGATCGGGTGTAATGGGGAGTTGAGAGACGTAAGCTTAAAGCGTACGAAGAGGGATGAACACATTCGTGTAGTTACCCCTATCAAAGGATGTTTTTTTATCGTACGTGGTAGGGAATCATGGCACCAGGGCGCTCTGTTTAATGGTATAATGCTTTGTGACTGTTCCAGCTGAGCCCACAGTTTAGTGTGCTGGTGTCGGATCCAGTCAATAAGTCTAGTCAGGTGGGTAGCTTGCTGGTATTTGCAGAGGTCTGGAACCGCCAAACCACCGTATAATTTAGGAAGTGTGAGTAGTTGTTTGTTGAGTCTAGGCTTTTTGTTAGCCCATATAAAGTTAGAGAAGAGGGCACTTGTCTGGTTGAAATAGTGGGAAGGTATTTGAATCAGTAATGCCTGTAAAAGGTACATTAATTTCGGGAGAATGCTCATCTTAAGGATGTTGCATCTGCCAAACCACGAATGCAATCCAGCGCTCCATGTGATGAGTAGGGTCCTAAATTTGGATAATAATGGGGGGAAATTTAAAGCGAATAACTGTGATATCTTAGGGGGAATATACGTGCCTAGATATTTAAGGGCAGTGTTAGTCCATTTGAAGTTGAAATTATCCAGTGTCTCTTGTTAATTTCACATTGTATATTTGAAATGTACCTGCCTCCTCACAAACAAACTGTCCTTTTTGAAGGAAAACACATAGGCGGCTATAATTGAAACAAAAATTCCTTTATTAAGGGCTCATAACCAAAGAGGGAGGCAACGCTGGAGAAACAGCAGAAATTGGCGAAGCCTTTGGCCCCCATGGCAGACATCAATTATTTCCTGCATAATTGGTGGCCTGAGGAGTCCATATCCAGGGGAGTACAGTCTGGTCCAGAAATCCAAGAGATCATGAACAGCTGCAAATGACATGTATGTCCCCAGGCTGTGGTCATACAAGAGCCTGCATCTTTTGCCAGACCAGACTGAACCCAGGCCATCACTCTCTGGTCTTCCTTACACGCTTCCTTCCCGGCTGTGGCTCTGGTGTTGGAGGTGTGGCAGGAGGAGGAGTAGGACCTGGAGGAGCAGGAGGACCTGGAGGAGGAGGACCATGGGTGAGCTCACAAATGTGGCTTTCACATGTGAGTTGGCCCCTCAACCCCTTATGTAGAGCCTCTAAAATTACAAACTCACATAAGAGGCATTGGCCCTCCTCCATTTGCAGCATTTTGCAGACTGTTAGGTCTGCAAAGTCCTCTTCCACACTGTGGGGTGTTCTGAGGGCCTCAATAGCCTTCCAAAATAGGCCAATTGCTGCCTCCTCCAGGTTACTCCTCTTCCTGACACTTTTTCTTTGAAGGCGGAGGGGAGGGACCTGGGTATTGGGCAGTCTGCTTGGCCCGGCCACCTCCTGGCTGAGACTTCCCTGTGTATGAAAAAGGGACATGGTTTTAGTTTTTGGTTCCTAAATCACAATCATAAATTAGTACTCCAAACTGAGATCTATTTAACATCATTAATTGGACAACCAGAAATATTTTGAAGAATGCTATACCTGGCTAAAGCTGGGCTCCTCCACATGTTGCTGCCTGGAAGGCCCAGGTTGTGCGTCTGAACCCTCAGCTGGGGGGAAGGAAGCGTGGAAGGAAGAGTGGAGAGTGCTGGCCTGGGTTCAGTCTGGCCTGCCAGAAAATGCAGTCTGTCATAGTACCACAGCCTGGGGACATAAATGTCACCTGCTGCTCCTGATCTCTGGGAATCCTGGACCTTCTTGCGCTCCCTTAGATAAGTGCTCCTCATGCCACCAATTAGGGCCTTCAAATAGGGGATTCACAAATTGCAGCAAATTATCCAGCGCTGCCTTCCTCTTTGTTTGGTTCTTATAATCAGGGTGGTTTACCTGCCACAGACAGGACAGCTCCCTGAACATATCTATGAATATGCTGATAAACTCCTGATCCTTCAAGATATCCATTTTCTCTGCAAGACACAACACAAGACAAACCCTAATGTCAGGCTAAAGTCTCCTAATCTTGTCACAATACAGGCCTCAATCTAGAAGCAGTATAGGCCAAATTTTAAATCTTACCTTAGTTATCACGATCGGCGCCTTCGATACTCCTTCCTCCGCTCACAGATTGTACGCACTACGCACGTGTGTTTACGCTTTATATACACTGCGCATGCGTGAAACTCCGCCCGCCCCTGACGTTCTTTCTAGTCTATTCCCTGCCCCTTCTCGTTCGGCGCAGTGGGGAAGAGCACATGGCGGAGACACAACAGGTGCGTGCTAATTACAGCAACGAGGAGGAGGAGGAGGAGGAAGGCCCGGAGCCAGAAACGTCCTGATCCCGGAAGGAGATTATTTAAGGCCTCAAATATGTCCTTTGGGGAGATGTTGGAGATGGTCGACATCCTGAAAAGGGCCGACTATCATGGGAAGTATGGACCTTACCCCAACCCCAATGTCAGAAAGGCCAAGATCATGGCGAAAGTTGTCAAGAGTCTGCAGAAGAATTTTGGTGTACGACGATCCAAGGATCAACTCAGGAAACGGTGGTAGGACCTCAAATTAAGGGAGCACGATCAGTATAGAAAGATCAGGAGAGTGCTGCAAAAAAGTAAGTAGTTGTCCTGTGTTTCTATTCTTTATTTTTCTAGCGTTCGTGCTGCTCCATGTGCTTTTCTTAACTGTTGTACAGTTTAAAATGGCAACTTTCATGTTCATAAGCACATTATTCATTTGTATGAAACATTGTTCGTTCGGCATAGACAACACCATGTTTTGGCCATATGCATTTCAATACATTTTTGCTAGCCTACTTCTCTTAAAATAATTTTGGTGTCTAGATGGGTTGGTAACTAGAATGAAATGCAAAATAGATTCTGTGTAAGGAGAGGACACTCAGCAGCTGTTTACACATCTGGACGCAGGAGCACTAGTGTGGGACAAAAGAACACCCTTTTTATTAGGGGGTCCCACACAGGTGCTCCAGTGTATACTATAGGGGTGTCTCCATCTGTGAAGCTTGTACAAAACAGGTAAGTATTCAAGCTTCACAAAGGAAAAAAATATTTCTTCATCTTGCAACTCTGCCAAAACAGACAATTGTACCCTACTTCCAAGCAATGTTTCATATTCCTATTTCTACCATCAAATATCTGTGTGCTAAGTATACCTATTTTTGTTCACATAGGGGAGAAAAGACTCGGAGGACACCACTCATCAGAGGAGACCACAGACCCCCCACCTCAGGAAGAAGTGGAAATCCCCCAAAGCCAAGCAGGGCAGGAGGAGGAAGGAAACGTGGTGAAAATTGTCACCACAACAGGTGAGTGTCTGCGACCACAGACTCAGGTAAGAGATGGATGCCGGCAGATTTATAATACATGGTGTGTTTTTTTTAATATATGTTTAGGTGATCGTGATGTTGTGGATGAAGGTAATTTCACCAGTGAAAGTGCCCAGATCCTGATCAGGGAGATCATGGGGTGTATTTTTTCAAGAAAAATTTGTTGCACCTTTTTTTTACATATTGTCGAAAAGCCAAATTTTGAAGATGCACACAGTGTGTCAACATGTGCTATCTGCCATCATGGGAGATCAATGTAGGCATTTTGGGGGTGCAACCCCTTCCTAAATAATAAAGTAGCTGAGAGGAAGGGGTTGCACCCCCAAAACACATCCCTTGATCCCCCGTGATGGCAGCTAGCACATGTTGACATTTGACAATTTGTGTGCATCTTCAAAATTTGGCTTTTCCTGGGGTGACATCACCCCATCTGCTGAACGCAATATCAAACACAGTTTGTACATTCTCATGACTGATATTGCCTTCAATTTCTTCCAAAGTTGAACTTAGTAAGTTCCAGATTTGTGTATTTATTGATGGTTTGAAACATGCCTGTTTTACCTTAAAAGGACATTTCTACTTTTATTAATGTCACCTATAAATATTCTATACAACAAACATGTTGTTTGGTTTTGAAAAGCTTTTATAAATGCACATGTGATTGTGCTTGGATTAAAAATATTGAGAATCAACAATGTGTGGCTTCTTCTTTCAAAGCTCCTAAACTTTTTTGGTGTGAAAATTGTTTTTTTCTGTGACAATGGGGGTTATTTCCTAAGGGCAAATCCACTTTGCACTACAAGTGCAGTTTCAGTGCAGTCTCTAGTGCACTTGTAGTGCAAAGTGTCTTTGCCTTTAGTAAATAACACCCAACAGTGCTTTATAATTTTACAGAATCACGCCATTTTCAGGACTGCCCAAATTTATGTCATGGTCATCTAAAAGAAAAACAAGCAGTAAATGTAAGCAAATATTTTGTAAGTTAAAAATGTTTTATTATTTTCAAAAAGGCTCAGACATTGTCTGGCATATTGATGGCCCCCCTATCCGCAAAGTATTCCATGTATCTTAGACGGACCTCGCGGTCACTCAGGGGGGGCAAGCCAGGACGGCCAGCTTCAAGCGCCATCAGGGTTGGTTTATTTACATTAATTCCAGATTCAGGCCCAACTGAGCCAGCATAGTTCACAGAATTTATCCTTAAAAAGTTGTGGAGAACACAACAAGCCAGGATGATATGATTGAGTTTATACTCCGCCATGTGTATGGGTGTAAGAAATAGGCGGAACCAGCTGGCCATGATTCCAAACGTGTTCTCCACCACTCTTCTGGCTCTGGCCAGCCGGTAATTAAAAACCCTCTGGTCCGGGGTGAGGGTCCTCATAGGGAATGGCCGCATAAGATGGTCCCCCAGCATAAAACGCTTCATCCGCAACGAAGACGAATGGGAGTCCTTCCGCATTGTCTTCTGGAGGTGGCAAGTCCAAGCTGCCATTCTGGAGACGCATTTAGAACTCCGTCTGGGCGATGACTCCACCATCTGACATCCAGCCATTCTTCCCCACGTCCACATAAAGGAACTCGTAAGTAGCCGACACCACCGCCAACATCACAATACTATTGAACCCCTTGTAGTTGTAATAGTATGACCCCAAGTTGGGTGGTGGGAGGATGTGGACGTGTTTCCCATCAATTGTGGTAAAAGTAAGTGCTGCTGCGCTGATCCTAAGTGAAAAAATAAACTAAATAAAGATATATAAATAAATTCTATTATATAGCGTGTATTGAAGTGTAACACAAAATAATTATTAAATAGAGTGATTGCTCACTCCCCGTGAAGAGCTAATCACTCACACAGCAAGAAAAACCATAATAAAAATACACTCATGAAAAGTGAAATAATAAATAAATAAATATCAACAAATTCTTATAGATTGGTAGCAGCAAATGTGGGAGTGCCAACTCCTAATAAAGTGCACAAAAACAGTAAATAGGTGAATTGCAACGTGTGTCAAACATGCAACACATAAAGTGACTGTGTGCAGCAGTGCAGCAAGAAGTGCAGCACCAAAAAATGTCCAAACAATCAAAGTGCTTCAGCATATAGACTCTTCCTTCATAAAGTGACAGCAGTGTCCTATCATGCATCAATTGCAGTGTAGTGCTTAGATAAAAACATAGTGCACCTCTTCGTGTTCACACAGGTAGGTAATGGCCCCTTACCTTAGGGTAATAGGGCAAGCGCATATGACCAGAATTGGGGGTACCATCCTTAGGATTCCACAGCTATCCTCACAGTCCTAGTCCCAGGGCATAGTTCCCTCAGATGTTTAGGGGGAGCACGGAAATGACAAAAAAGGAGGATCCCAAATAGTGTGATACAGTATTGCTAAAAACGGCTTTTATTGATAAAAGTAGGGTACTCACATAAAAAACAATAGTACTGTGACTTTACTCCGACGAGCGGCAAGCTCGTAAGCCTCGATCAGCATAAATGCCTGCCCCGTCCCTACGCTTGACGTCA
Source organism: Lithobates septentrionalis (assembly GCA_037952835.1). Taxonomy (NCBI): domain Eukaryota; kingdom Metazoa; phylum Chordata; class Amphibia; order Anura; family Ranidae; genus Lithobates; species Lithobates septentrionalis. The sequence goes on from JBBDGP010000824.1 coordinate 349,241, forward strand.
CACCACACGTGACTTCATCAGGGGAACTATGCCCTGGGACTAGGACCATGAGGATAGCTGTGGAATCCTAAGGATAGTACCCCCAATTCTGGTCATATGCGCTTGCCCTATTACCCTAAGGTAAGGGGCCATTACCTACCTGTGTGTGTGAACACGAAGAGGTGCACTATGTTTTTATCCGAGCACTACACTGCAATTGATGCATGATAGGACGCTGCTGTCACTTTATGAAGGAAGAGTCTATATGCTGAAGCACTTTGATTGTTTGGACATTTTTTGGTGCTGCACTTCTTGCTGCACTGCTGCACACAGTCACTTTATGTGTTGCATGTTTGACACACGTTGCAATTCACCTATTTACTGTTTTTGTGCACTTTATTAGGAGTTGGCACTCCCACATTTGCTGCTACCAATCTATAAAAATTTGTTGATATTTATTTATTATTTCACTTTTCATGAGTGTATTTTTATTATGGTTTTTCTTGCTGTGTGAGTGATTAGCTCTTCACGGGTAGTGAGCAATCACTCTATTTAATAATTATTTTGTGTTACACTTTAATACACGCTATATAATAGAATTTATTTATATATCTTTATTTGGTTAATTTTTTCACTTATGATTAGCGCAGCACCACTTACTTTTACCACATATTTACCCACAGGGTCCGGTTCGTACCCTATCCGGTGCAGGCAGCTTTTCCCATTAGCCCTGTCTCTTACATACATGATAGCGCGGGAATAATTATATATTTACATTTTCCCATCAATTGCCCCTCCGCAGTTAGGAAAGTCCCACCGCTGGACAAAGTGGGAGGCCACAGTCTGCCATTCCTGTGGGTTGGAAGGAAACTGTGGAGTCAAACAAGAATAAAAAATTATTCATTTTGCACATTAACATGAAAAGCAGATTAGACACAAACATTCTTGGCCAACATAAGTCTAACTTTTTTTTTAGGGACTATTTAAAAACAAAGGTATAAGGTCCACCTATCAGATCCCCCCCCCCCCCTCATGGGCCATTTTGGAAATTTTATGGAGGGGGGGATGTTTTGGACCGGTAACCCTCTGTACTTCATTGAGAGATGAATACCTAAATAATGTGGATTACTTTGGCCAGCCCCTCCTTACTTTACACTATTGGCAGCCCACTGGACAGGTATGAAGTGTCATAATACAAAGAGAAAAATACACACTGTACACATTTTAGCACATTTTTACATTCTGCTATTACCTATCAAGATAATAATAGGATACAAAAACTTTTAACAGTACCATTTGAAAGTATTCAGGCAGGCCCTTGCACTACATGCTTTGGGGAATTCATCCATAAATCTGGCCACAAAAGAGGTGGGTATAGTGTGTATGGGTTTGGCAAAGTCAGCAGATTGGTATCAGCTGAGTTAGCAGTTGGGGGAGGGAGGATTCCAAATGATTTTGTGACCCAAAAAAAAAGCCTCTGGCACTCTGCCAGAATTTCAAGCACAAATCACAATTTTCAACATTTTAGGGGGTATTTAGGTTAAAGCACTACTATGGAGCTAATAAAATACATTGTTAAGTGACTAATAGGGATGAGCTTCGCGTTCGAGTCGAACCCATGTTCGACTCGAACATCGGCTGTTCGATCGTTCGCCGAATTGCGAACGTTATGGGCCAATCGCACCAAATTCGTGTGGCGCGTCACGGCCCATAATTCGCAGTGGCATCGCAGTGCATTGCTGGCTGATGATTGGCCAAGCATGCACTATGACCCGCATGCTTGGCCAATCACAGCGCCGTCGGTAGAGAGAGCTGTAATTGGCCAAAGCCACGGTGGCTTTGGCCAATTATGGCTGAGGGGGTTTAGAACACGCCCCACACTATATAAGGCCACCTGCACGGAGTGCTGAGAGATAGAGAGAGAGACAGTGTCATTTCATTTGAGTTAGCTAGATTAGGCAGGACAGTCCGTGAGTTAGCTGCACTTACAGTGTATTGTGTATATATATGCATCCCAGGTGTTGCATATATATATATATATACACTGTATTCAGTTTAGCTAGATCCGTTCCTGTTATCTTCCTACTGACAGGCAGGCTTGTCTTGTTACAGTATTTACAGCTACCTGAAGAAAATTGCTGGTGTTCTTTTGATCCTATTAGTACCACAGTCAGGCAGCTAGACTATTTACAGTTAGTGTAGTGCGTCCTCCTCACAGTGTTCAGTTAAAGCTACAAGTTAGTTTAGTGTGACCTCTGCACAGTGTTCAGCTAAAACTACAAGTTAGTGTAGTGCACAGTGTTCAACTAAAGCTACAAGTTAGGGTAGTGCGTCCTCCTCACAGTGTTCAGCTAAAGCTACAAGTTAGTTTAGTGTGACCTCTGCACAGTGTTCAGCTAAAGCTACAAGTTAGGGAGCTACAAGTTAGGGTAGTGCATCCTCATCACAGTGTTCAGCTAAAGCTACAAGTTAGTGTAGTGCGTCCTGCTCACAGTGTTCAGCTAAAACTACAAATTAGTGTAGTGCGACCTCTGCACAGTGTTCAGCTAAAGCTACAAGTTAGTGTAGTGCGACCTCTGCACAGTGTTTAGCTAATGCTACAAGTTAGTGTAGTGCGTCCCCCTCTAAAGCTACAAGTTAGGGTAGTGCGTCCTCCTCACAGTGTTCAGCTAAAGCTACAAGTTGGTGTAGTGTGTCCTCCTCACAGTGTTCAGTGAAAACTACAAGTTAGTGTAGTGCGACCTCTGCACAGTGTTCAGCTAAAGCTACAAGTTAGTGTAGTGCGTCTTCCTCACAGTGTTCAGCTAAAACTACAAGTTAGTGTAGTGAGACCTCTGCACAGTGTTCAGCTAAAGCTACAAGTTAGTGTAGTGCGTCCTCCTCACAGTGTTCAGCTAAAGCTACAAGTTAGTTTAGTGTGACCTCTGCACAGTGTTCAGCTAAAGCTACATGTTAGGGTAGTGTGTCATCCTCACAGTGTCCAGCTAAAGCTACAAGTTGGAGTAGTGTGTCCTCCTCACAGTGTTTAGCGAAAACTACAAGTTAGTGTAGTGCGACCTCTACACAGTGTTCAGCTAAAGCTACAAGTTTTGTAGTGCGTCCTCCTCACAGTGTTCAGCTAAAACTACAAGTTAGTGTAGTGCGACCTCTGCACGGTGTTCAGCTAAAGCTACAAGTTAGTGTAGTGCGTCCTCCTCACAGTGTTCAGCTAAACCTACAAGTTATTTTTTTGCGAGCTCTGCACAGTGTTCAGCTAAAGCTACCTGTAGAAGGTTGGTGGTGTTTTCCTGATCCTATCACTACCGCAGGCAGCTAAATAAGCTACAAGTTATTTTTTGGCGAGCTCTGCACAGTGTTCACCTAAAGCTACCTGTAGAAGGTTGGTGGTGTTTTCCTGATCCTATCACTACTGCAGGCAGCTAAATAAGCTACAAGTTAGTTTTTTGTGAGCTCTGCACAGTGTTCAGCTAAAGCTACCTGCAGAAGGTTGGTGGTGTTCTCATACTACAGGCAGGCAGTTGATTTTGCTAGCTGCAGTATCAGTATATATATATATATATATATATATATATATATATATATATATCCCAGCTTAGTGCAGCTACAGGCCATTAGTATGTCTGGAAGGCCAACAAGGAGAGGCAGACAGTCACAAGCCAATAAAAGAGGGCAAGCAGGCTCTGTGTCTAGAAGCTACACTTGTTTGTGCACTTGTAATTTTAGACAAAATCCTATTTGTTGTGTGAGCTGCTGAATTGTTGGGTAAGCGCAGGGTTAAACTTTTTTCTTTTCTGTGTCTAGAGGCAACAGTGCTGGTCCTGGAGACGGTGCATCCTCATCAGCATGTGGCCGTGGGACACGCTTGGCCTTTTTTTTGGCAGCTGGCCGTGTTAAGCCGCAACATGCGGAAGACTTGGTCGAGTGGATGACCAAGCCGTCCTCATCCTCCTCATCCTCTCTCACCCATGCTCAGGGTACTTTGTCTGGCAAAGCAGCGGCCTCTTCCCTCGGCTCAATGTCATCAGTGACTCCTTCCCTAGCCCCACCATGTCCTCCTGAGGAGTCCCTCGAACTGTCTGACCACAGTGTTGGGTACATGCTCCAGGAGAATGCCCAGCGTTTGGAAGGCTCTGATGATGATACTGAGCTAGATGACGGCAGTAACGTGAGCACGGACAGAGGGGGTGCCCAAGAAGGACAGCAATCTGCCAGTCATGCTCCCCCTGCTGCAGCATACTGCCAGGTTTGCTCCAGTGATGAGGAGGGAGGGGATGATGAGGTCACTGACTCAACATGGGTGCCTGATAGGAGAGAGGAGGAGGAGGCGGCACATCACCAACGAGGCAGGATGCCCTCCAGGGGCCAGCCTAAGGGCAGCACATTGACTGCATCACACCCCAAAGCTCCGCATGTGCAGGGCGCTGCAGTCTCTGCGCGTTATTCAAAAAGTTCTTTGGTGTGGGCCTTTTTTGAGACGAGTGCATCAGAGCGCACCGCTGCTATTTGCAACATATGTCTCAAGCGTATCTCGCGTGGCCAAAACATCTCCCGCTTGGGTACCACATGCTTGACCAGACATATGTTGACCTGCCATGCAGTTCATTGGCAAGTGTATCTAAAAGACCCACACCAAAGAACAAAGAGGACCTCTCCTTGCTCCTCATCAGCTGAGATCTCCAACCCCACTATACCTTCAGTCCTCTCTAATGCCCCGTACACACGGTCGGATTTTCCGATGGAAAATGTCCGATCGGAGCGTGTTGTCGGAAATTCCGACCGTGTGTGGGCTCCATCGGACATTTTCCATCGGATTTTCCGTCACACAAAGTTGGAGAGCAGGAGATAAAATTCCGTTGTCGGAAATTCCGATCGTGTGTACAAAAATCCGACAAAGTGCCACGCATGCTCAGAATAAATAAAGAGATGAAAGCTATTGGCCACTGCCCCGTTTATAGTCCAGACGTACATGTTTTACGTCACCGCGTTTAAAACGATCGGATTTTCCGACAACTTTGTGTGACCGTGTGTATGCAAGACAAGTTTGAGCCAACATCCGTCGGAAAAAATCCTAGGATTTTGTTGTCGGAATGTCCGAACAAAGTCCGACCGTGTGTACGGGGCATGAGACCTGCACTGAGAGGAATGAAGGTGTAGAATTAGGTGTGACACAGCCAAGTATTTGTGGGCAATCTGCTTTCGGTACACCGACGTCAGATTGTACCAGGCAAATTTCCCTTCCCCAGCTGTTGCACCTCCAAAAGAAGTTCGCTCCCATCCATCCACATGCCCAGCGGTTTAATGCTAGCTTGGCAAAATTGCTAGCACTTCAACTGCTGCCTTTTCAGTTGGTAGACTCTGCCCCCTTCCGTGAGTTTGTGGAATGTGCGGTTCCTCAGTGTCAGGTACCCAAACGCCACTTTTTCTCACGGAAGGTGACTCCGGCTCTCTACCGGCATGTGGAAGGCAATGTCTTGGACAGGGCGGTCAGTGGTAAGGTGCATATTACTGCTGACTCATGGTCCAGCAGGCATGGACAGGGACGTTACCTAAGTTTCACCGCACATTGCGTGACTCTGCTGGCAGCCTCGGAAGGATGCAGGTCAAGGTGCAGTAGTGTTGGAGGTTGTTCTGCCACCACGCCTCCAAAATGCCACTACTAATGATTGTGACACACCTCTCTCCTCCACCTCCTCCTCTTCTTCTTCCTCCATGGCCTCTTCATGTGCTTTGTCCTCGGAACCAGCGGTGCTCTGTAGCCGTTCAAGGGGCTACGCAAGTATGCAGGCCAAAAGATGCCATGCGGTGCTTGGGCTGGTGTGCTTGGGGACTGGAGCCACACTGGGGCAGAGGTTCTGTCAGCTCTGCAGGGGCAGGTTCAGAGGTGGTTGACGCCATGCCAACTTAAGGCAGGAATGATGGTTTGCGACAATGGCACCAACCTCCTCTCTGCCCTCCGACAGGGACAAATGACCCATGTGCCCTGTTTGGCTCACGTCCTTAACTTGGTGGTGCAGCGGTTCTTGGGCAGGTACCCAGGCTTACAGGATGTCCTGAGGCAGGCCAGGAAAGTCTGTGTGCATTTCCGCCAGTCATATAATGCCAGTGCTCGGCTGGCAGACCTCCAAAAGGAGTTTAACCTGCCCAAGAACCGCCTAATCTGTGACATGCCCACCAGGTGGAACTCAACATTGGCCATGCTGCAGAGGCTGCACACGCAGCAGAGGGCCATCAATGAGTACCAGTGCGACTATGGCACCAGGACAGGGTCAGGGGAGCTTGTTTTTTTTTTCCCCACGCCAGTGGGCCATGATCAGGGATGCATGCACTGTCCTGTCACCATTTGAGGAGGCCACGAGGATGGTGAGCAGTGACAGTGTATGCATCAGTGACACTGTCCCCCTTGTGCACCTGTTGGAGCACACGCTGCATGGAATAATGGACAGGGCACTTGAGGCAGAACAGAGGCAGGAAGAGGAGGACTTCCTTAGCTCTCAAGGCCCCCTTTATCCAGACAGTGTTCCTGCGTGCCTGCCGATCACACAGGAAGAGGAGGAGGAGGAGGAGGAGGAAGATTGTGTCAGTATGGAGGTGGAGCCTGCCTCAGCAAACCTACGCTGCATGGCTTCCCTGATCCTGCAAAGGCATCCTCGTATTCGTGGTATCAAGGAGAAGGACCAATACTGGCTTGCAACCCTCCTTGATCCACATAACAAGGGTAAGGTTGTGGACCTTATCTTGCCATCGCAGAGGGAGCAGAGGATGAAACATCTTCGGGAGGCCTTGCAGAAAGGTATGTGCAACGCGTTCCCAGAGACTGGGAGGTTACAAACTCCTGTTTCTGGACAACGTGTTGCTGAGGCTTCGGTCGGTCAAAGAAGGAGCGGTGGAGAAGGTGGCCATCTGACCGATGCGTTCAGACAATTTTTTGGTCCCCCAAGGTATGATCGGTTCCAGCAACCATCGCCAGCGTCTGTTCTACATGGTGCAGGAATACCTAGGGGCAAGATCTGACTTGGACACCTTTCCCACTGAATATCCTATGGGTTACTGGGTCTTGAGGATGGATCACTAGCCAGAGCTTGCACAGTATGTGCGTCTGTCCACCGATTCGGTCGATCGACTGACCTTCATAAAAATGAATCAGTCTTGGATCACCACCAGCTACCAAGCACCTGATGCTGATGTAACCGAAATTTTTTTTTTGAAATCTCAGATCCCTTCAAAGACTGCCTATGCTGATGCTGAGTGACTATCCTGAGTAACTATCCTCTTCCTCCTCAATGATCACGCTGATAGCTTGTAAGAACATTTTTGGTTCTGGGCGCCGCCACCAGTGCCTAAAGCCCAATTTTTCAGCCCCTGTTTAACAGGGGTGTGTAATTACAATTTTTGATGCAATACTTTGCAGCAGGGCTCGTTTCTGCGTTCCAACTAGAGTATCTGTGAGGGGTTGCAGTGTTGTGGCACCAGCACCAGTGCCTAAGGCCCAATTTTTCAGCCCCTGTTTAACAGGGGCGTGTAATTAGAATTTTTGATGCAATACTTTGCAGCAGGGCTCGTTTCTGCGTTCCAACTAGAGTATCTGTGAGGGGTTGCAGTGTTGTGGCACCAGCACCAGTGCCTAAGACCCATTTTTCAGCCCCTGTTTAACAGGATTGTGTAATTACAATTTTTGATGCAATACTTTGTAGCAGGGCTCGTTTCTGCGTTCCAACTAGAGCATCTGTGAGGGATTGTAGTGTTGTGGCACCAGCACCAGTGTCTAAGGCCCAATTTTTCAGCCCCTGCTCAACAGGGGCATGTAACTACAATTCTTGATCTAATATTTCACAGCAGGGCCCTGTGAGGGCTTACAGTGTTGTGGCCACAACAACACCTAAGGCCCAAATTTCTGCTGAATATATAGGGCAGGCCCCTACTTTCAAACATGCAACTTACAAATGACTCCTACTAGCAAACGGAAGGAGACAACAGGAAGTGAGATGAAATCTACCCCTAGGAAGGGAAATTCTCTCCTGTAAGAGTTAATATGGGAAAAACGTTTCTCCTTTCCACTGATGCTTTATCACCAATCCTTGTTTCACAAAAAAACACAAATTTTCAAAAAACATTTGTCATTGGGACAAAAAATGAGGTGAAATCTTCTGAAGAGGAGCACAGACAGCAAAACAAATGTCACAGGGGTGATAACCCTTCCCTATGTTTTCCAAAAAGCTTAAAATAGATTTTTTGTCTGGAGCTAAACACATTAAAAATGTACCAGTTCAAAATTACAAACAGATTCTACTTAACAACAAACCTACAGTCCCTGTCTTGTTTGCACCGCCTGTATACTGCTGTTCAGAGTATATAGGACCTGGTGGCCCCACGCCTTTCCTTTTTTTAATTTAGGTGCGGGGTTCCTCTTAATATCCATACAAGACCCAAAGGGCCTGGTAATGGACTGGGGGGTACCCATGCTGTTTATCTCACTGATTTTCATCCATATTGCCAGGACCCGACATTACATTAAAGCCGCAAGGAGTTTTAAATGACTTTTTTTCCTTTAAAAATGACATTTTGTGCAGGGACTGTTCTAAGCACGGGAAACACGCGCCACTTTACAGGCATACTATAGACACCCCCCAGGTACGATATTTAAAGGAATATTTCACTTTTTTTTAACATTAAGCATCATTAAAATCACTGCTCCCGAAAAAAACGGCCGTTTTTAAAAGTTTTTTTGCATTGATACATGTCCCCTGGGGCAGGACCCGGGTCCCCAAACCCTTTTTAGGACAATACCATGCAAATTACCCTTAAAAATGAGCACTTTTGATTATGAACGTTCGAGTCCCATAGACTTCAATGGGGTTCTAATGTTCGTGCAAATTTTCGGTCCGTTCACAGGTTCTGATGCGAACCGAACCGGGGGGGTGTTCGGCTCATCCCTAGTGACTACACGAAGTGAATATAGACCCAGGAGAGCATGCTGGGGAGGTAAGTGAAGGCAAATATGCATGAAGGACCAAAAAAAATTTACATAAAAATCCAGCATGCATGAGGACAAAGGGGACATTCACAGCATATTACAATCATGAGTCAAAGGAAAATAAATTGCGCTAGGTGCATAAAAGTTGTGATAAGGTGAAAAAAGTTCCTGCTGCTGTGCACTGTAACCCCGATATAAGGGCACAAAAAACAAAATATAATACAAAAAGTGCAGCGCTGGACATATGAAGTGAATAATGAAATTTGCTAAACCAAATAATAAATTAGTGAAGATTAATCAATATCAATATATAAAGTGGTGACCTACAAACATAGATTATAAATTGATTTTAAACGTGAACATATGAATTAATAAAAGTGAAAAAATCCCTGTAAATAAAACTTTTGAAGGTGCATAAAAGTCCAAAGCAATGTATTTGATGCAATGTAGATTTCAGGGGTACATCTTCAATAATCAATATTGCCCACCACCGAATAGATGAATAAAAGGCTTACCAGGTACCCCTGATGACGTCAGTTGTGACGAAACGGCCGTAGGGTCACAACATTGCACGCACCGCGCATGCGCGATTTTTAAACAAACGGCGGTAGTGTCGTTTTTTTATTTCTGTTCGTTTTTACTTCATTTTCTTTGCTTTTTAATGCCTAATACCGCAATTTGCCAATAAAAGAAACCCAAAGTTATCTGCACCAGCGGAGCTTCTTTTCTTTGTCTCTTTTTGGCACTACATATTACATCCTTTTGTACTGGATCCGTGGAAACTTCAAGTTTGCCCCATGAGAGGACAGGATTAGGGAGAACATCCACAGCGGTTGTCAGCTGTCTCATTATCTGGCAGGGAGTCCTGATTCACCGGTCCATCAGGCGTCAATTGGAGTATCCCTGTGGTGGTCCCCCTATATCTGCTAAGCCTGTTTTGACCCCCCTGAATAAGGGCGGTCACAGGCTTTCTGGTAAGCCTTTTATTCATCTATTCGGTGGTGGGCAATATTGATTATTGAAGATGTACCCCTGAAATCTACATTGCATCAAATACATTGCTTTGGACTTTTATGCACCTTCAAAAGTTTTATTTACAGGGATTTTTTCACTTTTATTAATTCATATGTTCACGTTTAAAATTAATTTATAATCTATGTTTGTAGGTCACCACTTTATATATTGATATTGATTAATCTTCACTAATTTATTATTTGGTTTAGCAAATTTCATTATTCACTTCATATGTCCAGCGCTGCACTTTTTGTATTATATTACAATCATGGTAATTAGGGAATGAGGAAAGAAATAAATATATATTATCAAACATTCTAAACAATAAAATGTGATATTAAAGGATAAAAATCTTACCTTAATATAGTCCTTCTGCAGGACCTGTATGATGGCAGAACAGGTCTCCGGGATAATGATCTCCAGAGCCTGGGGGGAGATGCCTGTCGAGAACTTGAGGCCCTGCAGGCTTCTCCCCGTTGCCAAGTACCGCAGGGTGGCGACTAGCCTCTGCTCCGGAGTGATGGCTTGCCTCATGCAGGTATCCTGCCTGCTGATATAGGGAGTCAGCAAAGCCAACAAACGGTGAAATACGGGGTCCGTCATCTGGAGAAAGTTCCTGAAATCTTCAGGATTATTCTCATGGATCTCACAGAGCAAAGGCATGTGACAAAACTGGTCACTCTGGAGCAACCGATTCTTGGTCCATGAACTCCTCCCCACCCTGTTCATGGACTGGGCTTGTGTCAAAGTAAGGACCCCAACACCAAGCCCCCACACAGCATGAACTCTACGATGAGTACGTACACGCAACATGGCTAGAAAACGGTCGGCTGCTCAGAGCGAAGTAACAGAACGCACTGAAGAACAGCAAGGCCTGTGAAGAGCGAACTGAAAATCAGTAACGAACGAACAAGAACACAATGACAGAGTCAAGGGTAACTCGCTGCACGCACTGAGGACCAGATACAATCCCACATGCACAAATTGAACAACAGAAAAATGATCTGAAAACCACGAGTCTGAAAAAGCGCGAATCGTCTCTCACCAAACTTTTACTAACACGAGATTAGCAAAAGGAACCCAAAGGGTGCCGCGCTTGGTTCTGAACTGCTCTTTTATAGTCTCGTCGTACATGGTGTACGTGACCGCGTTCTTGGCGTTCGGAAATTCCGACAACTTTGTGAGACAGTGTGTAGACAAAACAAGTTTGAGCCAACATACGTTGGAAAAAATCTATGGATTTTGTTGTCGGAATGTCCGATCAATGTCCGATCATGTGTACGGGGCATAAGGCTAATATTATAGGTGCAGAAAGTGCTAGTATTGGATGAATCACAGACATACAGCCATGTATAGGATTCTCAACTTTAAAGTCCAAGTGTGGAATCAACCAACACGGTTTACCATCAAATAAAATAAAAACGATCAAAAAACGATCAAGTTATCCAAGATCAAAAAACAAAAACAAAAAAAATCACCCTGTTGAGTGAAAAATAGTGTTCAAATAGACAATTTTTGGATAAAATCTTCCTATATTCGGCAATCATCAGAGAGGTTTGACTTCCACCACCATCACCAGCCACACATTCTACCCACCACAATCCAATGACCCCCATTACAGGTAGTCAAAAACGCTTTATTGGAAGGTGCCAAATGGAGAATCTCACGACCGCGGCTCGATCCAGATGCTGTATGGTCAGGATCACTGTGACCTATGCGGGAACTTGATGGACGTATTGTGGAGACCTCAATGTGGAATTGCTCATAGCAGACCATCAATGCCATAGGTTGAAAGAGGAAAAAAAGGCTCCCATGGTGAAGTATATCAAAAATGTATTCAAAAGACAAAGTACAACCAAGTAAAAACTTCATAGCAGCTAAACAAACATGTCCATGTGTAAGGAGACGCCGTTGGCGTTCCAGCTGCGTTGCAAACGGCTGGTGATGGTGGTGGAAGACAAACCTCTCTGATGATTGCAGAATATAGGAAGATTTTATCCAGAAATTGTCTATTTGAACACTATTTTTCACTCAACAGTGTGATTCTTTTTGTTTTTGTTTTTTGATCTTGGATGTCTTGATCATTTTTTGATCGTTTTTATTTTATTTTATGGTAAACCGTATTGGTTGATTCCACACTTGGACTTTAAAGTTGAGAATCTTATACATGACTGTATGCCTGTGGTTCATCCAATACTAGCACTTTCTGCACCCATAATATTAGCCTTAGTGCTAAGAAGTTTGCACATTATTTAAATTGTTGTGTTTGTGGTTTATGCAATATTAGGAATACTAGCACTTTTTTTGCACTTGCACTTTTTATAGAGAGCGCGGTTCTAATTAATTAATTTAATTAATTTTTTTCACATTTACTTTCATTACAACGTGCTGCTCCTATTTTATATTTTTTGTTGTTATTATACATGTTTAATTATACAAGTTTTTTTCCATCTGCGCGGGTTGGTGGTATTTCCACTTATTACTAACATCTGGAAGAAAGCTTGTTCTTTTGAAAAACAACAGACTTACTGGCTGGATCACCAGGTGAAAATAGAAGAAAAAAAGCTTAAGGGTCAGTTCACACCATAGAAATGCAGTCCAGATGCGCTTCAGATGCTTTTCTGCATGCACATTTTTTATGCGTTCCAGTGCGTTTTTGATGCGTTTTTGGTGCGTTTTTGATGCAGTCCAGTGCATTTTCCCCCTTTTTTTCCCCTTAACCTTTTAAAAAGAACATGGGTGTTCCAGTGCGTTTTTGGTGCGTTTAGGTGCGTTCCCGTGAGTTTTTGATGCTTTTTACAGCGTTCCAGTACAGTCCAGTGCAGGAAAAATGCAGCATGTTCTACTTTTTTTCTGGAACGCACTGGAACTGCAAGCACTGGTGTGAACTATGCCATTGAAAACCATATAACCTACTTTTTATGTGTATTTGATGCAGAAAAAAACGCACTGGACTGCATGTGGTGTGAACTGGCCCTAAAAAAGAAAACTAATGCAGCCATGACATCTAAGAACTGTTAAGCTGCAATATAACAAATGTTTGCATTTGAATTCAATACTGTTTAAGTGGTTGTATACCCTTATTTGTAATTTCTACCTACAGGTAAGCCTATAATAAGGCTTACCTGTAGGTAAAATTATTTCTCCTAATTTTTATTAATCCTAATTTTTTTGCACTATAAACAAAAAATGAGCAACAATTTTAAATAAAAAACAATATTTTTTACTTTCTGCTATAAAACATTCCCAATAAAAAAAAATTTAAAAATCGAATTTCTTCATAAATTTAGGTCAATATGTATTCTGCTACATGCTTTTTGTTAAAAAAAATAAATAAAAAATCGCAATAAGTGTACATTGATTGGTTTGTGCAAAAATTATAGTGTCTACAAAATAGGGGATAGATTAATGGACTTTTTATTTTTTTAATTGTTTTTACTTGTATGGGTGGCGATTTTTAGCGGGACTGCAAAATTGCAGGGGACAAATCTGACACTGAGTAACACTTTTTGGGGACCAGTGACACAAATACAGCAATCAGTGCTATAAAAATGCACTAATTACTGTATAAATGGCACTGGCAGGGAAGGGGTTAACACCAGGGGCAATCAAAGGGTTAAATGTTCCCTAGGGAGGTGCTTACTCGCTGTGTGGGGAGGTGTCACACTGAAGGAAAAGAGAGATCTGTGATTCAGCTTAGCTGAATCACAAGATCTCTCTTTCCCCTCCTGACAGTTTGCCTTGTTTACACAGTCAGACGGCTAATCCGTCTCTCCTGTGAATGATCGGCGGGTCGCAGCGGCCATCGCAGCTGCCAGACCTGCTGATTGGCTCCTGCTGTGTCCAATCACGGATGGGAGTGGCGTACCGGCGGCCCGCGCGCGCCACCTAAACCGTGTGCTCAACGTCACGTACAGGTACGTGATTTTGCGCACCCAGGACACCCTGCCGCAGTAAATGTACGTGGGGCAGTCCGGAAGTGGTTGAATATAACTAAAGGCAACATTTTTTTTTTTATAGTTTTATACAGGGTAACTATGGATTAGAACCCCTGTCAGTTTTTATTACTGTCTGTGTACCTTTTAGGGAGATTCACCCTCTCTATTTGTCCTGTTTACAATTCTCATTTAAAGTGAAAGTAAAAGAAAATTCAAAACTTTGGATTGTCCCCAGAAAAGTAGTAGTGGGGGAATCTTAAAATGGGGACACTAGTTCTGCTGAGGGACACTAGTTCTGCTGACCTGGGGGTTCCTAAGTTCGGTTTACGCTTATGAAGTTTGCTTTCAGTTGTTTTTGCAGTGCTTTTTGCTGTGGTTTTGTGTTTTTTTCACACCCGATTTTACAACGATTTTACCGTGATGTTGCTATGATTTGCGCTTTGCATTTTTTATGTTTTTTTGGCCAATTTGTTGTTGGGCAGATTAAATAAATGCAAAACGCAAATTGCGTCAAAAATCGCATAGCATGCTTTTCTGCAGCTTCTCCATTGAACCAAAAAAGCAAAAAGAAGCAACGTTGCATTTTAAAAAGTCCCTGACCCTTTCCAAAAATGCAGCGGCTGAAAAAAGCATAGATGTAAATGTGTTCTGTAGGAAACCATGTTAAATGAACTGTAGTGCGTTTCTGCAAAAAGCAACAATAAATGCATAGGTGTCAACTAAGCCAGGGATTTCCCCTCACTTCCTGTTTGGCTATGGGACAGGAAGTGAAGGGAAATCTCCCCAATGGGACACAGAAGGCAAACAATAAATTGACAGGGGTTATAACCCCCTCTTTCTCTATCCAAAATAAAAAAGTTTGCTTTTAGCTCTACTTTAATTTGTTGTTAAAATATTCTTATGCCCCATACACACAATCGGATTTTCCGACAACAAAACTGTGGATTTTTGTTCGAAGGGTGTTGGCTCAAACTTGTCTTGCAAACACAGTCACACAAATGATGGCCAACAATTACGAATGTAGTGACGTACAAGACATACCATGAGCCGACAAAAAGGAGGTTTGATAGCCAGTGCGCCACCCTTTGGGCTCCTTCTGCTAATCCTGTATTTATCTCGTGTAGGGATGAGCTTCGTCTGGGTTCGACTCGAACATCGTCTGTTCGCCAAATTGCGAACAATATGGGCCGTTCGCGCCAAATTCGTGTGGCCCATAATTCACTGCGGCATCGCAGTGCATTGCTGGCTGATGATTGGCCAAGCATGCACTATGACCCGCATGCTTGGCCAATCACAGCGCCGTCAGTAGAGAGAGCTGTAATTGGCCAGGGTGGCATTGGCTCAGGGGGTTTAGAACACACCCCACACTATATAAGGCCACCTGCATGGCGGCCCTGTGTAGTGTGTTCCAACGTGCTTAGAGAGATAGAGAGACAGTGTCATTTCATTTGAGTTAGTTAGATTAGGCAGGACAGTCAGTGAGTTAGCTGCACTTACAGTGTATTGTGTATATATATATGCATCCCAGGTGTTGTATATATATATATATATATATATATATATATATATATATATATATATATATATATATATATATACACATACATATATATATATATATATATACACTGTATTCAGCTTAGCTAGATCCGTTCCTGTTATCTTCCTACTGACAGGCAGGCTTGTCTTGTTACAGTATTTACAGCTACCTGAAGAAAATTGCTGGTGTTCTTTTGATCCTATTAGTACCACAGTCAGCAGCTAGACTATTTACAGTTAGTGTAGTGCGTCCTCCTCACAGTGTTCAGTTAAAGCTACAAGTTAGTTCAGTGTGACCTCTACACAGTGTTCAGCTAAAGCTACAAGTTAGGGTAGTGCGTCCTCCTCACAGTGTTCAGCTAAAGCTACAAGTTAGTTTAGTGTGACCTCTGCACAGTGTTCAGCTAAAGCTACAAGTTAGGGTAGTGCGTCCTCCTCACAGTGTTCAGCTAAAACTACAAGTTAGTGTAGTGCGACCTCTGCACAGTGTTCAGCTAAAGCTACAAGTTAGTTTAGTGTGACCTCTGCACAGTGTTCAGCTAAAGCTACAAGTTAGGGTAGTGCGTCCTCCTCACAGTGTTCAGCTAAAACTACAAGTTAGTGTAGTGCGACCTCTGCACAGTGTTCAGCTAAAGCTACAAGTTAGTGTAGTGTGTCCTCTGAACAGTATTCAGCTAAAGCTACAAATTAGTGTAGTGCATCCTCTGAACAGTGTTCAGCTAAAGCTACAAGTTAGTGTAGTGCGTCCTCTGAACAGTGTTCAGCTAAAGCTACAAGTTAGTGTAGTGCGTCCTCTGAACAGTGTTCAGCTAAAACTACAAGTTAGTTTTTTGTGTTCAGCTAAAGCTACCTGTAGAAGGTTGGTGGTGTTTTCCTGATCCTATCACTACCGCAGGCAGCTAAATAAGCTACAAGTTAGTTTTTTGCGAGCTCTGCACAGTGTTCACCTAAAGCTACCTGTCGAAGGTTGGTGGTGTTTTCCTGATCCTATCACTATCGCAGGCAGCTAAATATGCTACAAGTTAGTTTTATGCGAGCTCTGCACAGTGTTCAGCTAAACCTACAAGTTATTTTTTTGCGAGCTCTGCACAGTGTTCACCTAAAGCTACCTGTAGAAGGATGGTGGTGTTTTCCTGATCCTATCACTACCGCAGGCAGCTAAATAAGCTAGAAGTTATTTTTTTGCGAGCTCTGCACAGTGTTCACCTAAAGCTACCTGTAGAAGGTTGGTGGTGTTTTCCTGGTCCTATCACTACCGCAGGCAGCTAAATAAGCTACAAGTTAGTTTTTTGCGAGCTCTGCACAGTGTTCAGCTAAAACTACAAGTTAGTGTAGTGCGAGCTCTGCACAGTGTTCAGCTAAAGCTACATGTAGAAGGTTGGTGGTGTTTTCCTGATCCTATCACTACCGCAGGCAGCTAAATAAGCTACAAGTTAGTTTTTTGCAAGCTCTGCACAGTGTTCACCTAATGCTACCTGGAGAAGGTTGGTGGTGTTCTCATACTACAGGCAGGCAGTTGATTTTGCTAGTTGCAGTATCAGTACATATATATGTATATGTATGTATATATATATCCCAGCTTAGTGCAGCTACAGGCCATTAGTATGTCTGGAAGGCCAACAAGTAGCGGCAGACAGTCACAAGCCAATAAAAGAGGGCAAGCAGGCTCTGTGTCTAGAGGCAACAGTGCTGGTCGTGGAGACGGTGCATCCTCATCAGCACGTGGGACTTGTTTGGCCTATTTTTCGGCAGCTAGCCATGTTGAGCCGCAACATGCGGAAGACTTGGTCGAGTGGATGACCAAGCCGTCCGCATCCTCCTCATCCTCTCTCACCCATGCTCAGGGTACTTTGTCTGGCAAAGCAGCTGCCAACGCGGCCTCTTCCCTCGGCTCAATGGCATCAGTGACTCCTTCCCTAGCTCCACCATGTCCTCCTGAGGAGTCTCTTGAACTGTTTGACCACAGTGTTGGGTACATGCTCCAGGAGGATGCCCAGCGTTTAGAAGGCTCTGATGATGATACTGAGCTAGATGAAGGCAGTAACGTGAGCACGGACAAAAGGGGTGCCCAAGAAGGACAGCAATCTGGCAGTCATGCTCCCCCTGCTGCAGCATACTGCCAGGTTTGCTCCAGTGATGAGGAGGGAGGGGATGATGAGGTCACTGACTCAACTTGGGTGCCTGATAGGAGAGAGGAGGAGGAGGAGGATGCACATCACCAACGAGGCAGGATGCCCTCCAGGGGCCAGCCTAAGGTCAGCACACTGACTGCATCACACCCCAAAGCTCCGCATGTGCAAAGCGCTGCTGTCTCTGCGCGTTATTCCAAAAGTTCTTTGGTGGGGCCTTTTTTGAGATCAGTGCATCAGATCGCACCGCTGCTTTTTGCAACATATGTCTCAAGCGTATCTCGCGTGGCCAAAACATCTCCCGCTTGGTAACCACATGCTTGACCAGACATATGTTGACCTGTTCGTTGACACAGTTCGTTGGCAAGCGTATCTAAAAGACCCACACCAAAGAACAAAGAGAACCTCTCCTTGCTCCTCATCAGCTGAGATCTCCAACCCCACTATACCTTCAGTCCTCTCTGAGACCTGCATTGAGAGGAATGAAGGTGTAGAATTAGGTGTGTCACAGCCAAGTACTTGTGGGCAATCTGCTTTCGGTACACCGACGTCAGATTGTACCAGGCAAATTTCCCTGCCCCAGCT
The DNA here is from genome assembly GCA_037952835.1 of Lithobates septentrionalis. Classification (NCBI taxonomy): domain Eukaryota; kingdom Metazoa; phylum Chordata; class Amphibia; order Anura; family Ranidae; genus Lithobates; species Lithobates septentrionalis. The sequence goes on from JBBDGP010000824.1 coordinate 367,396, forward strand.
GCTGCACCACCGAAAGAAGTTCACTGCCAGCCATCCACATGCCCAGCGGTTGAATGCTAGCTTGGCAAAATTGCTAGCACTTCAACTGCTGCCTTTTCAATTGGTAGACTCTGCCCCCTTCTGTGAGTTTGTGGAATGTGCGGTTCCTCAGTGGCAGGTACCCAAACGCCACTTTTTCTCACGTAAGGCGATTCCGGCTCTCTACCGGCATGTGGAAGGCAATGTCCATGCCTCGCTGGACAGGGCGGTCAACGGTAAGGTGCATATTACCGCTGACTCATGGTCCAGCAGGCATGGACAGGGATGTTACCTAAGTTTCACCGCGCATTGGGTGACTCTGCTGGAGCTGGGATGGATGCAGGACAAGGTGCAGTAGTGTTGGAGGTTATTCCACCCCCACGCCTCCAAAATGCCACTACTAATGATTGTGACACACCTCTCTCCTCCACCCCCTCCTCTTCTTCTTCCTCCATGGCCTCTTCCTGCGCTTTGTCCTCGGAACCAGCGGTGCTCCGTAGCCATTCAAGGGGCTACGCAAGTATGCAGGCAAAAACATGCCATGCGGTGCTTGAGCTGTTATGCTTGGGGGACAGGAGCTACACTGGGGCAGAGGTTCTGTCAGCTCTGCAGGGGCAGGTTCAGAGGTGTTTGACGCCACGCCAACCTAAGGCAGGAATGGTGGTTTGCGACAATGGCATCAACCTCCTCTCTGCCCTCTGACAGGGACAAATGACCCATGTGCCCTGTTTGGCACACGTCCTTAACTTGGTGGTGCAGCGGTTCTTGGGCAGGTACCCGGGCTTACAGGATGTCCTGAGGCAGGCCAGGAAAGTCTGTGTGCATTTCCACCTGTCATATAATGCCAGTGCTCGGCTGGCAGACCTCCAAAAGGAGTTTAACCTGCCCAAGAACCGCCTAATTTGTGACATGCCCACCAGGTGGAACTCAACGTTGGCCATGCTGCAGTGGCTGCACATGCAGCAGAGGGCCATCTATGAGTACCTGTGTGACTATTGCACCAGGACAGGGTCAGGGGAGCTTGTTTTTTTTTTCCCACGCCAGTGGGCCATGATCAGGGATGCATGCACTGTCCTGTCACCATTTGAGGAGGCCACAAGGATGGTGAGCAGTGACAGTGCATGCATCAGTGACACTGTCCCCCTTGTCCACCTGTTGGAGCACACGCTGCGTGGAATAATGGACATGGCACTTGAGGCAGAACAGAGGCAGGAAGAGGAGGACTTCCTTAGCTCTCAAGGCCCCCTTTATCCAGACAGTGTTCCTGTGTGCCCACCAATCACACAGGAAGAGGATGAGGAGGAGGAGGAGGATTGTGTCAGTATGGAGGTGGAGTCTGGCACTCAGCATCAGCAGCAGTCTTTGAGGGATCAGTCCCAAAAAAACATGGACTTGTACGTGGCTGGGAGGAGGTGGCTACGGACCATGTCGTCCTTAGTGACCCAGAGGACTCCGGACCGAATGCCTCAGCAAACCTACGCTGCATGGCCTCCCTGATCCTGCAAAGCCTACGTAAAAATACTCGTATTTGTGGTATCAAGGAGAAGGACCAATACTGGCTGGCAACCCTCCTTGATCCACGTTACAAGGGTAAGGTTGCGGACCTTATCTTGCCATTGCAGAGGGAGCAGAGGATGAAACACCTTGCAGAAAGGTCTGTGCAATGCGTTCCCAGAGACTGGGAGGTTACAAACTCCTGTTTCTGGACAACGTGTTGCTGAGGCTTCGGTCAGTCAAAGAGGGGGCTGCGATGCGTACAAAGGGAGGCTTTTTCATGTCTCCTGCTGTCCCCATCTGCTTTCGGGCAGATGGGGACACCTACACATCGGCACCATGTTTAGGCTCCGGAGGTGTGGCGTCTGCAATTTTGCAGACGCCAGCGCAGCTGGACGCACTATATCATCTGATGGCTGGGGGATGTGTCCGCATTTGCGTGCCTCCCTATGACAGTGGGTGCCTCCTGTGCTCACATGTCAGCCATCCACACATGGTCTTGGGGGCAGAGCCTCCTGGGCTCTCCTGGGGTTAAATTGGAGGTCAGGCATGACTTGCATTTAATTTCACTCTTCATTGAGGACACACACAGCTGTGGAGGTTGCCTGCTGTGTCTCATTACTCTTATATTCAAGATATTCACCACACTCAGGTATTTACCATCTTCAGTTTTGATACTTGCTACCTTAGGCATACTTACATACCTCGTACATAGCTTTATTTATTTTATTCATTTTTTTTTTTTGATATCGCACATCTCATTGCACTATCACAATCCACCCCTCTTTCCTCTCTGTTTTTTTCATCTTGTCACTTGTTAGTATCCCTCTGCTATCCTGTTTTCCACCATCTCCATGTCCCTACCATCCGTGGCCCAGGCCTTTTACTTATATATATATATATATATATATATATATACATATCTGTATGCGAATACTCATTGATTTTACTACTTTAGATGCCTGATAAACATACTCATGTTTATAGCCTATAATCTTTATGGACTAATGAGGTTTTTAGGGATACATCACTACCCTACTACCACACAATCACAGTCCACCTCTTTCACTTCCTTTTCTTTTCTATCTTTGCACCTGTTAGTATCCCTCTGTCATCCTATGTTTCCTACCATCTTCATGTTCCCTACCATCTTTGTGTCCAGGCCTCTCATTTCATACATTTATATCTTCATGCCAGTACTTATTGATTCTACTTTATTACTTTAGTTGCCTGACAAACATACTTATGTTTACAGCCTACACTCTTTATGAACTAACGAGGTCTCTAGGGTTACATCACTACACCTATGCCATGCCTGCTCGCCATTTGGCCCCTGGTTGGGTCCCATCTGACTTCGCCCCCTTAGCTCCCTGGTGAGGCACCTGCTGCCACTGTCTTGGAGCCGCACACCTGTAGCCATGGTCAAGCTCAGTGGTGAGTATGGGGACCCATAACCCCTCCTACCCTGTGCCTCTATAACTAATACTGTGTCATTTTGCCAACTATATACTTTTTTATCTTAGGTACAATGTTACACACATCCACCCCTGAAGAGCGAGCTGGATCTCGCGAAACTAGTCGGGTAGTATGATGCCCGTGTACTATGACTACTATTACATCCATGTACCAATATTTCGTGTTTTATTTATATACCTTTTTTGGCAACTGTTGGTGTTATCTATGCATGTAAACAATTTTACTTGAATAAACCATATACTATATTTACTACTGTTATGTTTACTGGCGGAACGGTACCCACTTCATTTAAAGTCCCAGGGCAAATCCTTTGTTTTACTATATGTTATAGGGATGGAAGTGTGTTACTGGGGACACCAGACCTTTCTCTTTTTTCTTTTTTCGTCAGTCAAAGAAGGAGCGGTGGAGAAGGTGGCCATCTGACTGATGCGTTCAGACAATTTTTTGGTCCGCAGCCCCAAGGTATGATCAGTTCCAGCAACCATCGCCAGCGTCTGTTTTACATGGTGCAGGAATACCTAGGGGCAAGATCTGACTTGGACACCTTTCCCACCGAAAATCCTCTGGGTTACTGGGTCTTGAGGATGGATCACTGGCCAGAGCTTGAACAGTATGCAGTTGAGCTACTGGCCTGTCCTGAATCCAGCATTCTTTTTGAACGCACATTCAGTGCTGCTGGAGGCTTTGTAACTGATCACAGGGTGTGTCTGTCCACCGATTAGGTCAATCGATTGACCTTCATAAAAATGAATCAGTCTTGGATCACCACCAGCTACCAAGCACCTGATGCTGATGTAACCGAATAATTTTTTTTGTTTAACAGGGGCGTGTAATTACAATTTTTGATGCAATACTTCACAGCTGGGCTCGTTCCTGCGTTCCAACTAGAGTATCTGTGAGGGGTTGCAGTGTTGTGGCACCAGCACCAGTGCCTAAGGCATAATTTTTCAGCCCCTGTTTAACAGGGGTGTGTAATTACAATTTTTGATGCAATACTTCGCAGCAGGGCTCGTTCCTGCGTTCCAACTAGAGTATGTGTGAGGGGTTGCAGTGTTGTGGCACCAGCACCAGTGCCTAAGGCCCAATTTTTCAGCCCCTGTTTAACAGGAGCGTGTAATTACAATTTTTGATGCAATACTTTGCAGCAGGGCTCGTTCCTGCGTTCCAACTAGAGTATCTGTGAGGGGTTTCAGTGTTGTGGCACCAGCACCAGTGCCTAAGGCCCAATTTTTCAGTCCTTGTTCAACAGGGGCATGTAATTACAATTCTTAATCTGATATTTCACAGCAGGGCCCTGTGAGGGCTTACAGTGTTGTGGCCACAACAACACCTAAGGCCCAAATTTCTGCTGAGTATATAGGGCAGGCCCCTACTTTCAAACATCCAACTTACAAACGACTCTTACTTGCAAACGGAAGGAGACAACAGGAAGTGAGATGAAATCTACCCCTAGGAAGGGAAATTCTCTCCTGTAAGTTAATATGGGAAAAACATTTCTCCTTTCCACTGATGCTTTATCACCAATCCTTGTTTCACAAAAAAACCCAAATTTTCAAAAAACATTTGTCATTGGGACAGAAAGTGAGGTGAAATCTTCTGAAGAGGAGCAAAGACAGCAAAACAAATGTCACAGGGGTGATAACCCTTCCCTATGTTTTCAAAAAAGCTTAAAATAGATTTTTTGGCTGTAGATAAACATGTTAAAAATGTACCAGTTCAAAATTACAAACAGATTCTACTTAACAACAAACCTACAGTCCCTGTCTTGTTTGCACCACCTATATACTGCTGTTCAGAGTACAGAGCCTAATACTGCTGTTTCCTTTTTTAATTTGGGTGCGGGGTTCCCCTTAATATCCATACAAGACCCAAAGGGCCTGATAATGGACTGGGGGGTACCCATGCCGTTTGTCTCACTGATTTTCATCCATATTGCCAGGACCCGACATTACATTAAAGCCGCAAGCAGTTTTAAATGACTTTTTTTCCTTTAAAAATGACATTTTGTGCAGGGACTGTTCTAAGCACGGGAAACACGCGCCACTTTACAGGCACACTATAGACACCCCCCAGGTACGATATTTAAAGGAATATTTCACTTTTTTTTTTTTTGCTACTTCAGTTTTTTTTGAGGTAGTTAAATCAACTTTTCCGTTCATTTTATTCCCCTCTCAAATCACATCATAGTAGCTTTTTTTTTTTTTTTTTTTAATTTATATTATGCAGTCACCCCTTTCCCCCTTCTATATGTATTTAAATGATTTATGTCATATATGTAAATACCTTTTGTTCTCCCAAACCCACCCTGCAGCTTAAACCTCCAACCCACCACCTCCGACCCCTCCCCCCTGTCTACCAGACACTTTTCCGGACCTTACTCTCGGTTACTCTTCTGTGTTCCACTTATCAACCACCGCTGTTTTTCTCCTATTCCCTTAGTGCACTCGTTCTACTACTCCCTATGCTCCCATGGCTTCGGCGTATCTCATAGTTTGTTTGTATTTGTCCCATTCCTGCCATTTTTCCTCATAAGCTTCCAGACCTTCCCCATCGCTAAACCTTAAGTACTCTAGATTTTGAATCTCATTAACCTTATTACACCAATTCCTCGTTGTAGGTCTTATTGGTTCCTTCCAATGTCTGGGGATTAGACTTTTAGCTGCGTTTAAGAGTGGCGGCAATACGCTTTTCAGATATTGTTTGTTTGGCATATTTATCCCGTGAAATAGGCAGCTCCACGGGTCATCTGGGAGCATTGTGTTGGTTATTTCCCCTATTATTTGCCTTATCTCGTCCCAATATTTTTTAATTTCCGGACATTGCCACCATATATGGGCCATCGTCCCGATTTCTTTACACCCTCACCAGAAATATTGTCAGTTTTCCTCTAGATATTTATGTGCTTTATCAGGGGTAATATGCCATCTAGCTAAACATTTATAGTTTGTCTCTATCATATTACTATTTACTGTAGTGGCGTATACCCGGCGCAATATTTGTCTGATCTCTTCTTTTTCAGGGATATTCCCAGTTCATTCTCCCATTTTACAATATGCGGTGGTATCTCCGGCCCAATCCTTTCCATAAGTGCTCTATATATCTTTGAGATCACCCTCTTCTTTCCCCTATCCACACAGATTTTCTCTAAGGGAAGCAGGTTTGCTTCCGATCTTATTGGCTGGGGCAAGGACTCTATAAAATGCTTTAGTTGATTGTATTGCCATTCGTCTATCGATCTCCACTCCCCTTTGCTCTTTAGTTCGTGGTATGTGTAAATTTTGCCTTGGTCCATGATATCTTTCAGTTGTGCATTTGCTAGTGTTATCCATTTCCCAAACCAAGCTTCCATTCCCGGTATAAAATATTCTGTGTTTGTTAGTGGTATTAGTGGTGAGTTATATTCCCATTTTTCCTTTCTGTGTATGTGATCCCATGTTTTTAGTGCGTGTCTAGTGATGTTATTTGTGCCATTACCAAGTTTTCTATACTGTGGAGGTATCCAAATTATTTTACCTAAATTGACTGTGCTTATTGTGCCTTACATCTTAACCCATCTCTTTTCTCTATTTTCTATTGTTTAACAGGGGCGTGTAATTACAATTTTTGATGCAATATTTTGCAGCAGGGCTCGTTCCTGCGTTCCAACTAGAGTATCTGTGAGGGGTTGCAGTGTTGTGGCACCAGCACCAGTGCCTAAGGCCCAATTTTTCAGTCCTTGTTCAACAGGGGCATGTAATTACAATTCTTGATCTAATATTTCACAGCAGGGCCCTGTGAGGGCTTACAGTGTTGTGGCCACAACAACACCTAAGGCCCAAATTTCTGCTGAGTATATAGGGCAGGCCCCTACTTTCAAACATCCAACTTACAAACGACTCCTACTTGCAAACGGTAGGAGACAACAGGAAGTGAGATGAAATCTACCCCTAGGAAGGGAAATTCTCTCCTGTAAGAGTTAATATGGGAAAAACATTTCTTCTTTCCACTGATGCTTTATCACCAATCCTTGTTTCACAAAAAAACCCAAATTTTCAAAAAACATTTGTCATTGGGACAGAAAGTGAGGTGAAATCTTCTGAAGAGGAGCACAGACAGCAAAACAAATGTCACAGGGGTGATATCCCTTCCCTATGTTTTCCAAAAAGCTTAAAATAGATTTTCCTGACAGACTCCATGGCAGCCTACGTGGGGGTTTACCCCGCCTCCTCTCCAATGCTATAGGACCCCATTCCCATAATTGAGTACTCACCACTAGCTACTGTGTTCCTTTTTTGTCCTCCAATGGACCTACACAAGATGTTCGCGTCCGGTCGGACGGATCCAGGATCATGGCATACCTTTTGCGGTGCAGCTCAGGGCCCAGCCACGGGTGGGCAAGTAGCAGGTAGAGGCTGATGTTTACCCCTTTGGTGGAGGGATGGTCGCCTCTGTATGCCGAACATCCAGGGACATCAACGGCTGGCAAGGTCGGAAGTTTAAAGTTTTTCTCCATAGCAGTTTTTTCTGTGTACTGTCAGTTTCCCCCCTAGGTCTCCAGGCTTTGGCTATGACCGCCGCGGTCTTTGTTGGGACCATTTTCCCCCTCATGGTGGCTGGAGCGCTTGTGCGTTCCAGCTCGCCTCAGCACTTCCAGGTTCGGCCGTCTGCGCTGCTCGCGCATGCGCGGTAGCCGCCTCGGGTCCCAGGCTTGGCTAGTGCGTGCGCAGAGCGGCGGAACGCTCGGCAATCCGCACATGCGCAGTACGGTCACTGTCCGCAGGCGCGAGGTTGGGCGGTGACGTCATGGGCGGGCGGTTTAAATTCGGCTTCTAAACTCCTTCACAGTGGGAATGCCCTCACAATGAGTAGGAGTGGAGCGGTTTTTTCCCCATTTCCAGCCCTGGTCTGCTTTAGGTGAGTGCCTGATTAAACTTCCTGCATATTAAAAAAAAAAAAAAAAGGAGTAAAATGCAATTATTTACTTTCATTTGAAAAAAAAAAAAAAAAAAGTGTTTTCTTTTAAATGGGTGAATGAGTTATATTTTCTTCTGGACATACACTGCTCCCACCGCCACGACAGCCGCTCTGATCGAAGAGCCTGCTGGGGATGTGGAACACGAGTTCCGGAGGGCAAGTCACTGTGTGACCGGTGCTATGCCCGGGCGACCAGGGAAAAAGAATCGGAGAACCAGCGTCTGGAAACTCTCGTTAAACGCGTGGTACAGCAGTCCCTGAAGGAGCTGGATTCTCCCCACACACTGAGCCAGTCTACTACACTGTCTGGCCCCCCGGCCAATGAAGCCTGTGAAGACCCGGGCACTTCTCAGCCGTATGTGGCCTCCCTTGACTCCTCAGATGATGATCCTCAGGAAGAAGAGGAAGTCGGAGGTTTTGACTTCAGTATGGTGTCACCTTTAATTAAGGCAATCAAGGAGGCTCTTAAGTGGGAGGATCCCTCTACTCTCCCGGCCAAGCAGAAGAAATTCTTCAAGCATTTGGGGAAAGAACGCGCAAGTTTTCCGCTCCTTTCTGAGCTAAAAGAAATCATTGATGAGCAATGGAGTAAGACGGACAGGAAGTCCTCTATGACAAATAAGACCTCCAGATTATATCCCTTCAAGTCAGAAGAGGTGAAGTATCTGGAGAATGCTCCCCTTGTAGACGCAGCTCTAATGCGTCTAGCTAAGCATATTACACTCCCCTTGAAAGATGCAGTGTCCTTCAAGGATGGTCTTGAAAGAAGGATCGACCAAGACTTGAAGAGGATTTACGGGTTGGCCGGAACGGCCTGTAAACCTGCTTTTGCTCTGGCAGCCAGGTCAAAAGCCATGGAGGCCTGGACGGAGAATGTGGATTCCTTCCTTAAAGGGGTTTCAGAGGAGCTAGCGGAAAGTTCAGCAGCTGCAGAATTAAAGCTAGCGGCGGTGTTCTTGGGGGAGGCATCCATTGATTTGATTCACCTATTGGCGCGAATTATGCTGTCGTCGGTCGCGGCCAAATGGGCTTTATGGTTACGTCCTTGGCTTGCTGACCCCGTTTCCAAACAAGCTTGGTGTAAAATTCCCTTCGAGGGGTCTTCGCTGTTTGGCAATAAACTAGACGATGCCATAACACGAGCCACGGGTGGCAAGTCAGGGTTTCTCCCCCAGGACAGGCGCCTTCTTGGTCGGAAGAAACCGCAGTTCAGAAGACGCTCTCCTGAGCGTTCTAGGGAAGCTCGCTCGTACAAGCCCGGTAGGGACTTCAGGAAAAATTGGAGCAGGGGCCAGACATCTTTTCGCAAGTCCGCTAAAGGCCAGACATCCAGCGGCCGTGAACAGGCGAAATCTTTTTGAGATTGCGCCCGCCCAGGGGGGTCGGGTAGGGGCACGGCTGCGCCTCTTCCGGCACGTCTGGGTGGCCTCGATCTCAGACTTTTGGGTAATAAAGACGGTCTCGACATGTCACAGATGGACCTTCTCCAGTGCTCCGCCCCCCAGATTTGTCCCCACTCTTCTGCCCCGGTCGGAAGATCAAAAGCAAGTGCTACTGTCCTATGTGGATCTCCTGAAATCTCAAGGAGCGGTGGTGTGCGTCCCGAGGGACGAATGGTTTCAGGGAATATACTCCTCTCTCTTCCTGGTTAAAAAAAAGAGTGGCTCTTGGCGCCCAGTCATAGACCTGACCTACCTCAACGAGTTTATAGAGCCAGGGAGATTCAAGATGGAAACACTGTTGACTATTCAGCAAGCTATTCAGCCAGGCGATTGGATGATTTCCATCGACTTAAAGGACGCTTATTTTCACGTCCCGATAGAAGAAGGGTTTCACAAATACCTCCGCTTCCAAGTAGGGCAAGATCATCTACAGTTTATCTGCCTCCCCTTCGGATTGACAACGTCCCCCCGGGTCTTTTCAAAAATCCTCTTGGCCACGGTGGCTCACATAAGACTGAAGGGGGTACGTCTTTACCACTACCTCGACTACCTCCTGGTGTTATCGCAAAGCAGGGAGCAGTTGCTGGCCCACCAAGAACAGGTGATCTCCACCCTTTCCAGTTTTGGGTGGCTCCTGAACTTGGCAAAAAGTCATCTAAAACCAGCGCAACGCCTAATATACCTAGGAGCTCAGTTCAACACTGTAAGAGGCACCATTTCCCTTCCACTACAGAAAATTCCGGTGGTGCGTGACAGGATTTCTCGGGCTGTACATGCCTTACACCTAAAAGCCTCTTAGTGTCTGGAAATCATCGGCACGATGGTTTCCACGACGCCCATGGTCAAGTGGGCCTTGTGGAGGTTACGTCCCTTCCAGTCAGGGTTCCTGCAGCAGTGGAGAACAGGGGACAAGAATCAAGTCTTCCGGGTGACTTCGTCAATGAGGAACAGCCTCTTTTGGTGGCTTCAACGCAAGAATCTCCTGGCATGTCATTCCATCGCCCCCATCTCCTGGGTCACGGTGACGACCGATGCCAGCGGGACGGGTTGGGGGGCCCTCTGCGGCTCGAACCTCGCCCAGGGCAAGTGGGATTCCTGCCGTACAGTCCCAGGTTCGAACGTTCTGGAACTCAGGGCGGCCTGGTGTGCTCTACAGGCCTTCTCTCACCTACTGAAAGGGAAGTCAGTACTATTAAGAATGGACAACACAACGGCCGTCGCCTACGTGAAGAGGCAAGGGGGTACCCGGAGTCCTACTCTCCTTCGAGAAGTCGAGCCCATCCTTTCATGGGCGCAGAAGAACCTTTGCAATATCTCGGCAGTGTTCAACCCAGGAGTCCAGAATGCTCAAGCGGACTTCCTTTCATGCACCGAACTGGACAACAACGAGTGGTCTCTTCATATGGAGACGTTCAGATGGGTCTCCTCACTAGGGATCAACCCCGAGGTCTGTTCGCCTCTCGCTACAACTTCAAACTGGAGAAATTTTACACCAGAGGCCGTTGCAGTCAGGCTCTCGGGTCAGATGCACTGACAGACCTTTGGAAGTTCAGCAAGGCGTAAGCCTTCCCACCGATTCCAGTCATCCTGAGATTCCTGCATAGACTCCGTTCAGAAACGGCCGAAGTATTGATGATAGCTCCATACTGGCCGAACAGACCCTGGTTCCCTCTCCTGGTCCAACTCCGCTTCAGGGACCCGGTGCCTCTCCCTCTCAGGCCGGACCTTCTTTCTCAGGGGTCAGTCCTGCACCCATGTCCAGCAGTGCTGAGACTGATGGTCTGGTTCTTGAGAGGGAGAGGCTAATCTCGCTTGGCTGCGCTCCTACAGTAATATCAACTCTCATGAGTTCAAGAAGATCCAGCACAAATAGAGTTTACAGTAGAATCTGGTATAAATTTGTGGATTTTTGCTCCTCTAGCGGCAGGTCTTTTAGACACCCGGGGGTGCAAGATATACTCAGCTTCCTTCAAACGGGCTTAGATCTACCATTATCCATCAGCTCGCTTAGGGTTCAGGTCTCTGCACTGTCGGCCTTCTCTGGATCCTCCTGGGCAACTAATCCACTAATCCGACTATTTTTTCGTGGCGCTTCAAGGCTCAAGCCCCAAAGGAAATCCAGGCTCCCCAAATGGGACCTGCCACTTGTCCTAGACTCAATCTCCGGACTCAGTACTACCGGGCCTTCCCCGCTCTCTATCAAGGACTTCTCAGCTAAAGTAGTCTTTCTAGTAGCCATCACATCAGCAAAAAGAGTTTCTGAGATTGGCTCTCTGGGTTGTGAAGGACCCTTTTTAACATTCTTCCCGGATCGGGTAGTCCTTATCCCTATGCTGGGTTCTAACCCAAAAGTGTCCTCGGTGTTCCATGATAATCAAGAGATAGTCCTTCCCACGTTTAGGTCTCTGGAGTCCTCTGAGATTCATCCTCTGGATGTAGGAGAAGCAATTAAAGAATATCTGAGAGTGACTTCTCCCTTCGGACGTTCTGACCATCTATTCATCTTACACTCGGGAAGTAACAAAGGAAAGAAAGCCTCAGTTAGGACTCTCGCTACTTGGATTGTTCAAACTATTCAACAAGCATACAAGGTGAAGGTCTTGGCTCCTCCAGAGGCAGAGACAGCTCACTCCACCAGGGGAATGGCAGCTTCATGGGCGGCAGCTCGACATGTGGCCCCAGACACCATTTGCAAAGCAGCCTCGTGGGCCTCTATCAACACTTTCATGTCTCATTACTGTATTGAGCCTGCTTCATTATCCTCTGTAGACTTTGGTTTGAGAATCCTATCGGTTGATAGGACAAATTAAAATTTTTGTTTGATTCAGCATACCCACCCGTGTGGTCGGCTAGTTATTTCCCACACGTAGGCTGCCATGGAGTCTGTCAGGAAAAAGGAAAATTTATTATCAAATACTTACTGTAATTTTCCTTTCCTGATGGACTCCATGGCAGACGGAGTTCCCACCCATTGGTCAAAGAGTAGGCTAGTTACGGAACACAGTAGCTAGTGGTGAGTACTCATTTATGGGAATGGGGTCCTATAGCATTGGAGAGGAGGCGGGGTAAACCCACACGTAGGCTACCATGGAGTCCATCAGGAAAGGAAAATTACGGTAAGTATTTGATAATAAATTTTCCTTTTTTTGGCTGTAGATAAACACGTTAAAAATGTACCAGTTCAAAATTACAAACAGGTTCTACTTAAAAACAAACCTACAGTCCCTGTCTTGTTTGCACCACCTGTATACTTCTGTTCAGAGTACAGGGCCTAATACTGCTGTTTCCTTTTTTTAATTTGGGTGCGGGGTTCCCCTTAATATCCATACAAGACCCAAAGGGCCTGGTAATGGACTGGGGGGTACCCATGCCGTTTGTCTCACTTATTTTCATCCATATTGCCAGGACCCAACATTACATTAAAGCCGCAAGCAGTTTTAAATGACTTTTTCCTTTAAAAATGACATTTTGTGCAGGGACTGTTCTAAGCACGGGAAACACGCGCCACTTTACAGGCATACTATAGACACCCCCCAGGTACGATATTTAAAGGAATATTTCACTTTTTTTTTTTACTTTAAGCATCATTAAAATCACTGCTCCCGAAAAAACTTCAGTTTTTAAAAGTTTTTTTTTGCATTGATACATGTCCCCTGGGGCAGGACCCGGGTCCCCAAACCCTTTTTAGGACAATACCATGCAAATTAGCCTTTAAAATGAGCACTTTTGATTTTGAACGTTCGAGTCCCATAGACGTCAATGGGGTTCTAACGTTCGTGCAAATTTTCGGTCCGTTCACAGGTTCTGGTACGAACCGAACCAGGGGGTGTTCGGCTCATCCCTAATCTCGTGTTAGTAGAAGTTTGGTGAGTGATGATTTGCGCTTTTCAGCCTGTTGCTTTTCAGTTCGTTTCTGCTTTTCAGGTTGTGCTTGTGGGTTTGTATCTGTTCTTCAGTGTGTGCTTGTCAGTTCATTTCTGTCTTTCAATGCGTTCTATTTATAGTTCGCTTCTGATTTTCATTGCTTGCTTGCCTGGTTGTTTCTGATTTTCAGCTCGTTCTTGTCAGGTTCTTTCTGATTTTCAGTGCATTATTATATTTGTTTATTAGCCATGTTGTGGTTAAGTTCTCGTCGTAGAGTTTGTGCTGTTGTTGGGCTTGGTGTTGGAGTTATTGCTTTGACCCAAGTCCAGTCCATGAACAGGGGGAGGAGGAGTTCTTGGACCAAGAATTGGTTGCTTAATCGATAAAGGCCCCCTTGACCAGTATCAACCTTTCTTGATGACTTCTCTGCCTGGCTACCCTACTTTCTTTCCTCTGAAATCCCTCTGAAATTCTCAGGGACTTCAGCATCCCTATTAATACTAACACTCCTGCCCCTTCCAAACTTCTCAGCCTAATCCCCTCTTTTGACCTGAAGCAATGGATACATGCTCCTACTCACTCCAAAGGCAAATACCCTTGACCTCGTTTTCTCTCACCTTTGCACTCCACGCAACCTCTCTAACTATCCACACCCTCTCTCTGATCACCACCTTATTAGTTTACTTCCCTCTTTCAACCCCACCACTATAGACGAGGTTGCTAAACTACTTGGTAATGTCCACCTTACCACCTGCCCTCTGGATCCTGTTCCTTCACAAATGCTACGTTCACCCTCTGGCTCTATGCTACACTCTGTAACCCACATCTTCAATCTCTCCCTCTCTTCTGGCATCTTCCCCAACTCTCTAAAACATGCACTTGTCAGACCCATACTTAAAAAGCCCTCACTGGACCCATCCAATCTTAACAACCTACGCCCCATCTCCTTGCTCCCCTTCTTATTAAAACTCCTTGAACGTCTGGTCTACAACCAACTGAGCGTCCACCTCGCTGATAATAGCTTGATCCCCTTCAGTCTGGATTTCATCCTCAACACTCCACAGAAACTGCTCTCCTAAAACTAACAAACGATCTACTAACGGCCAAAACCAATCAACACTATTCTGTACTCCTACTCCTGGACCTCTCTGCTGCCTCTGATACGGTTGATCACCCCCTCCTCCTCAAAAAACTCCACGCCTTTGATCTCCATGACTGTACTCTTCGCTGTTTCTCTTCCTACTTATCCAACCTCACCTTTAGCATTTCTTACAACTCTACTTCCTCCTCTCCTCTTCCTTTCTCTGTTGGGGTCCCCCAAGGTTCTGTTCTTGGACCTCTCCTATTTTTAATCTACACCTCCTCCCTGGGTCAACTAATAGCTTCCCATGGCTTCCAATACCACCTCTACACTGACGACAACCAAATCTATTTCTCTACCCCTCAGCTCACTCCCTCTGTCTCCTCACGTATCACTAATTTACTATCAGATATATCAGTCTGGATGTCACACCACTTCTTCAAACTCAATATATCAAAAACTGAACTTATAATTTTTCCTCCCCCATATGCCCCTTCTCCTGATCTCTCTGTCAAAATGGATGGCATAACTATAAGCCCATCCCCACATGCCAAGGTTCACTCCTTCAAGCAACACATCCAATCACTGTCCAAATTCTGCTGCCTCAACCTCTGCAACATCTCCAAAATACGCCCCTTTCTAACCAATGACACAACAAAGCTCCTAATTCACTCGCTGGTCATCTCTCGCCTCGACTACTGCAACTCCCTTCTCATTGGCTTACCTCTACATAGTCTATCACCTCTTCAATCTATTATGAATGCTGATGCCAGACTCATCCACCTTACCAATTGCCCTGTGTCTGCAACTTCTCCCTGTCAATCCCTCCACTGGCTTCCGCTCGGCCAAAGAATTAAATTCAAAATACTAACAACTACGTACAAAGCCATCCAAAGCCATCCACAATTTCGCCCCCAGCTACATCACTAGCCTAGTCTCTAAATACCAACCTACTAATTCTCTTTGTTCCTCTCAAAACCTCCTGCTCTCTAGCTGCCTCATCATCTCCTCCCATCCTCGCCTCCAGGACTTTTCCAAAGCCTCTCCAATCCTATGGAATGCCCTACCCCAATCTGTCCACTAGGGATGAGCTTCGAGTTCGAGTCAAACCCATGTTCAACTCGAACATCGCATGCTCGGCGGTTCGTCGTATTGCGAACGATATAGGCCGTTCGCGCCAAATTCGAGTGGCGTGTCACGGCCCATAATTCACTGCGGCATTGCAGTGCATTGCTGGCTGATGATTGGCCAAGCATGCACTATGACCCGCATGCTTGGCCAATCACAGTGCCGTCTGTACAGACAGCCGTAATTGGCCAAAGCCAGATTGGCTTTGGCCAATTATGGCTCAGGGGGTTTAGTACACACCCCACACTATATAAGGCCGCCTGCACGTTGGCGCTGTGTAGTGTGTTCCGGCGTTGAGAGAGAGGTAGAGAGAGAGAGAGAGAGTGACAGTGTCATTTGATTTAAGTTAGATAGAGTAGGCAGGCGGGTCAGTTAGCTGCACTTATAGTGTATTGTGTATATATATGCATCCTAGGTGTTGTGTGTGTGTGTGTGTGTATATATGTATATATATATATATATATATATATATATATATATATATATACACACACACACACACACACACACACTGTATTTAGTTTAGCTAGATCCGTTCCTGTTTTTCTCTTCCTACTGACAGGCAGGCAGGTGTTTTTACAGTATTTACAGCTACCTGAAGAAAATTGCTGGTGTTCTTCTGATCCTGTTAGTCCTATTAGCTACAGTATTTACAGTTGGTGTAGTGTGTCCTCTGCACAGTGTGCCCCTAAAGCTACCTGAAGAAAATTGGTGGTGTTCTTCTGATCCTATTAGTACTGCAGGCAGCTGCAGTATTTACAAGTTAGTGTAGTGCATCCTCTGCACAGTGTGCACCTAAAGCTACCTGAAGACAATTGCTGGTGTTCTGATCCTATTAATACCACAGGCAGGCAGCTGCAGTATTTACAGTTAGTGTAGTGTGTCCTCTGCACAGTGTGCACCTAAAGCTACCTGAAGAAAATTGGTGGTATTCTTCTGATCCTATTAGTACAGCAGGCAGCTGCAGTATTTACAACTTAGTGTAGTGTGTCCTCTGCACTGTGTTTACCTAAAGCTACCTGAAGACAATTGCTGTTGTTCTGCTCCTATTAATACCACAGGCAGGCAGTATTTACAGTAAAAGTTAAAATGAAAGAGCAATCAGCGCAAACCAAATATAAAAGAACGATATGCAAGCTGAACACTAGGAGGAAAACACCAACCTCAATGATATACAGTAAATAAAATAAGTGCAGCGCAAAAGGATAAAGAGTATTAAGAATAATAATGATAAAGTGATGAATAATAAAATAAATAGATGAATAATCAAATAAATAGCAACAGTCCTTAAATATGAAATGGTGAAAATAGCAGGTAGCGGAAGATGGCGAATATCTCTCTTCTGGGGACACTTGGTAACAAACTTAAATCCGTGCGGTAAGTATGTAAAAAAGTTGCGCTTACCAGATCCAGTTGACCCCTTAATTATAGGGGGTCCGAAACAGCATAAGTGGGTCTGTGGCAAACTGCTGGGCTGGCTGAGATCTGTAGAAATCCCCTCTAATCAGGAGTAGAACATCATAATGCCGCTGGATACTTTGTTTCTCAATTAGGCTATATCCCTCAAAGAGGGAGGAGATCCGTGTTGAGATACCAGGTGGAGAGGTGGAAATCCCCAGGAGCAGTAAAAAACATAAAGGAAACTTCTAAGAGCGATCCGTATGAGAATCAAAGTTCAACATTTATTCAATGGTATAAAACAAAAAGACGCTAGCAGAGCGCCAATAGGTACACGTGCTGAGGCAGTGAATAATAATGAGACAGACTGCTCTTGACAGAACAGCTGTCAGCAGGAGAGTGCTGCAGGTGACGGTGGTCAATCCATACCGCCCTCGTACGCGGCGTTACGTCTGAGAGACTTCGTCAGCAAGGGTGGAGAGCCCCTGTCACCCGCAGATCCTTAAAATACCCGCCTAATTAATGGGAGTGTCAGAAAGCCGTAGAAACGGAAGTCCCCAGAAGGGAGAAAATCCTCTACAGTTTACTGGGGACATCATCCCAATGACATCGAATTTTAAAATAAAAAAAGAAATTAAATTTTTTAAAACATGATGAAAGTAAAAGAAGCTTGGTAAATAACAGCTACTAAATAGCAGTGGTACCAAAGCTGTGTAGTAAAACAGAAGTTTCAAAATGTTACAAATGTAACTGATAATGTGTAAAGAATTGCTATAAACATTATGGACAATCATATGACTCCTAGTGCACCCGCAACATTCTCCAGCTAATAGTAAAAAGAACAATGTTTTTATACTCATACATCAGTAAAATCCACCTGCCTATAAATACCAGCACAAAATTATAAAAACAATAAATAAAAAAAAAAAAAAAAAATTATACATACATAATGGCAGTATAATATAAATACTGGAAATAGTACAAAAAAGTAAAAAATGGATACATAGTGTCATTTATTAGAAATGAAACAGTTTAAATCAAACTCCACATTTAGTCCTCTCGGGACTGACACCCTGGTTTCATGTATCCAGAAAGATTCTCTCTGGCTGAGATGTCTAATAAAATTACCCCCCCTCCAGTGCCTAGTGACCTTTTCTATCCCCCAGAAAAAAAGTTGTTTAGGGTCCCTATTGTGATGGATTCTGAAATGTTTGGACACCGAATGGGTTTTAAGTCCCCGCTTGATGTTACCAACATGTTCAGAAACCCGGACCCCCAATGATCTAGAAGTCCGTCCGACATATTGAAGACCACAGCTGCACTGAAGCATGTAAACCACGCCCACAGTGTTACATGTGATCAAGTTTTTAATTTGGTAATTGATGCCAGTAGAATGTGCAGTAAAAACTTTCTTTTTCTTGTTGTTAAATTTACATTGCCTGCACGCAGGGCATTTTCCACAGGCAAAGAAACCAGACATAAAGTTAAAGATACGGTTTTCTTTGATGACCGGGGGGTCAACAACACTTGGGGCTAATAGATTACGCAGCGTGGGTGGGCGTCTATAGATGAATCTCGGACGAGATGGAAGTGAGGGTCCTAAGACATTGTCCCTTTTAAGAATGGCCCAGTGTTTCAAAATAATTCTTTCTATTTTTTTATGTTGAATATTATAATCCAGGACTATCCTGTACTGGGAATTGTCCTGGATCATATTTTCTGATCTATTGGAATCAGCTACCAAAGTAGCTCTGTCAAGGGAACCAACCTTAGTTAATTCTTCCATGATCTGATTTTTCATGTAGCCCTTTTGTACAAATTTCTCTGCCATAATCTTAGCTTGTGTGTGGTAATCACTGTCTAAAAAGCAATTCCGACGTAGGCGTATGAACTGTCCTCTGGGGATGTTCATCAACCAGTTATTATGGTGGCAACTATCCAGAGGGATATAGCCATTTCTGTCGGTAGGTTTGCAGTAATTGCGTGTTCGAAAAGCTCCTTCGTGTTTAAAGATTTCTAAATCAAGAAACGCTATACTCATGGTGTCAGAGTTCCAGGTAAGACGGATGTTTTTGGTGTTGCCGTTGAGTCTGGACATAAAGAGCTGGAGACTGATCAAGTCTCCTTCCCAAATCATGAACAGATCATCAATGTATCTTTGGTAGCAGACCAACTGTGGTGGTCTGCTACCAAAGACCGACATCTCTTCCCAGTGAGCCATGAAGAGGTTAGCAACGCTCGGTGCAAACCGAGCGCCCATGGCAACACCAAGGGTCTGTAAGAAGAATTTGCCCCCGTACCAAAAATAATTTTTGGCTAAGCAAAAATCTAAAGCTTTTAGAATAAATGCACCAAGTGGAGCAGGTAGGTGTGATTTATCAAGCGCCCACTGGACGGAGCAGATGGCATCAGAATGTCCAATGATGGTATAAAGTGAACCAACATCGGCTGTCACCAATATGCTGTTTTCACTACAAGGTAAATTTTCAACAATGTTAATGATGTGTTTAGTGTCTTTCAAGAACGCGGTGGTAGAAGACACCAGAGGTTTCAGGAAAAAATCAATGTATTGGCCCAAGCGAGCAGAGACCGAATCTATCCCATTAACAATCGGTCTACCAGGTGGAGCCTGGAGATCCTTATGAATTTTGGGTAGAAAGTAGATAATGGGTCTTCTGCATGCGCTTGGGTTCAAATACAGTGCC
This sequence comes from Lithobates septentrionalis, assembly GCA_037952835.1. Taxonomy (NCBI): domain Eukaryota; kingdom Metazoa; phylum Chordata; class Amphibia; order Anura; family Ranidae; genus Lithobates; species Lithobates septentrionalis. The sequence continues at coordinate 386,955 of JBBDGP010000824.1, forward strand.
TCCTTCTTATTCAAGACACCGCTGGTTTTACCAAAGGAAACGAGGGTCTCCAATTCCTTTTTATATTGGAGAACTGGATCTTTGCTGAGGACCTGGTATGTATTCCGGTCCGACAGCAAACGATCCATTTCGCCTTGGTAATACAGTTTACTCATAACCACTAACCCTCCCCCCTTATCGGCGGGTCGAATAACCACATTTTTATTTTTTTCCAATAGGCTGATACCTTTTTTAAGAAAAGATGGGTCACCAACCTTTCTCACTTTTAACTCTTCTAGATCACTGGAAACCATATTTTTAAAGACCTCTATATGTCTATGGTCATTTTTTGGGGGATTGAAAACAGATCGATTAGCTAAGTTGGAATGTGGTTCCTCATTGGGTATGGATGGGCCACAAACAGACCTCTCTCCAGGCTTAGAGAGAAAATACCTTTTGATATTCAGGGTTCTCACGAATTTTTGGAGACTGATGTATGTCTTAAATTTACTCATGTTACAGGCTGGAGCAAATTTTAGACCCTTATCAAGCACCCGTAATTCATCATCAGACAAGTCAACCCCGCTGATGTTGAAGATGCCTGTGCCTAATGGGACTTTAATCTTTTTTGTTTTTCGTCCAGCTCTTCTCCCTCTCTTTGTCTTCGTTTCCCGCCCTGTCTGTTTCCGGTCGGAGTGAAATCTCCTCGGTCCGGCCATTGGGATTGGGCCTGTCCTAAAAAATTATTTGGGTAATATGTGTTATCCTGGGATAAGGGAGTGAATCTATTATGTAGGGGAATAGGGGTCTGTTCGTATTGTTGATCATAATGATCATAATACGAGTTATAATCAGAGTGTGGATGGTATTCTCTGTATGAAGAAGAGCCTGAGCCTCTGCCCCTCGGAGGACGTGCTGGCCTCCAACCATTTTCCCTACGTTCCTGGGAATAGTGGTTGGGTTGCTGCTGGTATTGGGTCCTGTCTCTGCCCCTCCCAGAGGGGTTCCCCTTTCCTCTTGTGTTTCTGTTGGATTTTTTAGGGATGGCTCCCTGTGGGAAAGTAGCCCCACCCTGTGAGGGTGGATACATGGGTCTGGGGGTATTAGGGGGTAGAGGGTCCACTATATGAGAGGAGGAGACTTCAGGAGTCTGGGCAGGGGTCTGTATTTTAGATTGCCATTTGAAGACTTCACCTCTAGAAAAATCCCCTGAATCCCTGATGAACTTAGTACGTTTTTTCTCCTGTGACTCTCTATCCCACTTGAGCATCTTCGCTTTTAATTCTCCTGATAGTCTGGTAAAATCAGGGGAATTTTGAGCTGACTCTAGTCTATTTCTTAACTCAGAGATTTGTTGATTAATAAGTACCATTTTTTTCTTTTTCCTGATTAGAAGGAATTCAATAAGTTTTTGGCTTTTACTCATAAAAAACTGGTGCCAATCAGACAAGGATTCCTCATCGGTGAGGCCATCACTGGGGGGTAAATCCCACCTAAGTCTCCTGGGCACCAGTTTGCTTTTTATATACTGTTCGAATGATACAATATCCCACCATGCTTTGATTTGTTTTTCAAAGAGATAGCCCAATTTTCTAAAATTGGTGGGGAGATCATCCGATGAGTTAGCAGATGGAGTGTTAGAAAAAATCTCATTGAGTTTGACCTCCCTTTGGTCAAGGAATGAGAAAACTTCCATGGTTGCAGCTGATAGATAGGTGTACAATATACAAGTTAAAATGAAAGAGCAATCAGCGCAAACCAAATATAAAAGAACGATATGCAAGCTGAACACTAGGAGGAAAACACCAACCTCAATGATATACAGTAAATAAAATAAGTGCAGCGCAAAAGGATAAAGAGTATTAAGAATAATAATGATAAAGTGATGAATAATAAAATAAATAGATGAATAATCAAATAAATAGCAACAGTCCTTAAATATGAAATGGTGAAAATAGCAGGTAGCGGAAGATGGCGAATATCTCTCTTCTGGGGACACTTGGTAACAAACTTAAATCCGTGCGGTAAGTATGTAAAAAAGTTGCGCTTACCAGATCCAGTTGACCCCTTAATTATAGGGGGTCCGAAACAGCATAAGTGGGTCTGTGGCAAACTGCTGGGCTGGCTGAGATCTGTAGAAATCCCCTCTAATCAGGAGTAGAACATCATAATGCCGCTGGATACTTTGTTTCTCAATTAGGCTATATCCCTCAAAGAGGGAGGAGATCCGTGTTGAGATACCAGGTGGAGAGGTGGAAATCCCCAGGAGCAGTAAAAAACATAAAGGAAACTTCTAAGAGCGATCCGTATGAGAATCAAAGTTCAACATTTATTCAATGGTATAAAACAAAAAGACGCTAGCAGAGCGCCAATAGGTACACGTGCTGAGGCAGTGAATAATAATGAGACAGACTGCTCTTGACAGAACAGCTGTCAGCAGGAGAGTGCTGCAGGTGACGGTGGTCAATCCATACCGCCCTCGTACGCGGCGTTACGTCTGAGAGACTTCGTCAGCAAGGGTGGAGAGCCCCTGTCACCCGCAGATCCTTAAAATACCCGCCTAATTAATGGGAGTGTCAGAAAGCCGTAGAAACGGAAGTCCCCAGAAGGGAGAAAATCCTCTACAGTTTACTGGGGACATCATCCCAATGACATCGAATTTTAAAATAAAAAAAGAAATTAAATTTTTTAAAACATGATGAAAGTAAAAGAAGCTTGGTAAATAACAGCTACTAAATAGCAGTGGTACCAAAGCTGTGTAGTAAAACAGAAGTTTCAAAATGTTACAAATGTAACTGATAATGTGTAAAGAATTGCTATAAACATTATGGACAATCATATGACTCCTAGTGCACCCGCAACATTCTCCAGCTAATAGTAAAAAGAACAATGTTTTTATACTCATACATCAGTAAAATCCACCTGCCTATAAATACCAGCACAAAATTATAAAAACAATAAATAAAAAAAAAAAAATTATACATACATAATGGCAGTATAATATAAATACTGGAAATAGTACAAAAAAGTAAAAAATGGATACATAGTGTCATTTATTAGAAATGAAACAGTTCCTTTATGTTTTTTACTGCTCCTGGGGATTTCCACCTCTCCACCTGGTATCTCAACACGGATCTCCTCCCTCTTTGAGGGATATAGCCTAATTGAGAAACAAAGTATCCAGCGGCATTATGATGTTCTACTCCTGATTAGAGGGGATTTCTACAGATCTCAGCCAGCCCAGCAGTTTGCCACAGACCCACTTATGCTGTTTCGGACCCCCTATAATTAAGGGGTCAACTGGATCTGGTAAGCGCAACTTTTTTACATACTTACCGCACGGATTTAAGTTTGTTACCAAGTGTCCCCAGAAGAGAGATATTCGCCATCTTCCGCTACCTGCTATTTTCACCATTTCATATTTAAGGACTGTTGCTATTTATTTGATTATTCATCTATTTATTTTATTATTCATCACTTTATCATTATTATTCTTAATACTCTTTATCCTTTTGCGCTGCACTTATTTTATTTACTGTATATCATTGAGGTTGGTGTTTTCCTCCTAGTGTTCAGCTTGCATATCGTTCTTTTATATTTGGTTTGCGCTGATTGCTCTTTCATTTTAACTTGTATATTGTACACCTATCTATCAGCTGCAACCATGGAAGTTTTCTCATTCCTTGACCAAAGGGAGGTCAAACTCAATGAGATTTTTTCTAACACTCCATCTGCTAACTCATCGGATGATCTCCCCACCAATTTTAGAAAATTGGGCTATCTCTTTGAAAAACAAATCAAAGCATGGTGGGATATTGTATCATTCGAACAGTATATAAAAAGCAAACTGGTGCCCAGGAGACTTAGGTGGGATTTACCCCCCAGTGATGGCCTCACCGATGAGGAATCCTTGTCTGATTGGCACCAGTTTTTTATGAGTAAAAGCCAAGAACTTATTGAATTCCTTCTAATCAGGAAAAAGAAAAAAATGGTACTTATTAATCAACAAATCTCTGAGTTAAGAAATAGACTAGAGTCAGCTCAAAATTCCCCTGATTTTACCAGACTATCAGGAGAATTAAAAGCGAAGATGCTCAAGTGGGATAGAGAGTCACAGGAGAAAAAACGTACTAAGTTCATCAGGGATTCAGGGGATTTTTCTAGAGGTGAAGTCTTCAAATGGCAATCTAAAATACAGACCCCTGCCCAGACTCCTGAAGTCTCCTCCTCTCATATAGTGGACCCTCTACCCCCTAATACCCCCAGACCCATGTATCCACCCTCACAGGGTGGGGCTACTTTCCCACAGGGAGCCATCCCTAAAAAATCCAACAGAAACACAAGAGGAAAGGGGAACCCCTCTGGGAGGGGCAGAGACAGGACCCAATACCAGCAGCAACCCAACCACTATTCCCAGGAACGTAGGGAAAATGGTTGGAGGCCAGCACGTCCTCCGAGGGGCAGAGGCTCAGGCTCTTCTTCATACAGAGAATACCATCCACACTCTGATTATAACTCGTATTATGATCATTATGATCAACAATACGAACAGACCCCTATTCCCCTACATAATAGATTCACTCCCTTATCCCAGGATAACACATATTACCCAAATAATTTTTTAGGACAGGCCCAATCCCAATGGCCGGACCGAGGAGATTTCACTCCGACCGGAAACAGACAGGGCGGGAAACGAAGACAAAGAGAGGGAGAAGAGCTGGACGAAAAACAAAAAAGATTAAAGTCCCATTAGGCACAGGCATCTTCAACATCAGCGGGGTTGACTTGTCTGATGATGAATTACGGGTGCTTGATAAGGGTCTAAAATTTGCTCCAGCCTGTAACATGAGTAAATTTAAGACATACATCAGTCTCCAAAAATTCGTGAGAACCCTGAATATCAAAAGGTATTTTCTCTCTAAGCCTGGAGAGAGGTCTGTTTGTGGCCCATCCATACCCAATGAGGAACCACATTCCAACTTAGCTAATCGATCTGTTTTCAATCCCCCAAAAAATGACCATAGACATATAGAGGTCTTTAAAAATATGGTTTCCAGTGATCTAGAAGAGTTAAAAGTGAGAAAGGTTGGTGACCCATCTTTTCTTAAAAAAGGTATCAGCCTATTGGAAAAAAATAAAAATGTGGTTATTCGACCCGCCGATAAGGGGGGAGGGTTAGTGGTTATGAGTAAACTGTATTACCAAGGCGAAATGGATCGTTTGCTGTCGGACCGGAATACATACCAGGTCCTCAGCAAAGATCCAGTTCTCCAATATAAAAAGGAATTGGAGACCCTCGTTTCCTTTGGTAAAACCAGCGGTGTCTTGAATAAGAAGGAGGCACTGTATTTGAACCCAAGCGCATGCAGAAGACCCATTATCTACTTTCTACCCAAAATTCATAAGGATCTCCAGGCTCCACCTGGTAGACCGATTGTTAATGGGATAGATTCGGTCTCTGCTCGCTTGGGCCAATACATTGATTTTTTCCTGAAACCTCTGGTGTCTTCTACCACCGCGTTCTTGAAAGACACTAAACACATCATTAACATTGTTGAAAATTTACCTTGTAGTGAAAACAGCATATTGGTGACAGCCGATGTTGGTTCACTTTATACCATCATTGGACATTCTGATGCCATCTGCTCCGTCCAGTGGGCGCTTGATAAATCACACCTACCTGCTCCACTTGGTGCATTTATTCTAAAAGCTTTAGATTTTTGCTTAGCCAAAAATTATTTTTGGTACGGGGGCAAATTCTTCTTACAGACCCTTGGTGTTGCCATGGGCGCTCGGTTTGCACCGAGCGTTGCTAACCTCTTCATGGCTCACTGGGAAGAGATGTCGGTCTTTGGTAGCAGACCACCACAGTTGGTCTGCTACCAAAGATACATTGATGATCTGTTCATGATTTGGGAAGGAGACTTGATCAGTCTCCAGCTCTTTATGTCCAGACTCAACGGCAACACCAAAAACATCCGTCTTACCTGGAACTCTGACACCATGAGTATAGCGTTTCTTGATTTAGAAATCTTTAAACACGAAGGAGCTTTTCGAACACGCAATTACTGCAAACCTACCGACAGAAATGGCTATATCCCTCTGGATAGTTGCCACCATAATAACTGGTTGATGAAAATCCCCAGAGGACAGTTCATACGCCTACGTCGGAATTGCTTTTTAGACAGTAATTACCACACACAAGCTAAGATTATGGCAGAGAAATTTGTACAAAAGGGCTACATGAAAAATCAGATCATGGAAGAATTAACTAAGGTTGGTTCCCTTGACAGCTACTTTGGTAGCTGATTCCAATAGATCAGAAAATATGATCCAGGACAATTCCCAGTACAGGATAGTCCTGGATTATAATATTCAACATAAAAAAATAGAAAGAATTATTTTGAAACACTGGGCCATTCTTAAAAGGGACAATGTCTTAGGACCCTCACTTCCATCTCGTCCGAGATTCATCTATAGACGCCCACCCACGCTGCGTAATCTATTAGCCCCAAGTGTTGTTGACCCCCCGGTCATCAAAGAAAACCGTATCTTTAACTTTATGTCTGGTTTCTTTGCCTGTGGAAAATGCCCTGCGTGCAGGCAATGTAAATTTAACAACAAGAAAAAGAAAGTTTTTACTGCACATTCTACTGGCATCAATTACCAAATTAAAAACTTGATCACATGTAACACTGTGGGCGTGGTTTACATGCTTCAGTGCAGCTGTGGTCTTCAATATGTCGGACGGACTTCTAGATCATTGGGGGTCCGGGTTTCTGAACATGTTGGTAACATCAAGCGGGGACTTAAAACCCATTCGGTGTCCAAACATTTCAGAATCCATCACAATAGGGACCCTAAACAACTTTTTTTCTGGGGGATAGAAAAGGTCACTAGGCACTGGAGGGGGGGTAATTTTATTAGACATCTCAGCCAGAGAGAATCTTTCTGGATACATGAAACCAGGGTGTCAGTCCCGAGAGGACTAAATGTGGAGTTTGATTTAAACTGTTTCATTTCTAATAAATGACACTATGTATCCATTTTTTACTTTTTTGTACTATTTCCAGTATTTATATTATACTGCCATTATGTATGTATAATTTTTTTTTTTTTTTTTTATTTATTGTTTTTATAATTTTGTGCTGGTATTTATAGGCAGGTGGATTTTACTGATGTATGAGTATAAAAACATTGTTCTTTTTACTATTAGCTGGAGAATGTTGCGGGTGCACTAGGAGTCATATGATTGTCCATAATGTTTATAGCAATTCTTTACACATTATCAGTTACATTTGTAACATTTTGAAACTTCTGTTTTACTACACAGCTTTGGTACCACTGCTATTTAGTAGCTGTTATTTACCAAGCTTCTTTTACTTTCATCATGTTTTAAAAAATTTAATTTCTTTTTTTATTTTAAAATTCGATGTCATTGGGATGATGTCCCCAGTAAACTGTAGAGGATTTTCTCCCTTCTGGGGACTTCCGTTTCTACGGCTTTCTGACACTCCCATTAATTAGGCGGGTATTTTAAGGATCTGCGGGTGACAGGGGCTCTCCACCCTTGCTGACGAAGTCTCTCAGACGTAACGCCGCGTACGAGGGCGGTATGGATTGACCACCGTCACCTGCAGCACTCTCCTGCTGACAGCTGTTCTGTCAAGAGCAGTCTGTCTCATTATTATTCACTGCCTCAGCACGTGTACCTATTGGCGCTCTGCTAGCGTCTTTTTGTTTTATACCATTGAATAAATGTTGAACTTTGATTCTCATACGGATCGCTCTTAGAAGTTTCCTTTATGTTTTTTACTGCTCCTGGGGATTTCCACCTCTCCACCTGGTATCTCAACACGGATCTCCTCCCTCTTTGAGGGATATAGCCTAATTGAGAAACAAAGTATCCAGCGGCATTATGATGTTCTACTCCTGATTAGAGGGGATTTCTACAGATCTCAGCCAGCCCAGCAGTTTGCCACAGACCCACTTATGCTGTTTCGGACCCCCTATAATTAAGGGGTCAACTGGATCTGGTAAGCGCAACTTTTTTACATACTTACCGCACGGATTTAAGTTTGTTACCAAGTGTCCCCAGAAGAGAGATATTCGCCATCTTCCGCTACCTGCTATTTTCACCATTTCATATTTAAGGACTGTTGCTATTTATTTGATTATTCATCTATTTATTTTATTATTCATCACTTTATCATTATTATTCTTAATACTCTTTATCCTTTTGCGCTGCACTTATTTTATTTACAGTATTTACAGTAAGTGTACTGCGTCCTCTGCACAGTGTGCACCTAAAGCTACCTGAAGACAATTGCTGTTGTTCTGCTCCTATTAATACCACAGACAGGCAGCTACAGTATTTACAGTTAGTGTACTGTGTCCTCTGCACAGTGTGCACCTAAAGCTACCTGAAGAGAACTGGTGGTGTTCTGATCCTATTAGTACCACAGGCAGGCAGCTGCAGTATTTACAGTTAGTGTACTGCGTCCTCTGCAAAGTGTGCACCTAAAGCTACCTGAAGACAATTGCTGTTGTTCTGCTCCTATTGATACCACAGGCAGGCAGCTACAGTATTTACAGTTAGTGTACTGTGTCCTCTGCACAGTGTGAACCTAAAGCTACCTGAAGAAAATTGGTGGTGTTCTTCTGATCCTATTAGCACCACAGGCAGGCAGATGATTCTGCTAGCTGCAGTGTCAGTATATATATACACATCTTAACTTTGTGCAGCTACATCTCACTGCAGGCCATTAGTATGTCTGGAAGTCCAACAAGGAGAGGCAGACAGTCACAAGCCAATAAAAGAGGGCAAGCAGGCTCTGTGTCTAGAGGCAACAGTGCTGGTCGTGGAGACGGTGCATCCTCATCAGCACGTGGCCGTGGGACATGCTTGTCCTTTTTTTCAGCAGCTGGCCGCGTTGAGCCACAAGATGCGGAAGACGTGGTAGAGTGGATGACCAAGCCGTCCTCATCTTCCTCATCCTCTCTCACCCAGGCTCAGGGTACTTTGTCTGGCAAAGCAGCTGCCAACGCGGCCTCTTCCCTCGGCTCAATGGCATCAGTCATTCCTTCCCTAGCCCCACCATGTCCTCCTGAGGAGTCCCCCCAACTGTTTGACCACAGTGTTGGGTACATGCTCCAGGAGGATGCCCAGTGTTTTGAAGGCTCCGATGATGGTACCCAGCTAGAGGAAGGCAGTAACGTGAGCCCAGAGAGAGGGGGTGCCCAAGAAGGACAGAAATCTGGCAGTCATGTTCCCCCAGCTGCAGCATACTGCCAGCTTTGCTCCAGTGATGAGGAGGGAGGGGATGATGAGGTCACTGACTCCACGTGGGTGCCTGATAGGAGAGAGGAGGAGGAGGTGGAGGAGGCACATCTCCAACGAGGCAGGATTCCCTCCAGGGGCCAGCTTAAGGGCAGCACACCGACTGCATCACAGCGCAGAGCTCTGCATGTGCAGGGCCCTGCTGTATCTGCGCGTTATTCCAAAAGTTCTTTGGAGTGGGCCTTTTTCGAGATGAGTGCATCAGATCCCACCGCTGCTATTTGCAACATATGTCTCAAGCGTACCTCGCCTGGCCAAAACATCACCCGCATGGGCACCACATGCTTGACCAGACATATGTCGACCTGCCATGCAGTTCATTGGCAAGCGTACCCAAAAGACCTACACCAAAGAACAAAGCGGACCTCTCCTTGCTCCTCATCAGCTGGGATCTCCAACCCCACTATACCTTCAGTCCTCTCTTAAACCTGCACTGAGAGGAATGAAGGTGTAGAATTAGGTGTGTCACAGCCAAGTACTTGCGGACAATCTGCTATCGGTACACCAACATCAGATTGTACCAAGCAAATTTCCCTGCCCCGGCTGCTGCACCGCCGAAAGAAGTGCGCTCACAGCCATCCACACGCTGAATGCTAGCTTGCTAAATTGCTAGCACTTCAACTGCTGCCTTTTTAGTTGGTAGACTTTGCCCCCTGAGTTTGTGGAATGTGCGGTTCCTCAGTGGCAGGTTCCCAAATGCCACTTTTTCTCATGGAAGGCGATTCCAGCTCTCTATTGGCATGTGGAAGGCAATGTCTTGGCCTCGCTGGACAGGGCGGTCAGCGGTAAGGTGCATATTACCACTGACTCATAGTCCAGCAGGCATGGACAGGGACGTTACCCATCTTTCACCGCACACTGGGTGACTCTTCTGGCAGCTGGGAAGGATGCAGGACAGGGTGCAGTAGTGTTGGAGGTTGTTCCACCACCACGCCTCCAAAATTCTACTAGTGGTGATTCTGCCACACCTCTCTCCTCCACCCCCTCCTCTTCTTCTTCCTCCATGGCCTCTTCCTGTGCTGATTTTTCCTCGGAACCAGGGGTGCTCCGTAGGCGTTCAAGGGGCTACGCAAGCACGCAGGCAAAAAGATGCCATGCTGTGCTTGAGCTGGTGTGCTTTGGGGACAGGAGCCACACTGGGGCAGAGATTCTGTCAGCTCTGCAAGGCCAGGTTCAGAGGTGGTTGACGCCACGCCAGCTTAAGCCAGGAATGGTGGTTTGCGACAATGGCACCAACCTCCTCTCCGCCCTCCGACAGGGACAACTGACCCATGTGCCCTGTTTGGCTCACGTCCTTAACTTGGTGGTGCAGCAGTTCTTGGGCTGGTACCCGGGCTTACAGGATGTCCTGAGACAGGCCAGGAAAGTCTGTGTGCATTTCCGCAGGTCATATAATGCCAGTGCTCGGCTGGCTGACCTCCAAAAGGAATTTAACCTGCCCAAGAACCGCCTAATCTGTGACAGGCCCACCAGGTGGAACTCAACGTTGGCCATGCTGCAGCGGCTGCACATGCAGCAGAGGGCCATCAATGAGTACATATGCAAATATGGCACCAGGACAGTGTCAGGGGACTTTGTTTTTTTCCCCACACTAGTGGGCTATGATCAGGGATGCATGCGCTGTCCTGTCACCATTTGAGGAGGCCACGAGGATGGTGAGCAGTGACAGTGAATGCATCAGTGACACTGTCCCTCTTGTCCACCTGTTGGAGCACACGCTGCATGGAATATTGGACAGAGCACTTGAGGCAGAACAGAGGGAAGAAGAGGAGGACTTCCTTACCTCTCAAGGCCACCTTTATCCAGACAGTGTTCCTGCATGCCCACCAATCACACAGGAAGAGGATGAGGAGGAGGAGGAGGAGGGGGATTGTGTCAACATGGAGGTGGAGCCTGGCACTCAGCATCAGCAGCAATCTTCAAGGGATCATTTACAGTCCAAAGAAATCCATGGACTTGTACGTGGCAGGGAGGAGGTGGCTGCGGATCATGTCGTCCTTAGTGACCCAGAGACTCTGGATCGAATGCCACAGCAAACCTACGCTGCATGGCCTCCCTGATCCTACAAAGCCTGCAGAAGGATCCTTGTATTCGTGGTATCAAGGGGAGGGATGATTACTGGCTGGCAACCCTCCTTGATCCACATTACAAGGGTAAGGTTACGGACCTTATCTTGCCATCGCAGAGGGAGCAGAGGATGAAACATCTTCGGGAGGCCTTGCAGAAAGGTTTGTGCAACGCGTTTTCAGAGCCTGGGAGGTTACAATTTCCTGGTCCTCCTGGACAACGTGTTGCTGAGGCTTCGGCCAGTCACAGAGGGAGAGGTGGAGAAGGTGGCCATCTGACCGATGTGTTTAGTTCGCAGCCCCAAGGTCTGATCGGTTTCAGCAACCATCGCCAGCGTCTGATTCACACGGTGCAGGATTATCTAGGGGCAAGATCAGACTTGGACACCTTTCCCACTGAAAATCCTCTGGGTTACTGGGTCTTGAGGATGGATCACTGGCCAGAGCTTGCACAGTATGCAATTGAGCTACTGGCCTGTCCTGCATCCAGAGTTCTTTCGGAACATACATTCAGTGCTGCTGGAGGCTTTGTAACCGATCACAGGGTGCGCCTCTCCACCAAAACAGTCGATCGGCTGACCTTCATAAAAATGAATCAGTCTTGGATCACCAGCTACTAAGCACCTGATGCTGATGTAACCAATTTAATTTTTTTTAATGTTAGATCCCTTCAAGACTGCCTATGCTGATGCTGAGTGACTATCCTGTTATGCTGAGTCACAATCCTCTTCCTCCTCAATTTTCATGCTGATAGCTTGTAAGAACATTTTTGGTTCTGAGCACCGCAACCAGTGGCCAAGGCCCAATTTTTCTGCCCCTGTTTAACAGGGGCGTGTAATTACAACTTTTGATGCAATTCTTTGCAGCATGGCTAGTTCCTGCGCTCCAACTAGAGTATCTGTGAGGGGTTGCAGTGTTGTGGCACCAGCACCAGTGCCCAAGGCCCAATTTTTCAGCCCCTGTTTAACAGGGGCGTACAATTAAAATTTTTGATGCAATACTTTGCAGCAGGGTTCATTCCTGCGCTCCAACTAGAGTATCTGTGAAGGGTTGCAGTGTTGTGGCACCAGTGCGTAAGGCCCAATTTTTCAGGGACATGTAATTACAATTCTTGATCTAATATTTCACAGCAGGGCCCATTCCTGTGCCCACCAAGAGTAACTGTGGCTTACAGTGTTGTGGCACCATCACCACCACCAAAGGCCCAATTTTTCTGCCCCTGTTCAACAGGTGCATGTAATTAGCAGGGCCCATTCCAGCGCCCACCAAGAGTAACTGTGAGGACTTACAGTGCTGTGGCACCAGCACCACCACCACCAAAGGCCCAATTTTTCTACCACTGTTCAACAATGGCATGTAATTACAATTCTTGATATAATATTTCACAGCACGGCCCATTACTGCGCCCACCAAGAGTAACTGTGAGGGCTTACAGTGTTGTGGCAACACCAACACCTAAGGCCCAATTTTTTTGCAGAGTATATAGGGCAGGCCCCTACTTTCAAACATCCAACTTACAAACGACGCCTTCTTGCAAATGGAAGGAGACAACAGGAAGTGAGATGAAATCTACCCCTAGGAAGGGAAATTCTCTCCTGTAAGAGTTAATATGGAAAAAACTTATGTCTCCTCTTCACTGATGCTTTATCACCAATCCTTGTTTCACTAAAACCCCCAAATTTTCAAAAAACATTTGTCATTGGGACAGAAAGTGAGGTGAAATCTTCTGAAGAGGTGCACAGACAGCAAAACAAATGTTACAGGGGTGATAACCCTTCCCTATGTTTTCCAAAAGCTTAAAAATAGATTTTTTGGCTGGAGCTACACTTTAAAAATGTACCAGTTCAAAATTACAAACAGATTCTGTTTAACAACAAATCTACAGTCCCTGTCTTGTTTGCACCGCCTATATACTTCTGTTCAGAGTATATAGGGCCTGGGGGCCCCACGGCTTTCCTTTTTTTAATTTGGGTGCGGGGTTACCCTTAATATCCATACAAGACCCAAAGGGCCTGGTAATGGACTGGGGGGTGGGGGGTACCCATGCCGTTTGTCTCACTAATTTTCATCCATATTGCCGGGACCCGACATTACATTAAAGCCGCAAGCAGTTTTAAATGACTTTTATTCCTTTAAAAATGTCATTTTGTGCAAGGACTGTTCTAAGCACGGGAAACACGCGCCACTTTACAGGCATACTATAGACACCCCCAGGTATGATATTTAAAGGAATATTTTACTTATTTTTTCACTTTAAGCATCATTAATATCACTGCTCCGAAAAAACTGCAGTTTTTAAAACTTTTTTGCATTGATACATGTCCCCTGGGGCAGGACCCGGGTCCCCAAACCCTGTTTAGGACAATACCAGGCATATTAGCCTTTAAAATTAGCACTTTGGATTTCAAACATTAGAGTCCCATAGACTTTAATGGGGTTCTAAAGTTTGCGTGAACTTTCGGTCCGTTCGCAGGTTCTGGTGCGAACCGGACCGGGGGGTGTTCGGCTCATCCCTACTGTCCACTTATCTCCTACTTTATTAGCTTTTAGACGATCCCTGAAAACCCTTCTCTTCAGAGAAGCCTACCCTATCCACACCTAACAACTGTATTTTCATTTTCTCCATCAGCTCATCCCCCAGTTATTACCTTTTGTTTCCACTTGACCCTCCCTTCTAGATTGTAAGCTCTAACGAGCAGGGCCCTCTGATCCCTCCTGTATTGATTTGTATTATAAGTGTACTGTCTGCCTTATGTTACAAAGCGCTGAGCAAACTGTTGGCGCTATATAAATCCTGTATAATAATAATAATTCTGTCATATACCTTTGTTGCGGGAGCTCCAGGAGAATAATCCTGATGATTTGAGGAATTATCTCCGGATGACGGACCCCGTCTTTCACCGTCTCTTGGCTTTGCTCACCCCTTATATTATGAAGCATGACACCTGCATGCGGCAAGCCATCTCTCCCAAGCAAAGGCTCATCGCCACCTTGCAGTACTTGGCGACGGGGAGAAGGACCTGAAGTTCACTACTGGGATCTCCCCCCAGGCTCCGGGAATTATTATTCCAGAGACCTCTTCTGCCATAATTCAAGTCCTACAGAAGGACTATATTAAGGTAAGTTTTATCCTTTAACATCGCATTCTACGTATTTAATGTTTGCTAATGTATTGTATTTATTTCATCATTCCATAATTACCATGTTTGTAACATGCTGTGAATGTCCTCTTTGTTCTCATGCATGCTGTAAGCTTTTAATGCTCCTTTTTTGTCCTTCATGCATATTTGCCTTCACTAACCTCCCCAGCATGCTATCCTGGGCCCATACACACCTAGCCTAGTCACTTAACAATGTATTTTGTCAGCTCCTTTGTAGTGCTTACCCTAAACACCCCCTAAAATGTGTCCAAATGTTATTGATGTCCTTAAATTCAGGCAGAGTGCAAGAGGCTTTTTTGGGGGGCCCAAACTCATTTGGAACCCTCCCTCCCCCCCAACTGCTAAGTCAACCGATACCAATACTCTATCTGCTGACTTTGCCAAACCCATACACACTATACCTACCTATTTTGTGTTAATATTTATGGATGAATTTACCAAAGCATGTAGTGCAAGTGCCTTCCTGAATACTTTTAAATGGTACTGTTTAAAGTTTTGTTCTCCTATTATCTTGATATGTAATTGCAGAATGTAAAAATGTGCTTCAATTTGGACAGTGTGTATATTTTTGGATTATGACACTTCTTACCTGTCCAGCGGGCTTCCAATAGTGTAAGTAAGAAGGGGCTGGCCAAAGTAACACACATTATTTATGCATTCAGCTCTCAATGAAGTGGAAAGGGTTACCTGTCCAAAACATTTACCCCTCACCATAAAATTTTTACAATGGGCCATCAGAGGGAGTGAGGAATCTGATAAGTGGACCTTATACTTTTGTCTTTAAATACTCATTTCAAGAAATGTTCTACTTATGTTGACCAAGAATGTTTGTGTCTAATCTGCTTGCAATGTTATGTGCAAAAGTACTAAATTGTTTTTCTTGTTTGACTCCACAATTTCCTTCCAACCCACAGGAATGGCAGACTGTGGCCTCCCAATTCCACCACCAGTGGGACTTTCCAATTGTGATGGTGCGATTGATGGGAAGCATGTCCGGATCGTCCCACCACCCAACTCTGGGCCATACTACTTCAACTATAAGAGGTTCAGTAGTATTGTGATGTTGGCGGTGGTGATGGCCAATTATGAATTCCTATACCTGGACGTAGGGAAGAATGGCCGTATGTCTGATGGAGGAGTGATCACCCAGACAGAATTTTATCGGCGCCTCCAAAATGGAACCTTGGGTTGCCACCTCCAGAGGATAATGTTGTGGGACTCAAGTTCATTTTTGAGGTAGATGAGGCCTTTGCTCTGGGGAAACATCTTATGAGGCCGTTCCCCATGAGGACCCTAACCCCAGAGCAGAGTGTTTTTAATTACCGGCTGGCCCATGCCAGAAGAGTGGTTGAGAATGCCTTTGGCATAATGGCCAGCTGGTTACGGCTTTTCCTTACGGCCATCAACATGGCCGAATACAAACTCAAACACATTGTCTTGAGCTGCTGCATTCTTCACAATTACCTTCGGAAGAATGCAGCCAACTATCTGGCCTCAATTGTGACTGAGGCAGACTTTTCACATGAACAAACAATGTGTAAGGTACCTGGTAGTTGAGCCTGACTGGTAGAAGGAGACCTCTCTTAAGCGCTGGTTCAGGAGCCACTGGAAGTGGGAACAGTGGTCTCTTGAGCACAGTGGGTAGGAGGGCCTGATGCGGTTCCAGCAGAAGCAGATGATGGTCTGGAAGGATGCCCCTCAGGGATGGCTGAGCTGCGGATGCAGGTATGCGGATGCAGGCCGTTAGACAGGCAGGTAGCTGAGAAGGCAGCGGCAGGGTGCTTGACAGGCAGGCTGGAAGCAGCGTCCCAGGACACAGGCAGAAGCAAGTCAGACAGTCCGTTTCAGCAGGAGATCAGGCAGGTATGGCAAAGGGGTGATCCAAGAATAGTCAGGCAGGCAGAGGTTCGGCAACAGGTAATCAGATAAACAAGGTCAGGCAAGCCGGGTCGGATTGGAGACTGGAGAATGGTCAGACGTAGCCGGGTCACAGGTAAGTACAAATCAGGCGGAAAACAGGAACGCAGGTACAGAGCTGCAGACAAACAGCATCTGACAGAAGCACCTGTCATCCTTTTAAAGGGGCCTTGGCGCCAAACAGCGCTAGCGCGAACGGGCGCGCGCACGGGCGCGCACGCGCGAACGCGCGTACGGGCACACGCGGGAGCGCTCCGGCGCCCCCTGGTGGGGAATTGAGCAGAATTGTCCTGGAAGAGCTTCTTGTGCACCTGTGTGCATGCATATTTGCCCGACGGCCACTGATATGCCCCTGACACAATGACAGCGCTTTAAAGTGGCCATCCTGGCTTGCCCCCCCAAAGCGCCCGGTAAGTACGGCAAAACTATGTCGAGTAATTCGTGGGTAGTGGGGAAATTGATTTACAATCAAATCTTGAAGCTGTATATTAAATTTTAAAAAAACAAACCAACTCATATTTCATTTAAATTACTGTTTGTGTTTCTCATCTGTCTCCTAGGTTCTCAAATGGCCTTTTATTTTTGGCCATTTTCTTCAATAGTGCAAACGTAACTTATTTGATACATGAGGTGACAGTCTCTTCTTCAGCTAACTATTATGTTGTGCTGTGTGTCTGCTACACACACACACACAATGTTATTGTTGTTAATGTACGTATGTAATGCATTAATGATAAAAATAATCATCCTTTTCAACTCCATGAATTAATTGCTTGGAGTCCCTAAAATGGCCTGATTTTGGCACATTTTACAGTAAAGTGGGGGTTATTTGCTAAAGGCAAATCCACTTTGCACTACAAGTGCGCTGCAAGTGCACTTGAAAGTGCACTTGCAGTGCACTTGTAGTGCAAAGTGGATTTGCCTTTAGTAAATAACCCCCATTGTTACTGTAACTACACCAACTTAAAAACTAAACTGGTATTGAGCATTGAAAGAAGAAGTCACACATTATTAAGTATAAAACATTTTACTCCCAGCACATTCACATGTGCGTTATAAACGGTTTTGGAACAAATCAACATCTTGGTGTATAACATGTATATTTGACAGTATATAGCCTTTTTCAGGGCTAAACAGGCATGCTTAATCCTTTCATGACTAAGCCTATTTCTGAAATTTGGTGTTTACAAGATAAAATCTGTATTTCTTGCTAGAATATTACATAGAGCCCCCAAACATTATATATATATATATATATATATATATATATATATATATATATATTTTTTTTTAAGCAGAGAATCTAGAGAATAAAATGGCGATTGTTGCAATATTTTGTGTCACACGGTATTTGTGCAGCGGTGTTTTAAACGCAACTTTTTGGGAAAAGGGACACTTTCATGAATTTTATAAAAATTAAACAGTAAAGTTAGCCAATTATTTTCTATAATGTGAATGATGTTACGCTGAGTAAATAGATACCAGACATGTCACGCTTTAGAATTGCACGCACTCATGGAATGGCGACAAACTATGGTACCTAAGAATTTCCATAGGCAACGCTTTAAATTTTTTTACGTTTACCAGGTTAGAGTTACAGAGGAGGTCTAGTGCTAGAATTATTTCTCTCACTCTGACGATCGTGGAGATACCTCACATGTGTGATTTGAACACTGTTTACATATGCGGGCACGACTTCCGTATGCATTTTCTTTGCTGCGCGAGCTCGCGGGGACGGGGGCGCTTTAAATTTTTTTTTTCTTATTTATTTTAATATTATTAAATTGTGTTTAAAATTAAAACCTTTTGATCACTTTTATTGCTGTCACAAGGAATGTAAACATCCCTTGTGACTAATAGGTGGTGACAGGTAGTCTTTATGGAGGGATCGGGGGTCTTTACACTTCAAAGTATTCAGATCGCTGTTTTCGGCGATTCTGAATACTGTATATATTTTTTTAAATGGCGCCATTGGCAGCCGAATAAACAGGAAGCAACGTTGTGACGTTGATTCCTTGTTTACAATCAGGAGACTGGAACAAAGCCATTTTGGGCTTTGTGCCAGCCTGTCCCTAGCCGCTGGAAGAGGTGGATCGATGATCAGGACTCCCGGTTGGACGGGAGCCCCGTTCAGAGTGGCGGGGGGGCACGTCCCCTCCCACTCCTGCGGGATAACAGCTGAATTAGCTTTTAGCCGCATCAGTTGTTATCCCTGGAAAGCCGATTGCCCACTCTACAAAACTTTACCGGGATGATGCCTGCGGTTGCGGGCATCATCCCGGTATGACCCCCCAAAGCCGAGGCCGCACATCTGCGTACGCTTGGCGGGAAGGGGTTAAAAACATAACATACAAACCCTGAACTCAGGAACCTACAAAGTTCAATTTTGCTAAAGTGAAGGCCATATGAGACATTAATATGTCAAAACTGTGTTGATTTTGCCTTCATCAGATGGGGTGATCTCACCCCTTTAAAAGACTAATTTTGAAGATGCACACAAATTGGGACTTAAAATTTGGATTTCCCTCCTTATCCCATGCCTAAAATGTGTGTATTTTCCCTACATCTATTTTGCTAAAGCCACAAAACACACAGTGTGTCAACATGTGCTATCTGCCATCATGGGATATCAATGTATGCGTTTTGTGGGTGAAACCCCTTCCTCCAAACTAAAGAAGGTGAGAGGAGGGGGTTACACCCCCAAAACACGTCCATTGATCCCCCATGATGGGAGCTAGCACATGCTGACACACTGGGTCTTATTTCAGAAACGACAATCCACTTTGCCCTACAAGTGCACTTGCATTGCACTTGTAGTGCAAAGTGTTTTTGACTTTTGGAAGTAAGCCCCAATGTGTCAGCATGTGCTAGTTCCCATAATGGGGGATCAATGGACGTGTTTCGGGGGTGCAACCCCTTCCTCTCACCTTCTTTAGTTTGGAGGAAGGGGTTCCACCCACAAAACACGTACACTGATATCCCATGATGACAGATAGCACATGTTGACACACTGTGTGCATCTTCAAAATTTGGCTTTGCAATTCATTTAAAACTGTAAAAACATGTACAACATAACGACAAATTTAAAATGTTTTTTTTATTTAGATTTTGCCTAAAATATTGATGACATTGCTCAGTCTTTTTTGAACATCATGCTGTTTTGCTTCATCTTTTCCAAATCACGATTGCACGCCATGATCTCACTGATGAGTAATTGTGCACTTGCACTGCTGAAGTGAGTTTCTTCTTCCACAACATCCACATCACCTTTAAATAAAAAAACACACCATGTATTATAAATATGCAGGCATCTATCTATGCTGTGGTCTCAGACACTGACCTGTTGTCGACACCATTTCAACCACTTCACCCAGCACTTCCTGAACCTCTGCATCCACACTCTCATGTTGTGTGGCGAGTTCCCTTTCTTCATCCAGTGTGGGGTTACTGCTGTCCTCAGATGTCCCTATTCTGTTCTCCCCTATGTGAACACAAAAAAGGTATACCGTATATACTCAAGTATAAGCCGAGTTTTTTAGCACATTTTTGTTGTGCTGAAAGTGCCCCGGCTTATACTCAAGTCAAGCACTTTTCTGCAGCAAAAAATGTCATTTTCCGAACCGAATTTGGGGCCCCGTATCTCAGGGCCACTTAGTGCTAGGAACCCCAAATTTGGTGTGCAAACCCAGTGGAACTAGCACCACAACATATCCAATGCTGAGATTCCTAGCATTAAGTGGCCTCGAGATATGGGGCCCCAAATTTGGTTCAGAAAATGTCATTCTCTGCTGCAGAAAAGTGCTTGACATTTTCTGAACCGAATTTGGGGCCCCGTATCTCGAGGCCACTGGGTGCTAGTTCCACTGGGTTTGCACACCAAATTTGGGGTTCCGAGCACCAAGTGGCCTTGAGATATGGGGCCCCAAATTTGGTCAACTGTGTCCACCTGCAGCAATGTCATTTCGGGAGCCTTTGGGTCCAGAGACCCCAAATTTTGGCTGCAGCTAGGGGGCATCTAGGAACCCTTAACTACAGAGTTTGAAGTTCGGGTGACCTATGGCTGCAAATGGGCACAGTGAGGCATGCAAATGGGCACAGTGAGGCTGCAAATGGGCATTGTTGACCCTCTTTTCCACTTACAGTATCTGCGCATTTCTCATCCTAGGCTTATCCTCGAGTCAATACGTTTTCCCAGTTTTTTGTGGTAAAATTAGGTGCCTCGACTTATATTCAGGTCGGCTTATACTCAAGTATATATGGTACTTAGCAGACCGATATGTTAGGCTAGAAATAGTAATATGAAACATTGCTTGGAAGTGTCGTCCAATTGTCTGTTTTGGCAGAGTTCCAGGCTGAAGACATGATTTTTTTCACTTTCAAAAGCTGGAATACTTACCTGTTTTCTGCTAGTTTCACACATGGAGAGACCCCTAGTATCCACTGGAGCACCTGCGTGGGACACCATAACAAGGTTGTTATGGTGTCCCACACTAGTGCTCCTGCGTCCAGATGTGTAAACAGCTGCTGAGTGTCTTCTCCTTACGCTGAATCAAGTTATCATTTCATTATAGTTTCAAACACATCTAGACAACAATGTAATAAACTTATTTTAATCCAAATAGGCATGAACAAATGTAGTTAACCTGCATCTGCCAAAAACGTTTTATTAGTGGTCAAACAAACGATGTTTAACACGAACGATTCCTGTGTCCGCAAACCTCAAATTTGGGGCATTTTAGACCGTACAACAGTAAAGAAAAGCACATGGACCAGCACGAAAGTAATAATAATAGGAACACACAACAAATACTTACTTTTTTGCAGCACTTTCCTGATCTTTCTATAGTGATCTTGCTCCCTCAATTTCAGGTCTGACCAACGTTTTCTCAATTGCTCCTTGGATCATCGTACCCCAAAAGTCTTGTGTAGACTTCTGATAACTTTAGCAATGATCTTGGCCTTTCTCACATTAGGGTTTATGTACGGTCCATGCTTCCCATCATAGTCTGTCCTCTTCAAGATGTCCACCATCTCTTCAAAGGACATATTTGAGGCCTTATATCTCCTCCTGGATGTGGAACTGCCTTGCTCCGGGCTTTCGTCGTCTTTGCTGATAACAGCACACACCTGTTCTGTCACCACCATTTGCTCTCCCACTGCCCCGAAAGAAAAGAGAAATACACTAGAAAGAAGGACAGGGGCGGAGTTTCACGCATGCGCAGTGTATATAAAGCATAACACGCGGGCGACGTACGATCTGTGAGTGGAGGATCCTTAGCGCCAATCGTTCCAATGAAGGTACAATTGTAACTTGGGGCATGAAGAATATTATTAATATCTAATATTCTTGTATCTCAGAGGCATTTCCGGATGAATAGCATTGATAGTCAAACCGACTTAAAACAAAGTGTGAGTTTATTGTCACACAATTGGCATCATAAATACAATGTAAAAAATATAATAGTTCAGTTCAGTGTGGGTAAAAATATATGAAATAGAATAAAAAGTTATAAAGCTGTAATAAGCTTATGAAAGCATGTGTGCTTCATGGCTGCTGTCTGTCTCCATGCTGTCTTGTGTGTCGTCCAAGAAGAAACAGGAAATGACGTTCTTAGACTTTTGGCAGAATTGACAGCTGTCCCAACTTGTCTCAAAGTGTCTTGTGATCATGTCAGTGTCATCTATCCTAGTGCCTGTGTGTCTGTGTGTGTGTGTCTGTCTGTGTCTGTGTGCCCTTCAATATGGAAGCATTGGCTTTATATGTTACATGTGAACGTGTGAACGTCATAACCTCGCACCAACTTAGAACCTTGTATGGCACATATTCATTTCTGCTAACTTCAGCAATATGCTATCCAAGATAAGATTCTAACTCAGAGTCATATATGGCATAGGATTGACAAGCCCACATGTAACACTCCATACTTGAAGTAATGGGCTGATCATGTAATGTCATATAACCAAACATCGATATAATATTAACACATATAACCAACTTTAACTACATTAAGTAACTATATACTAGTACTTATTAATATGATCGAGACTACAAACTAACTTAACTTAACAGGATATAATCCACAATGTATATTCCTTTAGCTACATGGACACGTGTCTATCCACTTAAGCCCCGCTCACTGTATATATACGTCATTTTTTTGAAGATGGATATCTCGGTAACGGCAGCAGCTGCTGCCACAACCGAGATATCCATCTTTACAGTGAGCGATTCTGTACACGATAACGGTGGTCTCTGCGGCGGGTTCGCCACGAGATCACCGTTATCGGCGGCGGGAGAGGTGCCACCCCCCCTCCCGCCGCTCTCCCGCGCCTTCCGCCGCTTACCGGAGCCGTCGGTAACGGCGGAGGCGATCGGGTCCTTTCCCTGCTGAGGTATGGAGACAAGTGAGGCCAAGATGGCCCCCACCCGTCTCCATACCATGTGACGGCCGGAGCGACGTCATTCGACAGCTCCGCCCACTCTCTTAAAGGCACAAATTTTTTTAGTGTCATTTTTTTAAACGACTTTTTTTTTTTTTTTTTTGCATTTTAGTCTAAATATGAGATCTGAGGACTTTTTGACCCCAGATCTCATATTTAAGAGGACCTGTCATGCTTTTTTCTATTACAAGGGATGTTTACATTCCTTGTAATAGGAATAAAAGTGATCCAAATTTTTTTTTTTTAAAAAACAGTGAAAAAATAAATAAAATAAAATAAAATAAATAATAAAAAAAAAAAAAAAAAAATTTTTAAAGCGCCCTGTCCCGACGAGCTCGCACGCAGAAGCGAACGCATACGTGAGTAGCGCCCGCATATGAAAACGGTGGTCAAACCACACATGTGAGGTATCGCCGCGACCGGTAGAGTGAGAGCAATAATTCTAGCCCTAGACCTCCTCTGTAACGCAAAACATGCAATCTGTAGAATTTTTTAAACGTCGCCTATGGAGATTTTTAAGGGTAAAAGTTTGACGCTATTCCACGAGCGGGCGCAATTTTGAAGCGTGACATGTTGGGTATCAATTTACTTGGCGTAACATTATATTTCACAATAAAAAAAAAAATTGGGCTAACTTTACTGTTGTCTTATTTTTTTTTTCAAAAAAGTGAATTTTTTCCAAAAAAAGTGCGCTTAGAAGACCGCTGCGCAAATACGGTGCAAAAAAAAGTATTGCAATGACTGCTATTGTATTCTCTAGGATGTTAGAAAAAAAACAATATATAATGTTTGGGGGTTCTAAGTAATTTTCTAGCAAAAAAACCTGTTTTAAACTTGTAAACACCTAAAATCCAAAACGAGGCTGGTCTTTAAGTGGCTATTTTTGTCTTCTCATGACATTCTATACCAAGATACCTTAAATGTCATACTCAAATTGGCTACACCAGAAAAATCCAGCAATGCTCAGCTTTAGATGAAGAATCATGTCAAATCAATTGATCAAGGTCATTCACACATACTCTATTTATTATGATTAATCATAAAACCAAATATGTTTTGCAAGCTTGCCATGAATATAATATAACACCTATAAGTGCCGAATTATGAATTTGGAATAATATTCTAACAGGGCATCAGTGGTTAGTGGCCTATACTGCTTATAGATTGAGGCCTAAATTAGGACAAGATTAGGAGAGTTTAGCCTGACATTAGGGTATGTCTTGTGTTGTTTCTTGCAGATAAAATGGTTGACAAATTCACAGCCCCTGATTTCCTGCCCAACTTTATAGACAAATACAGGGAGCTGCCATGTCTCTGGCAAGTCCAATGCAGGGACTATTCTAAGAAGCTAAAGAGGAAGGCAGTGCTGGAGAAACTGTTGGAATTAGTGAAGCCTTTGTATCCCACGGCAGACATCACCTATTTAAAGGCCAAAATTGGTAGCCTGAGGAGCACATATAATAAGGAGCGCAAGAAGGTCCAGGATTCCCTAAGATCCAGAGCAGCAGCAGATGTATATGTCCCCAGCCTCCATTTTTTCCCCCACCAGACGGAACCCAGGCCATCGCTATCAACACTTCCTTCCACATCAGCTGAGGCTCCTGAGGTCCAACCTGGGCCTTTCACCCAGGAAGAAGATGTGGAAGAGCCCAGCTTGACCCAGGTATGGCATTGTTGAAGATATTTCTTGTCAAAAACTGAATGATGTTAAGTAGATGTTATTGATCACAAATTTCTGATTTAACAAAGTGGTTTAAATATCAATAGACAGTAGTAGCCAAAAATAATTGGGACAAGAATGAAAAATGCTGGGGTCAGAATGATAGTCTTTTCTATTTGTTAACATTCAATTTGCAACAGTCATGAGCTCAAAACTGTGTGTGATTGATGCCCCAAAAACTAAAACTATGTACCATTTTTATACACAGGAAAGTCTCAGCCAGGAGGAGGCCGTGGCAAGCAGCCTGACCGAATCCCAGGTTCCTCCCCTCCAACCAAAAGGACCAGGAAGGCAAGGAACCTGGAGGAGTCCGTGGCTGCTTTCCTAAAACAGGCTAATACAATTACCATGACCCCTGGTGGCCACAAGGCGTTTGGATGCATCACTGCCAGTAAATTAGAACACAGGGAGAAGGCCCAACGCTCTATATGTGAAGAGATTATTCTGAAGGCCCTAAACAAGGGGATGAGGGGCGAACTCACACCTCAAACACACCTCTGAGTTTGACTATGCTCCTCCACCAACACCTCAGCCACCCCACCCACCACAGTAGCATGGAAGGAAGCATGCAAGGAAGTCTTAAAAGTAATGGCCTGGGTTTGGTGTGGTCTGGCAAAAAACACCGGTTGTTGTAAGACCACAGCCTCGGGACATATATGTCATCTGCTGCTGCTCCCGATCTCTCGGAGTCCTGGACCGTATTGTGCTCGAAATTAAATGGACCCCTAAGGTTCCCAATTTTGACAGTCAAATAATTGATGTCTGCCCTGGGGTACAAAGGCTTCACCAATTCCAACTGTTTCTCCATCGTTGCCTTTCTCTTTATTTTGTTAGGACCTTGTGCTCTCTATTAAATGATACATATTTTAAGGGACAAATACTTGGCTATGTGTTTTACTTCAAAAAGGACAGTTTGTTTGTGAGTAGGCAGGTACATTTCAAAAATACAATGTCAAATTAACAAGGGACACCAACATAGTTGTATCTTTGAGGTTAAAAAAATACACGATAATAATGGTGTTGTGGTAACCTGACATACAAAACGGAAAAAAAAAAAAAAATTTTGGAGATCACTAAAAAAAAAACACCCAAGAAAAAAAATTTCTGGAGATCACTAGAAAAAAAAACATACAACAAAAAAATTATTCAGGAGATCACTAGAAATAATAAAAAATATGTTTGACAGAATATCAGCAGGAAAGCAACTTCATTATTATAGCATTATAAAGAAGAAGAGAATGCGCTGCATTTGAGAGAATTTGCTGCGTCACAAATGTGATATCTCCATTATGAACACTAGTTTTACAAGACCGAGCGCTTCCAGCTCGTACTTGATTCCGAGCATGCATGAACTTTTGTGCAACGGACTTGTGTACACACGATTAGAAACTCCGATAACAAAGTTTTGTTGGTGGAAAATTTGAGAACCTGCTAGCCAACATTTGTTGGCAGAAAGTCCGACAACAAATGTCCGATGGAGCATACACACGTTCAGACTTTCAACCAACAAGCTCAGATCCAACATTTCCCGTCGGAAAAAACAATTGTGTGTCCGCGGCATTACAGTTTAAAAATCTTTTAGACGTATTACCTTTTTCCTGGATGGAAATTTTCATGCGCAACAGGGCAAACGAACTGTTGTCTATGTTCTGCATTAAAAAGAGTACAAAAATATTTAATGAATACAATTTTATTTCAGGATATAAAATTCCAAATTGTTCATCTCATTTTGTCTTATATCTGGAGATCCAATAGCTCCTCTTATTACAAATGGCTTCCCATGACACCGCCCTGTCATCACTAGGGACAAGTTTCAGGTTAACCTCTACCACAGGTTTGCAGTGAATCCTGCGTGTTTGCCGTTCGTTGGCCCGATGAACGAATGCAATTCTTTGTAATAATAATGCACTGCGCGGCCCTTGAACTTAGATCATCTGGCTTAGAAGGACCAATACTGGGGGCTTTGTTATCTGCCAGCCCCCTCATTATAAAAAGGTGAGTTCCCAGCAACACAGAAGGTGTCGCCTGTCAAACTTGCCCACTGAGCTCAATGGGGCTGTACAGCAGCCACGAGCCAAATGCTAGGCTTGCGGTTCTGACACAGTATTTTAATGCAAAATTTCCATTTAGCTGGAAAAAAGACACATTTAGGAGGCAGCAGTATCACCTCCTGCAGTAGGAGGTTCTTAAAGGGGCATAAAATACCAGGAGTGTGCTTTAATTACAAAGTGCAGGGTTAAGGTGTGCGCTGCATACAGAGTGCAGGGTTTAGGGTGCACTACATAAATAGTGCAGGGTTCAGATGTGCACTGCATACAGAGTGCAGGGTTTATTGTGCGCTACTAGATCACTAGAAACAATAAAAAATATATGTATGTCAGAACTCTGTGAATATCAGTAGCAAAGCAACTTCATTATTATAGCATTAGAAGAAGGTGAGTTCCCGGCATAAAATACCAGGAGTATGCTTTAAATTACAGAGTGCAGGGTTAAGGTGTGCGCTGCATACAGGGTGCAGGGTTCAGATGTGCTCTGCATACAGAGTGCAGGGTTTAGGGTACGCTACATACAGAGTACAGGGTTCAGGGTGCGCTGCATACAGATTGCAGAGTTTAGGGTGCACTACATACAGAGTGCAGGGTTCAGGGTGCGCTGTATACAGAGTACAGGGTTCAGGTGTGCTCTGTATACAGAGTGCAAGGTTTAGGGTGTGCTGCATACAGAGTGCGGGGTTCAGGGTGCGCTGCATACAGAGTGCAGAGTTCAGGGTGCGCTGCATACAGATTGCAGGGTTTAGGGGTGCGCTGCATACATAGTGCAGGGTTTAGGGTGCGCTACATACAGAGTGCAGGGTTCAGGGGTGCACTGCATACATAGTGCAGGGTTTAGGGTGCGCTACATACAGAGTGCAGGGTTCAGGGTGCGCTGTATACAGAGTGCAGGGTTCAGGGGTGCGCTGCATACAGAGGGCAGGGTTCAGGGATGTGCTGCATAAAGAGTGCAGGGTTCAGGGTGTGCTGCATACAGAGTGCAGGGTTCAGGGTGCACTGCATACAGAGTGCAGGGTTTAGGGATGCTCTGCTTACAGAGTTCAGGGTTTAGGGTGCACTACATACAGAGTGCAGGGTTCAGGGTGCGCTGCATACAGAGTGCAGGGTTCAGGGGTGCGCTGCATACAGAGGGCAGGGTTCAGGGATGTGCTGCATAAAGAGTGCAGGGTTCAGGGTGTGCTGCATACAGAGTGCAGGGTTTAGGGTGCGCTACATACAGAGTGCAGGGTTCAGGGTGCACTGCATACAGAGTGCAGGGTTCAGGGTGCACTGCATACAGAGTGCAGGGTTCAGGGGTGCATTGCATACAGAGTGCAGGGTTCAGGGGTGCACTGCATACAGAGTGCAGGGTTCAGGGGTGCACTTCATACAGAGTGCAGGGTTCAGGGGTGCACTGCATACAGAGTGCAGGGTTTAGGGTGCGCTACATACAGAGTGCAGGGTTCAGGGTGCACTGCATACAGAGTGCAGGGTTCAGGGGTGCGCTGCATACAGAGTGCAGAGTTCAGGGGGGTGTTGCATACAGGGTGCAGGGTTTAGGGTGCGCTACATACAGAGCACAGGGTTCAGGGTGCACTGAATACAGAGTGCAGGGTTCAGGGGTTTTCTGCATACAGAGTGCAGAGTTAAGGGGAGCATTGCATACAGAGTGCAGGGTTTAGGGTGCGCTACATACAGAGTGCAGAGTTCAGGGGTGCACTGCATACACAGAGGGCACGGTTCATGGATGCGCTGCATACAGAGTGCAGCGTTCAGGGGTGCGCTGCATACAGAGTGCAGAGTTCAGGGGCGTTGCATACAGAGTGCAGGGTTTAGGGTGCACTACATACAGAGTGCAGGGTTCAGGGGTGCGCTGCATACAGAGGGCAGGGTTCAGGGGTGCACTGCATACAGCGTACAGGGTTCAGGGTGTGCTACATACAGAGTGCAGAGTTTAGGGGTGCGCTGCATACAGAGTGCAGAGTTCATGGGGGGTGTTGCATACAGAGTACAGGGTTTAGGGTGCGCTACATACAGAGTGCAGGGTTCAGGGGTGTGCTGCATACAGAGTCCAGGATTCCCCCAAATTGCCCCCTTTCCCAGCAGAGTGCTCTACTTCCACCCAAAAGTCCCCCTCTTTGACAGTACCTGATAGAGAACTGCGGCTGCAGAGGAGCAGAAAAGGTTGCTCAGGAGGAGAGTGTAGTGTAGCTTTGAGGCACATGGGACAATGGGCACAGACTTCAGGTGCTGTTGCTGTCAGACAAGCACTGGGTTAAACGTACCTATGCAGAGAGGCGGCAGATGGAGTACAGTTAAGATCACTCCACAGCCAAAACTAGAGTAGCAGGATCAGCAAATGTGGCTGCCGTCTCCAGCCTGCTTCTATTTAAAAATAATCCCAACTGGCTCCGACCTTTCCTGGTTAAGTGGCTGCTGGTGCTGCATTAAGTTGTGAAGGGGTACTTTCTTACATTTGCTGAGCCGATACTAACCTGACTGGGAAAAGGTCTGATTTTTACTGACATAAAAATTTTCTAATAGACATTTACTGACAGCTGTAAAAATCACAGATTTTTACAAACTGTCAGTATATTTACTGACGGTTGGCAACCCTGCTCAGGAGTGTGTATTGTGTGTATTGCACAGAGTTCATTGCTCAGGACTGTGTCTTGTGCAAGGCTCAGGAGTGTGTATCTCACAGGGTCAAGGTTCAAGAAGGCATAACACATCAAGGAGAGGGCTCAGGAGTGAATATTCTGCAGAGATCATCAGTGAATATAAAGCAGGGCTCAGGATTTGATATCACACAGGGCTCAAGCCTCAGGAGTGTGTACTGTTTAGGTGTAAAAGTAAAGTAAACTTCACAGACACGTGTAATGTCAATAGTGTCTTTTTAGGCATTTTGTTCAATAGTTCAATATCCAGGCTGTCTTAAAACAAAGTGTGAGTTTATTTTATCACACTTGGCATCAACTTGAAAATAAATACAAAGTTAAAACTTCATACAGCTTGATGTAGTAAAACAAAAGATATTAGGAATAAAAACGGTAGTAAAAGAAAGTACAGGAAAAGATTAAGGTTCGTGCTTTCTCTATTGTCATAGAGGTGTTTTGTTAGAACAGCTGTTTAGGAGTAATGCCCCGTACACACGGTCAGATTTTCCGATGGAAAATGTCCGATCGGAGCTTGTTGTCGGACATTCCGACCGTGTGTGGGCTCCATCGGACATTTTCCATCGGATTTTCCGACACACAAAGTTTGAGAGCAGGCTATAAAATTTTCCGACAACAAAATCCGATCGCGTCAATTCCGACCGTGTGTGGCCTGTTCCGACGCACAAAGTGTCACGCATGCTCAGAAGAAACAGAAGAGACGGAACAGCTCGGTCTGGTAAACTTAGCGTTCG
The DNA here is from genome assembly GCA_037952835.1 of Lithobates septentrionalis. Taxonomy (NCBI): domain Eukaryota; kingdom Metazoa; phylum Chordata; class Amphibia; order Anura; family Ranidae; genus Lithobates; species Lithobates septentrionalis. Next base: position 417,018 of record JBBDGP010000824.1, read on the forward strand.
CAATGGATACAACACTTTCGTCATGGTGCAATGTTAAAAATGGTTTAATACAGCGCACTCTCTTCTTCTTTATAATGTGAGAAGAATGAAGTAGTTTTGCTGCTCATATTCACACAGACTTCTCACAAACTTATTTCTTTATTATTTAGCGGGATTCCCTTAATATATTTAGATTTGTCACATCTGACAACATTTTTTTTGTGTTGGAATTTATTTTTTTCTTTTTAAGGCAGATAATTTTTTTTTTGGTTTGTCCTTTTTTCAAGGCTGATCTTTGTTTTATTGTATTTTTATTTTTACTCCAGAATATTTTTGTGTGTGTTTTGTGTGTCAAGTTACCACAACACCATTGATATCTTGTATTATTTAATCTGTAGGAGATTGTTTGGTGTTGTTGTCTCTTGTTAATTTCACATTGTACTTTAGAAATGTACCTGAATCCTCACCAACAAACTGTCCTTTTTGGATGAAAACACACATAGGAGAGTATAATTTTCCAAAAAAATTCCTTTATTAAGGGCTCACAACTAAACAAAGAGGGAGGCAACGCTGGAGAAACAGCAGAGATGGGTGAAGCCTTGGACCCCCAGGACAGACATCAACTATTTTCAAACAAAATTGGTGGCCTGAGGAGTCCTTATCTAAGGGAGTGCAGTCTGTTCCAGAAGTCCCAGAGATCCGGAAAGCAGCAGATGACATCTGTGTCCCCAGGCTGTGGTCATACGAGAGACTGCAGCTTTTGTCAGACCAGACTGAACCCAGGGCCATCACTCTCTGGTCTTCCTTCCACGCTTCCTTCCACGCTGTGGCTCTGGTGGTGGAGTTGTGGCAGCAGGAGGAGGAGGAGGAGGAGGATGGTCCAACTCAATCATGTCGGTCTTGGGTGTGATTTCGCCACTCACCCCCTTAGTTAGGACTTTATAAATAAGTTGCTCACACATGAGGCGTTGACCCTCCTGCATGCCCTGCAGTTTTGTGGCAGCCATGCAGGCAAAGGCCTCTTCAGGTGTGGGTAAGGCTCTGAGGGACGCAGAAGCCTCCTGAATAAGCCTGAGTGCAGAATCCTGAATGTGAGTCCCCTTCCTCGCCCTTTTGTATGGAAGGCGGAGGGGAGGAACCTGCGATTCTGTCAGGCTGTGACTTGTCCCAGGCTTCTCCTGGCTGACACATAGCCCCGCCTCCTCCTGGCTGCAACTTAGCCCCGCCTCCTCCTGGCTGCCACATTCCACAGCCTCCTCCTGGCTGAGGTCTTCCTGTGTATGAAAAAGGGACATAGATTTAGTTTTTTATTCATCAATCACACACAATTTTCACCTCCTGACTGTTGCAAATTGAATGTTAACAAATATAACAGACTATCATTCTGAGCCCAGCATTTTTCATTCTTGTCCCAATTTTGGGTGCCCACTACTGTCTAGTGATATGTAAAACACTTTTTTTTAGCAATTAGTGATCAATAATAACATCTAGTAAACATAATTTCTTTATTGACCAGAAATCTGTAGAAGAATTCTATACCTGACTCCATCAGGGCTCCTCCACTTTTTTCTGGCTGGAAGGCCGAGGTTGCACATCGGAAGCCTCAGCTGGGGTGGAAGGAAGAGTGGAAGGAAGAGTGGAGAGGGATTCCCTGACTTCAGTGTGGTCTGACAGAAATCGCAGTCTCTCATAGTACCACAGCCTGGGGACATAAACGTCATCTGCTGCAGCTCCGGACCTCTGGGAATCTGTGACCTTCTTGCGCTCCCTTAGATAAGTGCTCCTCAGGCCACCAATTTTGGCTTTTAAATAGGGGATGGTTGCTGTGGGGACCACCGGCTTCACCAACTCCAACAGTTTCTCCAGTGCTGCCTGCCTCTTTTGTTTATTGTTGTAATGGGGATGTCTCACCTGCCACAGACAGGGCAGCTCCCTGTACTTGTCTATGAACAGGGGGAGGAAGTTGTGGTCATTGAAGCCATCCATTTTCTCTGCAAGACAGAACACAAGACAAACCCTAATGTCAGGCCAAACTCTCCTAATCTTGTTACAATATAGGCTTCAATTTCGAAGCTGTATAGGCCCAAGTTTAGATCTTACCTTCGTTATCACGATCGGTGCCTCCGATGCTCCTTCCTCCGCTCACAGATCGTACGTAATACGCACGCGTGTTACGCTTTATACACACTGTGCATGCGTGTAACTCCGCCCGCCCCTGACGTTCTTTCTAGTCTATTCCCCGCCCCTTTTTGTTCTGCACAGTGGGGGAAGAGCACATGGCGGATACACAGCAGGTGCGTGCTAATTACAGGAACGAGGAGGAGGAGGAGGAAAGCCCGGATCCGGAGACGTCCCAATCCAGAAGGAGATTTAAGGCCTCAAATATGTCCTTTGGGAAGATGTTGGAGATGGTCGACATAATGAAAAGGGCCGACTATGATGGGAAGTATAGACCTTACCTCAACCCCAATGTCAGAAAGGCCAAGATCATGGCGAAAGTGGTCAAAAGTCTGCACCGGCATTTCGGGGTACGTTGATCAAAAGATCAGCTCAGGAAGCGGTGGTCGGACCTCAAATTAAAAGAACACAAGCAGTAAAAAAAGATCCGGAGAGTGCTGCAAAAAAGTAAGTAGTTGTGCTGTGTTCCTATTCTTTTTGTGTTTATTACGTTCGTGCTGCTCCATGTGCTTTTCTTACAAGTGTACATTTTAAAATGGCAACTTTCATGTTCATGGGCACATTATTCGTTCGTATCAAACATTTTTCTTTCGGCCTATAAAACACCATTGTTTTGGTCATATGCATTTGGCCACATTTTTTATGCCCTACTTGTATGAAACTAATTTGGTTGTGTAGATGGCTTTGTTACTAGAATGAAATGCAAACTAGATTCTGTGTAAGGAGAGGACACTCAGCAGCAGTTTTCACATCTGGACACTGGAGCACTAGTGTGGGACCCCAGAACACCATTTTTATTAGGGGGGCCACACAGGTGCTCCAGTGTATACTATAGGGGTGACTCCAACTGTGAAGTTTGTACCAAACAGGTAAAGTATTGCAGCTTGACAAAGGACACTGAAAATGCTACATCTTGGAACTCTGCCAAAATAGACAATTGTACCCCACTTCCAAGCAATGTTTCCTATTTATAGTTCTGCCATCAAATATCTGTGTGCTAAGTATACCATTTTTGTTTTACATAGGGGAGAAAAGACTCGGAGGACACCCCTCATCCGAGGAGACCACAGACCCCCCACCTCTGGAAGAAGGGGAAATCCCACAAACACAAGAAGACCAGGAGGAGGAAGACGTGGTGGAACTAGTCACCACAACAGGTGAATGTCTGCGACCACAGGCTCAGGTAAGAGATGGATGCCGGCATATTTTTAATACCTGTTTTTGTTTGATTTCTCTTTTTAGGTGATCGTGATGTTGTGGATCCAGATCCTTTCATATCAGAAAGTGCCCAGATCCTGATCGGGGAGATCATGGGGTGTAATTTACAATTGGAAAACCTCAAGAAAAACATCAATGATGTTATTCAAAAAAAATAAAAACATCATTGATGTTTTGGGGTGAGTTTAAAACCCCTCCAAATCCCTTTGTTTTTTTGTGTGCTACAATGTTAAAAATGTTTTAGTGATTTTTTGAAAAGCCAAATTTGCAGGATGCACACAGTGTGCCAACATGTGCTATCTGCCATCACCGGAAATCAATGGACGCGTTTTGGGGGTGCAACCCCTTCCTCAATAATAAAGTAGATGAGAGGAAGGGGTTTCTCCCCCAAAACACGTCCCTTGATCCCCCGTGATGGCAGCTAGCACATGTTGACATTGGGAAATTTGTGTGCATCTTCCAAATTTGGCTTTTCCTGGGGTGACTTCACCCCATCTGAACGCAATATTAAACACAGTTCCTAAATAATCATGTCTGATATTGCCTTCAAGTTCTCCCAAATGTGAACTTTGTAAGTTCAAGATTTGTGTCTTTCTTGTTGGTTTTACACATGCCTGTTTTATCTTAAATGGACATTTATATTTTTTATAATGCCCCCCCAAAAATTGTTATACAACAAACATGTTGGTTTGTTTTAAAAGCCTTTTCTAAATGCACATGTGATTGTGCAAGTATTAAAAAGATTGTTAATCAAGAATGTGTGGATTATTGTCTCAACGCTACAACACTTTTGTGGTGATATAATTGCTGCTTTCTGTGAAAATGGGGGTTATTTCCTAAGGGCAAATCCTCTTTGCACTACAAGTGCAGTTTCAGTGCAGTTTCAAGTGCACTTGTAGTGCAAAGTGTCTTTGCCTTTAGTAAATAACACCCAACAGTGCTTTGTAAGGTTACACAATCACGCCATTTTCAGGACTCCCCACATTTCTGTCAGGGTCAGCTAAAACAAACACAAGCAGTAAATGTCAACAAAGATTTGTTTTTTTTTTTGTTTTTATTTGATAAAGGCTTCACAAATTTGCTGGCATATTGATGGCCCCCCTACCCGCAAAGAACTCAAGGTATCTTAACCGGACAACACGGGCACTCAGGGCACTTAGGGCAAGCCAGGACGGCCACTTTCAAGCGCCGTCAGGGTTGTTTCATTTAGAATTCCGGCCTCAGGCCCAACTGAGCCAGCATAGTTGGCAGAATGTTGGCGTAAAAAGTTATGTAGAACACAGCACGCCAGGATTATATGATTAAGTTTATACTCCGCCATATGGATGGGTGTCAGAAATAGGCGGAACCGGCTGGCCAGGATTCCAAATGTGTTCTCCACCACTCTTCTGGCTCTGGCCAGCCGGTAATTAAAAACCCTCTGTTCCGGGGTGAGGGTCCTCATCGGGAATGGCCGCATAAGATGGTCCCCCAGCGCAAATGCTTCATCCGCAACGAAGACGAATGGGAGTCCTTCCACATTCTCTTCTGGAGGTGGCAAGTCCAAGCTGCCATTCTGGAGACGCCTGTAAAACTCCGTCTGGGCGATGACTCCACCATCGGACATCCGGCCATTCTTTCCGACGTCCACATACAGGAAGTCGTATTTAGCCGACACCACCGCCAACATCACAATACTATTGAACCCCTTGTAATTATAATAGTACGACCCCGAGTTGGGTGGTGGGATGATGTGGACATGTTTCCCATCAATTGCCCCTCCGCAGTTAGGAAAGTCCCACCGCTGGGCAAAGTGGGGGGCCACAGTCTGCCATTCCTGTGGCGTGGAAGGAAACTGTTGAGGAAAAAAAAAACTTAGTATTTTTGCACATAAACATATAAAGCAGATTAAACACAAACATTCTTGGCCAACATCCAGATAACATTTCTTAAGGGGAATTTTACAACAACAAAGTATAAGGTACACCTATCATATTCCCCCCCTCTCATGGGCCATTGATAACATTATAGGGGGGGGAATCTTGGACAGGTAACACTCTTCACTTCATTGAGAGATGAATGCCTAAATACAGGGTATTACTTGGAACAGCCCCTCCTTAGTTACACTATTGGCAGCCCACTGGACAGGTAAGAAGTGTCATAATACAAAGATATAAATACACATTGTACACATTTGAGCACATTTGGACATTCTGCTATTACCTATCAAGATAATAATAGTATACAAAAACTTTAAACAGTACCATTTGAAAGCATACAGGCAGGCCCTTGCACTACATGCTTTGGGGAATTCATCCATACATCTGACCACAAAAGAGATGGGTATAGTGTGTATGGGTTTGGCAAAGTCAGCAGATAGATGATTGAGGATAGATAAGATAGAGATGAGATAGATAGGAATCAGTTGACTTAGCAGTTGGGGGGAGGGAGGGTTAAAAATGATCTGGGGACACTACAAAAAAAAGCCTCTGGCACTCTGCCTGAATTTAAAGCACAAATCAGATTTCGATACATTTTAGGGTGTGTTTGGGGTAAAGCACTACTATGGAGCTGATAAAATACATTGTTAAGTGACTACATGAGGTGAATATAGGGCAGGAGACCATGCCGGGGAGGTAAGTGAAGGCAAATATGTATGAAGGACTAAAAAAATAATTACATAAAAATCCAGCATGCATGAGGACAAAGGGGACATTCACAGCATATTACAATGATGGTAATTAGGGAATGAGGAAAGAAATACAATATATTAGCAAACATTAAATACAATAAAATGTGATATTAAAGGATAAAAATCTTACTTCTGCAGGACCTGGATGATGGCAGAACAGGTCTCTAGGATAATGATCCCCATAGCCTTGGGGGAGATGCCCGTCGAGAACTTCAAGTCCTGCAGGCTTCTCCCTGTCACCAAGTACCACAGGGTAGCGACAAACCTCTGCTCCGGAGTGATGGCTTGCCTCATGCAGGTATCCTGCCTGCTGAAATAGGGGGTCAGCGAAGCCAACAAACGGTGAAATACGGGGTCCGTCATCCGGAGAAAGTTCCTGAAATAATCAGGATTATTCTCACGGATCTCACGGAGCAAAGGCATATGAGAGAACTGGTCACGCTGGAGCAACCAATTCTGGTCCATGAACTCCTCCCCACCCTGTTCATGGACTGGACTTGTGTCAAGGTCAGGACCCCAACACCAAGCCCCCACACAGCACGAACTCTACGAGGAGTACGTATAGGCAACATGGCTAGAATACGGTCGGCTGCTCAGAACGCAGTAACAGAACGCACTGAAGAACAGCAAGGCCTGTGAAGAGCGACCTGAAAAACAGTAACGAATGAACAAGAACACAATGACAAGTCAAGGGTACTCGCTGCACGCACTGAAGAGCAGATACAAACCCACAAGCACAAACTGAACTGCAGAAAACGATCTGAAAGCCACGAGTCTGAAAAAGCGCGAATCGTCTCTCACCAAACTTTTACTAACACGAGATTAGCAAAAGGAGCCCAAAGGGTGCCACGCTTGGTTCTGAACTGCCCTTTTCTAGTCTCGTCGTACATGGTGTACGTGACCGCGTGGTTGGCTATCGGAAATCACAACAACTTTGTGCGACCGTGTGTACGCAAAACAAGTTTGAGCCAACATCCGTCGGAAAAAATCAGAGGATTTTGTTGTCGGAATGTCCGATCAATGTCCGACCGTGTGTACGGGGCATTAGGCTGAATATAGGCCTAAAGTATACAAAATGTCTTCTTCAGTGTATGAAAGGGTGTATAATGAAAGTGTCTCCTTCTGTGTGTGTGTGTGAAGAAGAAGTGTGTCCTAAGCCTTGTGTAACACTGTTTTTTATACTATTTCAAATCTACAAGTCAGCACAATGCAGCTATATCCATATATAGTTTGAGCTAAAGGTGAAATGATCATATTAGTAGTTATTCTAAATATTCACTTTACTAATAGCTGACACATCTTTTAAACTTCTTTGATTGACGGAAACACATAACAGTATTCTATAAAAAAAACCTGTAGTGTTGACCTTCTGCTAAATGGCCACTTCTTGTAATGGATACATTCTTTAAGTAACAGAAATTCAGTTCTGTACCAAAACTTACAAATGCATAATAAAATATAATTGAATTTACAGTATATATATATTATTTCACACAAATTCTAACTAGCTAACTAATTTAGTAACTATATCAAATAACTAACTATATTATGGATAATCTATGATTTACTTTGTAAAAGATCTCTTCAAGCATTTTTGCTCAATTCTATGACACATTACTCTATGTGTATTCTAATCTGTGAAACCACTGACCTACTGAGCTTAAGTCATAAACTCTGGACATGGAGAACAATTGGTACAAAAATGACGTTCACACACCTATTTCAAGATCTGTCTTATGCTGAGCTAAGTGAGCTTTTTCAAAGTCAAAGCTTAAATGGGGACACAAATAGCATAAATACAGATCTTGGTTATAAAGCCAAATTAATACAATTATTCTACAATCCCCCCTGAATATAATTTATTATATTACCTAAATCATGCACACTCCATTTATGGCCCTTTCATACACCTTTTGAATCAGTTGTTCCAGATGTACCACAGCTATTCATTGGATGAGATAAATCAGAAGTAATTCTACGACTAAAAATACATAATTTCTTCACCTTTTTTCATTTCTTCCTTAATTAATTTATAAAATTGTTTCATTCTAACCATAATACAGATTTGAAATAAAATACATAATATCATGGACTTACCCACCCACTTACGGACATACGTTGCCGTTTCTTCAGATCTGTAAAGCTCCCTGAGGACCACGCACACTCTCCCAACATACAGGCTCACCAGCAAAGGAATCCTTCTGAAATGATGATCCTGCTCCACAGATTCTTACAGAAACCAATGTATTCTACCCCTAACACATGTCAGCAAGCCGAATCCAACACAAATGGGACAGCGACTGACAGATTAACTGGCTACCCTGCGATTCAGCTATGCCCTTACCCCACCCCCAGCTTGAGATCAGCTTGTGGACAACAACATTGCACAGATCTCCCCCAACCTAAGCTTGGCACTCCCCTGTTTTAATCAAAACCTCCTGGGACCCTCTACTTCCTACCCCCCTCCTACCTTTTCCCTCCCACTCCAGATCCACCCCCCTCTCCTTCCCTCCCCTTCCCCCCCATACCCAGGTTTCTTATTTAGGACCAAAGGAGATGTGCCACCATTATAGAACAAGTCTATGATACGGGTATACATAAGGTATACACCCAGCTACATCTCACTTTGTTTTTGTTCGTACCTGTTTTTTTTCTTTTTACTACTTTTTATTATTAAGTTCTCAATTGCTGCATATACCTGTAAAGGGGAGGTCCGTCCCACATGGAGACTACTCCTCTTTCTGAACACCACCCTGATGCACAACTTTTGGTCAGCTCATGGACCGAAACCTCTCTGAATCCTCATTCCCCCTCCCCAAGGCCAACTTACTTCTTCAAAACACTTCAAGCTTGCCTTCAAGAAAATGCTCCCCCCCCCCCACGCTCCTAGTGCTTTCAAAACTCTCCAAGGCAAAATACTAACCTCGCCTATTGAAGACAAGACGTACTATTTCAACGAGTGCAAATTACTTAAATATGTTTACTTGTAGCATGTTTATACAGTTTTTCCTATTTCAAATTGTTTGTTCTCATAGTTGTTAACTTTCCAAGTCCATCATCACAGAGCATTATTTACCTGTAAGCCTAAAGCTTACTGTTTATAATGTTGACTACTTGTTATATCACAACACCGGTCTGAGATCCTTAACTGACTCCCACTTCACAAACTAGAGACCTTTGATGACCACCTGTGGGCCAGATGTTTTATAGACCTATATACGGACACCTCCCACTCCTCCACACAACGGGATAGTGACTACTACCGTTGGCCCATATCGAACCACACAACATTCACCAGGGTAAGGTAGCTGGTCTACACATACCTCCAGTTACTACACCTTCTTCCCCATGAACAACCCCCGCCCTACTAACCCCTTTCTCTCAGGTTCATCTTCTTTTTCCTACCCCCTCCCCTTATTCTCCCCTACCCCCCCTTTTTTATTTTTTATTTTTTTTCTCCTTATCTGTCTCACCTCCTCCAGTCTCCACCGTAGCGTTCCATGCCCTAATGCCTGAGAAGAGCTCAAGGGCTCCCAACCCCTCTCAGGTCCCATCCGTTCACATCAGCCATGCATTTAAAAGGCTGGTCTACCACATGCCTAACCCAATAACCCTACAAAGCCCAGACACCATGGCCACCCCTAACTCCAACATGAAACACGCCACACTTAAAGTGGTTTCACAAAACGTTAAAGGGCTAAACACCCCTGGAAAGCAAAGCCAAATCTTAAACATGATGCATAAATTGAGCGGATGTGGTGTTTCTTCAAGAAACTCACTTTTGCATGAATAATATCCCTAAACTTACGAACCATATGTACCCAACATTCTTCCATGCCACCAATTCACTAGCCAAAATGAAGGGAGTCTCGATATTGCTTTCTAAAAACCTTCACTGGCAACTGACAGAATCCCTCATAGACCCTGACGGTCGTTACCCATTCTTAAAGGGCATCTTACACAATCAGACGGTTACCTTAGCCAATATATATAGCCCCAACACTGCTCGAGTCAGCTTCTTTAGATCTATAGCAACCCTCCTTGCTGGCTTCCAATTGGGGATTATGATCCTTGGGGGCGATTTCAATGTGGCACTACACCCCCTCCTAGACTCATTGTCCGGATCCACAACCTTGCCATATAGAGCACTAAGGCAAATTAAAACACAAATACAAGAACTCATCATACACGACTCATGGCGCACCTTACACCCGAACGAGAAAACTACACTTTCTTTTCTGCACCCCATAATAAGTATTCCAGGTTAGATTACCTCTTTCTCTCCCAAAAAGATCTCCCTTTCTTAAAATCCGCTACCATTGAACCTTTACTCTTCTCGGATCACCACCCGATTACCCTCTCCCTAACACTCCCAGAAAGAAACCTGGTCACGAATATCTGGCGACTGGATTCTTCACTACTTACATCAGAGTGTGATATTAACCACATCCACACTAGCCTATGTAATTACTTTCAGGAGAATGACATTCCTAAAACAGCACCACTTACCCTTTGGGAGGCACACAAGTGTGTCATCCGAGGGAAATTCTTAACACTAAAAGCCAGTCAGAAAAAAGCACAGCAGGCAACAATACTAGAACTAATGAAAAAAATAAGGAGATTAGAATTAGCCCACAAAGAGTCACAAACACAAGAAACCTACATGGAACTCACACAAACTAGGAAGCTACTCCTAGAAATATTTGACTGCAAAATCCGACGCAAATATACACTAAATCAAAAAATCTTTTACGAACAGGGGAACAAGTGTGGGAGATTACTGGCCAGAGCTATCCAAACTAAGCACCAACGTCCACATTAGGGATGAGCCGAACACCCCCCGGTTCGGTTGGCACCAGAACCTGCGAACGGACCGAAAGTTCGCACGAACGTTAGAACCCCATTGACGTCTATGGGACTCGAACGTTCAAAATCAAAAGTGTTCATTTTAAAGGCTAATTTGCATGGTATTGTCCTAAAAAGGGTTTGGGGACCCGGGTCCTACCCCAGGGGACATGTATCAATGCAAAAAAAACTTTTAAAAACGGCCGTTTTTTTGGGAGCAGTGATTTTAATGATGCTTAAAGTAAAAAAAAAAAAAGTGAAATATTCCTTTAACCACTTGCCAACCGCCCTATAGCCAAATGACGGCTGCAGGGCGGCTGGATAACTCTGGGATCACGTCATATGACGTGATTCCAGAAAACTGCTCCCGCGCACCCCCTGGGGCGCGCACACGGGAACATCCGTGACCGCGGCCGCTTACCATGTGATCGCTCCGTCAAATGACGGAGCGATCACATGTAAACAAACCGGCGTCATGTCATGACGCTGGTTCCTCCCTCCCCTCTCTGTACCGATCGGTACAGAGGGGGAGGGATCGGATGTGAGCCGCGCTGTGGGCTGGATGTGTAGTGCCCACAGCGCAGCTCAGTGACATGTCCAGTCACATCCATCCATCCCTCCATGCTCAGCCACCCCCCCCCCCCCTATGCTCTGCAATGACCCTGTGCAACCCTGTGCAATACTCTGCAACCCTGTGCAATACTCTGCAACCCTGTGAAATATTCTGCAACCCTGTGCAATACTCTGCAACCCTGTGCAATACTCTGCAACCCTGTGAAATATTCTGCAACCCTGTGCAATACTCTGCAACCCTGTGCAACCCTGTGCAATACTCTGCAACCCTGTGAAATACTCTGCAACCCTGTGAAATACTCTGCAACCCTGTGAAATACTCTGCAACCCTGTGCAAACCTGTGCAATACTCTGCAACCCTGTGCAATACTCTGCAACCCTGTGCAACCCTGTGCAATACTCTGCAACCCTGTGCAACCCTGTGCAATACTCTGCAACCCTGTGCAATACTCTGCAACCCTGTGCAACCCTGTGCAATACTCTGCAACCCTGTGCAATACTCTGCAACCCTGTGCAATACTCTGCAACCCTGTGCAACCCTGTGCAATACTCTGCAACCCTGTGCAATACTATGCAACCCTGTGCAATACTCTGCAACCCTGTGCAATACTCTGCAATGATCCTGTGCAACCCTGTGCCATACTCCGCCATACTCCGCCATACCCCGCCATACTCCGCCATGCCCCGCCATACTCCGCCATGCCCCGCCATGCCCCGCCATACTCCACCATACCCCACCATGCCCCGCCATACTCCGCCATGCCCCGCCATACCCCGCCATACTCCGCCATGCCCCGCCATACTCCGCCATACTTTGCCATGCTCAGCCATACTCGGCCATGCTCGGCTGTACTCGGCCTCTGTATGTGGCCAGGCTGTGGAAGTCTCACACATGTGGTATCGCCGTACTCAGGAGGAGCAGGAGAATCTATTTTGGGGGGTCATTTTTGGTATGTCGTCATACGACGTCCTTGACTTGCGGGGATATCTGAATGATGGGTGCAGCTACAGGCATCATTCAGATATCATCTTTTTCAGCCGGCGATTCCCTACACCATAAGAACGATCATAGCGGCTGTTCCACTGCTTGATCATTCTTACGGGAGGCGAGAGGGGACCCCCCCCCCTCTCGCCGCCCTCAGGTGCTTCTACCGACTCACCGCTATGATCGAAGCCAGGATCATTTTTTTATTTTTTTATTTCAGGCTTCCCAGCCTAGAGGTGAGATGTGGGGTCTTATTGACCCCATATCTCACTGTAGAGAGGACCTGTCATGCCATATTCCTATTACAGGGGATGTTTACATTCCTTGTAATAGAAATAAAAGTGATCAAAAAATTTATTTTTTGGAAAAAAGCCTCAAACTAAAATTAAATAAAGTAAAATGAACAATAAAAAAAAAAAAATAAATAAAAATTCCCCGTGTCCCCGTGTGCTCGCAGTCAGAAGCGAACGCATACGTAAGTTGCGCCCACATATGAAAATGGTGTTCAAACCACATGTGAGGTATCGCTGCGATCGGTAGAGCGAGAGCAATAATTTTGGCCCTAGACCTCCTCTCCTCGTCTCCTATGGGGATTTTTAAGTAGCGAAGTTTGGCGCCATTCCACGAGCGTGTGCAATTTTGAAGGGTGACATGTTAGGTATCTATTTACTCGGCATAACTTCATTATTCACATTATGTAAAAACATTGGGCTAACTTTACTGTTTTGTTTTTTTTGAAAGCACAAAACTGTTTTTTTTTTCAAACAAAACGTGTTTGAAAAATTGCTGCGCAAATACAGTGCGAGATAAAAAGTTGAAACAACCGCCATTGTATTCTCTAGGGTCTTTGCTAAAAAAATATATATTATGTTTTGAGTTTCTATGTAATTTTCTAGCAAATAAATTATGATTTTTACATGTAGGAGAGAAATGTCAGAATTGAGTTGGGTGCTCCAGAACACCTGAAGGTGCTCCCCTGCATGTTGGGCCTCTGTATGTGGCCACGCTGTGTAAAAGTCTCACACACGTGGTATCGCCATACTCGGGAGTAATAGCAGAATGTGTTTTGGGGTGTAATTTGTGGTATGCATATGCGGTGTGTGAGAAATAACCTGCTAATATGACAATTTTGTGAAAAAAAAAAAAAAGAAAAAAAAATCTTGATTTTGCAAAGAATTGTGGGAAAAAATGACAACTTCAAAAAACTCATCATGCATCTTTCTAAATACCGTGGAATGTCTTCTTTCCAAAAAGGGGTCATTTGGGGGGTATTTGTACTTTTCTGGCATGTTAGGGTCTCAAGAAATGAGATAGGCCGTCAGTACTTCAGGTGTGATCAATTTTCAGAGATTGGAACCATAGCGTGTGGACTCTATAACTTTCACAAAGACCAAATAATATTCACTAATTTGGGTTATTTTTACCAAAGATATGTAGCGGTATAAATTTTGGCCAAAATATATGAAGAAAAAATTACTAATTTGCAAAATTTTATAACAGAAACGAAGAAAAATGCATTTTTTTACAGAATTTTCGGTCTTTTTTCTTTTATAGCGCAAAAAATAAAGAACCCAGGGGTGATTAAATACCACCAAAAGAAAGATCTATTTGTGTGAAAAAAAGGACAAAAAATTCATTTGGGTACAGTGTTGCATGACTGAGTAATTGTCATTCAAAGTGTGAGAGCACCGAAAGCTGAAAATTGGTCTGGTTAGGAAGGGGGTTTAAGTGCCCAGTGGTCAAGTGGTTAAATATCGTACCTGGGGGGTGTCTATAGTATGCCTGTAAAGTGACGCGTGTTTCCCGTGTTTAGAACAGTCCCTGCACCAAATGTCATTTTTAAAGGAAAAAAATCTCATTTAAAACTGCTTGCGGGTTTTATGTAATGTCGAGTCCCTGCACCAAATGTCATTTTTAAAGGAAAAAAATCTCATTTAAAACTGCTTGCGGGTTTTATGTAATGTCGGGTCCTGGCAATATGGATGAAAATCAGTAAGACAAACGGCATGGGTATCCCCCAGTCCATTACTAGGCCCTTTGGGTCTTGTATAAATATTAAGGGGAACCCCTCACCCAAATTAAAATAAGGAAAGGTGTGGGGCCACCAGGCCCTATATACTCTGAACAGCAGTATACAGGCGGTGCAAACAAGACAGGGACTGTAGGTTTGTTGTTAAGTAGAATCTGTTTGTAATTTTGAACGGGTACATTTTTAACGTGTTTAGCTCCAGCCAAAAAATCTTTTTTAAGCTTTTTGGAAAACATAGGGAAGGGTTATCACCCCTGTGACATTTGTTTTGCTGTCTTTCCTCCTCTTCAGAAGATTTCACCTCACTTTTTGTCCCAATGAAAAATGTTTTTAGAAAATTTGGGTTTTTTTGTGGAACAAGGATTGGAAAGCATCAGTGTAAAGGAGAAATGTTTTTCCCATATTAACTCTTACAGGAGAGATTTTCCCTTCCTAGGGGTAGATTTCATCTCACTTCCTGTTGTCTCCTTCCGTTTGCAAGTAGGAGTCGTTTGTAAGTTGGATGTTTGAAAGTAGGGGCCTGCCCTATATACTCAGCAGAAATTTGGGCCTTAGGTGTTGCTGTGGCCACAACACTGTAAGCCCTCACAGGGCCCTGCTGTGAAATATTAGATCAAGAATTGTAATTACATGCCCCTGTTGAACAGGAGCTGAAAAATTAGGCCTTAGGCACTGGTGCTGGTGCCACAACACTGCAACCCCTCACAGACACTCTAGTTGGAATGCAGGAATGAGCCCTGCTGCAAAATATTGCATCAAAAATTGTAATTACACGCCCCTGTTAAACAAGGGCTGAAAAATTGGGCCTTAGGCACTGGTGCTGGTGCCACAACACTGCAACCCCTCACAGACACTCTAGTTGGAACGCAGGAACGAGCCCTGCTGCAAAGTATTGCATCAAAAATTGTAATTACACGCCCCTGTTAAACAGGGGCAGAAAAAATGGGCCTTAGGCACTGGTGCTGGTGCCACAACACTGCAACCCCTCACAGACACTCTAGCTGGAATGCAGGAACGAGCCCTGCTGCAAAGTATTGCATCAAAAATTGTAATTACACGCCCCTGTTAGACAGGGGCAGAAAAATTGGGCCTTAGGCACTGGTGCTGGTGCCACAACACTGTAACCCCTCACAGACACTCTAGTTGGAATGCAGGAACGAGCCCTGCTGCAAAGTATTACATCAAAAATTGTAATTACACGCCCCTGTTAAACAGGGGCTGAAAAATTGTGCCTTAGGCACTGGTGGTGGCGCCCAGAACCAAAAATGTTCTTACAAGCTATCAGCGTGATGATTGAGGAGGAAGAGGATAATTACTCAGGGATAGTCACTCAGCATCAGCATAGGCAGTCTTTGAAGGGATCTGAGATTTCAAAAAAAATTATTCGGTTACATCAGCATCAGGTGCTTGGTAGCTGGTGGTGATCCAAGACTGATTCATTTTTATGAAGGTCAGTTGATCGACCGAGTCGGTGGACAGACGCACCCTGTGATCGGTTACCACGCCTCCAGCAGCACTGAATGTGCGTTCCAAAAGAACGCTGGATGCAGGACAGGCCAGTAGCTCAATTGCATACTGTGCAAGCTTTGGCCAGTGATCCATCCTCAAGACCCAGTAACCCAGAGGATTTTCGGTGGGAAAGGTGTCCAAGTCTGATCTTGCCCCTAGGTATTCCTGCACCATGTAAAACAGACGCTGGCGATGGTTGCTGGAACCGATCATACCTTGGAGCTGCGGACCAAAAAATTGTCTGAACGCATCGGTCAGACGGCCACCTTCTCCACCGCTCCTTCTTTGACTGACCGAAGCCTCAGCAACACGTTGTCCAGAAACAGGAGTTTGTAACCTCCCAGTCTCTGGGAACGCGTTGCACAGACCTTTCTGCAAGGCCTCCCAAAGATGTTTCATCCTCTGCTCCCTCTGCGATGGCAAGATAAGGTCCGCAACCTTACCCTTGTAACATGGATCAAGGAGGGTTGCCAGTCAATATTGGTCCTTCTCCTTGATACCACGAATACGAGGATCCTTACGCAGGCTTTGCAGGATCAGGGAGGCCATGCAGCGTAGGTTTGCTGAGGCATTCGGTCTGGAGTCCTCTGGGTCACTAAGGACGACATGGTCCGCAGCCACCTCCTCCCAGCCACGTACAAGTCCATGTGTTTCTTGGGACTGATCCCTTAAAGACTGCTGCTGATGCTGAGTGCCAGGCTCCACCTCCATACTGACACAATCTTCCTCCTCCTCCTCCTCCTTGTCCTCTTCCTGTGTGATCGGCGGGCACGCAGGAACACTGTCTGGATAAAGGGGGCCTTGAGAGCTAAGGAAGTCCTCCTCTTCCTGCCTCTGTTCTGCCTCAAGTGCCCTGTCCCTTATTCCACGCAGCGTGTGCTCCAACAGGTGGACAAGTGGGACAGTGCCACTGATGCATGCACTGTCACCATCCTCGTGGCCTCCTCAAATGGTGACAGGACAGTGCATGCATCCCTGATCATGGCCCACTGGCGTGGGGAAAAAAACCAAGCTCCCCTGACCCTGTCCTGGTGCCATAGTTGCACAGATACTCATTGATGGCCCTCTGTTGCGTGTGCAGCCGCTGCAGCATGGCCAACGTTGAGTTCCACCTGGTGGGCATGTCACAGATTAGGCGGTTCTTGGGCAGGTTAAACTCCTTTTGGAGGTCCGTCAGCCGAGCACTGGCATTATATGACCGGCGGAAATGCACACAGACTTTCCTGGCCTGCCTCAGGACATCCTGTAAGCCCGGATACCTGCCCAAGAACCGCTGCACCACCAAGTTAAGGACGTGAGCCAAACAGGGCACATGGGTCATTTGTCCCTGCCGGAGGGCAGAGAGGAGGTTGGTGCCATTGTCGCAAACCACCAGTCCTGCCTTAAGTTGGCGTGGTGTCAACCACCTCTGAAACTGCCCCTGCAGAGCTGACAGAACCTCTGCCCCAGTGTGGCTCCTGTCCCCCAAGCACACCAGCTCAAGCACCGTATGGCATCTTTTGGCCTGCGTACTTGCGTAGCCCCTTGAACGACTACGGAGCACCGCTGGTTCCGAGGAAGAGGCCATGGAGGAAGAAGAAGAGGAGGGGGTGGAGGAGAGAGGTGTGTCACAATCATTAGCATTTTGGAGGCGTGGTGGCGGAACAACCTCCAACACTACTGCACCTTGTCCTGCATCCTTCCCAGCTGCCAACAGAGTCACCCAATGCGCCGTGAAACTTAGGTAACGTCCCTGTCCATGCCTGCTGGACCATGAGTCAGCTGTAATATGCACCTTACCGCTGACCGCCCTGTCCAGCGAGGCATGGACATTGCCTTCCACATGCCGGTAGAGAGCCGGAATCGCCTTCCGTGAGAAAAAGTGGCATTTGGGTACCTGCCACTGAGGAACCGCACATTCCACAAACTCACGGAAGGGGGCAGAGTATACCAACTGAAAAGGCAGCAGTTTAAGTGCTAGCAATTTTGCCAAGCTAGCATTCAACCGCTGGGCATGTGGATGGCTGGGAGCAAACTTCTTTCGGCGGTGCAGCAGCTGGGGCAGGGAAATTTGCCTGGTACAATCTGACGTCGGTGTACCAAAAGCAGATTGCCCACAAGTACTTGGCTGTGACACACCTAATTCTACACCTTCATTCCTCTCAGTGCAGGTCTCAGAGAGGACTGAAGGTCTAGTGGGGTTGGGGCAAGGAGAGGTCCTCTTTGTTCTTTGGTGTGGGTCTTTTAGATACGCTTGCCAACGAACTGCATGGCAGGTCAACATATGTCTGGTCAAGCATGTGGTACCCAAGCGGGAGATGTTTTGGCCACGTGAGATACGCTTGAGACATATGTTGCAAATAGCAGCGGTGCGATCTGATGCACTCGTCTCAAAAAAGGCCCACACCAAAGAACTTTTTGAATAACGCGCAGAGACTGCAGCGCCCTGCACAAGTGGAGCTTTGGGGTGTGATGCAGTCAATGTGCTGCCCTTAGGCTGGCCCCTGGAGGGCATCCTGCCTCGTTGGTGATGTGCCGCCTCCTCCTCCTCCTCTCTCCTATCAGGCACCCACGTTGAGTCAGTGACCTCATCACCCCCTCCCTCCTCATCACTGGAGCAAACCTGGCAGTATGCTGCAGCAGGGGGAGCATGACTGCCAGATTGCTGTCCTTCTTGGGCACCCCCTCTGTCCGTGCTCATGTTACTGCCTTCATCGAGCTCAGTATCATCATCAGAGCCTTCCAAACGCTGGGCATCCTCCTGGAGCATGTACCCAACACTGTGGTCAAACAGTTCGAGGGACTCCTCAGGAGGACATGGTGGAGCTAGGGAAGGAGTCACTGATGACATTGAGCCGAGGGAAGAGGCCGCTGCTTTGCCAGACAAAGCACCCTGGGCATGGGTGAGAGAGGATGAGGAGGATGAGGACGGCTTGGTCATCCACTCGACCAAGTCTTCCGCATGTTGCGGCTCAACACGGCCAGCTGCCGAAAAAAAGGCCAAGCGTGTCCCATGGCCACGTGCTGATGAGGATGCACCGTCTCCACGACCAGCACTAGACACAGAGCCTGCTTGCCCTCTCTTATTGGCTTGTGACTGTCTGCCTTCTTGGCCTTCCAGACATACTAATGGCCTGTAGCTGCACTAAGCTGGGATATATATATATATATATATATATATATATATATATATATATATACATGTACTGATACTGCAGCTAGCAAAATCAACTGCCTGCCTGTAGTATGAGAACACCACCAACCTTCTACATGTAGCTTTAGCTGAACATTGTGAGGTGGACGCACCCCACTAACTTGTAGGTTTAGCTGAACACTGTGAGCAGGACGCACTGCACTAACTGTAAATAGTCTAGCTGCCTGACCGTGGTACTAATAGGATCAAAAGAACACCAGTAATTTTCTTCAGGTAGCTGTAAATACTGTAACAAGACAAGCCTGCCTGTCAGTAGGAAGATAACAGGAACGGATCTAGCTGAACACTGTGAGCAGGACACACTGCACTAAATGTAAATAGTCTAGCTGCCGGACTGTGGTACTAATAGGATCAAAAGAACACCAGTAATTTTCTTCAGGTAGCTTTATATACTGTAACAAGACAAGCCTGCCTGTCAGTAGGAAGATAACAGGAACGGATCTAGCTGAACACTGTGAGCAGGACGCACTGCACTAAATGTAAATAGTCTAGCTGCCTGAATGTGGTACTAATAGGATCAAAAGAACACCAGTAATTTTCTTCAGGTAGCTTTATATACTGTAACAAGACAAGCCTGCCTGTCAGTAGGAAGATAACAGGAACGGATCTAGCTGAACACTGTGAGCAGGACGCACTGCACTAAATGTAAATAGTCTAGAAGATAACAGGAACGGATCTAGCTAAACTGAATACAGTGTATATATATATATATAGTCAACACCTGGGATGCATATATATACACAATACACTTTAAGTGCAGCTAACTGACTGACTGTGCTGCCTAATCTAGCTAACTCAACTCTGTTCAGGCGGCGCTGTGATTGGCCAAGCATGCGGGTCATAGTGCATGCTTGGCCAATCATCAGCAAGCAATGCACTGCGATGCCGCAGTGAATTATGGGCCGTGACGCGCCACACGAATTTGGCGCGAACGGCCCATATCGTTCGCAATTCGGCGAATGACCGAACAGCCAATGTTCAAGTCGAACATGGGTTCGACTTGAACACGAAGCTCATCCCTAGTCCACATCATAAAAGATTCCCTAGGAAAGTCAAGTTTGGCTACGGCCGACATAGCATCTCAGTTTGAGCGATTTTATACGGAACTTTACAACTTACCCCACCAACCCGAAGCTCCTACAGGCCAAAATCCAAGAAAAGCCCTCATTAAACATTTCCTAAAGAAGTTTAACCCCGAACCCATCTCCCAGGAAGATGCCCGCTAGTTAGACAACCCCATATCCGAGGAAGAGCTCAAGAGAGCGATTAAGCAACTTAAAACGGGCAAGAGCCCTGGCCCGGACTGCTTCTCAGCATCCTATTTTAAAACATTCGCAGACACCTTCACAGCCCCATTCCTAAAGGCCTTAAATTCCCTCACCTCATCAACCCTACCTTTCCACAGATTACTGGAGGAGCACATCACGGTTATACCAAAAAAGGGGAAGAACGCCACGTCAGTCGCCAGTTATAGACCAATCTCCCTACTTATTGTAGATATTAAATTATTTGCCAAAATTTTAGCCAACTGCCTCTTACCCCTCCTACCTTCAATAATAGGGAAAGACCAAGTAGGATTTGTCCCAGGTAGAGAAGCCAGGGACAATATCATTAAAGCAATTAATCTACACCATTGGCTATTCACTCAGAAACAAGAAGGCTTCTTTCTATCGCTGGATGCGGAGAAGGCGTTTGACAGGCTGGCCTGGGACTATCTGGGGGCTGTTTTGCGCCACCTAGGGACTACAAAATCGAATGTTTAACTTTATCATATCCTTATACACTACACCAACGGCAAAAGTCAGAGTTAACGGCCACCTGTCAAACGCCTTCTCCGTCCGAAATGGAAGGAGACAAGGATGCCCACTGTCCCCAATCCTTTTTATTTTAACTTTAGAACCCCTCCTATGTTGCCTACGATCAAACGAAAACATAAAGGGTATACCCATAGAAGAACGCACTTACAAGCTAGTGGCTTTTGCGGATGAAATCCTGGTATTCTTAAGTGACCCACTAACCTCGATCCCCAACCTTCTAATCCCACGCCCTTAACATATCCCTCCCGAAAGACTTAGTCACACAATGCCAAAGCAATTTCCCTTTCATGTGGAAACAAGATGCAATCACGTTATTGGGAACCCAATTGACCACACATCTACCAGACTTTTACACAAGAAACTTCATACCACTAATTCGCACTATTTCAGACGACCTGCGTAAATGGGGTAAACCCCATTTCTCATGGTTTGGTCTTGCAGCCATCTTGAAGATGAATATCCTCCCCCATATTCTATACTTACTGCAAACAATCCCTATCAAGCTCCCCTCAGCTTTTTTCCAGACATTTAAACGACTATGTGTAAAGTTTTTATGGAAACACAAATGCCCAAGAAAAAGTTTCGACCAACTCTCGAAACCTAAAACTAAAGGGGAAATCGGTATCCCGGACCTTCAAAATTATTCCCGAGCATGCCACCTGGGGAGAATTGTCTACTCGACAGTACACGAGAGTGTTAAAGACTGGGTGGGGCTAGAGGACTCTTTCTCGCACTTGCCAATCAAAACTATCCCTTGGATCCTCCCCTGCCACATCCAACCCTAGAATCTTAAAAGAACATCCCTTTATCGATGACACCCTGAGTAGCTTTAGAGAGGTGTGTAAGAAATTCCAACTTTCCTCAAATCCGGGGCCCCTCACACTTATTCGACTTAATCTGGCTTTTGCTCTTGGGATGTCCAACCAATTCCTGGCGGGCACATGGCCACACGAGGACATACTAGCTCATCACTTCTTTCAAGATGGTAATTTCCTAGACCGTAACTCACTCCCAACAGATTTGAACAACAATCCCTTCCCCTACTGGACTTATTTCCAGATACGCCACTTCCTTAAAACAGCGAACTGAGATTAATCCGTATCTCAAGCCCTAACCTCATTTGAAAACCTCTGCTCCCAATCTACACTGCAGCAACACATGATTTCTAACATCCATTCCATGCTCTTTGCATCGGTCTTCCTTAAAGCCGGGAAAGCTTGCCAGACATGGGAAAGGGAATTACAAATAGATCTATCCAAGGAGAACTGGGAACGCATTTTCACAATAGCACACAAAGGCTCACTCAATGTTGCGACACAAGAGAACAATTACAAAACCCTATCTCGGAGGTACCGAACACCTGAACTACTCAACAAATTTAATCCAGATACATCAGGCAAATGTTGGAGATGCTCAAATGAAACAGGCACACTCTTACACGTTTGGTGGTCCTGCCCACTACTTCAGACATTCTGGACGCAAGTACATGACATTACCTCACAAGTGACCACATATTCTCTGGACTACACCCCAGCTCAGCTTATTCTTCACCACTCCTCCACATCAGCTCACTCATACAGAAAATCTTTGGTGGTACATATGATTAATGCAGCTAAACTATGCATCCCAGCTCACTGGGGTTCACCCTATGACCCAACTATCTCTGAATGGCTTACCCGTGTGGGAAAAATAGCTGAAATGGAGGCACTAATCCATATTGCACGAGACTCCCCATCGAAATTCTCCCAGACCTGGGCCTGCTGGACCCACTTATGTACCACAGAGAAATATGCCTCCATGATGGGTTTAAACCATCCCAATCCATCTAATAGCTAACTGAGATACCCCAAATGGCACTCTTTAGGAGAATACTCTTCCAATATGACACACAGGACATATCACTTTTAATCAAAAGCCGATCCCGCGAGGAGACCCCTCCAGACAGGGATCCTCTTACGAGCCCCTACATATCCACAGCAACCTGTGGAGACCAAGGAGGTGACACCCACAGAGCTCCATCACCCCCCCTTACCCCCTTGTTTAACCCCCTTTTTTTTCCCCTCCCCCTCTTTTCTTGCCCTTTACCTCTACCAGCCTCCCCCTGATATCTCCCCCCCTTCTTGCTCCTGCCCCACCTGCCCGGACGAGGACAGCCCACATACACCTCCCCATTAACACTTTAGCCCAGGTGATTGACTGTTACCCTAATGCCCCGTACACACGGTCGGATTTTCCGATGGAATATGTCCGATCGGAGCGTGTTGTCGGAAATTCCGACCGTGTGTGGGCTCCATCGGACATTTTCCATCGGATTTTCCGACACACAAAGTTTGAGAGCAGGATATAAAATTTTCCAACAACAAAATCCGTTGTCGGAAATTCCGATCGTGTGTACACAAATCCGACGGACAAAGTGCCACACATGCTCAAAATAAATAAAGAGATGAAAGCTATTGGCTATTGCCCCGTTTATAGTCCCGACGTACAGTACGTGTTTTACGTCACCGCGTTTAGAACGATCGGATTTTCTGACAACTTTGTGTGACCGTGTGTATGCAAGACAAGTTTGAGCCAACATCCGTCTGAAAATATCCTAGGATTTTGTTGTCTGAATGTCCGATCAATGTCCGACCGTGTGTACGGGGCATTACTCTCCACACCAACCAAGATGAGCAAGACCGCCCTTCCACACAGCATCACCCCACTTTAAGGTCCCAACCCTTCCATACCTACTCAGGTATAGACAAACATATATATACATGTAAGCTAAGCGCCGCCTCTACAATGAGCCCCAAACCCCAGGGGCTGTATTTATCCTGCTTATATCTAGTTACAGATCCCTGATGACTGTGGGGACCTCTGGTTTTTTATTAGCCTATCTGCTCCGCTATGTTCTCGCGAGTTAGGTTACACCACTTCTGTATATGTTCATGATGTTCAATCACCTTCTGTTTGTATAAAAACTGTGTATTAACCACTTCAGCCCCGGATCATTTGGCTGCCTAAAGACCAGAGGACTTTTTCCAATTTGGCACTGCGTAGCTTTAACTGCTAATTGCGCGGTCATGCAATGCTGTACCCAAACGAAATTTGCGTCCTTTTCTTCCCACAAATAGAGATTTCTTTTGATGGTATTTGATCACCTCTGCGGTTTTTATTTTTTACGCTATAAATAAAAAAAGAAAATTTTGAAAAAAATTATATTTTCTACTTTTTGTTATAAAAAAAATCCAATAAACTCAATTTTAGTCATACATTTAGGCCAAAATGTATTCGGCCACATGTCTTTGGTAAAAAAAATGTCAATAAGCGTATATTTATTAGTTTGCGCAAAAGTTATAGCGTCTACAAGCTAGGGTACATTTTCTGGAATTTACACAGCTTTTAGTTTATGACTGCCTATGTCATTTCTTGAGGTGCTAAAATAGCAGGGCAGTACAAAACCCCCCCAAATGACCCCATTTTGGAAAGTAGACACCCCAAGGAAATTGCTGAGAGGCACGTTGAGCCTATTGAATATTAATTTTTTTGCCCCAAGTATTTGAATAATGACAAAAAAAAAAATTACAAAAAGTTGTCACTAAATGATATATTGCTCACACAGGCCATGGGCATATATGGAATTGCACCCCAAAATACATTCAGCTGCTTCTCCTGAGTACAGGGATACCACATGTGTGGAACTTTTTGGGAGCCTAGCCGCGTACGGGGCCCTGAAAACCAATCACCGCCTTAAGGATTTCTAAGGGCGTAAATTTTTGATTTCACTCCTCACCACCTATCACAGTTTTGAAGGCCATAAAATGCCCAGATGGCACAAACCCCCCCCCAAATGACCCCATTTTGGAAAGTAGACACCCAAAGCTATTTGCTGAGAGGCATGTTGAGTCCATGGAATATTTTATATTTTGACACAAGTTGCGGGAAAGTGACATTATTTTTTTTTTTTTGCACAAAGTTGTCACTAAATGATATATTGCTCACACAGGCCATGGGCATATGTGGAATTGCACCCCAAAATACATTTAGCTGCTTCTCCTGAGTATGGGAATACCACATGTGTGGGACTTTTTGGGAACCTAGTTGCGTACGGGGCCCCGAAAACCAATCACCGCCTTCAGGATTTCTAAGGGTGTAAATTTTTGATTTCACTCTTCACTGCCTATCACAGTTTCAGAGGCCATGGAATGCCCAGGTAGCACAAAACCCCCCCAAATGACCGCATTTTGGAAAGTAGACACCCCAAGCTATTTGCTGAGAGGCATGGTGAGTATTTTGCAGGTCTCATTTGTTTTTGAAAATGAAGAAAGACAAGAAAAAAACATTTTTTTTTCTTTTTTCAATTTTCAAAACTTTGTGACAAAAAGTGAGGTCTGCAAAATACTCACTATACCTCTCAGCAAATAGCTTGGGGTGTCTACTTTCCAAAATGGGGTCATTTGGGGGGGTTTTGTGCCACCTGGGCATTCCATTGCTCCGAAACTGTGATAGGCAGTGAAGAGTCAAATCAAAAATTTACGCCCTTAGAAAGCCTGAAGGCAGTGCTTGGTTTTCGGGGTCCCGTACGCGGCTAGGTTCCCAAAAAGTCTCACACATGTGGTATCCCCGTACTCAGGAGAAGCAACAGAATGTATTTTGGGGTGTAATTTCACATATTCCCATGGCATGTTTGAGCAATATATCATTTAGTGACAACTTTGTGCAAAAAAAAAAAAAAAATTGTCTCTTTCCCGCAACTTGTGTCACAATATAAAATATTCCATGGACTCGACATGACTCTAAGCAAATAACTTGGGGTGTCTACTTTCCAAAATGGGGTCATTTGGGGGGGGGGTTTGAACTGTCCTGGCATTTTATGCACAACATTTAGAAGCTTATGTCACACATCACCCACTCTTCTAACCACTTGAAGACAAAGCCCTTTCTGACACTTTTTGTTTACATGAAAATTATTTTTTTTTTGCAAGAAAATTACTTTGAACCCCCAAACATTATATATATTTTTAAAGCAAATGCCCTACAGATTAAAATGGTGGGAGTTTCATTTTTTTTTTCACACAGTATTTGCACAGCGATTTTTCAAACGTATTTTTTGGGAAAAAAACACACTTTTTAAAATTTTAATGCACTAAAACACACTATATTGCCCAAATGTTTGATGGAATAAAAAAGTTGATCTTAGAACGAGTACATGGATACCAAACATGACATGCTTTACAATTGCGCACAAATGTGCAGTGGCAACAAAATAAATACATTTTTAAAAGCCTTTAAAAGCCTTTACAGGTTACCACTTTAGATTTACAGAGGAGGTCTACTACTAAAATGACTGCCCTCGATCTGACCTTCGCGGTGATACCTCACATGCATGGTGCAATTGCTGTTTACATTTGACGACAGACCGCCGCTTGCGTTCGCCTTAGCGTGAGAGCAGGGGTGACAGGGGTGCGTTTTTTTTTTTTCTTTATTTTTTTTTTGCTTTTTTATCTTATTTTTAAACTGTTCCTTTCATTTTTTTAAAATCATTTTTATTGTTATCTCAGGGAATGTAAATATCTCCTATGATAGCAATAGGTAGTGACAGGTACTCTTTTTTGAAAAAATTGGGGTCTACTAGACCCTAGATCTCTCCTCTGCCCTCAAAGCATCTGACCACACCAAGATCGGTGTGATAAAATGCTTTCCCAATTTCCCAATGGCGCTGTTTACATCCGGCGAAATCTAAGTCATGAAATGCTCGTAGCTTCCGGTTTCTTAGGCCATAGAGATGTTTGGAGCCACTCTGGTCTCTGATCAGCTCTATGGTCAGCTGGCTGAATCACCGGCTGCATTCTCAGGTTCCCTGTTGAGACAGGAGAGCCAGAGAAAAACACGGAACATGGTGGGGGGTCATTCCCTCCCACTGCTTGTAAAAGCAGTCTAGAGCCTAATTAGCTGCTAGGATTGCTTTTACATGAAAGCCGACTGCTGGCTGAAAAGAATGATATCAAGATGATACCTAAACCTGCAGGCATCATTCTGGTATAACACTCAAATTCGTGTATGGCGTACCTAAAGACAAAAAAATGGTTACCAATAAAACACAGTAAACGGTAAAGTATAAAAAATTGCATACCTGAAAAGCAAACAGGATAAAACATAATAACAATAAAACATTGCAGAATAGAATACAGTAAAAAAGAGCAGAACAATAGAGAGAGAATAGAGAGAGAGAGAGAGAGAGAGAGAGAGAGAGAGAGAACAATAAAACGACAACTATTTTTTTTATTTTATATATTTTTTTTTTATTTATTTTTTTTACACTTTTTTTTTGTAACTAATTTTTATAACTGTAACTGGTTCCAGGTTCGGGTCTCTCAAAATGCAATGGCATCTTGGGAGACCCTGTGAAAGTGTGTCTAGTCTGTGCAATGCTGTACCCTACGCTAATACTCAACTAGTGAATGGTAGCGTTCAAAACATTCACCAATGCAAAGACCAGGATTGTCAGGACAGGAGGGACAATAATAGCGGGTGTCACGCCTATATCCGTGCTTGCTGCAGACACAACATCTTTTTTGGGGGTGTTCGTTGGGTAGGGGTACTCGGGAGGACATAAAAAAATGCCTCTCATGCAGCTGACTGCATTTGGTTGGGGATGTGAATGGGGGAAGTACGGGTGCTGCAAAAGTGGTGGGTTCCCAATTAGGATTGGCGAATGCAGCAGGAAGGGCACTATGGGCACGACGGGCCTGTTTGTCTTCTTCTTGGTGGCAGCGGGACACTACTTGTGCTTGCCACCTCACCAGCTTGAACTGCACTTATGGGACTCGCCACGTCACCACGTGTTACTGCAGTGCTGGTTTGACTACGACCGGGGTGTACTAGGCCGCTGGCGCTTGCCAGTTCACCAAAACGCTACCAAAAAAACTGTTAGCGATCGCAGGAATCAGGCCTGACTCTGCGAACGCTGCAGTTATGCATTTAGTGTTTTGTAAGTGTCAGTGATCGATCGATACTGCACTTGGGTGAGCTGGGCTGGGCCAGGCGGAGGGGCAAAACGCAGGTGCTAGCAGGTATCTGGGCTGATCCTGCTAACACTGCGTTTTTGGGAACCCTAAACTGCTGGGGACGCTAGTATAGATCTGATCGGATCAGATATTGATCCGTTCAGATACTATACCACTAAGGGAGGTGTACGCTGCGTGCGTGTTAGCGGTACTGGCGCTAACCTGACGCTGCCTGGGGCTGGTGCTTGCCAGTTCACCAAAACCTTACCAAAAAAACTGTTAGCGATCGCAGGGATCAGGCCTGACTCTGCGAACGCTGCAGTTATGCGTTTAGTGTTTTGTAAGTGACAGTGATCGCTCAATACTGCATTTGGGTGGGCTGAGCTGGGCCGGGCGGAGGGGCAAAACGCAGGTGCTAGCAGGTATCTGGGCTGATCCCGCTAACATTGCATTTTTGAGAACCCTAAACTGCTGGGGACGCTAGTATAGATCTGATCGGAACAGATATTGATCCGTTCAGATACTATACCACTAAGGGAGGTGTACGGTGCGTGCGTGGGTGTTAGCGCTACTGGCGCTAACCTGACGCTGCTTGGGGCTGGTGCTTACCAGTTCACCAAAATGCTACCAAAAAAACTGTTAGCGATCGCAGGGATCAGGCCTGACTCTGCGAACAAAAAAAAAACAAAAAAAAAACCTATAAACCATGCGCTTACTCCAAAAAAGTCATAGATGTAAGCAGCTAACACAACAAATAGAAAATTTGTAATAAATCATATGTAACCAAGTGTAGCGCTAAAAAATGAGAAAGAAAATATTGCTATACCACATATAATAGCAAAATGAATTGTGAAAAGATAGTGTTTTGTATACTTTATGAACATTCATACATATAGAACACTTATATTATAAAGCCTTAGGGTCACCAAAAGTGATAACAGGATGTAAAAATGGCAATAAAGTCCAAAACTGAATATGCAGATACGATGAACATAAATTTTGCAATGGTGATAAGTTCCAAAACATATACTCGTGAGAGATTTCTGTACGTAATCCAACATGTGCTAACAGACACTTGTGCGAAACCGCCACCTGGGATGACTGGAGGCTTACCAGAAAGTTGGGACCCACCTAGCATACGCTATATAGGTCAAACAGGCTTGGATTGCACACTGGCAATGAAGGTAGGGAACCAAGGGCTGGTGAATGGTGAAGTTGTAACGTTGCTATCCCAAAGAGGTCTTCTTCATATGGAAGCTCGGACACCAACGGACATTACCCACATGTAATGAAGAAGGGGCTCATAGCGTAATTCCGTAAACCATAAAAAAATTTATTAAAAGGAAAAACACTTACATTTCAGAATAAAAAGCGCTTGCAAGTAAAATGGCGGCAGAGGACTCCACTGCCGCCATTTTACTTGCAAGCGCTTTTTATTCTGAAATGTAAGTGTTTTTCCTTTTAATACATTTTTTATGGTTTACGGAATTACGCTATGAGCCCCTTCTTCATTGCATGTGGGTAATGTCCGTTGGTGTCCGAGCTTCCATATGAAGAAGACCTCTTTGGGATAGCAACGTTACAACTTCACCATTCACCAGCCCTTGGTTCCCTACCTTCATTGCCAGTGTGCAATCCAAGCCTGTCTGACTCTGCGAACGCTGCAGTTATGCGTTTAGTGTTTTGTAAGTGACAGTGATCAATCGATACTGCATTTGGGTGGGCTGAGCTGGGCTGAGCGGAGGGGCAAAACGCAGGTGCTAGCAGTTATCTGGGCTGATCCCGCTAACACTGCGTTTTTGGGAACCCTAAACTGCTGGGGACGCTAGTATAGATCTGATCGGATCAGATATTGATCCGTTCAGATACTATACCACTAAGGGAGGCGTATGCTGCGTGGGTGTTAGCGGTACTGACGCTAATCTAACGCTGCCTGGGGCGACGCATATCACCGCTGGGCGATCAGGGGGCTAAACCTTTATTAGGTAATAAACAGCGGGGTCAAGGGGTTAAAACATTTATTATTAGGTAGTATATGGGGGTCGCTCTCGCTATAAAACGCTGACGGCGAACCTAAATATTTACGTCCCTAACTAGCGTCACCAGTGACACTAATACAGCGATCAGAAAAAGGATCGCTTAGTGACACTGGCGACAGGGGGTGATCAAGGGTTTAAAACTTTATTAGGGGGGATTAGGGGGGTACCCTAAACCTAAAGGGGGCTAACACTTACTGCCCTACCACACTAACTGTCACAAACTGACACCATGCAGTAATCAGGAAAAAAAAACTGCTTGGTGTCAGTGTGACGGGGGGGGGGGGGGGGTGATTAGGGGGTAATCGGGGGTTAAAGGGGGGTATAATGTGTGCCTGGCATGTTCTACTGTGTGTGTTGTGTTGTGCAACTCACTCAGATGTCTTCTCTGCACCGGAACGGAAACTGCCGAGCCGAGGAGAGATGACATCACATTCCCTGCCTCTGTGTTCTACACAGAGGCAGGGGAAGATTCTCATTGGCTGGGAGCGATCGCGAGGGGGGGCCATGAATGGATGGCCTCCCCCTCATCTCTGATCGCTGCCAGACCAAAGGCGACCGCCTCGGGCACCGAGGGGGGTCCGTTCAGACCCCCCGCCCGCGGGAAGGCAATCACGTGCCATTCTGCTGACGTACATCAGCGTGAGGCGGTCGTCAAGTGGTTAAAAAATACATAATATCATAATAATAAATATAATAACTATTGGATGCAATAATATATTTCCGGAAGCAGTTGTTACTGAGGTATTTCCCCAAACTGATACAGTTTTTGACCACCATGAATTTGCTGACAATTCAGACCATTCATGATCTATCACTTGTAAATTTCCCTGTTCATGCTTAAATATTATCTCTGCTTTTTGAAGTTCTTCAGATAAAGCAATTAATAAACCCTTATCCTTTTGTATGATGTCTGCCCATTCCTTCCACGGGAATTCATCTACTTGAGATATATTATATTGTGTAGGAAGAACACCCGCATTTCTCATAAGCATATTGGTTACATTTACTCTAACTCAATTACCGGTAATACTGATTCCTATAAGGTCTCCTTCTATACAATACAAACCTCGACTCAGGATTTCTGTTTGTGTACAAGATAGGAAAAAAGCTTTAACTGTTTCAGTGCTAGTCATAACTTGAAAACAAACCTTCCTTTTTCCTACTGAAGTTACTAAGTCAAAGGACGTTTTTACTTTTTCTATTCTTGCTGTGCATAATGAATGATTATGGAAACAAGAATGAAAAATTCCTTTGTCCTGCTTAGGCAAACAGATTATATTTGATTGAAAATGTAAACAGGAAGATAGATCAAGTTGTTCTGATTCTGAAAAATTACTATCTAAAGCAAAATCTGTAAACTGCAATTGATAATATAACAATTGAGTATCACTTACTGGTAATCCTAAGACCCCATTCACACAGGGGCAACACGACTTGCAGGTCGCCTCACCGAGGCGACCTGCACACGACTGCCCGGGCGACTTGCAAAACGACTTCTGTATAGAAGTCTATGCAAGTCGCCCGAAGTCGCCCCCGAAGTCGTACAGGAACCTTTTTCTAAGTCGGAGCGACTTGCGTCGCTCCCCTTAGAACGGTTCCATAGCACAGAATGGCAGGCGACTTGTCAGGCGACTAGGTCGCCTGACAAGTCGTCCCTGTGTGAATGGGCTCTCAGGCTGTAATTGGAACCAACATGTGTTCGCTTCCTGCTATAGGAATCATTGAGGTACTAAAGCATTCATGCTGATTACATCCTACCCATTTATTTACCCATAAATCTGTATGATTGTTTGCAAATACATATTCATTAGGTAAACTTTGGAAATTACCGAGAGGTTTATTCCACTTTGGAATGCTTGAGCTGTTATTTTAAAATTGGTAGAATACTCTGTCTGTATCTCTAGACATGTCCTGGCTACATGGGGAATATTGTTCACTGTTCATTAAATATAAAGTAATTAAAAAAAGGAAAACGTTTTGGGACTTTAAATGAGTCTAGCACCAAAGGGATGCTCGCCTTCATCCCGGTCATTGGTTATAAAAAAAGGAGGAGAAGTGGGACTTTAAATGAAGCACACAGCAGCACAACGCAGGTCAAGTGACCAAAATTCATTTATTTGGTATAATCCATGGTGTGTAAAAAACATTTCAGACATCCAACCTCTAAAATGCTGTGGGCATCAAGCCTCTATATAATAAACAATGGATTAATTATACATAAAATACGCATAAGTTGCACAATAAGTCATGATCCATTGTCACACAGAGAGCAAAAATAACAATCAACATACATGTGTACAATTGTTACTGTGATTAGACCCAAAGAGCCATGAAAATTAGGACAAATAATTCAAATAATAAAAAGGATTTAATACCATGACAGATACTTATGGAGGTAAATGGAATCATTGAAATCTTGGTATTCCATGATATGTGAAGATTGGTAATAATCAAAGCTCTACGCGTTTCGTGGTATAGCAACCGCTCATCAGGAGCATACGTCATGGAATCATTTTAAAAAAAATATATTTTTATAAAAAAAAATTATTTTCAGTAAATAAACAGGAAATGAAAAAAGGTTTTGTATACAAATATTTTACTTGTATAGAATGAATTAAAGGTTGTGCGTCCAAACTCACGTCTGCATCAGCGATCCAGTGAAACAGTATCCATAATCACAGAGAGCAGCAATACAAAGCCGCCCGATGCCAGGGTGGTCTGCGGGAATGAGAACAACAGCCATAGGCAAAACCATTGCTGGTAGGTGCAGTGAGTGTAGGATGCAGACCTCCGTGTGGGAAACCTATATGAAACAAATCATATTGATGTGTGTTGGTGGTTGAATATGAGAAAAATGGAAAAAAGAGTGATGTAGGGACAAAGGTTGAAATAAGGAGTGAGAGTGGGATAGGAAGGGGTGGAGAAAAAGCAAAAATAAAAAAGGAAAATTAGAAAAAAGGGAATGGATAATACCTGGTGTGCACAGAGTGGACAACTCCATGCATGTGATTGTGATGCTGAACAGGAAGGAAAGTGCAGTGTGTGAAGGCCAGCCTTGGAGATGCCTATATAGGTGTTCCATCATGGCCCAGCCCCCCACATTAAGTCAGCAGACAACACCTGGGAGTGGAGCACTTTCACCTGGGCGGCTCAGCCGTCGGGCGATTAGCGCCAGTCCATCTCCCCAGTGTGTCCACCGAACAGCGACACATCACCGGAAACATAGCGCCACAAGGACGCCCTGTGGCCGGCAGATGTGACGTGACGCAGAGAGGGAAGGACCATGCATCCGCCCCCTCCCTGACACCCATGGGCAGGGAGAGGGGTAGGAGACCCACATGAAACACCGCTGCCAACGGAGGCGAGCAAATGTTAGACAGATCAGCGATATCAAAAACACTGTCCAGGGATCGCAGACACAGACCCAGCAGGACACACAACCAAACATTAGTATGAAAGGTTGATTGTGGGACCACTGATACCAATGGCCTACATAGATATAGAAATAAATGTGTGACTGCTGCTGTGTGCTTCCATCCCGGGTTATGTATTTAAAAAAAGGAAAAAGTTTTGGGACTTTAAATGAGGCTAGCACCAAAGGGATGCTCGCCTCCATCCCGGTCATTGGTTATAAAAAAAGGAGGAGAAGTGGGACTTTAAATGAAGCACAATGCAGGTCAAGTGACCAAAATTCATTTATTTGGTATAATCCATGGTGTGTAAAAAACATTTCGGGCATCCAACCTCTAAAATGCTGTGGGCATCAAGCCTCTATATAATAAACCATGGATTGATTATACATAAAATATACATAAGTTGCACAATAAGTCATGATATAAAGTAATATTTTGTAAATGGACTATAGATGGGCCTATAACCGTTGCTGTCTTCATTATCATATTTTCTAATATTTGGTTTAAATTTCTCTGCCTTTTAATACTTTTACTTCCCACTAAACCTGTTGTTTCTAGATCAGACTTTAACGTATTAATATCCATACTATTGGTAATGGTTTGTAGCAAGAGATATACAAATAAACCGCCCCTGAATCTCTCTTACTCCACTGCGCCAAAGAAAAGTGCAAAGCTGTATAAAAGATGTGTAAATGAATACAAAATGTGTGTACATACACAGTGTACAGTGAAAAAAGCTGCCACTTAAATAAATACGTAAATTGATCAGAATCCCAAAACTATACCTCTCACATGTGAACAGATAGAGACAGCGGCAATCATTTAAATTGTGTACAAAAATGGGTCAGAGCAGCATAATGCCTATGACCCTCTACTTATACATAAAAATAATAATAATAGTGTCATGAAAAAAATTATTTTTATAATGAAAAAAATTCCTTTAACACCCAGTGAAAAGTGTCACTATAGATAATAAATTAGAAGAAATGAACGATCAAGCTCAACAGTTGTTTTTCAATCTACTTGTGTGAAAAATCTTCTACTCTTCCACCACACCACCGTGATAGTGACACCACTCTCTATGAAGAGCGCACTCACCAGATTATACAGCCTCCCACTCTCGTGTTCAGCAAAATAGCAATTGAACCACACCTGGGTTGCATGTGATGAACCGTGACTCCAATCAAGCCAGCTCCATATGTGAAAAAATGAATAAAGTGCTCCACATAGCGTGATACCATTTTGACAGATTTATTAAAATCACTCCAAACACACTTCAATGGTTACACTCACTTTTAAACTGAAACATAAAAGCCTTTAAAAAAAATCCACAGCAAGCACAGCAAGCAACAGGATCAGTGATCCATCGGTGCATCGCTGTCACAGCAGACCTGAAGTGTGAACTGGTGTATCTCTCACCCAACCTTCTAAGGCCCAGCCATCCGATCGGTGCAGTCCTATTCATTTACACATCTTTTATACAGCTTTGCACTTTTCTTTGGCGCAGTGGAGTAAGAGAGATTCGGGGGTGTGGTCAAGATGGCGACCTGGTAGGAAGGTTGAGACAGAGCTCTGCATAAAAAAGGCCTCCTAATCCGCTGTTTCGTGGACCAAAAGCCAACTTCACTACACCGTGGAGAGGTGGCTGCAATCGGGCACTGAGAGGAGGAAAGCTGGAGCCTGAGTATAGTGCCCTGCTGCAGGATTAGTGATCTGAGGGAGCTCCGCCGGCCCCCTGCTGCATCCGCAGGAATCCTGCCTCCACCCTGTGAAAACCCCCTTCTAACTTACCTGGGGGTGTTATACTACACTTGAACCAAAGGAACGGAGGAGTATTGCAGACGGGGACCGCTGGATGCGGCTGTTGTAGGCCCTCGGCTGGCTCCATCTCCCACTGAAGATCCGCCATCTTGCAGCCTGTGCGGCCTCGCGATCCCCGGCCTCGGGTACAGTAATCGGCCGTGGAGGGGCTGCGGCGCACCATCCGCTGCGGCTGTCGCTGCTGGGGGACCCGGAGCGGATGAGAGGGGCTGTCCAGGCCGCCTCGGAGGCCCCGGCTCTATCCCACGGTGACGATCCGCGATCTTGCGGCCTGTGCGGCCTCACGATCCCCGGCCTCGGGTGCCGCAATCGACCGTGAAGGGGCCGCAACGCACCATCCGCTACAGCTGTCGCCGCTGGGGGACCCGGAGCGGACAAAAGAAGGTATCCACGCCGCCTCAGAGGCCTGCGACCGGCTCTCCATCCCGGAGGGGATCCACCATCTTGAGGCCTACGAGGCCTCCGCAATCCCCGGCCTCGGGTGACGCAAACAGCAGACGCAGGGCCGCTGCATGTCCCACGGTGGTGCTACCTGAGGGTGAGTGACGGAGGGAACAGAAAAAAGACCCGTTGGGAGGTGAGGGAGACAGGATTATACGGCGGGCAGAAGATACAGATTATAACCTGGTTGCTGGGGGAACCCTGCCTGTCACATAATAGCTGGAAGTCTGGGAACAAACCTGGGCATGAGAAGAAGAACTTGTGGTGCCCAGAAGCAGAAGCAAAAGGCCCCTACAACATCACCACCAGCCCGGGGCCCACGGGGAGCAGTGTGTTTAAACATGGCTGCACAGACAGACCACACAGACATTCAGGCTGAGTCTTCCCAAATGGGAGAAGATCAGTTTCAAGCACTCATGCAGGCCATCACGGGTTGTCAAACTCCCCTAACTACCAAAATAGAGCAAATACAGTCAGAAATGGGCCTAATAAGAAGGGATATGGACAAATACAGAGACAGGCTGACGGAGGCTGAAAGGAGGGTAGGGGAGAATGAAGATGAATTACGAGACCACGGCGCCTCCATCCGTATACTGCAAGTTAAAATGAAGACACTGGAATCGCGTGCGGAAGATCAGGAAAACAGAAACCGCAGGAACAATCTGCGCCTGGTGGGACTCCCGGAGGGAGTGGAGGGAAGAGACCCGGAGGCATACACGGAGCAGCTACTGTGAAATCTTCTCCCACAGGCACCATTCTCTGCACACTTCGCGGTGGAGCGAGCCCACAGAATGCCGTCAGCTCGGGGCCCACCGGGAGCTCCCCCACGCACCTTCATATTTCGTCTACTGAACTTTAGAGATAGAGATCTGATCTTAAGGGAGACACGAAAGGTGGGAGAGCTGCGCACTGAGAACGCGAAGATAATGCTATTCCCCGACTACTCAGTAGAAGCACAGAGGCAACGCAGGACATTCGACCAGGTAAAGGCCCAAATGCGTGCTAAAGGACTAAAATACAGCATGCTGTTCCCTGCACGACTCAGGGTGGTTGATGGAGAAACCACTAAATTTTTCACCTCTCCGGAGGAAGCAGCCAGATGGCTTGAATCCCTGCCACGCAATCATTGATCCGAAGTATGGAGTACACCATGACTAACCCTCTATCTACCTGGTGACGACGGGTGGTAAGATCTATAACTTGTTATCTCTAATAACCCCTACCCCCATTGGTGACTGACACAATATCTGGGAACTAGGGAATACATAAATCCTGAGAGGCCTAGTTGCCTGATGGGGATATGGCCGTACCGGCCAATCACACATATTTGTTTTTCCTCTTCTTCCTGGGACTTATTCTACCCACGAAGGGACTACTCGGATCTAGAAGGTTCTGACCAACAGTGTGAAGTTATGGAACTTTGCTGCTGTATTCATTGGCCCCAAGGGTGAAGACAAAGAGGGAGAGAGTGCAAGACACGAGGCCCTGCTCAATCAGTGCTCCTCCTGTTATTAGAGATGGGTGGTGGAGGGAGAGGTTAATGGTGGAATTCTGTCACCTGGTTTGATTTTTCAGGAGGACTTTCAATGACTGTTATTACTGTCTAACCAATTTCTTTCACGTTCTACAGGTTTTAAGAGTCTACTATTGTTTGTAACTAAGAATGTACCCTTAGAAATATCTAAGTGTGAATGGCTGCTCCAGCGCAGATAGGTTGCCCGGGTCCACATAGAGGGGAGGGGCCCTGATTATGGGGGAGGTTTCCCCCCCCCAATTACTAAGATTCTCTTTTTTCTCCCCCCCTATATATATATATTTTTTTTTTTAGGGAATAAGTATTTATTCTCCCTTCCCCTCTTTTAGTTTAATATCAGTAAAGGCCTGCGGATGCAGTGAGTAGTGTGATCTCTGATCTCACACTAAGATAACTAGGTCCTAGGTGTGCCAATTGTTGCATGCCGCCCCCCAGGAGGCTTCTCCTATTTTTTTTTTTTTTGCTTTTTCTTGTTTTATGGTTGTTATGGGTACTCAAACACCCCGAGGTTTACTTAATGGGGTGTGGGGTGGGATGGGAGGGATGTTTTGTTTAGGTTGTTCAATTTTAATTTTTGTTCTTTGTTTCTCGCTTCATCACTCATGGAAAAACTCATATAGATGGCTTAAAAATAGCAAAGGCATAGGCTACATGCTTCAGGCTAACAGAATGGTTAATGCCCTTCGGGACAAGTTGGGTCCCTTAGTGGGAGGGGGGAGGGACGAGAAGGAGTTATTTATATACTTTAATCATATATGGCTGTCCGGAAGAAATATATACCACTTTGAAATATGGCTCAGCTGAAAATATTATCATGGAATGTGAGGGGTCTTAACCACAAAATTAAACGCACACTAGTTTTTGAATATCTTAAGAAATACACACCCAGTATTTGCATTTTTAAGGAGACACACCTGGTGGGGGGCAGAGTACTGGGGATAAAGAAACCGTGGGTGGGACACCATTACCATGCTACCTACACTAATTACGCCAGGGGGGTTAGTGTACTGATCCACAAATCGTTAAATTTTGAACCCCTCGATATTCTCATCGACCCAGAGGGTAGATACGTAATAATCCATGCTAATATTGAAACACTGGCTATGGTTATAGTGGGGGTATATCTGCCCCCGCCGGCTAACATCTCCCTTCTGCAGAAGATCACTACTACAATAGCGCAATTCCCCACAGACTATGTAATTCTTACGGGAGATTTCAATATCACGCCTAACCCTTCACTAGATAAAATGTCCCCGGACCCAGCCACAGATTCTGCATTAACTAGATGGGCGCAGGTATTGGGATTGGAGGATGTATGGCGTTGGAAACATCCAACAGAACGCGTGTACACATGCCACTCATCATCTTATAACACTCTGTCACGTATTGACCTTCTATACGCAAGCTCACCCATGCTTCCCAAAGTTATAAACATTGAAACGTTACCGAGGGGTATTTCTGACCACTCCCCACTACTATGCACACTGCAAACTTCCACTCCACAGGCGGACAGAATTTGGCGACTTTCCAGATTTTGGATTGAACATCCTACTATAGAAATTGAGATAGTAAAAGAGATAAAACAATTTTGGCGGGCTAACGCGGGCTTCTCTACCCCGGGGATGGTATGGGACACGTTTAAAGCCTACATTAGAGGCTGCTATATGTCATCCATAGCTAGAGAGCGTAGGAATAATCAGATGTTGTTGGAGGAGGCAGAGACTAAAGCCCGGGACTTAGAGACCCGATACACCCTCACGGCCAACCCTATTATAGCACAAGACATGAAGGTTGCCTATCTGGAGGTAATGCTACTGAGGGTGGCCAAGGCGAACAAACGCCAACTGGCCCAAACTCAAAGAATATTTGAGCAAGGGGAAAAAACAGGTAGGCTTCTGGCCTGGTTGTCCAGAGAGCAATCCCCTATATCCACAATAGCTCGTATCCGAATGAATGATGGGACCCTAGTATCAGATCCTGCGAAGATTAACGGATGCTTTGCTGAGTATTACTCGTCCCTATACTCTTCTAGGGCACAATACTCAGCGAAGGAACTACGGGACTTCCTGGACGAAATAACGCTTCCGACCCTCACGGCTGCAGCACGAGAGAGCCTCGAGGCTCCAATAACCCTGGAAGAGGTCCAACGGGCTCTAGGCTCCCTACAGGCTCCCTACAGCCGGAAGACACCGGGAATAGACGGCTTGCCCCCTGAATTTTATAAATTGTATATGGGCGAGGTGGCACCTAGGATACACACAATGCTTACAGAGACCCTACGAACTGGGGAAATACCGCTTTCCATGTCACAAGCCATTATAGTTGTCCTGCCAAAGCCCGGAAAAGACCCCCAACTATGCCCCTCATATCGACCTATATCTTTACTTAATTCGGACGCGAAGATTTTAACCAAAATTTTGGCCCAGCGGTTAAACGAAATAATATTGGATCTAATTCATGAAGATCAAACAGGTTTTATGCCTGGAAAGGGCACGGACATAAACATTCGTAGGTTGTATGCTGTCCTGGCCTCTGGGGAGGAGGATGCCCGAGACGAAATAGTGGCCTCTCTAGACGCGGAAAAGGCCTTCGACTCTGTAGAGTGGGGCTACCTATGGGAGGTCCTCCGCAGGTTCGGGTTTGGACCGGTTTTTATCTCCTGGGTCAGGATGGTATACAAGGCCCCCACAGCCAGAGTTCGTACAGGTACAGTACTCTCCCCTACTTTTCTTTTGGGTAGGGGAACTAGACAAGGGTGCCCGCTATCGCCGGGTCTTTTTGCCCTGGCGATGGAGCCTATGGCTGTCCTTCTCAGGGCCACACCCGGAATAAGGGGAATTACGAGAGGTCCTCTACAGGAAAAGGTGTCGTTATATGCTGACGACACCTTGCTCTATCTTAGGGATGACGGTAATTCCCTACAGGAGGCCCTCTCAGTAATTAATAGATTTGGGAAATTCTCAGGTATATGTATTAACTGGGGGAAATCGATCCTGTTTCCTCTGCGGGCGGGGTCTACTCCCTCGCAGACGGATGGACAACTTAGTAGGGTTTCCCAGTTTAGGTACCTAGGGGTAGAAATACACCAAGACTTGAAAAAATACATCAACCTAAACTTAAACCCGGTGGTTCACCACCTATCCCAAAGATGTAACACGTGGAGATCCCTACCACTAACTCCAGTTGGCCGTGTCAACCTAATTAAAATGTCAATTCTACCCAAATTTATATACTTATTCAGACAAACCCCGATCCCTATATCAATAACCTTCTTTCGACACTTAGACAGCATTATGACCTCATTTATTTGGAATGGGAAGGCTCCTAGAATAGCCAAGGCAACTCTGCAACTTCCAGGGACCCTGGGAGGTCTGGCCTTGCCATGCTTCCTAAAATACTATTGGGCAGCGGTGTTGGTAACAGTTAAATAGTGGCTCTCGGAGGAGCCGGCTAATCCTGCTGCTTCCTTGGAGGCGGCGTTGATCGGCTCCTATGCGGAGTTGAGAAATTTGGTGCACAGAGGCCCTAGATCAAATGCGGATGTGACCTGCCCAATGAAGACAACCCTTAAGGTATGGGATACTGTCAATAAGCTATTTCTGGGACCTGGTAACTGGTCCCCAGCAACTCCTTTATGGGGCAACCCCCGCCTGCCCCATTTTCACTCCATTCCCGACCCGGTTGTGTGGGCCAGATATGGAGTCATAACCTTGGGAGATATAGTTGCCCAGGGACAACTAATCACCTTTGATGCTTTAAAAAGTGAAAAGGATCTACCCAATCATATGTTCTTTAGGTTCCTCCAAGTGAGGCATGCGTTCCGGTCTCAGTTCCCCGGCCCGTTGACTCTGGAGGAGACACCTATAGAAAATGTATTAAAAAACCAAGAGGGCGGAAGAACACTATCCGTCGTCTATAACCTACTTGTGACTCAAGATACATCTAAAGTCTCCCAGTTATGTGAGCGATGGAGGGTGGATGTTCCGGAGTTGTCGGATGGGGACTGGGAAGAGGGAATTCAACAGTATTTACCCTTGACAATCTCAGCAAGGGACAGATTTATGCAGCTGAAATTCATACACAGGGCCTACTATTCTCCAATATGCCTGGCAAGGATATACCCTGATAGAATAGCGAGGTGCTCTAGATGTGGGTCAGGGGAGGCCGATTTCTTCCATGTGGTCTGGTCCTGCCCTGGAGTGGTGGAATTTTGGAAGAATATACTTGATGACATCAACTCTATAGGGGGACTGCAAGTCCCATATAGCCCAATACCCCTTCTACTAGGTATCTGTGACTTTCTTGAAGTCACATGGGGGAAGAAACTATTCATCTTCTACACCACACTATACGCTAGAAAAGCAATTTTACTGCAGTGGAATCAGTCCCAACCGCCCACCAAACAACTCTGGCAATCTCTGGTAAATAAGGCGCTCCCATTATATAAAATGACATATATGGGAAAGAATTGTCCAAAAAAATTCGAGAAAATCTGGGCAGCATGGGTGAAAGCAAAACACTTAACTATTGAATGAAATGTTGGGCTCGAGCCCTTTGGGAACGGAGTTGACCTACCCACGGGATTCTCCAAACTATATATGTATTGACTAGAATATTCTGAAATGGAAGGTGGGACCCCTTGCATTTACGCCATGTATTGTTACCCTTAACGTGTGTATTAATATTTCCTTCTGAAATAGATAACTACTGTGATAATTGAATCTCATATATACCAGATTATGAAACGGTTTTATGCATGCCATCTGTACTTTAATCTAATACGAAGTGAATTGTTTCTGTTGTGAAAATTTAAATAAACTTCTATGTTAAAAAAAAAAAAAAGAGAGATTCAGGGGCGGTTTATTTGTATATCTCTTGCTACAAACCATTGTCTATTTATTTACCACCTGCAGCCATGGATGCCATTTATTGTCTGTCTAACAGATGGATAATCCCGGAAGATATCTTGTATCAACTAGAAAGCGGAGTTTTTGACCATTCAATTTTGCTTTGATATAAGGGCGTCCACATTTATCTAGACTTATTGGTGTAACAAATTCTAGATAGGGATGAGCTTCGTGTTCGAGTCGAACCCATGTTCGCTCGTTCACCGAATTGTGAACAATATGGGCCGTTCGTGCCAAATTCGAGTGGCGCGTCAGAGCACATAATTCACTGCGGCATCACATTGCAATGCTGGCTGACGATTGGCCAAGCATGCACTATGACCCGCATGCTTGGCCAATCACAGCGCCGTCTGTAGAGAGAGCTGTAATTGGCCAAAGCTCAGAGGGTTTAGTACACGCCCCACACTATATAAGGCTGCCTGCACGTCGGCCCTGTGTAGTGTGTTCCGGCGTTGAAAGACAGAGACAGAGAGACAGTGTCATTTGATTTAAGTTAGATAGATTAGGCAGGACAGTCAGTCAGTTAGCTGCACTTACAGTGTATTGTGTATATATATATGCATCCCAGGTGTTGTATATATATATATATACATATATATATATACACTGTATTCAG
This sequence comes from Lithobates septentrionalis, assembly GCA_037952835.1. NCBI lineage: Eukaryota > Metazoa > Chordata > Amphibia > Anura > Ranidae > Lithobates > Lithobates septentrionalis. Next base: position 459,775 of record JBBDGP010000824.1, read on the forward strand.
TTTAGCTAGATCCGTTCCTGTTATTATCTTCCTACTGACAGGCAGGCAGGTGTTACAGTATTTACAGCTACCTGAAGAAAATTGCTGGTGTTCTTCTGATCCTATTAGTACCACAGTCAGGCAGCTACACTATTTACAGTTAGTGTAGTGCGACCTCTGCACAGTGTTCAGCTAAAGCTACAAGTTAGTTTAGTGTGACCTCTGCACAGTGTTTAGCTAAAGCTACAAGTTAGTGTAGTGCGACCTCTGCACAGTGTTCAGCTAAAGCTACAAGTTAGTGTAGTGCGACCTCTGCACAGTGTTCAGCTAAAGCTACAAGTTAGTGTAGTGCGACCTCTGCACAGTGTTCAGCTAAAGCTAAAAGTTAGTGTAGTGCGACCTCTGCACAGTGTTCAGCTAAAGCTACAAGTTAGTGTAGTGCGACCTCTGCACAGTGTTCAGCTAAAGCTACAAGTTAGTGTAGTGCACAGTGTTCAGCTAAAGCTACAAGTTAGTGTAGTGCGACCTCTGCACAGTGTTCAGCTAAAGCTACAAGTTTGTGTAGTGCGACCACTGCACAGTGTTCAGCTAAAGCTACAAGTTAGTGTAGTGCGACCTCCTCACAGTGTTCAGCTAAAGCTACAAATTAGTGTAGTGCGACCTCTGCACAGTGTTCAGCTAAAGCTACAAGTTAGTGTAGTGCGACCTCTGCACAATGTTCAGCTAAAGCTACAAGTTAGTGTAGTGCATAGTGTTCAGCTAAAGCTAAAATTTAGTGTAGTGCGACCTCTGCACAGTGTTCAGCTAAAGCTACAAGTTAGTGTAGTGCAACCTCTGCACAGTGTTCAGCTAAAGCTACAAGTTAGTGTAGTGCGACCTCTGCACAGTGCTCAGCTAAAGCTACAAGTTAGTGTAGTGCATCCTCTGCACAGTGTTCAGCTAAAGCTACCTGTAGAAGGTTGGTGGTGTTTTCCTGATCCTATCACTACCACAGGCAGCTACACTATTTACACGTTAGTGTAGTGCGACCTCTGCACAGTGTTCAGCTAAAGCTACAAGTTAGTGTAGTGCGACCTCTGCACAGTGTTCAGCTAAAGCTACAAGTTAGTGTAGTGCGTCCTCGGCACAGTGTTTAGCTAAAGCTAACTGTAGAAGGTTGGTGGCGTTTTCCTGATCCTATCACTACCGCAGGCAGCTACATTATTTACACGTTAGTGTAGTGCGACCTCTGCACAGTGTTCAGCTAAAGCTACAAGTTACTGTAGTGCAACCTCTGCACAATGTTCAGCTAAAGCTACAAGTTAGTGTAGTGCGTCCTCTGCACACTGTTCAGCTAAAGCTACCTGTAGAAGGTTGGTGGTGTTTTCCTGATCCTATCACTACCGCAGGCAGCTACATTATTTACACGTTAGTGTAGTGCGAACTCTGCACAGTGTTCAGCTAAAGCTACAAGTTAGTGTAGTGCGACCTCTGCACAGTGTTCAGCTAAAGCTACAAGTTAGTGCAGTGCGTCCTCTGCACAGTGTTCAGCTAAAGCTACCTGTAGAAGGTTGGTGGTGTTTTCCTGATCCTATCACTACCGCAGGCAGCTACATTATTTACAAGTTAGTGTAGTGCGAACTCTGCACAGTGTTCAGCTAAAGCTACCTGTAGAAGATTGGTGGTGTCCTCATACTACAGGCAGGCAATAGATTTTGCTAGCTGCAGTATCAGTATATATATTATATATATATATATATATATATATATATATATATATATATATATATATATATCCCAGCTTAGTGCAGCTACATCTCACTGCAGGCCATTAGTATGTCTGGAAGGCCAACAAGGAGAGGCAGACATGTATAAGCCAATAAAAGAGGGCAAGCAGGATCTGTGTCTAGAGGCAACAGTGCTGGTCGTGGACACGGTGCATCCTCATCAGCACATGTCCGTGGGATACGCTTGGCTTTTTTTTGGCAGTTGGCCGTGTTGAGCCGTAACATGCGGAAGACTTGGTCAAGTGGATGACCAGGCCGTCCTCATCCTCCTCATCCTCTCTCACCCATGCTCAAGGTACTTTGTTTGGCAAAGCAGCTGCCAACGCGGCCTCTTCCCTCGGCTCAATGACATCAGTGACTCCTTCCCTAGCCCCACCATGTCCTCCTGAGGAGTCTCTCGAACTGTTTGACCACAGTGTTGGGTACCTGCTCCAGGAGGATGCCCAGCGTTTAGAAGGCTCTGATGATGATACTGAGCTAGATGAAGGCAGTAACGTGAGCACAGACAGAGGGGGTGCCCAAGAAGGACAGCAATCTGGCAGTCATGTTCCCCCTGCTGCAGCATACTGCCAGGTGTGGTGCAGTGATGAGGAGGGAGGGGATGATGAGGACACTGACTCAACATGGGTGTATGATAGGAGAGAGGAGGAGGAGGAGGCACATCACCAACGAGGCAGGATGCCCTCCAGGGACCAGCTTAAGGGCAGCACACTGACTGCATCACACTGCAAAGCTCCGCATGTGCAGGGCGCTGCTGTCTCTGCGCTTTATTCCAAAAGTTCTTTGGTGTGGGCCTTTTTTGAGACGAGTGCATCAGATTGCACCGCTGCTATTTGCAACATATGTCTCAAGCGTATCTCACATGGCCAAAACATCTCCCGCTTGGGCACCACATGCTTGACCAGACATATGTTGACCTGCCATGCAGTTCGTTGGCAAGCGTACCTAAAAGACCCACACCAAAGAACAAAGAGGACCTCTCCTTGCTCCTCATCAGCTGAGATCTCCAACCCCACTATACCTTCAGTCCTCTCTGTGACCTGCACTGAGAGGAATGAAGGTGTAGAATTACTGTAGGTGTGTCACAGCCAAGTACTTGTGGGCAATCTGCTTTCAGTACACCGACGTCAGATTGTACCAGGCAAATTTCCATGCCCCAGCTGCTGCACCGCCGAAAGAAGTTCGCTCCCAGCCATCCACATGCCCAGTGGTTGAATGCTAGCTTGGAAAAATTGCTAGCACTTCAACTGCTACCTTTTCAGTTGGTAGACTCTGCCCCCGCCTGTGAGTTTGTGGAATGTGCGGTTCCTCAGTGGCAGGTACCCAAACGCCACTTTTTCTCACGGAAGGCGATTCCGGCTCTCTACCGGCATGTGGAAGGCAATGTCCATGGCTCGCTGGACAGGGCGGTCAGTGGTAAGGTGCATATTATCACTGACTCATGGTCCAGCAGGCATGGACAGGGATGTACGCAAATACGCAGGCCAAAAGATGCCATGCGGTGCTTGAGCTGGTGTGCTTGGGGGACAGGAGCCACACTGGGGCAGAGGTTCTGTCAGCTCTGCAGGGGCAGGTTCAGAGGTGGTTGATGCCACGCCAACTTAAGGCAGGAATGGTGGTTTGCGAAAATGGCACCAACCTCCTCTCCGCCCTCCGACAGGGACAACTGACCCATGTGCCCTGTTTGGCTCACGTCCTTAACTCGGTGGTGCAGCGGTTCTTGGGCAGGTACCTGGGCTTACAGGATGTCCTGAGGCAGGCCAAGAAAGTCTGTGTGCATTTCCGCCGATCATATAATGCCAGTGCTCGGCTGGCAGACCTACAAAAGGAATTTAACCTGCCCAAGAACCGCCTAATCTGTGACATGCCCACCAGGTGGAACTCAACGTTGGCCATGCGTCTGTTTTACATGGTGCAGGAATACCTAGGGGCAAGATCTGACTTGGACACCTTTCCCACCGAAAATCCTCTGGGTTACTGGGTCTTGAGGATGGATCACTGGCCAGAGCTTGCACAGTATGCAATTGAGCTACTGGCCTGTCCTGCATCCAGCGTTCTTTCAGAACGCACATTCAGTGCTGCTGGAGGCTTTGTAACTGATCACAGTCTTGGATCACCACCAGCTACCAAGCACCTGATGCTGATGTAACTGAATAACTTTTTTTGAAATGTCAGATCCCTTCAAAGACTGCCTATGCTGATGCTGAGTGACTATCCTGTTATGCTGAGTAATTATCCTCTTCCTCTTCAATGATCATGCTGATAGCTTGTAAGAAATTTTTGGTTCTGGGCGCCGCCACCAGTGCTTAGGGCCCAATTTTTCAGCCCCTTTTTAACAGGGACGTGTAATTACAATTTTTGATGCAATTCTTTGCAGCAGGGCTAGTTCCTGTGCTCCAACTAGAGTATCTGTGAGGACTTACAGTGTTGTGGCACCAGCACCACCACCACCATCACCAAAGGCCCAATTTTTCTGCCCCTGTTCAACAGGGGTATGTAATTACAATTCTTGATCTAATATTTCACAGCAGGGCCCTGTGAGGGCTTACAGTGTTGTGGCCACAACAACACCTAAGGCCAAAATTTCTGCTGAGTATATAGGGCAGGCCCCTACTTTCAAACATGCAACTTACAAACGACTCCTACTTGCAAACGGAAGGAGACAACAGGAAGTGAGATGAAATCTACCCCTAGGAAGGGAAATTCTCTCCTGCAGGAGTTAATATGGGAAAAGCGTTTCTCCTTTCCACTGATGCTTTATCACCAATCCTTGTTTCACTAAAAATGCCAAATTTTCAAAAAACATTAGTCATTGGGACAAAAAGTGAGGTGAAATCTTCTGAAGAGGAGCACAGACAGCAAAACAAATGTCACAGGGGTGATAACCCTTCCCTATGTTTTCAAAAAAGCTTAAAATAGATTTTTTGGCTGGAGCTAAACACGTTAAAAATATACCAGTTCAAAATTACAAACAGATTCTACTTAACCATCCTACAGTCCCTGTCTTGTTTGAACCGCCTGTATACTGCTGTTCAGAGTATATAGGGCCTGGGGGCCCCACACCTTTCCTTTTTTAATTTGCGTGCGGGGTTCCCCTTAATATCCATGCAAGACCCAAAGGGCCTGGTAATGAACTGGGGGGTACCCATGCCGTTTGTCTCACTGATTTTCATCCATATTGCCAGGACTAGACAATACATTAAAGCCGCAAGCAGTTTTAAATGACTTTTTTTCCTTTAAAAATGTCATTTCGTCCAGGGACTGTTCTAAGCACAGGAAACACGCGCCACTTTACAGGCATACTATAGACACCCCCAGGTACGATATTTAAAGGAATATTTCACTTTTTTTTTTACTTTATGCATCATTAAAAATAGGATTTTTTTTAACAGCTTACCTGTAAAATCCTTTTCTTTCGATGAACATCACAGGACACAGAGCCTCAGTAATAACTGATGGGTTATATAGGTATCACTAGGTGATTGGACACTGGCACACCCTAACCAGGAAGTTCCATCCCCTATATAATCCCTCCCCTCACAGGGATACCTCAGTTTTGTAGCAAAGCAATATAAGTGTATTAGAAGAGGGGCGGGGCCTCTGTGTCCCGTGATGTCCATCGAAAGAAAAGGATTTTACAGGTAAGCTGTTATAAAAAATCCTATTTTCTTTCTCGAACATCACGGGACACAGAGCCTCAGTAATAACTGAGGGGATGTCCCAGAGCAATGCTATCTGAGGGGGGGGGAACCACAACCAAGTAGGGTGCAATCAGACCTGAGGACCCTGTACCGCTGCCTGCAGCACACTACGCCCAAAGGCGATATCCTCATGCCTGCTCACATCCACCTGATAGAATCTGGTGAATGTATGGACTGAAGACCAGGTTGCGGCCTTGCAGATTTGAGCCATAGAGGCCCGGTGATGACCTGCCCAAGAAGCACCAATAGCCCTTGTGGAATGTGCCTTGATCTGAAACGGAGGAATCTTCTGTTTCAAACCGTAAGCTTGAATAATCAATTGTCAAATCCATTTAGAAATGGTAGCTTTTGACGCTGCCTGTCCTCTACTGGGACCCTCTGGCAGCACGAACAAAACATCCGTTTTTCGAATTTGAGCAGTTGCTTCCAGATAGGCCTTGACTGCTCTTACTACATCCAAAGAATGTAGTGATCTTTCTTCCAGAGAACAGGGATCTGGAAAAAAGGAAGGCAGAACAATGTCTTGGTTTAGATGAAAATCTGAAACCACCTTCGGTAAAAAACTAGGATGAGGGCGCAATACCACTCTATCCTTGTGTACAATCAAATAAGGCTCTTTACAGGAAAGAGCTGCTAATTCTGATACTCTTCTAGCAGAAGAAATGGCTACCAGAAAAATTAACTTCCTTGTCAACAAGACCAAAGGAATCTGACGTATTGGTTCAAAGGGCTGTTTCTGTAACACAGACAGAACCAAGTTCAAGTCCCAGGGGTTTAGGGGTGCCTTAACCAGAGGATTAAGACGCGTCACCCCCTGCATAAAGTTTCGGACCAAAGAATGCAAAGCAAGTGGCCGTTGAAATAATACTGATAAGGCCGAGACCTGGCCCTTAATGGTACTCAAGGCCAGCTTAATCTCTAATCCCAATGGTAGAAAATAAAGAATTCTACCTATCACATATTTTCTGGGATGCCAACCCCTGGATTCACACCAGGATACATAAGCTTTCCAGACTCTATGATAAATCATTCTGGAAGCTGGCTTCCTTGCTATGATCAAGGTAGATATCACAGGACTTGAAAGCCCACGACTCTTCAGAACGTGGGTTTCAATAGCCAAACCGTCAAATTTAGCATTTGTAAGGCAGGATGGAACACTGGACCTTGAGATAACAGGTCTGGGTGTACCAGTAGGGTCCACGGGGAACCCACCGTCATCCTTACTATTTCCGCATACCAGGTCCTTCTGGGCCAAGCGGGGGGCCACCAGAAGCACTGACTTCCTTTCCTGCCTGATCCTGCGAAGGAGTCGTGGCAGTAGCAGAATAGGTGGGAATGCATAAATCAGTGAGAACAGATGCCACGGAATCACCAACGCATCCGTCTCGCATGCAAAAGGATCTTTTGTCCTTGCCACAAATCTGTCTATCTTTTTGTTGAATCAGGATGCAAAGAGATCTACACCTGGAACCCCCCATCTTTGGCATATGGCCCAAAAGACATCGGGATGCAGAGACCATTCCCCTGGAAGTAACTGCTGGCAACTTAAATAGTTCGCCTGTTAGTTCTCTATCCCTGGAATGAAAACTGCCGATATGCATGGCACATGCTTCTCTGCCAAGACTAAGATCTGGTTCACCTCTTTTTGAGCAGCTCGGCTCCTGGTGCCTCCTTGATGATTGACATAAGCCACTGCTGTGGCATTGTCGGACTGGATCCTGACCGGGCGACCCTGTAGCCTGATAGTCCAGGCCTTTAGGGCTATATATGCCGCACGGATCTCCAGAATATTAATGGGTAAGGTCCTCTTGGTTTTGGACCATACCCCTTGGACTGCAGACTGTTCCAGAACTGCTCCCCAACCCGACAGACTGGCATCTGTTGTTACCACCGTCCAGGTAACCGGTAGAAAGGATTTCCCCTTCTGCAGGTTTTCGGGTATTAACCACCAATTGAGGCTCTGACGCACTGCATGAGACAGGTGCATCGGAAAGTCTAATGCCTGAACCTTCTTGTTCCAGGCCGACAGAATACTGTGTTGCAGCAGTCTTGAATGAAACTGAACATAGGGAACTGCTTCGAATGAAGACACCATCTTTCCTAGCAGCCTCATACAAAGGCGGACAGAAGGACCCTTTTTGGTCCTGACTGCCAGAATCAGCTCCCTTAAAGCAGTGATCTTTGCCTGAGGTAGAAATATTTTCTCCTGGCTTGTATCTATGATCAGACCCAAATACTCCAGTCTTCTTACTGGTTTTAGGGAAGATTTTTCTAGGTTGAGGATCCAACCTAGGTGTTCCAGATACTTTTTTTTTATATATATATAATATAGCCAATATCAAAATTACATCCAAATCACAGTAAAGGTTTACATCTAACATTGGACCATCAATAATAACATACATATTCAATGCACCGACATCAAGGCTAAACAACTCTCCATCTTTATCATCTATTTGGTATATGTGCTTTTTTTGTCTTTTTTTACAGCAACCAGAAAAACAAAACCTGTATATTCTAACCAGTAACTTCTCCCTTCCCGCCCTCCCCCCTAAAAGTCTGTCCTTGGTAGAAGGATTCAGAAGGATAGAGACAAAAACTAGAAAGCCTTCTTCACATCAAACAGGAGACTCAGCATCATTATCATTGTCAACCCTCTGCTTAGTCACTTCCTGGAATAAAAAAACACTAATATCCCCCAAAAAAACGGATTTATCCCTCACCTTCCAGGGTATCAGTAGAGTCCTCCCACCGAAACCATACTTTTCGAAACTTCTTAGAGGCCCCCCTAGCTTCATAAGTCATTTTATGCATCAAAACATCAGCGTTAATTATTTTTTTCCACATCCCCAGCGTCAACAGTTCGTCATGTATCCATCGTCTGGCAATAAGCTTCCTTACTCCAAAGAATAAAAGCCTTAGAAACAACATTGTGTGTGTGCTCATTTCTTCTTGTCCAAATACCCCGAGGAGACACCTTAAGGGAGAGCAAATATTTGGCAAGTCAAACTGTTCTGAAATGAATTCGGTCACCCGTGACCATAGTGGTCTCACCTTTTCACACTCCCAAGTCTTGTGTAGAAAAGTACCCTCCGCCCCCCTACACTTATGGCATACAGCCGATTCTCGTCTATGCATTCGATAAAGTCTAGTAGGCGTATAATACTGCTGATGGAGGAACCGGAATTGAATCATCTTATCCGTAGATGAGACAACAGATATCAGATATGTATCTAGCACCTCCTGCCACATTTCTTCCGACAATTCTGGGATAATCGCGACCCAGTGTTCCATGGATCTAGAGGTTGTAGTCACCGCCCCCGGACCCACTGCCCCATAGTATCTAGAAATTCTTTTTGCTGGATCCGGATCTATCAGAACCTTCTCCAAGTCAGTATTCTGGACTATAATTTCACCAACGCCAAACTGCGCGAGTGCTGCATGACGCAGCTGCACATACCGAAAATACCAGTTCTTTGGTATTCCAAAATTCTCCCTCAGGTGTGCAAATGTACAGAAGTGATTATCCTGGTATATGTGGTGTAGGTATTTTATGCCATGCCTAGCCCAAGAATTATGCCCATCAGGCAGTTTCAAAAACTCTGCAAGGGTCTTATTACACCATAGAGAGCTATTCGGAGATAGCCACAATGGATCGTCCTTCCTCCTCTTAGAGCATATGTGAAACACTTTCCCTGGTAGTGCCATTACGGATCCCACCTCCCTCCCTGGTATCCCTTTCCTATACAGCATGTTTTGAAGTGTTTCCTGCGAGGAGGCAACAGCAACCTCCAACAGGGTGGTAGCATTAGGTGTTAGAGGAAAGAGCTACCAGTGCAAAAAGGAGAACTGTGACGCCATAAAGTAAGACCGCAGATGAGGTAGGGCCATCCCACCCATTGTAACTGGTAGTTTTAAAATTGCCAAAGAAACCCTGGGTGCCTTAGAACCAAAAAGAAAACCCACAATAATGGAGTCTATATTTTTAAAGACCTTCAGAGTCACCAACACCGGAGAGTTCGAAAGAATGTAGAGGAACTTAGGCAGGAAAATCATTTTAAATAAATTTATCCATCCCAATAGGGTAATCGGTAAATTCTGCCATTTCCGTACCTTCTCCTGAAAGTTTTGTATAACCAGCATCAGGTTTTTCTCCAGAAACATCGAGATGGGGAGCTGAACCTCAACCCCCAAGTACCTAAAAGAGGTGGACAGTGGAATGGGACATTCCGACGGGACCTTCACCTCCTGTCAATAGGAAAGATAGAGGACTTTTTCCAATTAATTCGGAATCCAGAATAATCACCAAATTCCTGAATCAGTCTGAAAGCTTCTGGGGCCCTGGATCCTGTAAGTATAGCAACATGTCATCCGCATAAAGCGAGACTCGTTCCTCAAACTCTCACAATCTCAGTCCCACCAGGTGCAGAGTGGCTCTCAGTTTGACTGCTAACGGCTCTATTGCCAAGGCAAACAGGAGGGGTGAGAGCGGACACCCCTGCCTGGTGCCTCTAAAAATGGGAAAGGAGTCCAAGACTATGCCATTTACCCTCAGTCTTACCAACAGATCAGTATAGAGTAACCTTACCCAAGATATAAATATGGGGCCAAACCCATATGACTCCAGGAGATGAAACAGGTATGTCCACTCTACAGAGTCAAAGGCTTTCTTTGTATCTAAAGAGGCCACTATTCGAGTCCCTGAGTTGTCATGGGCTGTCTGGAGGTTTATAAAAAGTCTCCTAATATTCATCTGTGCACAGCGACCTTGAATAAAGCCGGTTTGGTCAGCATCCACCAAGTTTAGTATAACTGATTGCAATCTACCTGCTAATATTTTTGCGAGGATTTTTGTGTCCATATTCATCAACAAAATCGGACGATATGAATCACATTCTCGAGGGTCCTTACCCCCCTTAGGTAGCAATACAATCAAGGCTTCCCTCATAGAACGAGGAAGTCTACCATCCGATCTAGCTGCATTAAAAACTGTTAATAAGCGTGGGGCCATACCGTAGCGAAAGGTGCTGTACCATTCCGAAGGGAGGCCATCCAGTCCAGGTGCCTTCCTAGGCGGAAAGGAGGCAATTGCCTTCTCTACCTCCTCCACCGTAATGCCCGCTTCTAGAGCAGCACTGTCCTCTGTCAATCTAGGTAAATCAACGTCAGCTATGTAAGTCCCCAATTTCTCCAATTCCAAGGGAGTACAAGATCTATATAGTTTTCTATAGCAAAAATGTCTAGTATAGCGGTTGAGTCACATATTTCAACCTTAGAGTCATCATACACTGACTTAATATATACCGGAACATAGTCTGGTCTCGCCAAGAATGTCAGAAGCCTGCCATTCTTGTCTCCAAATTCAAATATGCGTCTACGTTGTGCAAGATTTAATTTTGTGGTACGATCTGTGAGGACCGTCCTGTACTCCCTTGTTCTGGTTTGTAGAGTCAGTAGCCTTTCTTTAGTGGGGTCTCTAACATACTCAGCTTCCGCTAGTGTCACCTCAGTCTCTTTAAGTTGTACCTCTGAAGCCAGTTGTTTTTTAAACCCTTGAACGTCATAAACACCCCTCGCAGCGTGGCCTTAAAAGCCTCCCATTGGAGAAGTGTGGATGCGGAGCCAGCATTTTCTGCCCAAAAATGCTTGATCCTCTCTGTACATTTGATTTTAATATATTCCTCCTGAAGCCAACTAGCCTCCATTCGCCACAGTCACAAACCTGACTTCTGCCCCAAATTAAGTTGCAGTAACATAGGGGAGTGATCTGATAAAGCTCTGGGCAAATAGGAAACCCCCTGAACCAATTGCATTCCGTTTCCCTCAGTCAGGATAGTGTCTATTCTGGAAAGTGTCTTGTGCGTTTCGGAGTAACAGGAATATTCCCGCACACCAGGATGATGAAAACGCCAGACATCTCTGAAACCATGTGCAGACAACCATCCCGCTAAAGGAGCCGCTGTGCCTGATACCGCTCCTAATCTATCCAGAGCTGGCTCTGCCACGGTATTGAAATCACCTAATATAAAGATCCTCCCTTCCGCCACCTCATAAATTATTTGTAGCATATCGTCTAAATGAGCTAGTGAAAAGGGAGGAGGTACATATAAATTCACTATTGTTAGAAATTTATTCATCACCTGTACCACCAATACCACAAACCTCCCTTTAGTATCAGTCCGAACTGCATGTATCAAAATATTCATAGCCTTAGTAACCAGAGTGAAAACCCCCCTTGCGTACGAAGAGTAAGTAGCATGATAAGCCCCAGCAATATGTGCCCGCTTTAATGAGAGAACTCTGGAGCCCCGAAGGTGTGTTTGCTGGAATAATATTATTTGGGGCTTGTGTTTCTTGATATAATTAAAAATCAGTGAGCGCTTAAATTTAGAATTGAGGCCCCTCACATTCCAGGCCAAAATTTGGAGACTAACCGCCATATCTGTAAATTGAATAGCAGGCAGACCTCCCCAACTCCCGTGGCCAATCCAACCACCCAGATGGGCTCCCAGGGCCGGTCCTGGCCGGGGTGCACGGGGTGCAGTGCACCCGGGCGCCACAGAGGTGGGGGCACTGAAGTGCCAGAGTGCTCCCCTCCCTCCTCCTCCTCTCCATGTCGGCGGCTCTTTCCGCCGGTCACCGCAGCCGCCGCCGTCGCTGTGTCTCTTGCCTAAGCCCAGCCACCCCCCCTCCCTCCTCCTGTCAGAGGAGGAGAGCGGAACGAGCCACAGATCGTAGCGGCTGTGTCTCTGTGTGCAGAGAGACCAGCCGCGCAGTGACGTCACGGCGGGGGGGGGGGGGGGGGGGCGCTCCGTTCCCGACGTGTTCCAGCTCTCCTCCTCCTGTGTAACTCCCGCCTGCTGCCCAAGCCTGACACGCTCAGTTCTCCACCCGGGCGGCGCGGCTGTGCATTGTCCTCTCCAGCTGCCAGCTCAATGGAGGGGAGGCTGCTTTGTCAGCGGTCTATACTAATGGAGGGGGGGTTTGTCCTGGGGGGGGGGTCTATACTAATGAAGGGGGGGTTGTCCTGGGGGGGTATATACTAATAAAGGGGGGGTTGTCCTGGGGGGGTCTATACTAATGAAGGGGGCGGGGTTGTCCTGGGGGGGTCTATTCTAATGAAGGGGGGGTTGTCCTGGGGGGGTCTATACTATTGAAGGGGGGGGTTGTCCTGGGGGGGTCTATACTAATGAAGGGGGGGTTGTCCTGGGGGGGTCTATACTAATGAAGGGGGGGGGGTTGTCCTGGGGGGGTCTATACTAATGAAGGGGGGGTTGCCCTGGTGGGGTCTATACTAATGAAGAGGGAGTTTTCCTGGGGGGTCTATTCTAATGAAGGGGGGGTTGTCCTGGGGGGTCTATACTAATGAAGGGGGGGTTGTCCTGGGGGGGTCTATACTAATGAAGGGGGGTTTGTCCTGGGGGGGTCTATTCTAATGAAGGGGGGGTTGTCCTGGGGGGTCTATACTAATGAAGGGGGGTTGTCCTGGGGGGGTCTATACTAATGAAGGGGGAGTTGTCCTGGGGGGTCTATTCTAATGAAGGGGGGGTTGTCCTGGGGGGGTCTATACTAATGAAGGGGGGTTGTCCTGGGGGGTCTATACTAATGGAGGGGGGGTGGTTTGTCTTGGGGGGGTCTATTCTAATGAAGGGGGGGTTGTCCTGGGGGGTCTATACTAATGAAGGGGGGTTGTCCTGGGGGGTCTATACTAATGAAGGGGGGTTGTCCTGGGGGGTCTATACTAATGGAGGGGGGTCGTTTGTCCCGGGGGTCTGTACTAATGGAGAGGGTGGTTTGTCCTGGGGGTCTGTACTAATGGAGGGGGGGTGGTTTGTCCGGGGGGGTCTGTACTAATGGAGGGGGGGTGATTTGTTCTGGGGGGTCTGTACTAATGAAGGGGGGTGGTTTGTCCTGGGGGGTCTGTACTAATGGATGGGGGTGGTTTGTCCAGGGGGGTCTGTACTAATGGAGGGGGGGTGGTTTGTCCGGGGGGGTCTGTACTAATGGGGGGGGTGGTTTGTTCTGGGGGGTCTGTACTAATGAAGGGGGGTGGTTTGTCCTGGGGGGTCTGTACTAATGGATGGGGGTGGTTTGTCCAGGGGGGTCTGTACTAATGGAGGTGGGTGTTTTGTCCCGGGGGGTCTGTACTAATGGAGAGGGGGTGGTTTGTCCCAGGGGTCTGTACTAATGGAGGGGGTGGTTTGTCCCGGGGGTCTGTACTAATGGAGGGGGGGTGGTTTGTCCGGGGGGGTCTGTACTAAGCGAGGGGGGGGTGGTTTGTTCTGGGGGGTCTGTACTAATGGAGGGGGTGGTTTGTTCTGGGGGGTCTGTACTAATGGAGGGGGGTGGTTTGTTTTAGATGGGTCTGTACTAATGGAGGGGGGTGGTTTGTTTTGGGGGGTCTGTACTAATGGAGGGGGATGGTTTTGTACTAATGGAGGGGGGTGGTTTGTCCTGAGGGGGGTCTGCACTAATGGAGGGGGTGGTTGTCCTAAGGGGGGTCTGTACTAATGGAGGGGTGTTTGGTTTGTCCTGAGGGGGTCTATACTGATAGAGGGGGGTGTTTTGTCCTGGGGGGGTCTATACTGATGGGGGGTCTATACTGGGGGAGGGGTTTATACTTAGTGGGGGGTCTGCACTGACGGAGGGGGGTCTATACTTAGTGGAGGGGGATCTATACTGAGGGGCGACTATAGTTGGTGGAGGGGGTGATACCATGTTTTACCGCACCAGGTGACACCCCTCTCCTCTTCGCACGCACGCTGCTGTACTAGTGAGCGGCGCACTATGTTTCTTCCCCCCGCCTTCATATTGGCCAGGGAAGAAAAAAAAAAAGGAGCAAAGAGGAGGATTGTGGGACATGTAGTCCCGAGGACTGGCAGCCCCACTATAACACGGAAACTGCAGCCCACACAGCATGCTCAGCTGAATGGGAGAGAGAGAGCCAGGAGTCCGGGAAAGCTTTCAGGGAAGTACACCCAGGACTTCAGAGGGAGAGAACAGTGCTGAGGGAACACCATCAGAGAGAGAACCCCGCTGCCCTGCGCCACCAGAGGGAAAGCCACACAGCCTGGCGCCATCCCTGGCGGAGAAAGGAATGGAGTCATTACAGGAATACAGATCTGGGTGCTACTCAGCAGACTCGCCACGGGCAATTCAGAGTGAGCTGACTCCTGATCAGAGGAACCGTTGTTGCTGTATCGCTGGGTCAGGTGAGAGGGCCGATCGGCCATTATCTACTAACGTCCATAGGAACTGCAGTCGCAGTCTCTGACCATCTCCTGTACTATGTCTGCAGTCTCTGACCAGCTCTTTTATTATGTCTGCAGTCTCTGATCATCTCCTGTATCATGTCTGCAGTCTCTGACCATCTCTTGTATCATGTCTGCATTTTCTGATTGTCTCCTGTACTATGTCTGCAGTCTCTGACCATCTCCTGTATTATATCTCCAGTCTCTGACCATCTCCTGTAGTATGTCTGCATTCTCTGACCATCTCCTGTATTATGTCTGCAGTCTCTGACCATCTCCTGTTTTATGTCTGCAGTCTCTGACCATCTCTTTTAACATGTCTGCAGTCTCTGATCATCTCCTGTATCGTGTCCTCAGTCTCTGACCATCTCCTGTATTATGTCTGCAGTCTCTGACCATCTCCTGTTTTATGTCTGCAGTCTCTGACCATCTCTTTTAACATGTCTGCAGTCTCTGATCATCTCCTGTATCGTGTCCTCAGTCTCTGACCATCTCCTGTATTATGTCTGCAGTCTCTGACCATCTCCTGTTTTATGTCTGCAGTCTCTGACCATCTCTTTTAACATGTCTGCAGTCTCTGATCATCTCCTGCATCGTGTCCTCAGTCTCTGACCATCTCTTGTAACATGTCTGCAGTCTCTGACCATCTCCTGTACTATGATTGCAGTCTCTGACCATCTCCTGTACTATGATTGCAGTCTCTGACCATCTCCTGTACTATGATTGCAGTCTCTGACCATCTCCTGTACTATGATTGCAGTCTCTGACCATCTCCTGTACTATGATTGCAGTCTCTGACCATCTCCTGTACTATGATTGCAGTCTCTGACCATCTCCTGTACTATGATTGCAGTCTCTGACCATCTCCTGTACTATGATTGCAGTCTCTGACCATCTCCTGTACTATGATTGCAGTCTCTGACTGTCTCTTGTATTATGTCTGGGGGCTCTTTCTAACAGACTCTCTAACAGACAGCCCTCTCTGTGTGCATCAGAGAGACTCCCCTCCAGGTCTCATTAGTGTACACTCTTCCTGTATTTTCTTTATTGTTAAAAGATCATGGGAAGATCCTAGGGTAATGAAGACTTAGCCCCGGTTCACACAGGGGCGGCACAACTTGCAGGTCGCCTCACCTATGCGACCTGCACACGACATCCATGGCGACTTGCAAAACGACTTCTGTATAGAAGTCTATGCAAGTCGCCTCAAGTCGCCCCAAAAGAAGTACAGGAACCTTTTTCTAAGTCGGAGCGACTTGCGTCGCTCCTATTAGAACGGTTCCATTGTACAGAACGGGAGGCGACTTGTCAGGCGACTAGGTGTGAACCAGCACTAAGGGGAGTATCTCTGTGTTTGAGTCGTTGCCATAGTAACATTTGTAAAGGGGAGGAGTTGGTAAGATGACCACGCCCACGTGGGGGCGCCAAAAATATTTCTGCACCCAGGCGTCTGTGACCCTAGGATCGGCCCTGTGGGCTCCAGTCTTCTCCCATCACTCGCAGAGGGCAAAACAAGCAGAACATTTGAAATGACTTCCTGCAAATGCAGGAGACGTGAATAATCTCTACCAAAGACAGACTTAAAAAACCCCAGATATTGTAACTTCCAATCTTCCCCCACCCTGCTCCCAGCCCCAACATACCAGGCACTTTTTTCCCATAACCACAATGTAAATTAGCAGCAGAGATGCGACTTAACCAGTCACATAAGGCAAGTTACTGAAGAGCAACAGTGCCATGTGACATCAAAACAGAAAATTAAAGTCAGTAAAAAAATTCCTATAAAAACAGAAAAAAACACTTTCTCCCAACAAAAAAGTTTTTTGTAATAAATTGCAGCATCAAGAGCAGTCTGCAGACACTGCACATCTTACTGGCACAGGGCAGCAGCAATATAAAATCCAAAAAATTTTTTCCCCAGGACGACCAGTGCCTATAGAGAAGTCCTCCAGAAAAAAAATGTGATAACCTTTCAGGAACAAAAAAAGAAGGATCAACAGTCCCCCTCCTCTTCCCCCCTTAAATAGCAGTAAGGGAAAACTGCATCTGCAGTGTTGGATCTCCTTTCAAGCAATATTACAGCATGAAGAAAAATTAGATTACAGCAAAAAATCAATAAAAGAATAAAAAACAAGGAAAAAAAAAGGGGGGGGGGAGAAGGAGAGAGGAATGAGAGAGATACCACAGGATACAGTCAAATAGGCAGTCACTGTCGTTTCCGTAATGTATTCTCTCACCCCAAAAAAACTTGCTCCACATACTTCCATTTTTCATCAAGGCGACCGAGATGAGGCTCTATTCCTCTGACTACCACGAGAATCCAGCCATTCAGACGCCTCAGTAGGATTAGTGAAAAAATGCGTTTTCCCATTCTCCACAATGCACAGCTTAGCAGGATATAGCATGCTGTAAATCAGGTTGAGATCCCTCAATCTTTTCTATATAGGTTGAAATGAAGCTCTCTGTTTCTGGGTGACTGCAGAGAAATCAGGGTATATCGATATGCGATTTCCATCAGAAGTCATCTCAGGGCCCACTCTGGCTCCCCTCAGTATATTGTCCCGGAAGTGAAGCACTTTTTCAATCATAGATCTGGGGGGGGGGCTCCCTTCGGAGGGGCCCGGCCTGGGACTCGATGGGCCCTTTCAATAGCAAACATTTTTGTAAAGGTATCAGGTGCCATATTAGCAATCAGCCATTTCTCTAGATACTCCTCTGGGTGCTTTCCCTCCACTCCTTCCGGGAACCCCACCAGCCTTATATTGTTCCTCCTCATGCGGTCTTCCATGTCGGCCATCTTTAGTGTGTGTTCAGATAAAGTCTTTCTGGTCACCTGTGCCGCAGTATCTAAGGGTCTCACAGTATCTTCCAGGGCAGAGACACGGCGGTCTGTAAGCTGTGCCTTCTCCCTCAGCTTTTGCATATCATGCTTCATAAATGAAAACTCCATTCTAAGCTCCTCAAAGTGATCTAGTAACTTTGTTTGGCATCCCTGTATGGCCGCCATTATCTGTGACAGGGACGGTTCCTCTTCTCCCGCCACCTCCCTGTCAGCTCTTGCCCATCGATCTTTTAATCTGTCCAGCGATCTCCCTCTGTGAATCGCTGCCTCTCTCTGGGGCTTAGGACTCACCCTGTCCACTGAGGGAGATGAAGATGCCTGAAGCGGTGCCTCTGTGGATCTCTGCAGCGGCGGCCATTCCTCCTCCTCCTGTGACCCGGCGCCATTTTGAGAGCCCCAGGCAAATTGCGCCAGCCGATCTCCGGTGGATTTGGGGCAACGAGGGCCGTATTTCACCATCCCCGAGGATGCCTGAGGGGTCCCAGCACACATCCCCAGCAGATGGGCCAAAATTCGAGTGCCGCTGTCCCAGGATTTTGAGCAGGATAACCAGTCTGCAGACGGAGCTCCGGTCTCACACTCCTCACATGCTGCGCGCTAGCTCCGCCCTAGGTGTTCCAGATACTTGACTGTGGTCCTCAAGTTCCCGTTCAAGGAGGCTACCGACCGGTCTATCAAGAGCAGGTCGTCTAGGTATGCTATGACAGCTATACCCTGAGCCCTTAATCTGGCCAGAGGAGGAGCCAAGATCTTTGTGAACACTCGAGGTGCAGTGGCTATCCCAAAAGGCAGAGCCACAAACTGGAAATGACGCCCTCCTATCTCGAAGCACAGAAACTTCTGATGAGCAGGAAAAATGGGCACATGCAGATATGCATCTCTGATGTCTATCGATGCCAGAAATTCTCCTCCCTGCAGGATATAGACTACTGTCCGAATTGATTCCATGCGGAAGGACTGAATCCTTAGGAATCGGTTCAGATCCCTATAAATACAGAATGGGTCTGACATCCCCATTTGGTTTTTGGACCGTAAAAAGGTTGGAATAGAAGCCCAATCCTTGATCCTTCGCGGGAACCACCATAATGACCTCCTGCGACAAAAGTCGCTCTAACGCTAGAAGGAGCGACTGCTTTTTCTCTGGATCTCTGGGGACACTTGATCTGAGGAAACGAGGAGAGGGAAATTCTTGAAACTCCAGCTTGTACCCTAAGGTTACCGTGGAGATTACCCATCTGTCCTGGAAGTCCTCCTGCCAGAGCCTTGAGAACTGTAGCAGTCTTCCCCCCACTCGAGCGAGCGGGGGCACCCCTTCATAAAGAGGTCTTAGTGTCTTGCCTATTAGGCTTCTTCCACCAGGACTTCTTTTGTCCCTGGGGTTGACTCTTGTTTCATGACCCAGACGGAGGAGGCCGTCGAGACTGCCTGGAGGCTGAAGCCCCTGGCGCTGGGGAAAGAGTCCGTTTGAAAGAGGGACGCTTTTCCCACAAGAGTGCTTTTCCCACAAGTGATTCTCTTGATATAGTTATCCAAGTCTTCTCCAAACAACCTTGCACCACGAAATGGAAACCCAGCCAGCAGCTTCTTACATGGTGCTTCGGCTGACCAATTTTTCAACCATAGGATTCTACGTATATACACCAACCGCAGTGAAAGACGAGAGGTTTGCGTGATAGAATCTCTGATGGCGTCAACAACATAACATAAGGCCGCTGGAAGGTTAGCCAACCCCTGGGCCTGCTGTTCAGGTAAAACTTTGATGACCTGCTTAACATGGTCTCTTAAGTATCGACAGACTCCAATCGCTGCTGCTGCAGGTTGAGCCACTGAACCTTTAAGGAAAAAAACATCCTTCAATAGGGATTCCATCTTTTTATCCACAGGATCCCTGAGCATCTGAGCATTGGCAACAGGACAAGTCAGACTATTATTTACGGAGGAAATGGCCGCATCAATGGCCGGTATTCCCCACATTTTAATAAACTTTTCTTCCATAGGATAAAGTGTTGAAAACTTTTTCGGTGGAAATAAACGTTTATCTGGGTGATCCCACTGAGAATAAAGGAGCTTTTCAAGTAAATTATGAACAGGAAAAGCATGTGCTGTTTGAGGAGGTTTCAGTGACCCTAAAGAAGAAGAGGGTTCTTTAACTGATTCAGATATGGGCAACTTAAATGTGGAGCGGACCAATCCAGCAAGGAACTTTACTAAGACTTTCGCCTCTTGGGAAGCCGAAGAGGGTCCCTCTCCACCCGATTCCTCCGAAGAGGAATCATCCCTCCCATCCTGATCCTCTGAAAGGAATTCTTCTCCTTTATTCCAGAGCTCCTCTGCATAAGGGTCTTGGGAAACAGGAAGGCCTAGTGCGTTTTCTTTCACTGAGTGAAGATGTAATCACGGCCATTAATCTTTCCTCTAAACCATTAATGGTTGAGGAAAAAAACCTCCTGTGTAATGTATACAGGGGCTGAAGTGCCAAAAGCAGGTGTAGCCCCTGACCCCAACGGCTCTCCCTGGCTAGCCATCCCTGGCCCCTCAGCGGGGAGGATGCTGCAGAAAGGGGGTCCTCAGAACCTGAATGAGATCCCCTAGAGCCTTTGGTTCTTGGGGTATTTGAACCTCTTCTACCCATAGTGCAAAGGAACAAGGTGGAGGTATCACAAAATGAACACTGACTGCTGAGTGATGTAGTCTGGCAAAAGCCTTGCTACCAAATGCCCAGTCTAGTGTTACCTTAGTAAATGCTGCCTAGGAGAATGCCTGTGTCCCACCTTACATGCGACCGTCAGCTCTGTGTCCCTCCGAAGGCTTAGTACACCTATAATTTGTGCCTTTAATAGCCTGCAGCCGGCGAATGTGGGCATCTGGTCACGCTGGACGCTGTGCTGATGCCCCCACCTCTACCGCCCCCCCTCGTTTTTCAAAAAACCGTGCGCTTCCCGCGCTAGCCAACCCTCCGGAATAAGCAATCTAGGAAAGGCTGGGGGAGGGGGAGGAAGGAGAGAGGCCGGTAGTGATGGGGCCTGCACGTGGCAATGACGGCGGCCGTGGCGATAATGTGGTGTACAACCGCCTCACAGACCACCTGCGGCCTCCCCCTAGTCTGGGGGGGAATATCCCTGAGGAGAGCCCCCCATCCCATCCTACCTGGAGCCGGCCGGAGCTTGTGCAGCATGAGAACACTGAGGCAGACATCAGCATGAGAAGGTATGTGCTCTTGGCAGCCCCCGGTGGCGACAATAGGCATAGCATGCATTTACCTTAAAGGAGAAAATCTACTAGAATTAAAAAATTCTGTGGAATCTCCCTTACCTTATCCAGCCGCAGGGTTCTGTTATACAGACCCAATCTTCACCTCTCATGGTGGGCTCCGTTTGAAAAAACCTTGAGAGACTGGGGCCCCCTACGGATAGGGGAATCCACAGTTCTGGACCTGTAAAGCACCCAGCCAGAAATAAGGATAGAAAACTATTTTCTGATATGCGGGGTTCAGCTCTCTAAAAAGAGGAAGCGTTACAGGTAAAACCTCGTTTCTTCGGACACGAGGCCCGGGTACCATCCAATTCGGCCTAAAAAGGACACTTTGAAATGGATCCGGTTCGCCTGGCTTGCCCCAGTATAGGATATAGGATATTCCCTTTGGAGCTCAGCACAGGACATCTGTCACGTACCTTACAGCAGAGCCCAAAATGATG
Source organism: Lithobates septentrionalis (assembly GCA_037952835.1). Lineage (NCBI taxonomy): Eukaryota > Metazoa > Chordata > Amphibia > Anura > Ranidae > Lithobates > Lithobates septentrionalis. The sequence continues at coordinate 481,009 of JBBDGP010000824.1, forward strand.
AGGGTGGCCTCTTGCACGGTTCCGGTCCAAGCACCCCTGGTGGTGGGTACAGGGAGTGCGAGGGCAACGAAAGGGTGCAGGTGCCTGCAGGCAGGAGGCTGGAACTTGGAGATATAGGAACCTCTGCTGAGGAGATGTGGGAAACTGATCACCAAACTTGTTCAGCGGGAGCCAGATCAGGATCAACTGCAGAATCAGGAACAGGCAGGAGTCTGCAACAGGCTGGCAGCGGGGTACCAAGTCAGAAGGCAAAACCATAGTCAGGAACAGGCAGGGGTTGGCAACAGACGGGCAGCAGGGTACAGAATCAGGAGGCAGAGCCGTAATCATAAGTTCAAGCCAAGGTCAGTATTGCAGGTAGAGGCAGGTTCAGCAGGCAGGGGAGATCCAAGAGAATGGTCAGAAGATAGCCGGGTTTTCAGGAACAAGGTCAATCAGGCAGAGTAACAACAGGAACACAGGAACAAGCTGAAGACAATCCAGCACTGATGCTAGGCAGACTCTCTGTTTAAATAGGGTGCTGTGTGACAGGATTTGCGCCAGCGTATGTGAGTATGCGCATGCGCATTAGCAACTTAGCACACTGGCGCATGCGCGTTAGCACATTGGCGCATGTGCGTTAGCACATTAGCGCTTTGGCACTTGCGGGCGCGCGTTAGCGCACGTGCGCGTTCGCATAGAGGTGCCATTGTGCATGCCCACCCTGGATCTCATTTGTCTCTGGCTATGGTTCAGTGCATGCACCTTGGCATTAGCAGAACGAGGATTGGCAGCTGCTGCATGGAGACGGGTGCTTGCTGTGTGAGTTCTCTGAGATTGCCCCCTCCTTAGGGGCAGCCTCCGGATGCCCATTTGAGCCATCTTCTCTGGGTGGGAACAATGAAAAGCCTGTATCAGTCTCTGAGCATGGAGATTGGTCTCAGGTTCCCAGGAATTTTCCTCCGGGCCAAAACCTTTCCACTTGATCAGGTATTGGTTCTGCCCCTGTCGTTTCCTACAATCCAAGATGGCTTCAATCTCAAACTCTTCTTCTCCATTACCATTATAGCTTCTGGGGGTCCCACGTCACGATCCGGAAAGGGATTCGCTTCGTCAGGCTTCAGTAGCGAAGCATGAAACACAGGGTGGATCCTAAATGAGTCAGGAAGTTCGAGTTCAAATGCTACCGGATTAATCTTCCTCTTAACTGGGAAGGGTCCCAAGTATCTGGGTCCCAGTTTCCTGGAAGGGCATGCCAGTTTCAGGTTTGCTGTTGAAAGCCACACACGGTCACCAGTTTTCAGGTCCAGTTCCCCCCTTCTTCTTTTATCAAAGAATCTTTTACTATTTTCCTGTGCCTTGGAGATGGTTTCTCTCAACACCTGATTGTTGGTAACAAAGAAGTTTAGTCTATCCTGGACAGCTGGCAAAGGAGAGTCCAGCACTAGTGTTGGCAAAAAAGAGGGGTGGAACCCATAATTGGAAAAGAAGGGTGACTGGTCTGTGGTAGAGTGGGTGGAATTATTGAATGCAAATTCTGCCAGAGGCAGTAGTGAGGCCCAGTCTTCCTGGGTGAAGGAGGAAAAGCAACGTAGATATTGCTCAAACGTTTGGTTGGTACGTTCAGTCTGCCCATTGGTCTGGGGGTGGTAGGCTGAGGAGAAACTGAGTTTGATACTCAGGGCTTCACACAATGCTTTCCAAAACATTGATGTGAACTGTACCCCACGATCAGAAACAATGTCACCAGGAATTCCGTAAAGCCTAACAATTTCTTTAATGAACACCCCGGCCGTCTCTGTTGCTGATGGAGTCCCCTTCATGGGGATAAAATGTGCCATCTTAGAAAGATGATCAACCACCACAAAGATGGACAAAAATCCTTCAGAAGGAGGAAGCTCAACAATGAAATCCATTGCAATCTTATCCCATGGTCTTTCAGGAATGGGCAGCGGTCTTAGTAACCCCCAAGCCTCGTTTTTACAGTTTTTATTCTTGAGGCAGGTTAAACAAGAACTAACATAATCCCTGCAATCCTTTGCTAGATTGGGCCACCAGAAATGTCTTTGAACTAAGTCCATAGTCTTGTGTCCCCCGAAATGACCCGCCAAAGGATAGTCATGGCAGGCCTGTAGGATGGTAGTGCGCAGGTCCTGTGGTACAAATATTTTATTTCCCTGCCAGTAATGCCCATCTCTTTCTTGCAGGTTCCTGCCTGGAGGTAAGGAAGTTCTCAGGGATGCCTGACGGATCTGCGATACAAAATCGGATTGGGTTAGCGGAAAATTTCCAGCTTGCAGGATAGTATATGGAGCTGATGAAACTTCGGTATCTGTGAACATGCGGGATAACGCATCGGGTTTGACATTTTTGGACCCTGGCCGGTAAGTGATATGGAAGTTAAAGCATGAAAAAAAAAAGCCCACCTCGCTTGTCTGGGTCTGAGGCGTTTGGCAGTTCTGAGATATTCTAAATTTTTATGATCCGTGAAGATCAATATTGGGTGTGCTGCTCCCTGCAAGAGGTAACGCCACTCCTTCAAGGCTGATTTTATTGCCAACAGTTCTCGGTCCCCCACATCATAATTTCTCTCCGATAACCCTAGTTTTTTGGAGAAGAAAGCCACGGGATGCATTAAAGACTTAGGTCCTTGACGCTGGGACAGGATGGCCCCTACAGCACTCTCAGAAGCATCCACTTCTAGGAAGTACGGCAAAGCAGGATCAGGATGCTTTAATACTGGAGCGGAGGTAAATAGTCCTTTTAGCTTGTCGAAAGCAGCTTGAGCTGCCTCAGTCCATTGGAAATGGTTTTGTTTCTTTGTGAGTTGTGTAATAGGTGCTATGATACCAGAAAAATTTTTGATACATTTTCTGTAGAAATTGGAAAACCCGATAAAACGTTGTACCCCTTTCTTGTCGGTTGGAGGTGGCCAGGACATTATAGCTGAGACTTTCTGAGGGTCCATTGCCACACCCCCAGTTGATATTACCAAGCCGAGAAAATGAATGGTCTGACGTTCAAATTCACATTTCTCGGCTTTAGCGTACAATCCGTTCTGTCTCAGTCTGTGGAGAACTTGCTTCACATGGCTACGGTGTAATTCTAAAGAAATTGAAAATATCAGAATGTCATCCAGATAAACAATCATGAATAAGTCTAGGAAGTCCCTGAAGATGTTATTAACAAAATGCTGAAAAGTGGCTGGTGCGTTACAAAGTCCAAATGGCATAACAAGATATTCGAAGTGACCAAAACGTGTCCGAAAAGCCGTCTTTCATTCATCCCCCTCACGGATTCTGATTAAGTTGTAGGCACCTCGTAAGTCTAGTTTTGTAAATATTTTTGCAGAACGGAGTCTCTGAAAAAGCTCTGGGATCAGAGGAAGAGGATAGCGATTTTTGACTGTTATTCTATTCAATTCCCTGTAGTCTACGCATGGGCGAAGGGAATGATCTTTTTTCTCGATGAAAAATATTTCTGCGCCAGCTGCAGAAGAGGAGTGTCGGATGAACCCTTTCCTAAGATTCTCGTTGATGTATTCTTTAAGGACCAGGAGCTCAGGCTCTGAAAGAGGGAAGATTCCTCCAAAAGGGATTTCTGCCCCAGGCAACAGTTCAATTGGGCAATCATAAACCCGGTGAGGGGGAAGGGTATCTGCCTTCTGTTTGTCGAACACGTCCAGGAAGTCATGGTATACAGATGGGACGAGTTTCTGGGTTTCAGATACGGATTTCAAGCAGCCGATGACTAGAACTACATGGTGGGAGGACTTGAGACAGTTCTGGAGGCAGTAGGAGGACTGGAAAATCACCTGGCCGGTAACCCAATTAATTTGGGGGTTATGGGCTTGCAGCCAGGGCATTCCCAGAATGATCTGGAATAATGGGGAGGAGATGACATCAAGGCATATCATTTCTTGGTGATCTGGCAAAATGTCCGCGGACAAAGGTTGAGTTTCATGGGTAATAGGTCCTGATTTGATGCCTGACCCATCAGCTAGCTGTATGGAGAGTCGCTGTTGTTTGGGTTGCAGAGGAATGTTGTGCTGCTGGACGAAGGCATGGTCAATGAAGCAGCTGCAGGCGCCTGAGTCAATTATAGCCTGGACCCGGAGTGCCCCTTCTGGAAGCTGTAGTGAGACAGGAACAGCAATGTGAGCAGATCTGGTCAAAGTCAATACACAAGAATCGTAAGGAGGGGAGTCACACTTACGGGTCTTGTTGGGGCACATGCTTGCATAGTGGCCAGCTCCCCCACAATACAGACGGAGGTTATTCTGACTAGGGATGAGCCGAACACCCCCCTGTTCAGTTCGCAAAAAGTTTGTTCGAACACGCGAACACTGTTAAAGTCTATGGGCCACAAACATGAATAATCAAAAGTGCTAATTTTAAAGGCTTATATGCAAGTTATTGTCATAAAAAGTGTTTGGGGACCTGGGTCCTGCCCCAGGGGACATAGATCAATGCAAAAAAAGTTTTAAAAACGGCCGTTTTTTCAGGAGCAGTGATTTTAATAATGCTTAAAGTCAAACAATAAAAGTGTAATATCCCTTTAAATTTCGTAGCTGGGGGGTGTCTATAGTATGCCTGTAAAGGGGCGCATGTTTCCTGTGTTTAGAACAGTCTGACAGCAAAATGACATTTCGAAGGAAAAAACCCATTTAAAACTACTCGCAGCTATTGCATTTCCGTCCGACAATACACATAGAAGTTCATTGATAAAAACGGCATGGGTATTCCCCACAGGGGAACCCCGAACCAAAATTAAAAAAAACAAATGACGTGGGGGTCCCCCTAAATTCCATACCAGACCCGTGGCCCCGCCCCCCTCTGACACACGGTGACTTGACGGGACTTCCCTGTGACGTCACGGGGAATGCCACAGGGAAGTTCCGTCATGTCCCGTGCGTCAGAGGGGGGCGGGGTCACCGGGTGGCCCCGCCCCCATTATTTAAGAACCGTCAGACGAGGAGACACCGTCACACAGCGGGAGCCTCCCTCCATGCCAGCATGGGTGCGGAGCGGCCTGGAGAAGAAAATGAAGAAGAGAAGAAGAGAAGAAGAGAAGAAGAGAAGAAAAGAAGAAGAGAAGAAGATGAAGAAGATGAAGAGAAGATAGGGAGCCTCCCCCCATGCCATGGGTGCGGAGCGGCCCGAGGAGAAGAAGATAGAAGACGCCGCGGAGAAGATGCTGGATGAGAACGCTGGAGGAAGAACCAAAGGAACCAGAAGAAGAAGAAGATGAAGCAAGATAGAAGAAAGAAGAAGCATTTAAATAAAGGAATTGTCAAAAACTGTCTCTTGTCATTTTTAACATTTTTGACAGTTTTTTAGTGAAATGGTAGGGGTAAGTACCCCCTTACCATTTCACACAGGGGGGGGGCGGGATCTGGGGGTCCCCTTGTTAAAGGGGGCTTCCAGATTCCGATAAGCCCCCCCGCCTGCAGACCCCCACAACCACCGGCCAGGGTTGTGGGGATGAGGCCCTTGTCCTCATCAACATGGGGACAAGGTGTTTTGGGGGGCTACCCCAAACCCCCCTCCCAATGTTGAGGGCATGAGGCCTGGTACGGTTCAGGAGGGGGGGGCGCACTCTCGTCCCCCCCTCTTTTCCTGCGGCCTGCCAGGTTGCGTGCTCGGATAAGGGTCTGGTATGGATTTTTGGGGGGACCCAACGCCGTTTTTTTTTTTTTTTGGCGCGGGGTTCCCCTTAAAATCCATACCAGACCTGAAGGGTCTGGTATGGAATTTAGGGGGACCCCCACGTAATTTTTTTTTAAATTTTGGTCGGGGTTCCCCTTAATATCCATAACAGACCTGAAGGGCCTGGTATGGAATTTAGGGGGACCCCCACGTCATTTGTTTTTTTTAATTTTGGTTCGGGGTTCCCCTGTGGGGAATTCCCATGCAGTTTTTATCAATGAACTTCTATGTGTATTGTCGGACGGCAATGCAATAGCCGCGAGTAGTTTTAAATGGGTTTTTTCCTTCGAAATGTCATTTTGCTGTCAGACTGTTCTAAACACAGGAAACATGCGCCCCTTTACAGGCATACTATAGAAACCCCCCAGCTACGAAATTTAAAGGGATATTACACTTTTATTGTTTGACTTTAAGCATTATTAAAATCACTGCTCCTGAAAAAACGGCCGTTTTTAAAACTTTTTTTTTGCATTGATCCATGTCCCCTGGGGCAGGACCCAGTCCCCAAACACTTTTTATGACAATAACTTGCATATAAGCCTTTAAAATTAGCACTTTTGATTTCTCCCATAGACTTTGAAAGGGTGTTCCGCGGCATTCAAATTTGCCGCGAACACCCCAAATTGTTCGCTGTTCGGTGAACTTGCGAACAGCCAATGTTTGAGTAGAACATGAGTTCGACTCGAAGCTCATCCCTAATTCTGACGACAACACTGCTTCTCCTCTGGTGACAGTGGTGTGCGAAGCAGGCCTATCTGCATTGGCTCTGGGGCTTCAGTAGTAGGTAGTGAGGAAGCAGGAACAGATGGACTGCTAGGTACTTTGGGCAGCATCCATAGGGGACGAAATTGGCTGGTCCTCTCAGATCTTCGTTCCCTTAAGCGACGATCGATCTGGATGGATAATTGGATCAAATCTTCCAAAGCACTGGGGACCCCAACTCGAGCCAGCTCATCCTTAAGTGCTTCAGAGAGTCCTAGACGGAACTGGTAGCGGAGAGCGGCATAATTCCATTGTGTATCATAACTCCACTGCTTAAAGTCAGTTACATAGTCCTCTACCGGCCTGCGCCCCTGCTGGAGGGCGTGAAGGCTGGCTTCCGCTGTTGTGGTACGCTGGGCGTCATCATACAACTTAGCCATTTCATCCAGGAAAGAGTCCATGGAATTCAAAAGAGGGCTGGCTTGTTCCATCAAGCGGTGAGCCCATGTTTGGGGTTTCACCCTGGAGTAGTGAGACGATGAACCCCACTTTAGTGCTTTCCAAAGAGAAGGTGCGTGGTTGTAGCAGGAAGTATTACTGGCACCCATTCTTGAAGGCACGGAATTTGCTGCGATCTCCTGAGAATCTCTCAGGAGTAGGGACCCGAGGTTCTGGAGGTGGCACCACTACTGTGGGGACCGATGCTGATGTTGCAGGAGCAGAGGGTGGAGGTGCCGTGGCTGTCAGATGTGCTGAGGTGCCTGGAGATAGCGACTCTACTCTTTGTTCAAGTTGACGATAGCCATCTTGTAGGCCCTGGACTGCCTGGGTAAGGGCTGCGATCTGTTGGCACAGTGCTTCCACAGGTGAGGCCCCCCTTTCGGGCTCCATGTGGCTGGATTGTACTGTCACGTACCTTACAGCGGAGCCCAAAATGATGAGGGTGGCCTCTTGCACGGTTCTGGTCCAAGCACCCCTGGTGGTGGGTACAGGGAGTGCGAGGGCAACGAAAGGGTGCAGGTGCCTGCAGGCAGGAGGCTGGAACTTGGAGATATAGGAACCTCTGCTGAGGAGATGTGAAAACTGATCACCAAACTTGTTCAGCGGGAGCCAGATCAGGATCAACAGAATCAGGAACAGGCAGGAGTCAGCAACAGGCTGGCAGCGGGGTACCAAGTCAGAAGGCAAAACCGTAGTCAGGAACAGGCAGGTGTTGGCAACAGACGGACAGCAGGGTACAGAATCAGGAGGCAGAGCCGTAATCATAAGTTCAAGCCAAGGTCAGTATTGCAGGTAGAGGCAGGTTCAGCAGGCAGGGGAGATCCAAGAGAATGGTCAGAAGATAGCCGGGTTTTCAGGAACAAGGTCAATCAGGCAGAGTAACAACAGGAACACAGGAACAAGCTGAAGACAATCCAGCACTGATGCTAGGCAGACTCTCTGTTTAAATAGGGTGCTGTGTGCCAGGATTTGCGCCAGCGTACCTGAGTACGCGCATGCGCATTAGCAACTTAGCACACTGGCACATGCGCATTAGCACATTGGCACATGTCCGTTAGCACATTAGCGCTTTGGCACTTGCGGGCGCGTGTTAGCACGCGTGCGCGTTCGCATAGAGGTGCCATTGTGCATGCCCACCCTGGATTTCATTTGTCTCTGGCTATGGTTCCGTGCATGCACCTTGGCATTAGCAGAACGAGGATTGGCAGCTGCTGCATGGAGACGGGTACTTGCTGTGTGAGTTCTCTGACAACATCTTTACACGTCCATCACCTAAGACACTGGCGTAAAAACTGAGGTATCCCTGTGAGAAATTATATAGGGGGTTGAACTTCCTGGTTAGGGTGTGCCAGTGTCCAATCACCTAGTGATACCTATATAACCCATCAGTTATTACTGAGGCTCTGTGTCCCGTGATGTTCGAGAAAGAAATTACTGCTCCAGAAAAAACGGCCGTTTTTAAGAGTTTCTTTTGCATTGCATTTTTAGGACAATACCATGCAAACTAGCCTTTAAAATGAGCACTTTTGATTTCGAACGTTTGAGTCCCATAGACGTCAATGGGGTTCTAACGTTCGTGCGAATTTTCGGTCTGTTCGCAGGTTCTGGTGGGAACCGAACCGGGGGGTGTTCGGCTCATCCCTAATTCTAGATAATGAGACTTTATTTCCTTTTTATTATTTTGTAGTCATGGGGTAGGCAGTAATGGATTTGAATCACCAGTGGCTGATTGCAAGTTCTTTTCATTCATGCCATTGCTAATTGATAATTCTCTGATTTGTTTTATCAGAGGAGCATAAGGAGAAGAAAATTGAGTTATATTTGGACGAGGAGGAGCAGGTGGTCCAAGAGGTATAAGTCCATTTTCTTTACCTATATTTCTTGAATCTTTCATCTGCATATCCCTTAAGAATTTTTTACATTGATAACGCAATTGGACTTGTTTCTGCCAATAATAACAAGTGATAGACTCTCTCTCTCTCACTTGCTTGCTCATAGTTACTAGGAGCTGTCCATCCTGTCTTGGCTGTTGTCTGACTATTCTGTTTTAAAGTGTAATTTTGAACTAGAGCTATCTTAGACTTAAGATTGCCCTGTTTCATTTGTCTTCTAACTTTATCGATGAAACCTGACGCATCTGATAAAGAATCTTTTTCTTGTGTGATTGCTAATGAAGTTGGATCTAGATAATTAATTTTTTTTGTAAATGCTTTCATAATCCCTGAATTGCTTTCATCATCTACCCCCAAAACCTTTTAATATGCCTTTGAGAACTTTAATTTAAACTCAAACGGATCCTAAGTAACTGAAGCCTGTAAGGAGTCAAGTGTTTCAACAGATCAACATCTTCGCCCGTTGTACAAAATAACAATTGTCGTAATCTGTCTGAATCGTCACTGTGTATCTCCTGTCCATTGTCATCAACAATTGGTGACTTTGTTAGTCGTCGAGCATAATGTGCAGGTAACCAAAGATAAAATATGTTATTACGCTGTTCGTCTTTAAGGTTGTACCGATCAGTGTAGGACTCAAATATTTCTCCGTTATAAAGAGAGTCCGCCCATAAATCATATGCTGGAATGTCTTTTAAAACTTTCATTAATTGATCATGTATTTGTAACTTCAATTTCGCTGCACGGTCAAGTAGTTTTTTCTGTCTAACCTCTGTTACCTCCTCAGCAGCATCTTCATTTACTTCTGAATTATCGGGAATAGAAGGTTGAGGCTTTTATTTAGAGGACTTCTTTTTGTCATCTTTTGTTATCACAGCAATCTGTGTCAATCTACTGTCATTCTGAAGTTTTACCAAAAGATTTGTTTTGGAGTCAATTTGTTCCTCAAGATTCTCTATATAACTACAAAAAATCTCACAGTTTGCACAATAAAGAGAATCTTTAGACAAATGTTCATGTTTCCCTGTGTTCTGCACAGTGTTACATTCTGTCTGCTGTAATGTACACACATTTTTAGCAGGTAAATCAACATTAATAATCATTTTATTAAATATTCTTACCAACTGTAAGATATTAGATATGTTTTTACGCTGTTTGTTAACAGTAAATTTAGTTTTGTCTATCTGAACATTGGCTTGTAAACATTCCTTGTACATATATGCCCAAAGATGACTGTCATTTGGATAATTAATTCATCAATAAATTCCATGACTTATACTCACCGTAATTAGACAAATTTCTCGTCTTTAGCCGGCTCAGTTTCTTGGACCTTTCGTCTACATCTGATGGAACACAGACGCCTCTTTCTAGGTTTTTTGATCATTTTTTCCCAAGACTTGATCAATCACAAAATTGTGTTAGTCTCCCCCCTTTGTCGAGGAGCAGGGAAAAAGAAATGGGCTGGCTTAGCCAATGTAAACGGAGAGTAAACTTCACAGACACGTGTAATGTCAATAGTGTCTTTTTAGGTGATTTGTTCATTAGTTCAATAGCCAGGCTGTCTTAAAACAAAGTGTGAGTTTATTTGATCACACTTGGCATCAACTTGAAAATAAATACGACGTTAACACTTCATACAGCTTGATGTAGTAAAATAAAAGATATTAGGAATAAAAACTGTAGTAAAAGAGAGTACAAGAAAAGAATTAGGTTTTTGCTTTCTCTATTGTCATAGAGGTGTTTTGTTAGAAGAGCTGTTTAGGAGTTAGCCTGAATATAGACCTAAAGTAAACAAAATGTCTTCTTCAGTGTATGAAAGTGTGTATAATGAAAGTGTCCCCTTCTGTGTGTGTGAAGAAGAAGTGTGTCCTAAGCCTTGTGTAACACTGTTTTTTTTATACTATTTCAAATCTACAAGTCAGCAAAATGCAGCTATATTCCTATATAGTTTGAGCTAAAGGTGAAATGATCATATTAGTAGTTATTCTAAATATCCACTTTGCTAATAGCTGACACGTCTTTTAAACTTCTTTGATTGACAGAAACACATAACAGTATTCTATAAAAAAATCCTGTGGTGTTGACCTTCTGCTAAATGGCCACTTCTTGTAATGGATACATTCTTTAAAGCGGGGGTCCACCCACACCGCCAAAGAAAAAAAATATTAAAAGCCAGCAGCTACAAATACTGCAGCTGCTGACTTTTAATACATGGCCACTTACCTGTCCCAGGGTCCAGCGATGTCGGCAGGCAACGCCGAGAACCCGCTCGGTTCTAGGCAGCTGCCGCCGCCATCCTAGGTGAGGAAATCAGGAAGTGAAGCGTTGCGGCTTCACTTCCCGGTTCCCTACTGCGCATGCGCGAGTCGCGCTGCGCATCGTAAGTGGTCCCCGCTCTCTCCTGGGAGCTGTGTGTTCTCAGGAGACAGCGCGAAGGGATGGGAAGAGGCATAGTCTATGCTGGAAGTGGGTGCAAATACCTGTCTTAGACAGGTATCTGCACCCCCCTCCCCCCTGAAAATTGCCAAATGTGACACCGGAGGGGGGGAGGGTTCCGAAAAGCGGAAGTTCCATTTTTGTGTGGAAATCCGCTTTAAGTAACAGAAATTCAGTTCTGTACCCAAACTTACAAATGCATAATAAACTATAATTGAATATATATATATTATTCACACAAATTCTAACTAGCTAACTAATTTAGTAACTATTTCAAATAACTAACTATATTATGGATAATCTATGATTTACTTTGTAAAAGATCTCTTCAAGCATTTTTGCTCAATTCTTTGACATATTACCCTATGGGTGTTATTTACGAAAGGCAAATCCACTTTGCACTGCAAGTGCACTTGGAAGTGCAGTCCCTCTAAATCTAAGGGGTAGATCTGAAATGAGTGGAAGCTCTGCTGATTTTATCATCCAATCATGTGCGAGCTAAAATGCTGTTTTTTATTTTCCTTGCATGTCCCCTTCGGATCTACAGCGACTGCACTTCCAAGTGCACTTTCAGTGCATTTTCAAGTGCACCTGCAGTGCAAAGTGGATTTTCCTTTAGTAAATAACCCCCTATGTGTATTCTTATCTGTGAAACCACTGACCTACTGACCTTTAGTCAAAAACTCTGGACATGGAGAACAACTGATACAAAAATAACGTTCACACACCTAACTATTTCAAGATCTGTCTTATGCTGAGCTAAGTGAGCTTTTTCAAAGTCAAAGCTTAAAAGGGGACACAAACGGCATAAATGCAGATCTTGGTTATAAAGCCAAATTAATACAATTATTCTACAGCAGAACTCAAGTCTCAGGAGTGCATATCGCACAAGGTGCAGGACTCAGGATTGGATAACTAAGACCAGTGTATAAACTAAAAATACTCCCCCCCAGAGCTTCCCCACTCCCCCCACTACAGAGCTTCCTCCACAGTTTAGAACTTTCACTTACTACCATTACTCTCTAGTACAAAGCTCTCTCCACGCACCCCACAGAACAAAGCTCCCCCTCTCCCCAATACAGAGCTCCCACAGTACAGAGTTCTCCCACCACTAACCTGAGACTGCTAAGGAGAAGTCCTTGGTGAGGGTTGCAGGAGAAGAAGCAATGCTGGTGCTACACAGTTTGTCTGAACTGTCACTGGTAAGCAAGGATGCCATCAGAGGAATTGAGCAGTGCAGAAATCTTCTCTACCAGCTTCTGTGTTTACAAGTGACAGGTTGGTGAGGACAGGGCAGTGCTGGAGGTGGCAGAATGGAGTACCATCACATTTCTTCTGAAAAGAAGCCTTGGGTAAGATACTAAGATTGTGCACAGAGAGCAAACCTTATTTAGGACAGACATGAACAGTGGATGCAAATACTGGTCTGACGAGAATTTGAGCATTCTTTTTTTTCAGAATTTTATGGTAGAGGATTGCAATATACTTTTTAGCTCCAGTACCATATATATTGATATAAAATACAAGTGGGCCCCACTGGAGATTACCGTCCATCCTTTTGTGTAGATGGATCTTGATCTGGCTAGTATATGTTCTTTTATGAAGTATTACTATTGGCTCCCCATGTCTGGGATTATTTTTGAATATCCATGTGTATATGCTCTTTAACCACTTCAGCCCCGGAAGGATTTACCCCCTTCCTGACCAGAGCACATTTTGCGATTCGGCACTGCGTCATTTTAACTGACAATTGCGCGGTCGTGTGACATTGCACCCAAACAAAATTGAGGTCCTTTTTTTCACACAAATAGAGCTTTCTTTTGGTGGTATTTGATCACCTCTGTGGTTTTTGTTTTTTGCGCCATAAACAAAAAAAGAGCGACAATTTTGAAAAAAAAAAGCAATATTTTTTACTATTTGCTATAATAAATATCCCTAAAAAAATATATAAAAAAATATTTTTTTTTCTCAGTTTAGGCCAATATGAATTATTCTACATATTAAAAAAAAAAAAAAACAATAAGCGTATACTGATTGGTTTGCGCAAAAGTTATAGCGTCTACAAAATAGGGAATAGATTTATAGCATTTTTATTATTAATTATTTTTTTTTAATAATGGTGGCGATCTGCAATTTGTATTGTGACTGCTACATTATGGCGGACACTTTTGACACCATTTTGGGACCATTGTCATTTATACAGCGATCACTGCTATAAAAATGCACTGATTACTGTGTAAATGACAATGGCAGGGAAGGGGTTAAACACTAGGGGGTGATCAAGGGGTTAAGTGTGTCCTAGGGAGGTGTTCTAACTGTGGGGGGGATGGGTTTACACTGACATGACAGCGATCACTGTACCCGATGACAGAGAGCAGTAGATTCCTGTCATGTCACTAGGCAGAAGGGGGAAAAGCCTTATTAACATAGGCATCTCCCGTTTTACCTCTCCACACTGCAATCGAACATTGAGTTTGTGGGACTTGCTGGCACACTCCCGATAGGCTGCAAATTTAAAGGGACGTACAGGTACGCCCATTTGCCTGCCTGTGCCATTCTGCCGACGTACATCTGTGTGCGGCGGTCGGCAAGTGGTTAAGTGAGCTGTATAGTGACCAGTGTTGAAATCTGGTGGTGGTCTCCACAGGGTAACTATACTTACACATGGTGCTATGAGACAGGTCTATTTATGTACAGTATCTCACAAACGTGAGTACACCCCAAACATTTTTGGAAATATTTTAGTGTACAGCTTGTATAACAGTGTAAATTAGCTGTCCCCTCAAAATAACTCAACACACAGCCATTAATGTCTAAACCACTGGCAACAAAAGTGAGTAAACCCCTAAGTGAAAATGTCCAAATTGGGCCCAATTAGCCAGTTTCCCTCCCCGGTGTCATGTGACTCGTTAGTGTTACAAGGTCTCAGGTGTGAATGGAGAGCAGGTGTGTTAAATTTGGTGTTAATTGCTCTCACTCTCTCATACTTGTCACTGGAAGTTCAACATGGCACCTCATGGCAAAGAACTCTCTGGGGATCTAAAAAAAAGAATTGCTGGTCTACATAAAAATGGCCTAGGCTATAAGAAGATTGCCAAGACCCTGAAACTGAGCTGCAGCATGGTGGCCAAGACCATAAAGTGGTTTAACATGACAGGTTTCACTCAGAACAGGCCTCGCCATGGCCGACCAAAGAAGTTGAGTGCACGTGCTCAGTGTCATATCCAGAAGTTGTCTTTGGGAAATAGACGTATGAGTGCTTCAACCCCTGCAGAGGTTGAAGGGGTGGGGGGGTCAGCCTATCAGTGCTCAGACCATACACTGGATCAAACTGGTCTGCATGTCTGTCATTCCAGAAGGAAGCCTCTTCTAAAGATGATGCACAAGAAAGCCTGCAAACAGTTTGCTGAAGACAAGCAGACTAATGACATGGATTACTGCAACCATGCCCTGTGGTCTGATGAGACCAAGATAAACGTATTTGGTTCATATGGTGTCAAGCGTGTATGGCGGCAACCAGATGAGGAGTACAAAAACAAGTGACTCTTGCCTACAGTCAAGCATGGTGGTGGGAGTGTCATAGTCTCGGACTGCATGAGTGTTGCCAGCACTGGGGAGCTACAATTCATTGAGGGAACCATGAATGCCAACATGTATAGTTCCCCATAAACGTTTACCGTACAAAATAAGGTTTGTTGGCTTGGACCATAGGGAGAGAACATGGATTGAAAACTGGCTACAATGGCGAGTTCAGAGGATGGTGATAAATGGGGAGTACTCGGAATGGACAGGGGTGGGTAGTGGGGTCCCACAGGGTTCTGTGCTGGGACCAATCCTATTTAATTTGTTCCTAAATTACCTGGAGGGTGGGGTAAACAGATCAGTCTCTGTATTAGCGGACAATA
Organism: Lithobates septentrionalis; assembly: GCA_037952835.1. NCBI lineage: Eukaryota > Metazoa > Chordata > Amphibia > Anura > Ranidae > Lithobates > Lithobates septentrionalis. The sequence goes on from JBBDGP010000824.1 coordinate 496,132, forward strand.
CTAAGCTAAGCAGGGTAATAACTTCTCCGCAGGATGTGGAAACCTTGCAAGAAGATCTGAACAAATTAATGGGGTGGGGAAACTACATGGCAAATGAGGTTTAATGTAAAAAAATGTAAAATATTGCATTTGGGTGGCAAAAATATGACTACAATCTATACACTGGGGAAGAACCTCTGGGGGAATCAAGGATGAAAAAGGACCTGGGGGTCCTAGTAGATGATAGGCTCAGCAATGGCATGCAATGCCAAGCTGCTGCTAACAAAGCAAACAGAATATTGGCATGTATTAAAAAAGGTATTAACTCCAGAGATAAAGTGATAATTCTCCCGCTCTACAAGACTCTGGTCCTGTTGCACCTGGAGTATGCTGTCCAGTTTTGGGCACCAGTCCTCAGGAAGGATGTACTGGAAATGGAGCGAGTACAAAGAAGGGCAACAAAGCTAATAAAGGGACTGGAGGATATTAGTTATGAAGAAAGGTTGCGAGCACTGAACTTATTCTCTCTGGAGAAGAGACTCTTGAGAGGGGATATGATTTCAATTTACAAATACCGTACTGGTGACCCCACAATAGGGATAAAACTTTTTTGTGGAAGAGAGTTTAACAAGACACGTGGCCACTCATTAAAATTAGAAGATAAGAGGTTTAACCATAAACTACGTAGAGGGTACTTTACTATGTGAGCGGCAAGGATGTGGAATTCCCTTCCACAGGCGGTGGTCTCAGCGGGGGGCATCGATTCTTTTAAAAAACAATTAGATAAGCACCTGAACGACCACAACATACAGGGATATACAAGGTAATACTGACATATAATCACACATATAGGTTGGACTTGATGGACTTGTGTCTTTTTTTAACCTCACCTACTATGTAACTATGTAACATACTGAATCAGAGCATGATCCCCTCCCTTCAGAGACTGGGCCGCAGGGCAGTATTTCAACATGATAACGACCCCAAATACACCTCCAAGATGACTACTGCCTTGATAAAGAAGGTAAGGGTAAAGGTAATGGACTGGCCAGGCATGTCTCCAGACCTAAACCCTATTGAAAATCTGTGGGGCATCCTCAAATGGAAGGTAGAGGAGCTGAGGGTAAAGGTAATGGACTGGCCAGGCATGTCTCCAGACCTAAACCCTATTGAACATCTGTCGGGCATCCTCAAATGGAAAGTAGTGGAGCACAAGGTCTCTAACATCCACTAGCTCGGTGATGTCATCATGGAAGAGTGGAAGATGACTCCAGTGGCAACCTGTGAAGCTCCGGTGAACTCCATGCCCAAGAAGGTTAAAGCAGTGCTGGAAAATAATGGTGGCCACACAAAATATTGACACTTTGGGCCCAATTTGGACATTTTTACTTAGGGGTGTACTCACTTTTGTTGCCAGCGGTTTAGACATTAATGGCTGTGTTGAGTTATTTTGAGGGGACAGCAAATTTACACTGTTATACAAGCTGTACACTCACTACTTTACATTGTAGTAAAGTGTCATTTCTTCAGTTTTGTCACATGACAATATATAATAAAATATTTACAAAAATGTGAGGGGTGTACTCACTTTTATGCAATACTGTATATATAGCGCTGCCCTCGTGAGGGTCGCAGGTTAAATCAATACCCCTCTGGTTGCCCTGACCCTGTAAATCCTCTGCCACCTCTGACACCCTGGGTTCATACATTCTCCCTCTTTAATGACAATAATAAGGAAGTAAGTACACCAGAATTGATTAAACCAATTAACTTGTTTACTTAGTGAAATGCAAAAGGATTGGAGAATCAACTCAAGTTTACAATTCAAAATGGTATTTCTTATAGAAATGTTATCAATAACAAAATGTCAATCACATATCACATTTAAACATTCAACAGTAAGGACTACTGTATAACCTCTGTACAAAGCGAGGCACATACAATGCCTATGTGAACATGTTACAAGAGAGCAGATGAATGGCTCTTATTGGTGTCAGACCCCTCTCTTCTGCTCCTCAACACATAGATGCAGAAAAGTAAATACAATATTATAACCTTTGGCATAAAGAAACCATATGGAAATTCAACCTGCTCTTTCAAAGAATTCTCGGTGAATTGTAGCTCTGAGAGCTCAGCAAAAACAAATCCCTGAAGTGGGGAAGGAGAAGAAAAGTACATCTACTTCTATGGACTATTTATCTAACTATACGTATGTTCATATATACCAGTGAGATATATTTATATGTTGTCGGACATGACACCTCATATCCACCCCTGTGGTCTCCACCGGGAGGTTAGCTATTGGCTTGCAACATTTCCTATACTATAGTCTGTCTTCAATGTACACAATGTAGGTTTATTCTTTCCATCCATGCGGACAGCTATAAAATCAAAGATGTATCCTGAGCAACTTGTGCTTTGTATATGGAATATTACTGTATTTATCAGCATATAACACGCACCTGTTTCCCCTGAAAATAGGGGGCAAATCACGGGTGCGTGTTATACGCCGATAGTCTACCTCGGAGGGGAAGGAGGGGGACGACTGCCGTCTGAAATCACCGAGCTGTCATCTCCTGTTTACTCTCTCACTCGGCTCTCACGTCACACACACAGTCCCGCCTCCACCACCGGCATAGGACCAATGTTCTGTCTATCACAGGAGCTGGTCAAATGCCGATAGCGGAGGCGAGACTGTGTGTGTGAGAGCCGAGTAAACAGGAGATGACGGCTCGGTGATTTCCTGCACGGTTCAAGCTGCTTTGATGAGAGATGGTGAGGCTGCAGATGGGCATTCAGGCTGAAAAACGTCATTAATCAGGCTGCATTGAGGCTGCAGATGGACATTGATCAGGCTGCAGATGGACAGTGATCAGGCTACAGATGGACAGTGATCAGGCTACAGATGGACATTGATCAGGCTACAGATGGACATTTATCAGGCTGCAGATGGACATTGATCACGCTGCAGATGGGCATTGATCAGGCTGCAGATGGGCATTGATCAGGCTGCAGATGGGCATTGATCAGGCTGCAGATGGACATTGATCAGGCTACAGATGGGCATTGATCAGGCTACAGATGGGCATTGATCATGCTGAAGAATACATTTTTATCTTTTCAATGTTGTTTCTGTCACCTACAAAGCCCATATACCCGTATAGGATAATTTGTGATTCAGGATGTGAGGCCTGATCACCCATTAATTCAACCAATTATGTGTATAATCGCACCTAAAACACTTTTGACAATGTGATAATAGATTTCAATGTGTTGGGTCCAAAAACATAAATATTCATGAAAGATGCATTCGTAAAAATAATAAGTGTAATACCTCCAAGTTTCCAAATGTTCAATTAAGGGCTTTCATGACCACTAAAGAAAGCTACCCTCACAGAGCTTTTTAGCATCACTTTTTCATTGCAGTATAAATGCGTAACTCCAACCTCCTGACTGCCTTGGTGTACTTGGACCCTTCATCTTCTTCCTCACAGACTCTAGCATGTACACACTTGCTGCTCCCATGCAATTATACAGACTCCTTGGGGAGGGGGGGATCCCAGAACTGTCACAAACACCCAACTCATAAGGGCTCTGCACACCTGCCCAATCATGGTTCAAGGATTAAAGGCTTTATCCATACCTCTACAAGGTCTCCACGCTCTAGGACCCAGACCAAGATCTACTAACCCCAGAGAAGACTGAAAATCCAGTTTCTTCCCTATGAGACATACATTCCGGAAACCCTCACTATGTATGGGTGACAACTCTAGGTGCCACCACTTTCTTTGTACATTGTATATAATACAGTGCTGTAAAAAAAAGTATTATTCCCCTTCCTGATTTTTTATTTTTTGCATACTTGTACAAAGATAATCTGAGTAAATAAAAAAATGAGTTTTTAAATGATGATTTCATTAATTAAGAGAAAAAATCTGTCCAACCTGGCCTAGCCCTATGTGAAAAAGTAATTGTCCCCCACTATATATTATGAATGAACTGTAATTGGCCACATTTTTGGAAAGCAGGGTTAAATTCCACTTTCCACACCCAGGCCTGATTACTGTCAGACCTGTTGAATCAAGAAAGCACTTAAATAGAAGCTCTCTGACAAAATGAAGCATGCTAAAAGATCTCAAAGAGCAACACATCATACTGAAATCTAAAGAAATTCAAGAACAGATGAAAAACAAAGTTATTGACATGTATCCATCTGCAAAGGGTTACAAAGCCATTTCCAAGGACTCCAGCAAACCACAGTGAGAACCATTATGCACAAATGAAGAAAACTTGGAACAGTGGTAAACCTTCCCAAGAGTGTCCAGCCTATCAAAATTACTCCAAGAGCGCAATGACTCATCCAGGAGGTCATAAAAGAACCAAAAAACAACATCTAAAGAACTACAGGCCTCACTTGCCTCAGTTAAGGTCAGTGTTCATGATTTAACAATAAGAAAAAGACTGGGTAAAAATAACATCCATTGTAGCGTTCCACGGCGAAAGCCACTGCTGACCAAAAAGAACAGAAGGGCTCATCTCACATTTTCCAAAAAAACATCTTGACTAACAGAGCTTTTCATAAAAAGAACATCATACCAACAGTTAAACATGGTGGTGGTAGTGTAATGGTCTGGGGCTGCTTTGCAGCTTCAGGACCTGGATGACTTGCCATAATTGAGGGAAACCATGAATTCTGCGCTCTACCAGAAAATCTTGAAGCAGAATATCCAGCCATTAGTGACCTCAAGCTCAAGCGCACCTGGGTTATGCATCAGGGGGTTTAGGAGACAATTACTTTTTCACATATGGCCAAGCAGGTTTGGACAGCTTTTTTTCCCTTAACAGATTCCCGACCGCCTCTTATACTGCGGCAGAGGGGCACGTACAGGCAGATTAACGTACCTGTACGTGGCCCTTTAAGAGGCGGCTTGCGTGCGCGCCGGGGGCTCCGTGACCGTGATCGCGAGTCCCGCGGACCCGATGTCCGCGGGGATACCCGCAATTATTTCACGGAGAGGAAGAATGGGGAGATGCTAATGTAAACACGCATCTCCCCGTTCTGCCTAATGACACTGTCACTGATCACAGCTCCCTGTAAGCAGGAGCGGTGATCAGTGATGTGTCACACACAGCCCCTCCCCCCACAGTTAGAATCACTCCCTAGGACACACTTAATCCCTTCAGTGCCACCTAGTGTTTTTTTAGCATTGATCGCTGTATTAATGCCAATGGTCCCAAACATGTGTCAAAATTGTCAGATGTGTCCGCCATAATGTCGCAGTCACGATAAAAATGATCACCGACTTTACTAGTAAAAAAAAAAATTATTAATAAAAATGCCATTAAGCTATCCCCTATTTTGTAGATGCTATAACTCTTGTGCAAACCAATCAATAAACGCTTATTGCGATTTCTTTTTTACCAAAAATATGTAGAAGAATATGTATTAGCCTAAACTGAGGAATAAAAATGTTTTTTTTATATATTTTTTGGGGATATTTATTATAGCAAAAAGTAAAAAATAATGCGTTTTTTTCAAAATTGGTGCTATTTTTTTGTTTATAGCGCAAAAAATAAAAACCGCAGAGGTGATCAAATATGACCAAAAGAAAGCTCTATTTGTGGGAAAAAAAGGACGTCAATTTTGTTTGGGAGCCACGTTGCACGAACGCACAATTGGCAGTTAAAGCGACGCAGTGCCGAATCGTAAAAAGTGCTCAGGTCAGGAAGGGGGTAAAATCTTCCGGGGCTGAAGCGGTTAATTAAATCATCATTTAAAAACTGCATTTTGCATTTACTAAGGTTATCTTTGTGTAGTATTAAAAACAGTTTGATGATCTGAATCATAATTAAGTGTGGCAAATATGCAAAATCAGGAAGGGGCTAATAATTATTCACAGCACTGGATACACAGTGCCCTGAAAAAGTATTCATACCCCTTGAAATTTTCTACATTTTGTCATGTTACAACCAAAAACGTGAATGTATTTTATTGGGATTTTATGTGATAGACCAACACAAAGTGGCACATAATTGTGAAGTGGAAGGAAAATGATAAATAGTTTTCAATTTTTTTTACAAATAAATATGTGAAAAGTGTGGTGTGCATTTGTATTCAGCCCCCTCTACTCTGATACCTCTAACCAATTGCCTTCAGAAGTCACCTAATTAGTAAATAGAGTCCACCTATGTGTAATTTATTCTCAGTATAAATACAGCTGTTCTGTGAAGCCCTCCAGAGAGGTCAGGGATAAGATTGTGGAGAAAATTAAAGCAGGGTTCGGTTCTAAAAAAATATCCCATGCATTGAACATCTCATGGAGCACTGTTCAATCCATCATTCAAAAATGGAAAAAGTATGGCAAAACTGCAAACCTACCAAGACACGGCCGTCCACCTAAACTGACAGGCTGGGCAAGGAGAGCATTCATCAGAGAAGCAACCAAGAGGCCCATAGTAACTCTGGAGGAGCTGCAGAGATCCACAGCTCAGGTGGGAGAATCTGTCCACAGGACAACTATTATGCCACATACACACGATCGGAAATTCGACCAGCAAAAGACCAATGAGATCTTTTTGTCAGAAAATGCGACCGTGTGTATACTCCATCGGACTTTTACTGGCCGAATTCCAGCCAGCAAAAGCTTGGGAGCATGTTCTAAATTTTTCAGTCAAAAAAGTTCCTATCCGAAAATGCGATCGTCTGTAGCAATTCCGACGCGCAAAATTCCTACGCACGCTCGGAAACAATTTGACGCATGCTCAGAAGCATTGAACTTCATTTTCTCGGCTTGTCGTAGTGTTGTACGTCACTGCGTTCTTGACGGTCGTAAGTTCAGCGAACTTTTGTGTGACCGTGTGTATGCAAGGCAAGCTTGAGCGGAATCCTGTCAGAAAAGCCATCATATCTTTTTCCGACCAAAATCCCAATCGTGTATATGTGGCATTAGTGGTGCACTCCACAAATCTGCCCTTTATGTAAGAGTGGCAAGAAGAAAGCAATTGTTGAAAGAAAGCCATAAGAAGTCCCATTCGCAGTTTGTGAGAAGCCATATGGGGACACAGCAAACATGTGGAAGAAGGTGCTCTGGTCTGATGAGACCAAAATTTTACTTTTTGGCCTAAAAGCAAAATGCTATGTGTGGCAGAAAACTAACACTGCATATCACCTTGAACACAGCATCCCCACTGTGAAACATGGTGGTGGCAGCATCATGTTGTGGGGATGCTTTTCTTCAGCAGGGACAGGGAAGCTGGTCAGAGTTGATGGGAAGATGGATGGAGCCAAATACAGGGCAATCTAATGCCGTGTACACACGACCCGACTTTTCAGCATCAAAGGTCCGACAGTCTTTCCGACGGACCTTTGATGGACTTTTGACGGACTTCCAATGGACTTTCGAACGAACGGACTTGCCTACACATGATCGCACCAAAGTCCGACCATCTAGTGCGCGGTGACGTACACCAGGTCCGATGAGACTATAAAAAGGAAGTGTAATAGCTCATGCGCCACCCTTTGGGCTCCTTCTGCTAATTTCGTGTTTTTAAGATTGTTTAACTGTTGTTCAGTTTGTGCTTGTGAGGTTTGTATCTGCTTTTCAGTGCGTGTAGTCAGTTCGCATTGGTTTATTCAGTGTGTTCTTGTCCGCTCGTTGCCGATTTTCAGCTCGCTCTTCACAGGCCTTGCTGATCTTCAGTGCGTTCAGTTAAGTTAGTTCTGACCAGCCGACCATTTTGAAGCCATGCTGCGTGTACGTACTCGTCGTAGAGTTCGTGGTTTGCTTGGGCTTGGTGTTGGGGTCATTCTTCAAACCAAGACCAGTCCATGAACAGGGTGGGGAGGAGTTCATGGACGAAGAATTGGTTGCTCCAGCGTGACCAATTCTCTCACATGCCTTTGCTTCGTGAGATCCGTGAGAATAATCCTGACGATTTCAGGAACTTTCTCAGGATGACGGACCCCGTTTTTCACCATTTGTTGGCTTTGCTGACCCCTTATATCAGCAGGCAGGATACCTGCAGGAGGCAAGCCATCACTACAGAGCAGAGGCTAGTTGCCTTGTTGCAGTACTTGGCGACTGGGAGAAGCCTGCAGGACCTCAAGTTCTCGACAGGCATCTTCCCCCAGGCTCTGGGGATCATTATCCCAGAGACCTGTTCTGCTATCATTCAGGTCCTGCAGAAGGACTATATTAAGGTATATTAAGGTAAGATTTATCCTTTAACATCACATTTTATTGTATTTAATGTTTTTTTCTTTCCTTAATCCCTAATTACCATGATTGCAATATGCTGTGAATGTCCTCTTTGTCCTCATGCATGCTGGAAGCTTTTAATGCTCCTTTTTTGTCCTTCATGCATATTTGCCTTCACTAACCTCCCCAGCATGCTATGTTATGCTGGGCCATATCCACCTAGTCTAGTCACTTAACAATGTATTTTGTCAGCTTTATTGTAGTGCTTTAGCCTAAACACCCCCCTAAAATGTGTCCTTAAATTAATTTATAGCCCCCCCTAAAATGTGGCCAAATGGTCTGTGTGTTCTTAAATTAATTTATAGCCCCCCCTAAAATGTGTCCAAATGGTATGCGTGTCCTTAAATTAATTTATAGCCCCCCAAAATGTGACCAAATGGTCTGTGTGTCCTTTAATTAATTTATAGCCCCCCCCCCTAAAATGTGTCCAAATGGTCTGTGTGTCCTTAAATTAATTTATAGCCCCCCCAAAATGTGTACAAATGGTCTGTGTGTCCTTAAATTAATTTATAGCCCCCCCTAAAATCTGTCCAAATGGTATGTGTGTCCTTAAATTAATTTATAAGCCCCCCCTTAAATTTTATCAATGGGCCATCAGAGGGGGTGAGGAATCTGATAAGTGGGCCTTATATTTTAGTCTTTAAATAATACTTAAAATAAATGTTATACTGATGTTGGGCAAGAATGTTTTTTGCGTAATGTGCTTGCAATGTTATGTGCAAAAGTACTTTTTTTTTTTTCTTGTTTGACTCCCCAGTTTCCTTCAATGACACAGAAATGGCAGACTGTGGCATCCCATTTTGCCACCCGTTGGGACTTTCCCAACTGTGGAGGGGCTATAGATGGGGAGCACGTCCACATCGAGCCCATTCGGGGTCATACTATTTTAACTATAAGGGGTTTCATAGTATTGTGTTAAAGGCGGTGGTGTCGGCACAATATGAATTTCTGTATGTGGACGTGGGGAAGAGTGGCCTGATGCCGGATAGAGGAGTCATTGCCCAGACGGAGTTCTACCAGCGTCTCCAGAGTGGTGGCCTTGGATTGCCACCTGATGTGGATAATGTGGAAGGACTCCCCTTTGTCTTTATTGCAGATGAAGCGTTTGGTCTGGCCGAGCACCTGATGAGGCCATTCCCCCAAAGGACCCTCACCCCGGAGAGGAGGGTTTTTAACTACCGGCTGGCCAGAGCTAGAAGAGTTGTGGAGAATGCCTTCGGGATAATGGCCAGCCAGTTCCGCCTGTTTCAGACAGCAATCCACATAGCAGAGTACAAACTTAATGACATTGTCCTAGCATGCTGCATCCTGCATTTACGCAAAAATTCAAGAAATTATCTTGCATCACTTGGACCTGAGGCTGGACTTACAGAGAATCCTCTGACGGGCCTGGATACTGGCCGTACTGGCTTGGCCCCCCAAAGCGCCCGTGAAATTCGGGATAAATATGTTAATTTTTTTATGGGTAGGGGGGCCATTGCAATGCCAGACAATGTCTAATTTTTAGGAATAAAAAATAAATAAAATCTAGAAATGTATTTATTGCTTGCCTTTCTTTTTGGCTGTCTCCTAGGTTCTCCTAGTGCACTTGTAGTGCCAAGTGGATTTTCCTTTAGTAAATAAGCCCCATTGTCACTGTAAACACCAAATAACTTACAAAACTGGTATTGAGCATTGAAAGAAGAAGCCACACATTGTTTATTTGCAAATTTTTTAATCTGTGCACATTCACATGTGCGTTTATAAAAAATTTTTTAGAAAATATATATATTTTTTTAACAATATGATTTTTTTTGTTTTTAAAAAACTTCTTTTTACAAACAGGCATAATTTTTTTTTAGTTTTACTAACAAGCTTGTTTACAAAATTTGTCTTTTAAAATATTTTAAAAGTCAAAGCCCAGAATGGAGTCATCAAAAAAGGAAATGAAGAACATGATCAATTTTTTTTGGGGAAAAGGGGATTGGATTCTCCCAAACATCGATCATGTTCTTAATTTCCTGCTGCATATTGTCCAGCCAATTGCACATGATGTCAATGGTATTGCGCATGGCATCAATATCCCCATTCCAGGCCATGATCTGGCCAATCAATCTTTGGGTGCTGCCCGTTGTAAATGCTTCCCCTTCCACAACCAGCACATCACCTAAAATTGAGGAAAAACATGTATTTAGAAATATGCAGGCATAGCTAGATTACCTGAAGCTGGGGTGTCAGACACTCACTTGGTGGGGTGCCCATGTTGCCCATATCCTTGGGGAGCTGGGGCTTAGTTGCCATTCAGGCCGGTGAGGTCGGGGGTCCCTGGGATCCTGCTGTCTGAGTCTTTTCTCCCCTATGAGAATTAAACAAAAGGTATACTTAGCACACAGATATTTGAGTCCAGAAATAGAAATATGCAACATTGCTTAGAAGTGGTGTACAATTGTCTGTTTGGGAAGAGATCCAAGTTGAAGACATGATTAAAATTCCCTATATACAAGTTGCAATACTTAAATTTTTTGCCCAAGTTTCACAGATGGAGACACCTCAAGTATCCCCTGGAGCCCCTGTGTGGGTTACCCTAAAAAATGTTCTCTGGTGTCCCACACTAGTGCTCTTGAGTCCAGATGTGTAAACAGCTGCTGAGTGTCCTCTCCTTACATTCCACTGAATGAAGTTTGCTATTCATTCTAGTTTCAAAGACATCTAGACAACAATGTCCTAAACTTCTTTTAATAAGACAAATTACCAAGACCAAAATGTTGTTTAGACCCTGTATCAACTAAATTCACAGTGTATATTTTCAAATATATATTTATATATTAAGTATATTTTCCTACAATAAACAAAAATTTTCAAAAAAAAGTATATTTTCCTACGAACGATGTTTCCTACGAACGATTCGTGTGTACACAAACATGAAAGTAGCCATTTAAAACTGTACAACAGTAAAAGAAAAGCACATGGAGCAGCATGCAAGTTAATAATCAGAATAGGAACACACGACAAGTACTTACTTTTTTGAAGAACTTTCTTTATTCTTCTGTACTGACCCGGCTCCCTCAATTTAAGGTCGGACCAGCGTTTCCTCAATTGGTCTTTGGAGCGTCGTACACCAAAATTATGATGCAGGGTCTTCACCACTTTGGACATGATTTTGGCCTTGCGCAAATTTGGCTGGGTGTACGGTCCATGCTTCCCATCATAGTCGTTCCTCCGCAAGATGTACACCATCTCCACCATCTCTTCAAAAGCCATATTGTAGGCCTTAAATCTTCTCTTCCCGGATCAGGACATTTCGGGCTCCGGGCTTTCCTCATTACTGGAGGAATTAGCACACACCTGTTCCGCCATGTTGCTCCTAATGCGCACCGTAGAGAGAAGGGGCGGGGAATATTTGTGAAAAAAGAACGTCAGGGGTGGGCGACGCAGGCGGAGTTTCACGCATGCGCACTGTATATAAAGCTGACATGCAAGTGCCGTATGTACGTACCTTCTGTGCGTAGAGAAGGGGCGGGGAATATTTGTGAAAAAGAACATCAAGGGCAGGCGACGCAGGAGGAGTTTTTCACGCATTGCTTACTGTATATAAAGCTGACACGCAAGTGCCATATGTGCGCGGAGGACATATAAATGGAAGTTGTGAGCAACCAAAATGAAGGTAATTTTTATACAAATATTCGAACATCAGTGGCCTATACTGCTTATAGATTGAGGCCTATATTGGAATAAGATTATGAGAGTTTAGGCTAACATTAGTGTTTTTGTCTTGTGTATTGTCTTATAGAAAAAATGAATAATAAGTTTAAGGACCCTGAATTCATGTCACAATTTATTGACAAGTACAGGGAGATGAGGAATCTGTGGGAGGTCAAGCACAGTGCATATTACAACAAACCAGTAAGGAAGGCAACGCTGGAGAGACTTCTGGCATTTGTGCAGACTTTGATCCCAGAAGCAACCTTCGAGATTTTGGAACGTAAAATTGGGATCTTGAGGAATATGTTACAGGAGGGAGCATAACAAGATCCAGGCTTCCCTGAGATCAGGAGCATCAGCAGATGATGTGTATGTACCCAGGCTGTGGTACTTTGAAAAACTTCTTGATGACCAGACTGAAGCCAGGGAATCGCTTTCGACCCTTCCCTCCACCCTTCCCTCCCCCTTCCCTCCACCCCAGCAGAGGCTGATGAGGAACAACCTGAGCCTTCCATCCTGGAAGAAGTGGATACGCCCAGCTGGAGCCAGGTATATTATTTTTAGACATATTTAGTGTTCTAATATTAATGATGTTAACTAGATGTTATAGTTTATTAACTATTAAGGATTTTATCCAAAAAAATGATGTATACATATCAATTGACAGTAGTGGCCAAAAATGTTTGTCACCAGCTTGAAAAAATGCTGGGGTCAGAATGATACTCTTTTATATGTATTAACATTGAATTTGCAAGTCATGAGCTGAAAATTGTGTGTGATTGATGAACCAAAAACTAAAACTATGTCCCTTTTCTATACACAGGATGAGCTCAGCCAGGAGATAGCTCTGGAGGAGGCCGGGCCCAGTGACAGCCAGGAGGTGGTCGGACCCAGTGTCAGCCAGGAGGTGGCCGGGCCCAGTAAGAGCCTCACCCAATCGCAGGTGCCTCCCCTCTGCATGCAAACAAAACGGCCCAGGAAGGGGACGGTGACACAGGAGGCATCACTACGCCTCATTAGAGAAGCTACAGAGGTCCTGAGGAGCCCACTCAATGCTGAAGAGGCCTATGGATGCTATATAGCGACCAGGTTGTTGGAATGTGAGAAGGGCCAACGCCTCCTCTGTGAACAAATTATTTGTGATGCCCTCCATAAGGGGCTGAAGGGCGAGTTAACCGCCAACAGCAAAAAATATCATCTCACCCATCCTCCTCCTCCTGCCACAAGTCCACCACCAGAGCCGCAGCCTCCAAGGGAGGCTGCAGGGAAGGGTGCAGGGAAGGCTGCAGGGAAGGGTGCAGGGAAGGCTGCAGGGAAGGGTGCAGGGAAGGCTGCAGGGCAGCGTGAAGGGAAGGCTGCAGTGAAGAGAAGAATGTGATGACCTGGGTTCAGTCTGGTCTGACAGAAGATGCAGGCTGGTGTAGTACCATAAGCCTGGGGACATATATGTCATCTGCTGCTGGTCTTGATCTCTCGGATTCCTGGACCAGATTGTGCTCCCTATTATATGGACTCCTCAAGATCCCAATTTTATTTTCCAAAGACGTGATGTGTGCCCTGGGGCAAAAAGGCTTCACAAATACCAAAAGTTTCTCCAACGTTGCCTTCATCTTTATTTTGTTAACCAGAATAAATGGATATTTTATTTTCTGACAATACTTGCCTATGTGTTTTTATTCAAATACATTTCTAAAAGACAATGTAAATTTAACAAGGGACAACAACCTCCTTGAGGTTAAAAAAAACAAAAATATAATGTTATTGTGTTAACTTGACACACAAAAAAATAAAACATTATTAATGTTATTGTGTTAACTTGACACACAAAAAAATAAAACATTATTAATATTATTGTGTTAACTTGACACACAAAAAAATAAAACATTATTAATATTATTGTGTTAACTTGACATACAAAAAAATAAAACATTAATAATGTTATTGTGTTAACTTGACACACAAAAAAATAAAACATTATTTATGTTATTGTGGTAACTTGACACACAAAAAAAATAAATATGGAGATCACCAGAAAATAATTTATAAATAATCATAAGAAAAGATCTTGATGAAATCAAAAATAATAAATGATGACTCAAAAAATAAATTTGTAAACATTATTATGGAGATCGGGCTTTTAAAAAATACAATATCATTCATGAGATCATGAGAAATAATCCAGAAATCTGTTTGTGAGAACTCTGTGTGAATAAGAGCAGCAAAACAACTTCGTTCTTCTCGCATTATGAAGAAGACAATAATGTGCTGCAATAAACGATCACAGAATTTGCAGTGTGAGGAATGTGCTAGCTCCAATACGAACACTAGTTTTACCAGACCGAGCGCTTCCGTCTCGTATTTGCTTCAGAGCATGCGTCGTTTATTGTCCGTCGGATCGGCATACAGACGAGCGGATTTCTCGATAGAAACTGGGTCCGGCGCAGTCCTGGCGGAAAGATTTGAAACATGTTCCAAATCTAAACTCCGTCTGATTTTCGACCGAAAAAGTCCGCTGCAGGTCCGATGAAGCCCACACATGGTCGGATTGTCTGACGGATTCGTCCCGCTGGACCAGTCCGGTGTACACGGCATTAGAACAAAACCTGTTAGAGTCTGCAAAAGACTTGAGACTGGGGCGGAGGTTCACCTTCCAGCAGGACAACGACCCTAAACATACAGCCAGAGCTACAATGGAATGGTTTAGATCAAAGCATATCCATGTGTTAGAATGGCCCAGTCAAAGTCCAGACCTAAATTCAATTGAGAATCTGTGGCAAGACTTGAAAATTGCTGTTCAGATGCTCTCCATCCAATCTGACAGAGCTTAAGCAAAGAAGCAAAGCAGAATGGGCAAAAATGTGCAAAGCGGGTAGAGACATCCTGAAAAATACTTGCAGCTGTAATTGCAGTGAAAGGTGGTTCTACAAAGTATTGACTCAGGGGGGCTGAATACAAATGGACGCCACACTTTTCACATATTTATTTGTAAAACATTTTGAAAACCATTTATCATTTTCCTTCCACTTCACAATTATGTGCCACTTTGTGTTGGTCTATCACATAAAAGCCCAATAAAATACATTTAAGTTTTTGGTTGTAACATGACAAAATGTGGACAATTTCAAAGGGTATGAATACTTTTTCAAGACACTGTATACGGAATATATTTAGATCACCTAAAAATGTCATAAAACTGATAATAAAAATCATAAGTTGCAAAATGGCCTGTTAAAGTGCATAAGTAGTTCATTAACCGCTTCAGCCCCGAAAGAATTTACCCCCTTCCTGACCAGAGCACTTTTTGCGATTCAGCACTTCATCGCTTTAACTGACAATTTCGCGGTCATGCGACGTGGCTCCCAAACAAAATTGATGTTCTTTGTTTTCCCACAAATAGAGCTTTCTTTTGGTGGTATTTGATTGCCTCTGCGTTTTTTATTTTTTGCGCTATAAACAAAAAAAAGCGACAATTTTGAAAAAAATGCATTATTTTTACTTTTTGATATAATAAATATCCCCAAAAAATATTAAAAAAAATGTTTTTTCCTCAGTTTAGGCCGATATGTATTCTTCTACATAATTTTGGTAAAAAAATCGCAATTGCAATGATTGGTTTGCGCAAAAGTTATAGCGTTTACAAAATAGGGGATAGTTTTATGGCATTTTATTAATAATTTTTTTTTTACTAGTAATGGCGACGATCAGCACTTTTTATCGTGACTGCGACATTATGGCAGACACATCAGACATGTTTGACACATTTTTGGGACCATTGTCATTTATACAGCAATCAGTGCTATACAAATGCACTGATTCCTGTGTAAATGACACTGGCAGTGAAGGGGTTAACCACTAGGTGGCAGTGTAGGGGTTAAGCATATCCTGGGGAATGTTTCTAACTGGGGGGGGCATGGCTACGTGTGACACGTCACTGATCTCTGCTCCCGATCACAGGGAGCAGAGATCAGTGACACTGTCACTAGGCAGAACGGGGAGATGCTTGTTTACATTAGCATCTCCCCATTCTTCCTCTCCGTGAGGTGATTGCGGGTATCCCCACAGTGATCGAGTCCACGGGACCCGCAACCCGACTCACGGAGCTCCTGGCCGGCGCGCGCGCACGCCGCCGCACGCACAATGGCACGGTGGCAAATTTAAAGGGACGTACGGGTATGCCCATTTGCCCAGCCGTGCCATTCTGCTGACGTACATCGGCGCACGCTGGTCGGGAACCGGTTAATCCAACAAAAACCAAACTGCTATATATTAAAGAAATTCAGCACTATAAAACAATGTTTAAGAGAAGGCCTCAGAAGGCAGAAGTCTGCAGTGCTTTCTTTAAAAGTTCAAATCTTTAAATTATAAATCACGCTTAAAGACAAGAAAGTCTGTACTTCAAGTTTTTATATAAAAGAAAAAAAAATGCTTTATAAAAAATGAAAGGAAAGTAACCAATGCATACATTACAGCCATTAAGAACCTGAATAGATTTAGGAGTAGGCTTTTTTACATTACATTTGATCTGTATCAATCAAGGATGAGCTCCAAGTTCAGTCCTAACCCAGGCTGGGACCAAATTTTGGCTGTTTGGAGGTTCAGATTTAATCCAAACTTTTGGGAATAAGGACCTCTGGTTAGGTGTAGGACTTTAGTCAATGATGGCTTTTGGACAAACAGCCCACACACTATAAAATATGTTATTCCAGCAGCCCTTAGCCAATGTGTTGGAATTTAGTGAGTGTAATGCCGCGTACACACGGGCGGGCTTTTCGACGGACTAGGTCCGGCGGACTTTTCGACGGACTTTCGAATGAACGGACTTACTTACACATGATCAACCAATGACGTTCGACTGGACTAAAATAAGGAAGTTCATAGCCAGTAGCCAATAGCTGCCCTACTATCAGTTTTTGTCCGTCAGACTAGCATACAGACGAGCGGACTTTTTGACCGGACCCAAGTCCGTCGGAAAGATTTGAAACATGTTTTATTTCTAGGACTGTCAGACTTTTGGGAAAAAAAAGTTTTCTGGAGCCCACGATCGAATTGTCCGATGGAGTCCGGTCCGCCGGACCTAGTCCGTCGAAAAGTCCGCTCGTGTGTACGCGGCTTGAGGAACAGCTGGCTTTGCTTTCAGGCTGCATTCACACCTAGGTGCCATTCATTTGAATGGCACCTAAAGATGTGGTGCTGTTCTGTTATATATATATGTATATATAGATATATATATGTCTATATATATCTATATATAGATATATATGTATTAGAAGAGAAATCTGGGGAATTGGCGCTGCCCTAATTATCAATAGATGTTTAATTATAGATCACCAAACCTTATAAAGTTGTGTATAAAACAAAAAAGGTAATTTTATAGGTAAATTTACCCCTCCATTTGTGCCAAAATATATAAATACATAAAAAAGTGTTTCTTTAAAGTGAACGTGCTAATCCTCTGTGTTGCATAAATGAATATCACAATGTATGGGTTTGATTTAGATTTGCTCCACCTCTATTTTAGGACCCCACTTTTACAACATATCAAACTTGTTAAAAATTGTCATTAAGTAGCCTCCTATAGTATTAATGGGGTTTGTGATAAACCACACCAAATTAGGGGCTATCAGTAACCGTGTGAGGTCCCCTTGTATCCCTTTTAAATACGGTGACAAAAGTGCACTGTGCATGAAGTGAAACAAAAGTGCATTAAACTATAAAATACTAGAATACATATAGAGTAAATTCATATATAAAAATTCATAAAGATATAAGTCCAAACCATTGATACTCATGTAAGAAGTAAATATACATCTGTGGAAAAAAAGTCCCTGTAATGAACCCAAACAGGGTTAAAAAGTGAGCAGCTTGCTACTGCTGTATGAAGACAGATCTGTGTCTGGAAAGCTGTCTGCCCTGTGGGAGACTGTAGCCCGTGTTAGGGGGATTCTTTGCCCAGAGACTAGGAAAGGCTGTACAGCGTTGACAGTCAGGAAGCCTACAGAAGCCAGTGAGTCCAGGGGGCTGGAAAGAATTAGATCTGTTGAGAACAAGCAGAGGAACTGCTGAGAAGAGAGCCAGGCGGCTCGGGATGAGGAAAATGCTGTCTTCACAAGCAACACTGCAAAAGAACGTTGGAGTAGAGCAATTATAAGGGGCTTGGTTATCTGATACTCTTACGCACACTCTCGAGCTTAGAGACAAGATTTGCAATCAGAATGAGGTCAAACAGTTGACAAGGCAGTTGGCAAGGTCGTCAATTTCAAAACTCATCCTCACAAAAACTAAAGCTAAATAAGGAGGAGGATCTAACAGCACGGAGGTGGAAAGTAGTGGAGGCACCTGGACCCGGACCAGCAGAAGGGGGTCCTTACCATCAGTGTATAAGAAGGAACCCATGGAGCAGTAGAGCGGTAGAGGGACATCCATCAGAGGCAGTCATCCTGAGACACCCACTCTCTTGCCTAATACCCCCTAGAGGGTGACGGATTCTGGTGAGTGGGGGAGCACGGGGGGGAGCACTTGGAGTCACCAGCTTCTACATGCACGGAAGTCACTTATTACCACCCCTTGGACATTTGTAAATGCATGTCAACCGATCCTGACGTTTTAAACATCCTTATCTTTATTATTAAGAATTTTTAACCCTGTTTGGGTTCATTACAGGGACTTTTTTTCCACAGATGTATATTTACTTCTTACATGAGTATCAATGGTTTGGACTTATATCTTTATGAATTTTTATATATGAATTTACTCTATATGTATTCTAGTATTTTATAGTCTAATGCACTTTTGTTTCACTTTATGCACAGTGCACTTTTGTCACCGTATTTAAAAGGGATACAAGGGGACCTCACACGGTTACTGATAGCCCCTAATTTGGTGTGGTTTATCACAAACCCCATTAATACTATAGGAGGCTACTTAATGACAATTTTTAACAAGTTTGATATGTTGTAAAAGTGGGGTCCTAAAATAGAGGTGGAGCAAATCTAAATCAAACCCATACATTGTGATATTCATTTATGCAACACAGAGGATTAGCACGTTCACTTTAAAGAAACACTTTTTTTATGTATTTATATATTTTGGCACAAATGGAGGGGTAAATTTACCTATAAAATTACCTTTTTTGTTTTATACACAACTTTATAAGGTTTGGTGATCTATAATTAAACATCTATTGATAATTAGGGCAGCGCCAATTCCCCAGATTTCTCTTCTAATACTTCCAATTAACTCCTATTTAGGAATTAATTAAGGGGAGGCAGCAGCCCTTCCAAAATCCTAAGCGCGGACTCCCAATCTATTATAGATATATATGTACATACTGTGACAGTAGGAGATGCTGTCACTGTAAAATTGGTAGTTTGGGGGACACAGGGTGTGCACATTTGCTTGGTGCAAAACTGCAGAGTATAGATGTGGACTGGAGAAAACTGCTTTCGCAGCTTTCTCCAGGTTTTGGTATTCTGGCATGGGGCTCTGTAGTTTGAAAATCCCATAGTGTCTTGGTTGGATCTCCAGCCCTGTGTCCAGATTTTGTAGATGACCACCAGCCCTTATAATGAGGGTATGGGAAGACCTTATGGCTCCCAGTTGGAGACTGCTCCACACCCAGAGAGACAGGAGGTCTCCAGGAGTCAGAGGGGCTGCAGGAGGCAGCCAGAACGTGTGTGACTGCAAGACACAGTCAACGGTCTGAGGACTAATGCCAGAGTGGAGCTGTGGGCGCTAAAGTGAAGCTGTCTACATTTAAGAATCCTGTGGTCTGTTGACCAGGATAAAGAGCAGAGGTACTAGCATTTTCAACACAGCCCATAGCAAAATAAAGAAATCAAAAGTGCAGGGCTGCATGAACAGGGGAACAAAGGAGCCAGGCTACTAGGGGTTAATACTGTTGCTAGGCAACTAGAGCAGGCCGTATATTGGCCAGTGAAGTGGTGGGTGGGAGGTACTGCAGGAGCTGGAGTGAGGGAGGTCAGGGGTGACAGGATATCCGGCCAGCAGACACGAGGAGAAAATCGTTCCATGCTGAGCCCTTCCCCGATGCTCCTGATGGAGGATTTATGGCGCCTGGCTGAGCTGCTCCGTTTGATGGTGGAATCCATGGGGACCAATTGGCTGCAGAGCCAGATCGCAGCCTTGCAGGGGATGACCGCTGCAGCTACGGCTGAGTCATTGTCTAATGTTGACCCTTCTTTGCAGCTTTCTGTTTTACCTGTTGAGGGTTCTTGGGGTGGGCAGACACCAGGGCTGAGTCCTGGTGTCACTCCACAGGTAGTAGGCGGGGCTCCCCCCTCCCTCACACGGGCAGGCCTAGGGCCGGCCTTGACAGGGGATGCTGCGGCTGTACTGGACCTTTTGGTCGGGCTGCGTTCTTTGGTCCAACGCTTTGACACGGGCATGTCGGCAAGCTCTAAGCCGGTGTCGGCTTGGATTTCAGACTCCCTGGGGGCGGGGCGGGCAGTGACACAGGTTACTGCGAGTCGTGCACCAGCGCTGGGTCAGGTATCGGTGGCGTTAATGTCTCTGGGGGTTACAGTGGTCCCAGGGACTAGTGTCGGTCCCCCTGTAGAAGCAGAAAAATAAGATAATAAAAGCACAGACTTGGTTCGCCTGGCCGATTCATCAAATGCCTGTTTTGAAGGTCCTCCGGGAGCGCACCTCAAATCTGAGATATGGGAAAAAATTTGGCAGGGGGAATATGTGGAGATCTTCAAGTTGCTCCCCCTGGAAAAGTTTAATTTAGAAAACCAGAAGAATCCAAGAAAGAGGACGAAGAGAAGAGGCATCATAAGTTTATTCTGCGTACATTTAACAATTGGCTCCAGGCATTCCCCATTTTGGCAAGCATTATGGGTGAGAAATCCCCTGAAAATTGTTCTCTGCTTTTTTGTTATCTGGATTGTTATCTGGTTTATGGGGGCGTAGCTTGGCTGCGTTATGATGAGCAGTTCCGTCAACACAAGGCGATACATCCCTCACTGCACTGGATCATAAAGATATTAGTTTGTGGTTTGCTGAAACTTATGTCTTCTCCACGAGCCCAGACTTCGTTTTTTCCAGCGGCGGCCCGGGGAGTCCTACCGCCCCTGGACAACCGGCCGCAAAAAGCGAGGTCAGTGTTGGCAGTTTAATGAAGGTTCCTGCAAGTTCGGCACTAGTTGCTGATACAAGCACGAATGCTCTCACTGCGGGGGGGGGGGGGGGTTTACCCCTTGTCACGTTGTTTTAGGGCCAGCAAGGCTCATCCCGGAGCTGCTGCAGAAAAAAGGTCAGACTCCAGTGAGGGTGGACAGGATGGCCCCCTTTCTAAATAGATACCTGGACCGGCCTGCAGCTCGTTTGTTACATGCGGGTTTCACGGAGGGGTTCATTATACCTTGCTCCCTTACTCAGTTTCCCCCTGCGGCCGACAACATGCTATTGGCTAAGTTACATTCTGAAGTGGTTTTTGCGAAACTGACTAAGGAAATTTCGTCAGGCCGCATCCCTCTTAGATAATTTGGTGGGCTCGCCCTTGGGTGTCCTTCTGAAACAGGAGCCCAATAAGTTTTGCCTGATCCACCATCTTTCTTTTCCAAAAGGCGGCTCAGTCAATGAAGCCATTGACCCCAAAGCATGTGCGGTGTCACATACACCATTTGATGCCGCAATGTATTGGGTAAGGCGCCCTTATGGCAAAAACCGATATTGAGTCGGCTTTTCGGTTACTACCTGTTCACCCGCACAGCTTTCATCTGTTAGGCTGCAGATTGTTGAAGGCCTTTTACTTGGATCGCTGCCTGCCTATGGGCTGCTCCGTCTCTTGCGCTTTTTTTGAAACCTTCAGTTCTTTTCTTGAATGGGTCATGCAGGATGTGGCGGGTGTCAGTGATTCATTACCTGGATGACTTCTTATGTGTTGGCCCTCCATCCTCTAATTTATGTGGCATGTTGCTGGCCATGATACAGCACATAGCAGAGCTTTTTGGTATTCCTCTTGCAGCAGACAAGACCGAAGACCCGGTAGAGGTTATCAAGTTCCTGGGTATAGAGATAGATTCTCGGGCAATGGAGTGTCGTCCGCCTGACGACAAATTACATGCTCTACAGGTAGAGGTACGTATGGCTGCTGGGAAACACAAAATTCAGCTTCACAAGCTACAGTCACTCATCGGGAAGCTTCATTTTGCATGCCGTATTATGCCAATGGGGAGAGTTTTTTGTCATCGGCTGTATGCCGCCACGGCTGGGGTCAATTTGCCCAGGCATTTCATTCAGCTGTCTCGGGAACACAAGGCAGAGCTGGGGGTGTGGCATGAATTTTTGGGGAACTTCAAAGGCCGGTCTATCTGGATGGAAGGGCTAGTCAGCAACTACGATCTCGAGCTCTTCACGGATGCGGCGGGAGCCACTGGTTATGGAGCATTCTTAGGGGGTCAGTGGAGTGCGGAGTGCTGGCCAGCGGAATGGTAGAAGGTGGGATTCCTAAAGAATTTGGTGCTGCTGGAACTTTTTCCAGTGGTGGTTGCCCTTTCGCTATGGGGGGAACTGTTTAGCAATAAAAGAGTTTGTCTCTACTGCGACAACTTGGGTGTAGTACAGGTTAACGATTCTCTATCAGGGTCCCCCACCCGGTTATATGCCTATTACAACATCTGGTTCTATTTTGTCTTCACCTAAATGTTTTTCTGTACGGTGTGCATATTCCCAGAGTGGGGAACATGGTGGCTGACGCACTTTCCCATTTGCAGTTGGATAGGTTCCGGGAGTTGGCACCTGGCGTGGAGCAACACGGAACCCCTTGTCTGATTCGGCTGTGGCGGATTGAGTTGGAATCACATCCGATTTGATTCGAAGCTCCTTGAGCGCGTCGACCTAGTCCTTCTATACTAAAGTCTGGAGAGAATGGGGGGAGCTAATGCAGCAGGCTGGGGTTGATAGTGTAGGTTCTGAATTCAGACATTTGGTGGTATATTTTCTTTGCTAGTGTTTCACAGCCGGCCTATCTATTTCCGCCATGAACCGAAAATTGGCAGGCCTGGCCTTTTGGTTTAAAATGTGGGGCATACCCGATTTTACCAAAGATTTTTTGGTAAAACAGGCCCTTAGAGGCTATTGGAAAGGTACTAGGCGGCTAGACAGCCGCCGGCTTATCACTTTTGATATTTTGCAATTGTTATTTCTACAGATGTCCACGGTTTGTTTGTCCGGCTTCTAAACCTTGCTGCTCAGGGTGGCTTTTGCCTTGGCTTTTTATGGGTGAATTAGTCAGTGCGTCCCAGGTGGCGCATGGGGGTTTGTCAGCTGTGGATGTCCACTGTGATGGGGTTTCTGTTATGTTGTTTATCCGTCGATCCAAGATGGATCAAGCCGGAAAAGGGGAGCATGTAAAATTAATGCAGATTCCTGAGTCGCCCATATGCCCGATGGCCGCGGTGAGTGAATACTTACGTCTTCGCCCAGTAGGGGTGGGTTCATTTCTGGTCCATTTGGATGGTTCGGTGTTGTCCACTTTTCAATTTGTGTATGTTCTGTGGCGTTGCCTCACAGCTGCTGGTCTTGAGGCCAGTAGCTTTTCCTCTCATTCTTTCTGCATCGGGGAGGCCACGCAAGCAGCCCGGTGGGGATTGGATAACGCAGTGGTGAAGCGTATTGGCAGGTGGGAGTTGGACAGGTTCAGAATTTATGTTCGCCCGCACTTGATTTAATAAACCTGGGGTCAATGGGTGTTGTGTTGTTTGTCCGCTTTAAATGCATAGCAGTTATTAAAGTCTTGTTCTGGTGTTATATGTTATATGTTGTATTTTATTTTCAGATATTGCCTGCCTCGTGTGGATCTTGGGACATTTATTTGTGCAGGGGGGGCTAGGAGGGCTGACATCAGGCCTAATGGTCATCAGTTGGGCTTTACTTGATCCGATGCCATTATTAAGTGGATAGGCATTCCTGGGTTGTTATGGAGCAGGGTGGTTCCAGAGGTCCACAGATTGGCTAGATAGAACAGGCCCCCTGACATTTTAGTCTTAGTCTTTTAATCTGAATGCAGTGGACATGGATCTGTGGTCGCTGGGCCTGCAGGACGGGATACAGCAGGCATTACATTTGTGGCAGGGCACAAAGGTGTGAGGTTTCACACTTTGCGCTGTGGCGGTTGGGTCTTTGGAGGCATTTTAAATAATCTGCTGTAATTAGAGCATTGGGAACCATCTCAGGTATGGGTCCCCGGTGGTATACCAGTTATGGTGGATTAACTGGGTGTACAATGGTGTATCTGCAGAAGGTTTTCGTCCCTGAGTCAGTGCAGTGCGGCAGGGACTGTGGAAATGGTTTACGCAGATACAAGGATATATTTATGATACGTAGTGCCTCCAAAGATTGGCAATCAAAAAGGTTATGTTTTTGTTGTTGGTGTTATTATTATTTACTTAATTGTTAAAGTTTAAATAAAGAGGCCAAAAATGGCCAGTTTACTCCCAACCTTTGTGTCGGTATATTTTTGGGTAATTATAGTGAATTAAGATGGGGTGGTACAGTATGTTGGATACAAAGAGTCAGGATACATTTGGGTTACCTTTTCATGTTTGTGAATGTACTGGAGAAGAACCCCTGCGTGGGAAACCTTTATGTTACGGACTTTTATTTGCCTTTTTAATAAAAATGGGCTACCATGCCCTAAAATATAATTCCTGACTGGCTTGTATCACTGACAAATGCATCTACCACAAAAGCTAATGGTCCCCCATGGTACAATACAATATATATTCCTATATCTATCTATCTATCTATCTATCTATCTATCTATCTATCTATCTATCTATCTATCTATCTATCTATCTATCTATCTATCTATCTATCTATCTATCTATCTACCCTGTTTCCCCGAAAATAAGACCTAGCGTGATTGTCGGTGATGGCTGCAATATAAGCCCTACCCCTCAAATAAGCCCTAGTTAAAATCCTTGTAGGTCTTATTTTCAGGGTAGGGCTTATTTTCGGGGAAAAAGGGTAGGGCTTATTTGGGGGGTAGGGCCTATATTGCAGCCATCACCGACGATCACGCTAGGTCTTATTTTCGGGGAAACAGGGTATCTATCTATCTATCTATCTATCTATCTATCTATCTATCTATCTATCTATCTATCTATCTATCTATCTATCTATCTATCTATATCTATATAGATATATATCTATATATAGATATATACAGTATATATATATATATATATATATATATATATATATATATATATATATATATATATATATATATTATATACATAGATATATATATACAGTGGGGATGGAAAGTATGCAGACCCCCTTAAATGTGTTACTATTTGTTCTATTTGCAGCCATTTGCTAAAATCATTTAAGTTCATTTTTTTCCTCATTAATGTACACACAGCACCCCATATTGACAGAAAAACACAGAATTGTTGACATTTTTGTAGGTTTATTCAAAAAGAAAAACTGAAATATCACATGGTCCTAAGTATTCAGACCCTTTGCTGTGACACTCATATATTTAACTCAGGTGCTGTCCATTTCTTCTGATCATCCTTGAGATGGTTCTACACCTTCATTTGAGTCCAGTTGTGTTTGATTATACTAATTGGACTTGATTAGGAAATCCACACACTTGTCTATATAAGACCTTATAGCTCAAAGTGCATGTCAGAGCAAATGAGAATCATGAGGTCAAAGGAACTGCCTGAAGAGCTCAGAGACAGAATTGTAGCCTGTCCTGTCCAATACAGTCCCAACAGTGAAGCATGGTGGTGGCAGCATCATACTATGGGGGTGTTTTTCAGCTGCAGGGACAGGATGACTGGTTGCAATCGAGGGAAAGATGAATGTGGCCAAGTACAGGGATATCCTGGACGAAAACCTTCTCCAGAGTGCTCAGGACCTCAGACTGGGCTGAAGGTTTCCCTTCCAACTAGACAATGGCCCTAAGCACACAGTTAAAATAACAAGAGTGGCTTCACAACAACTCTGTGACTGTTCTTGAATGGCCCAGCCAGAGCCCGACTTAAACTCAATTGAGCATCTCTGGAGAGACCTAAAAATGGCTGTCCACCAATGTTTACCATCCAACCTGACAGAACTGGAGAGGGTCTGCAAGGAGGAATGGCAGAGGATCCCCAAATCCATGTGTGAAAAACGTGTTTCATTTTTCCCAAAAGGACTCATGGCTGTATTAGATCAAAAGGGTGCTTCTACTAAATACTGAGCAAAGGGTGAATACTTAGGACCATGTGATATTTCAGTTTTTCTTTTTTAATAAATCTGCAAAAATGTCAACAATTCTGTGTTTTTCTGTCAATATGGGGTGCTGTGTGTACATTAATGAGGAAAAAAATGAACTTAAATGATTTTAGCAAATGGCTGCAATATAACAAAGAGTGGAAAATTTAAGGGGGTCTGAATACTTTCCGTCCCCACTGTATATATATATATATATATATATATATATATATATATATATATATATATATATATATATAAATATATATATTTATGTAGCGCTGACAACTGTTGTTTTTAGCCATGTGTGTGTTATGCAGTACATAAGTTGTTATAGTGCCATCTTGTGGATAATTGAAAAGGTACAATACTTTTACGTTTCATAGTTAAGTGAAGTGACATGGAAGTGATTAATTGTTTACTTCAGAACTTTAGCCGTGACCCACCCACAATGCTCCTGGACAAGTGTTGAACTGAACTGCTTTGTGGGAGGATATAAAAGGGCCAGGAGCGGCCATCTTAAGTCTCTTGTTCCTGGGACGCGTGGCCTGCCAGCAGAACTCTGTGGGTGTGTGTGTCCCACAGGGTTGCGTCCTACCCTGTAAAGGAGCGGAGCAGCTGCAAGGATCCTGCCATCGCATCACAGTGTGCTGGAGCAGCAGAAGTGATCGTTCCGGAGACCCGTGGGGAGATAACCGAGGACTCCTGGTCATTTGTGAATGGAACAGTGCGACGGCGTGGTGGTGCCTCCATACAGACTGAGAACTGCTGAAACGGAGACATTCACCTACCCGGATCTCGTGTGGTGAGAGGGTTAACACCCAGAAGTTTGTTTAACTAATACACACACAGTTAGAACTGTTACAGAGTGTTGCTGGGACTGATAGTCCCACGGAACAAGTTAGGTCGGAGAACTTTACATCTGAATAGACTTCAGTATTCAAGAACGGATGCTAGATGTTTGTTTTCTTCATATAAGAACACTTAGTCAATATGCTGGATTACAATTGTTTTAGTGTGTTATATTACACTGCGCACAGGGCTGGATTTGCCACAAGGCCACCGAGGCCAGGCCTCGGGGCGGCAGTGGTGCAGGGGCGGCCCCGCTCCTGCGGTGACTTCACGGCCGCCCCCCCTTTCAGGCTGCCCATTAATGTCCATTAGGGGCACCGGTGCCCATAGAAAAGATGGCCACGAGCCGCCCACTACTGTGCATGCGCCGTTCTGAAGCCGGCCGGGCTCGGGAAAGCTCGTACGCGCTTGGCCGGGCAGCGCATGCGGAGTATCATGATTGCGCCGCCTGGTGCCATTTTTGAAAAGATAGGTCTCCAACCTGTGTGCCGCAGCGCCTTTGCTGCCGGGCCGCGGAGGAGACCAGTAATGTCAACGGGGCGACGGCGGGGCAGAGAGATGACATCTCTCATTGCCTGCACCACTGTTCCGCCCTCCTCCATCTGGTGGCAGCCAGGCAGCGCGGCAAGTGACATCCCATCTGGGGGCAGCCAGGCAGCGTGGCAAGTGACATCTCCATCTGGTGGCAGCCAGGCAGCGTGGCAAGTGACATCCCCATCTGGTGGCAGGCATAGTGGCAAGTGACATCTCCATGTGGTGGCAGGCATAGTGGCCAGTGACATCTCCATCTGGTGGCAGGCATAGTGGCAAGTGACATCTCAATCTGGTGGCAGGCATAGTGGCAAGTGACATCTCCATCTGGTGGCAGGCAGTATGGCAAGTGACATCTCCATCTGGTGGCAGGCATAGTGGCAAGTGACATCTCCATCTGGTCGCAGCCAGGCAGCGTTGCAAGTGACATCCCCATCTGGTGGCAGGCATAGTGGCAAGTGACATCTCCATCTGGTGGCAGGCAGCGTGGCAAGTGACATCCCCATCTGGTGGCAGGCAGCGTGGCAAGTGACAAGCGATGGTGGCAAGTGACACGCTCAGGGCTCCCAATGATTCTGCATTATGGTGAGTTGAACTATTTCATTTTATATTACAATGTAATGATAGAAATAATGTGTTTCAATCATCCTGACACCATACCAACCATGGTGCCAGGGATGATTGAAGCACTAACACCAGCTATTGCACTGAAAAATTGCCGCAAAAAATCCTTACCCCTCGCTGGGGGGGCCTCAATGAAGGACCCGGCCTTGGGGCGGCAAAGGGAGTAAATTCGGGCCTGACTGCTCAACACCCAGGAGGAACCCCTTGCGGATTACAATTATAAAAGCTAGTGAAGACTGAAGAAGTCCAGACTACCTTTTCATTGCAGGGCCCTGCATTTAGTTACCAAGGATAGTGACTTTACCATTTAGAGCAGGGGGAGCTCCCTAGTTTAAGTATATATAGATAGGTATATTTGTGTACGTTGTCAATTGCCATAACCATCTCCTATACTGTTGCACTACGTTGGTGTGATAGTATAGTCATTGTAATAACAAATTATAAAAATATATTATTTAAGAAAGAAAGAAGTTACCTTTGGTTATTATTGAAGTTTGTGTGCAGTGTTGTTGTTTCTCCTGCAGGTGGAGCTACCAGCACCCAGGTAGAGGTAAATATAACTATAAGTGTGTATTTTGGGTTAAAGTTGATAAAGTTGATACTCATATTATTACAACACTGCACTACATTTGTGCCAAGGGGATTGAACAATTTAAGAAGGGTAAAGAACATAGAGGACAGGCCCGCTTTAAACCAGCAGCTCCACAGAGAGTTATTGCTACATGTGGGCGCGTCGTCCGGGATTTGTTGACCGTCAATTCTCGCAACCCAGAAAAGTGTTTTACCGGGAGTTTACGGAGAGAGCTGGACTTTGAAAAAATCCTTCAGGAAGAGAAAAGGTTAAACTGCAGGACTTTATTTCTGAATGCGTAGACGGCGGGCGCCAGTGATGGCCCGGGAGCTAAGTGACCAGAAGAACAAGTGGGAGGAGCCTACCCTACTTGTTACCGCGTAGGACGCGTGTATGTGTTTGGCGCCAGAGGAGAAGAGAGGCCTTGTGATCGTGCTGAGAAGATCAGAGTGTGGCCATGTCTTTTCTGGCGATGCAGCCAATCATGGGACCGAGAATGTTCCCTGCAAGCACCATGATGAATACTGTGCTATCTGGAACTCTGCTTACAGATACTGGAGTTCGTTTGAAGCCGCAGGGGAGGTTTGTCCTGTATACCTCAGGAGATATTGAGGGACTTGGTATGACCTGCCACCGATGTGAAGGACTGGCCGTGCATCTATGTCCATTTGGCCGATGTCCGCAATGTGGAGAGTACTTGTTTGTGGTGGAGCAACCTACCGCGCCGCCCCGTGCTTATCGGATGGATTGGGCAACAGGTATCGCCACAGTAGAAGCTGCTACTACTACAGAGAGAGAATGATGGGCCACCACTTTGCCTGTTGTTGCTGACAATGTACCGGAGAGGGACACTGCTGCTGTCGTCTCCTCGGGGGACATTACTTTGATTTCTGCGTCCACTACACCTACTCCTGTTGTATGTGCTCAAAGAAAGGTGGGATATGTAAAGGCTTCCGGCGGCCGTGGTCGAGGCCTGCCCCAGAGGTTACCTGAACCGGAGCTACCAAAGTCCACGTCAGGAACGGGTAAGCCACTGATGGGGAATGTATCTGGGACTGTAAATAAATATCTACCAGTGGAAGAGTTGGGAGATTCGGAAATAGAATCCATGTCGGATCTTTCCGGAGATGATGACCTATTTGAGACTATGTCACAAGGTTAAGATATTGCCTCTGCTATGACTTTCCCTGAATGGAAAGCCCTGAGTTCTGGGAAGACATCACCCTGTGTGGAGCCACACAGTACTGTTACCGAGACTTTGCCAAAAGTTGCTAGTTCACTACAGACACCGGCTGGGTCTATGGTGAGAAAGTCATTGGACTCCTGTGTACCGCCTGGTATGGGGAAGGACAGATATTTGCCCAAACTTGCACATTTGCAGAGAATGTTAAACAAGTGTGTACCTGCCGAGTATGGTTTGGAGTTCCCCTATGTGCCCCAGGATATAATGCAAGTGATTAAAACTAATCGGGAAGTTTGGTACAGTGAAGCTGTTTGGGACTATTTGTCTGTACCTAAGCCTTTCCGAAAGACTGGATGTTCTGTTAAGATGGATGAACGTTTTAGTTAATGTTTCATGCACTGGAACTTCGGTCGGCACATCTATGCTGACAAAGTGGTCATTTACAGGCCTGGAAAAGATGATGTTGTCTATTTCATTACCACCGTGGATAAAACGGGAAAACCACTGACATTGCCAGATCCCCAGTTTTATTGGTAACTTTGGACAAAAGAACTTTGGGTTAGCTAGTTAGTGTCAGTGTAAAGAGATCTGCGTGGCCAAGATCTACATATTCTGTTCAGTGTTTTAAATCCAAGGACTTCTTCTTGCTAGCTGGATTTTTTCTTTATTTGAAGAGATCATATTACAGGGATGGACTCCTTAAGATTTTTTTCCTTTTTTCTTGATATTAGATGATGGGAAGAGAGGCTAATTTTCTCTAAAAATGAGGCTTTGCTCCTGATATTGTACAGTATATATGTGTGTGTTTAATAAGTTTTTCTTTTCAGGAATTATTGGATCTCCTATCAAGCTGGGAGGCTTTTCAGCTAGATAAATAGTAAGGTTGTGTACAATCAAAGGATGGTTTTGTTTGCGGATGTGAACATAATGTTTTATAGATGTAAGTCTTATAATATCTTTCCACTGTCTTTTCCTCTCTCTTTGTCTATCCAAGTTATAAGAAACTCAAATACCTACTCTCAGGCTTGGGAGTTACAGTTACTGTTACTGTTCTTGGACAGACGTTGGGGACAACGTCTACTGTAGTGGGGGGAGTATGAAGCGCTGGTAGATTTGCAATCTACCATATGTTAGGTAAATTTAGTAACTTGTTCGTTAGGAAGGTTAGGTTTGGCTCTGTTCCAGCTTGGCTGACGTTGTGTGTGTTTCCATACTGACCGGTGGGTGTCACTGTTATCACTGGTCAGTGTTGGAAAGGCAACGTGTCGAAGCATATGGATGCTCTTCTGTCCCGGAGACAACTCGGTGGAGGTGGTCCTCCGAGATGCATTCTGGGTGAGGGTATTTATTGTGGGGTTCGTTTTTACAGCCACCTGCTGGCCCTCCTGGCCGACAGGTATGCGTTAGAGAGCAATCTTGTGGTCCTCCATTCCAGGGGCTCACGTCACTGCGGCGCAGGGGTGGGCCCAGAAGCTTGTCTGGGGCCTACCACAGCAGCTGAGGAATGGTCCTGAGCTGTCAATCCAGAGTGAAGAAGCTGGACAACCGAGGAGATTCCAGGGGAGGACCCGTCATGGAAGGATCACGCAGCGTGCTGGTTTGGAGAGGGGCCTGGTGACTCGGTTGGAGGACGTATCCTAAAGTAACTATACAGCATAGTGTTGCCGGGTTGGCTTAAAGGTTCAAGCGCTGTGACTGACGTTCATTGCAGAAAAACCAATACATCCTGTGGCAGAGGATCGTACAGGTTTATCCCAAACAAGTCTGTGGCAGAGACTTTTGTTCGTGCTACGTACTGGCTGCTAGGCAAGTGAGAGGGG
This sequence comes from Lithobates septentrionalis, assembly GCA_037952835.1. NCBI lineage: Eukaryota > Metazoa > Chordata > Amphibia > Anura > Ranidae > Lithobates > Lithobates septentrionalis. Next base: position 527,863 of record JBBDGP010000824.1, read on the forward strand.
CCTATCCAGGCGTGCAAGGAGTGTGTCCCACGAGGGGAGCGCATTCTATTGTAATATCCAAATTCTACCAGGACCTTTGTCAAGAATTTTACAAGAAGATATTTGAGTTTCTTCTGCAGTTTCCTTTCTGCCACTTTCCTGCTACATCCTTAGTAAATTGTTTAGTAAAGCATTGAAAATGTACTAAAGTGTTGGTGTGTGTATCGTCCAGAGGTAAACTCAACGGAACCCCTAGATCCGGTGCCGGTGAAACAGAGGGAAGGAGAGTGAAGGTGACAGGCCCACTTAAACCAGCAGCTCCACCGAGAGTTATTGCTACATGTGTATATATATATATATATATATATATATATATATATATATACACTCACTTGTAAATAAATGTAAACAAGCATTTCAAAATATATTAAAACATGGACGGTGTCAGTATAGCAGTTAACATGTAACATGTCAGTTAGGCAGAGATTTGTGTCAGCAGAGCTGTGGACGGTGTCAGTAGAGCAGTAGATGATGTCAGTAGAACAGTGGACAGTGTCAGTAGTTTTTCATTTTTATCATTTAATTTTTTATTGCTTTTTACAATATTTGTAAATTTTTACAATATTTTTTTTAAATTATTTTTTACAATATCATTTATTATTTTTATTTACAATTTTTTTTAGGAGACCCGTTGGGGGGCTTTGGTGAAACATCAGGGGCCCAAACAGTCTCGCCTTTGAGACAGAGAAGGGAACTGAGGACAGAGATTCCCCGTCCCTTTTTCTGCAGCCTCAGCTACATTGGACAGTGAAAGAATGGGAAGTGCTCTGTGCTGAGCAGCCTCCTGTTTAGTCACAAGCTGAAGCATAATTAACAGTTTACCGTATATACTCGAGTATAAGTCGAATTTTTCAGCACATTTTTTTGTGCTGAAAGTGCCCAGCTCGACTTATACTCGATTCAAGCACTTTTCTGCAGCAAAAAATTTCATTTTCCGAACCGATTTTGGGGCCCCGTATCTCAGGGCCACTTGGTGCTAGGAACCCCAAATTTGGTGTGCAAACCCAGTGGAACTGGTACCACAACATATCTAAAGCTGAAGTTCCTAGCACTAAGTGGCCCCGAGATACGGGGCCCCAAAATCGGTTCGGAAAATGTCATTCTCTGCTGCAGAAAAGTGCTTGACATTTTCTGAACCGACTTTGGGGCCCCATATCTCAGGGTCACTTGGTGCTAGAAACCCCAGCTTTGGAAATTTTATGGTTCCACTGGGTTTGCACACCAAATTTGGGGTTCCTAGCACTAAGTGGCCCCGAGATACGGGGCCCCAAATTCGGTCAACTGTGTCCATCTGCAGCAATGTCATTTCGGGACCCTTTGGGTTCAGAGACCCCAAATTTTGGCTGCAGCTAGGGGGCATCTAGGAACCCTTAACTACCGAGTTTGAAGTTCAGGTGACCTATGGCTGTAAATGGGCACAGTGAGGCATGCAAATGGGCACAGTGATGCTGCAAATGGGCATTGTTGACCCTCTTTTCCACTTACAGTAGCTGTGCATTTCTCACCCTCGTCTTATACTCGGGTCAATAAGTTTTTCCCATTTTTTTGTGGTAAATTAGGGCCTCGACTTATACTCGGAACGACTTATACTCGAGTATATACGGTACTATGCTTCAGTTATGAATTAACACAGTAAGTGATCTGTACCAATCACTCACTGTGTTCATTCAGAAAAAGGAAGTGGCCTGAGGTGTGCCGGCCGGCACACCTCATGCACACACCTATGGCGACAGTCTACATAGTTTGTAAGGTTCTGTTGCTGCTGTTTCCCCTTTTTGATGTTGTGTTTTTTTTTAGGTGATGTCATTACTTTTTTTGTCATTACTTTTTTTTTTTATTCTTCTTTTTTTTTCCTTTTTTTCATCTTTGTTTGTAATCATGTCCTATTTTTTCTTTTTAAGTTTATAAAAAGGGTGGAGGGTGGGGACAGTTGGCTTAGTGTTTTAGGTGTGGTGTTTTTTCCTTTAGTTATTTTATTTATATTGGTCCTCGGGGGTCCTTGGGTTGGGTTCTTTTATCTCATTTGGAAAGGTCCTTTCTTTTTTTTTTTTTTGTGGGTTTAGCAATGGCAAGAGCAGAGGTAAGTTGTCAGTGACATTTTAAAAGCTGCCCCTGTTTGCAGCAGAGCACTTCATATTATAGTACAATGTACCCGATAACAATGCACATGGGGGGGTGGGTGGGCTATCTGGGGGCATCCTTGTTAAAGGGGGCTTCCAGATTCCCATAAGACCCCCGCCCGCAGACCCCAACAACCAATGACCAGGGTTGTCGGGAGGAGGCTCTTGTCCCCATCAACATGGGGACAAGGAACTTTGGGGTGGGGGTCACAGAGCCCCCCTGCCCCAAAGCAAATGTTGAGGCCATGTGGCCTGGTATGGTTCAGTGGGGGTGCTCTGGAGTTCCCCTTAATATCCATACCAGACCTGAAGGGCCTGGTATGGACTGGGGGGGGGGGGCTTACACCATTTTTTCCTTGTTTTTTTATCTATATTGCCGGGAGTAGGCAATACATTACAGCCACAAGCAAGTTTACACAACATTTTTTTCCTTTAGAAATGTAATTATTGCTGCAGCATGTTCTACACATCGTACAGATGCACCACTTTTACAGGTAGACTAAGGACACCCCCCCAGGCATGATATTTAAAAGAATATTTTTATTGTTTCACTTTAAGCATTAATAAAATCACTGCTCCTGAAAAAACAATCATTTTAAAAGCTTTTTTTTATTGATACATGTCCCATGGGGCAGTACCCGGGTCCCCATACACTTTTTATGGCAATATCTTGCAATAACTTGCATATAAGCCTTTAAAATGAGCACTTGATATTTCATGTTCGTGTCCCATAGACTTTAATAGGGTTTGCATGTTCGCTAGAACTTTTTGCCTGTTCTTGGTGTTCTGGTGTGAACCGAATCTGGGGGGAAGTTCGTCCCATCCCTACTTACCTGCTCTGTGCAGTTGGTTAGTTGGTTTTGCTCAGAGCATCCCCAATCCTCTTCTCAGGTCCCTCGCCGGTGCTCCTGGCACCTCCCTCCTGCTGAGTGCCCCCACAGCAAGCAGTTTGCTATGGGGCATCCGAGCCAAGCCTTTGCTCCCTGTGTCCATTCAGCCACGGAGCCATGGCTCAGTCCTGCCCCCTCTCTCTCCTCATTGGCTCACTGACTTTGATTGACAGCATCAGGAGCCAATGGCGCCAAGTCTCTCATGCAACATCGCTGGACAGAGATGGGGCTCAGGTAAGTATTAGGAGACTGGGGGGGGGGGTGCTGCACACAGAAAGTTTTTTTTTATCTTAATGCACTGAATGCATTAAAATAAAAAAAAAACCTTCTGCCTTTACAACCACTTTAAGGCACATCAGCAGGAGAAAGGACTTCCGTGTGTCTTAGGGCCCATTTTATTCAGACTCCTTCCCTCTGAGGCCACAGCAGAAACAGTGTTAAAAATGGTTTTTGCTGGGTAAACATTGCATTGACCATTAATGCTTCCCCTGTATTATGGTGCATTGCTATTAAAATCCGAAGGTTTCTACATGTTGCTCTCCAGTTGACAATTAGCAGGGTGTTGTTGCACACATATTTAATTTGTGTATACTGTCTTTAAAAAAAATACAGTTTCATATCAGTTATCGCTATGAAATATTCCAACTGACTCCAAAATTGCCTCAAATTTTAAAATGATAAGATTTTGTTCAGCAAATCCATACAATCTCATTGAGAAAATGCAATTTAATTGAATGTGCCTGGCTATAATAAGCCGACTGTCTCCCCCCAAATTTGCCTCATATTAATGAGGGTGAGATTCTCTGCAACAAATTGGTATCATTGTTAAAATCTCTGCAAAACTACAGTCTAATTTCATATTCATTGTCGAGATCTGCCTGCTCTCTTCTCAGAAATGGCAGCCTATCCCCCCTACAGTTAGAACACGTTGAGGGAACACACTTAACCCCTTGATTGCCCCTAGTGTTCAACCCCTGCCCTGTCAGTGACATTTATACAATAATCAGTGGCTATTTTTTAGCTCTGATCGCTGTATAAATGTCACTGGTCCCAAAATAGTGTCAAAAGTGTCCGATCTCTCCGCCGCAATGTCGCAGTCCCAATAAAAATCACAGATCACTAATAGCCAAATAGCATTAATGTGAACCAGGGCGAAACTGTCTTCTACAACCTCACCTTAGTAGCAGAGTTTGGCTGTTCCCCACCCAGTTTAAAGCCTCCTACACAGCTGTTTCTGTTTCAGTTAATGACTCGGTTTCCACCTACATATGACATTGAGGAAAATTAGCACCTGCTTGTTGTAATTCATCAATCATACACACTGAATCTAATCCTACAAAATCCCTGACTTTGTGCAAGTGTACAAAGTGTGCAAAGTGTAGGAATTGAGCTGGTTTGAAGCCAATGGGTAGTCACACCAAATCTTGATTTGATTTAAATGTTCCCTCTGTTCGCTCACTTTTGTAAACTGATAAAAATAAACAATTAAAATGTATATATTTTTGAAAGCATTCTTACTTTACAGAATTTTTTCACACCTGCCTAAAACGTTTGCACAGTAATATGTATTGAATTTGTGTGCAATTTAATTAAATTGAGTGTATTTTTTTTACTTAAAATTTGAACTTGATTAACCAATGCACTAGTATCATCAACAATTAAAACTACCACTATTTGATTGTCCAGATTCTATTCTTTCTAAAAATCTATAATTTTGGAGGTGGGGAAGGTTAAAGGATAAATTCACCTTTTTAACCACTTGCCGACCATCTCACGCCAATATACCGCCAGGGTCTGCGTGCACACTGTTCAGCGGGGGACCCAATGTGCATGGCTGGCTGGCGCAATCGCTGCCAGCTACCCGTGATCGTGTGCAGCATGGGGATTTGTAAACACACAAATCCCTGTTCTGTCAGGGGAGAGGAGACATATCGTGTATTTCTACTAAGTATGTCTCCTCCCCCAGTCAGTCCTATCCCCATACAGTTAGAAACACTCACTAGGGAACACATTTAACCCCTTGATCGCCCCCTAGTGTTAACCCCTTCCCTGACAGTGACATTTACACAGTAATCAGTGCATATTTGTAGCACTGATCACTATATAAATGTCAATGGTCCCAAAAATATGTCAAAAGCGTTCGATCTGTCCGCCGCAATGTTGCCGTACTGCTAAAAATCACAGATCACTGCAATTACTAGTAAAAAAATAAGAATAAAAATGCTATAAATCTTTCCCATAGTTTAGACGCTATAACTTTTGCGCAAACCAATCAATGTACGCTTATTGTGATTTTTTTTTTTAAGGCACCAAAAATATGTAGAAGAATATATATTGGCCTAAACTGATGAAGAAATTTGTTTTCTAAAAACATTTTTGGGAATATTTATTATAGCAAAATTAAAATATATTGTTTTTTTTTTTCAAAATTGTCGCTCTTTTTTTGTTTATGGCGCAAAAAATAAAAGCATTGCATGACCGCGCAATTGTCAGATAAAGCGACGTAGTGCCAAATTATAAAAGTGCTCTGGTCAGGAAGGGGGTAAAATCTTCCGGGAATGAAGTGGTTAAAAAAAAAAAGAATAAATGCAGTTTTTATGGCAGGTAAAATGCCATAACGGGTGCAATGCCTGTAAAGCATTGCACCCGTGATCAGCACAATGTGGGTGCAATGTCAGGCTCCTGCAGACACTCAGTACAGCTGTATGTCTGTACCTCCCATACGGGCAAGCAGTTATTGAAGTTAAGTAAGATCAATGAACTACGAGAGTGCTCACCAGAACCTTTGCAGTTCATTGAGAACTATAAGCGGTCTGCTGGAATGGCTGATAGTACTTCATTCACAGAATTCTGTGAATGAATGATGTGGCCATGTGGGTGGAGCCCAACCCTGCTGCACTGTTTTTGAATTGTGACAGCAGGTACAGGAGAAGATCCCTCACCAACAGTCACAATGGGGGATCAGGTCAGGGTGCGGGCAGGTGCTTTAGGACCATGTTGCACCCAGTAGCGGACTGACAACTCATGGGGCCCCTGGGCAATAGGAGATTATGGGGCCTCTGGGCAATAGGAGAAGATTATGGGAACCCCGTGCAATAGGAGATTATGGGGCCCCCAGGCAATAGATTATGGGGCCACACAGTATACACACACACAGAAAATCACACACAGACACACAATATACACACACAGTATAAACACACAGAATACACATACACACACTGAAAAGGTAATGGAGAGGCGGGGCAGCTATAGTCTTGGGATTATTAAAAAAACACAGACTTTTACATACTGTCCCTGCTTTTATTGAGGCTGGCAACTTTGATGGGGCCGCTTAGTGGCATGGGGCCCTCGGGCAGTGTCCGAGTGCCCGAATGGTCAGTCCGCCCCTGGTTGCACCCTGAATATGGTTGTAACATATAACATGTTACTAAGGCCTCATGCACACTGGACGTTTTTGGATGTTTTTACAGTTGATGTTTTTGGCATCAGACGTTTTTTTTCTCTAACGTCAAAAAAACGTCTTTTAACGTTTTTGATTTATTGGAAAAAAAGTAAAAAAAGTGAGAAAACGCTAACGCTGAAAAACGCTAAAAAACACTATTGCAAAAATGTTGAAAAACTCACGGAAAAGCTACTGGCTGTTGTCATAACATCCAGTGTGTATGAGGCCTATAGGTGAAACCTAAAACGATTATTTTAACATGTGTACATAACATGCAAAAATGGCTCTGGCAGCAAAAGAGTTATTGGAAGCGATGGAATAGGAGAAATAAATATGTGGTGCTTTGATGGATATTATCGGACACAAGAATGTATTGACATTCTGCAAACAATGGGGTTTGCCTGTGTCAGTAACAAGCATACACTGAGGACCCTGAAATAAAAATAGACCCTAGCAAAATAAAGCAAAATTCTTTCCAAAAATAATAATTCCGAGACACTAAATTCCAACCGCATTTTTTATCTACCAGTAAATTAAAAAAAAATGGATAAATGCAAAATAAAATAAACTAAAAATGTGAAATAGGAAAAGTAGAAAAAGCACAATTAAACAAAAGACTACAAGTGCAGGTAGCAGGTAAATAGCAACTACATTTGCTGCTGAACTGTTGGGGGGTACAAAAGAAATAGGTAGCCCACCACACTGCAATCCACAGTCATTTAGTACAATATAGCACAATATAGCAAATAACTAACCCTACACATATTGTCAGCCCTCCCTTCTCACTGCTGGGAACCCACCCATTTATCGAGAGTGGATTGTCTTATAATGAAGCCCCCATCATTGCTCCTCCTAGGCTAGCTGATTAAAGTTTAAAGGTCAGGCAGTGCATTATACCTACAAAAAATATCAGTCTAGTAATCTCTCCAATTAGCTTGTTGGGTCTGTGAACCTCAAACACGCAGGATTTGTTGCAAACCCACCATAGCAACAAACCCGAACATCATCCCCAGCAATCATCTATTTACCTGCTGGACAGACTGTGATTATTAAGCTGGCCATAGATGGTTTGAAATTTTTGATCCATGTGTGGTCCTTCCCGCTTGACAGAAGTTGATCTAACAATTGACTTCTGTTAAACATTTTTTTTCGCGATCAGCAGCTGCAGTCCTCGCTGTCAGAATACAATGTCACAGCGGGGAGGATTCCTCCATCCACCTCACATGTGTAGATTGGGGAATCCACTGTTTTTTTTAAATCATCTCACTGGATGGTCGAAAAAAAAAAGATCATTCTATGTTGACCACCATAAGATTTTACCCTCCATGTCTCATTAACCATTTCACCCCATTCTCCAGTCTGTGCCTTCCATACCTCTTTGAATGTCAGGGTAAGAAGTCCTCCTGGAAAGATCAATGTCAGTTCAGCTCCGTGATAACAAGACCCTTCGGCCTCAGTGGTTGGAGGTGATGGGATGGTGACCTGAAGAACACAACAAACACAATGATCAAAGTGAGACAGACCAGGGTGATGACTTAAAAATGCTGTTATAATTTACTGCATAACATTTGTAGTGGAGATTCATTTTAAACAAAAGTAATTCACTAAGCTGACAATCTCTCTGTTCCATAACCCATGTTCATTGCATCTCTCCCCAAACTCTGCTCCTCACTGATGTGTAGGGATGGGCAAACCATGTGACCCGAGCATAAGTTCGGGCCATACTTTGGTTGTTTGGATGTTCGGCGAATACTGAACAATATGCGATGTTCATGGCAAATTCGAAAGCCATGGAACACTGTTAAAGTCTATGGAACACGAACATGAAAAATCAAAAGTGTTCATTTTAAAGGCTTATATGCGAGTTATTATGATAAAAAGTGTTTGGGGACCTGGGTCCTGCCCCATGGGACATATATCAATGCAAAAAAAAGTTTTAAAAACTGACGTTTTTTCAGGAGCAGTGATTTTAATAATGCTTAAAGTGAAACAATAAAAATGAAATATTCCTTTAAATATCATGCCTGGGGGGTGTCTATAGTATGCCTGTAAAGTGGCGCAGTTTTCCCGTGTTTAGAACAATACCACAGCAAGATGACATTTCTAAAGGAAAAAAGTCATTTAAAACTGATTGCGGCTGTAATGAATTGTCGGGTCTTGGCAATATAGATAAAACTCATTGAAAAAAATGGAATGGTCCCCCCCCCGGGGTTCTCCTTAATAGACCCTTTGGGTCTGGTATGAATATTAAGCGGAACCCCGAACCCCGAAGCTTGGTGTCAAGTGCGTGTGGCGGCAACCAGGTGAGGATTACAAAGACAAGTGTGTCTTGTCTACAGTCAAGCGGTGGTGGGAGTGTTATGCACTGGGGAGCTACAGTTCATTGAGGGAACCATGAATGCCAACATGTACTGTGACATACTGAAGCAGAACATCCCATACCTTCCCTTCGGAGACTGGGCTGCAGGGCAGTATTCCAACATAAGGACCCCAAACACATCTCCAAGACAACCACTGCCTTCCTAAAGAAGCTGAAGGTAAAGGTGATGGACTGGCCAAGCATGTCTCCGAACCTAAACCCTATTGAGCATCTGTAGGGCATCCTCAAAACAGAAGGTGGATAAACACAAGGTCTCTAACATCCACCAGCTCTGTGATATCGTCATGGAGGAGTGGAAGAGGACTCCAGTGACAACCTATGAAGCTCTGGTGAATTCCGTACCCAAGAGGGTTAAGGCAGTGCTGGAAAATAATGGTGGCCACACAAAATATTGACACTTTGGGCCCAATTTGGACATTTTCACTTAGGAGTGTACTCACTTTTGTTGCCAGCAGTTTAGACATTAATGGCTGTGTGTTGAGTTATTTTGAGAGGACAGCAAATTTACACTGTTATACAAGCTGTACACTCACTACTTTACATTGTACGTAGCAAAGTGTAATTTCTTCAGTGTTGTCACATGAAAAGATATAATAAAAGTTTTACAAAAATGTGAGGGGTGTACTCATTTTTGTGAGATACTGTACATATAAAAATATGATAAAATCTTGATTGGATTGGTACACTCCAATAGGCCTAGCATGTGTAATAATGATGATAATCTTGAATTATAATCCAGAGGGGCATCTAATAGTTCAACACATCTCGTGCCTAGCACCATTCATCAGGAGCAGAGGTAAAGCAGGAGTCTATAAAAGTATTAAAAATTACTATGATATGGAAATTGTTATACTGGGTCCATCTAAACAAGGAGGATGGAAAGGATAGAAAAATATATATACACCCAATCATACTTACAGATAGACATGTGCAATTTGTTTAGTTCCAAATTAGTTTTTTAACGAATTTAGACAAATTTGTTAATTCGGAAATTAGGGATGAGCCGAACACCCCCCTGTTCGGTTCGCACCAGAACATGCGAACAGGAAAAAAATTTGTTCGAACACGCGAACACCGTTAAAGTCTATGGGACACGAACATGAATAATCAAAAGTGCTAATTTTAAAGGCTAATATGCAAGTTATTGTCATAAAAAGTGTTTGGGGACCTGGGTCCTGCCCCAGGGGACATGAATCAATGCAAAAAAAAGTTTTAAAAACGGCCGTTTTTTCAGGAGCAGTGATTTTAATAATGCTTAAAGTCAAACAATAAAAGTGTAATATCCCTTTAAATTTCATACCTGGGGGGTGTCTATAGTATGCCTGTAAAGGGGCGCATGTTTCCCGTGTTTAGAACAGTCTGACAGCAAAATGACATTTTGAAGGAAAAAACACATTTAAAACTACCGCGGCTATTGCATTGCCGACAATACACATAGAAGTTCATTGATAAAAACGGCATGGGAATTCCCCACAGGGGAACCCCGAACCAAAATAAAAAAAAAAAAAAATGATGTGGGGGTCCCCCTAAATTCCATACAAGGCCCTTCAGGTCTGGTATGGATATTAAGGGGAACCCCAGCCAAAATTTTTAAAAAAAATTGACGTGGGGTTCCCCCTAAATTCCATACCAGACCCTTCAGGTCTGGTATGGATTTTAAGGGGAACCCCGCGCCAAAAAAAAAAAAAAAAACGACGTGGGGTCCCCCTAAAAATCCATACCAGACCCTTATCCGAGCACGCAACCTGGCAGGCCGCAGGAAAAGAGGGGGGGATGAGAGTGCGGCCCCCCCCTCCTGAACCGTACCAGGCCACATGCCCTCAACATTGGGAGGGTGCTTTGGGGTAGCCCCCCAAAACACCTTGTCCCCATGTTGATGAGGACAAGGGCCTCATCCTCACAACCGTGGCCGGTGGTTGTGGGGGTCTGCGGGCGGGGGGCTTATCGGAATCTGGAAGCCCCCTTTAACAAGGGGACCCCCAGATCCCGCCCCCCCCCTGTGTGAAATGGTAAGAGGGTACTTACCCCTACCATTTCACTAAAAAACTGTCAAAAATGTTAAAAATGACAAGAGACAGTTTTTGACAATTCCTTTATTTAAATGCTTCTTATTTCTTCCTTCATCTTCTTCTTCTTCTGGTTCTTCTGGCTCTTCTGGTTCTTCCTCCGGCGTTCTCGTCCAGCATCTTCTCCGCGGCGTCTTCTATCTTCTTCTCCTCGGGCCGCTCCGCACCCATGGCATGAGGGGAGGCTCCCGCTCTTCTCTTCATCTTCTTCTCTTCTTCATCTTCTTCTTCATCTTCTTCTTCATCTCTTCTTCCTTCTTCTCTTCTTCATGTCTTCTGCGGGCCGCTCCGCAGCCATGCTGGCATGGAGGGAGGCTCCCGCTGTGTGACGGCATCTCTTCGTCTGACGGTTCTTAAATAACGGGGGGCGGGGCCACCCGGTGACCCCGCCCCCCTCTGACGCACGGTGACATGACGGGACACCCCACGTCAATTTTTTTTTTAAATTTTGGCTGGGGTTCCCCTTAATATCCATACCAGACCTGAAGGGCCTTGTATGGAATTTAGGGGGACCCCCACATCATTTTTTTTTTTTTTATTTTGGTTCGGGGTTCCCCTGTGGGGAATTCCCATGCCGTTTTTATCAATGAACTTCTATGTGTATTGTCGGCAATGCAATAGCCGCGGGTAGTTTTAACCGCTTCCCGACCGCCCACTGTATATTGACGTCCTGTTTTTTAAAGATGGATATCTCGGTAACGGCAGCAGCTGCTGCCACAACCGAGGTATCCATCTTTAGGGCCGGCGATTCTGCACACGATAATGGTGGTCTCTGCGGCGGGTTCGCCGCGAGATCACCGTTATCGGCGGCGGGAGAGGTGCCACCCCCCCTCCCGCCGCTCTCCCGCACCCTCCGCCGCTTACCGGAGCCGTCGGTAACGGCGGAGGCGATCGGGTCCTTTCACTGCTGAGGTACTGAGACGAGTGAGGCCAAGATGGCCCCCACCCGTCTCTATACCATGTGACGGCCGGAGCGACGTCATTACGACGGCTCCGCCCACTTCTCTTAAAGGCACAATTTATTTTGTGTCATTTTTTTAAACGACTTTTTTTTTTTTTTTTTTTTTTTTTTTTGCATTATAGTCTAAATATGAGATCTGAGGACTTTTTGACCCCAGATCTCATATTTAAGAGGACCTGTCATGCTTTTTTCTATTACAAGGGATGTTTACATTCCTTGTAATAGGAATAAAAGTGATCCAAATTTTTTTTTTTTAAAAAACAGTGAAAAAATAAATAAAATAAAGTAAAATAAATAATTAAAAAAAAAAAAAATTTTTTTAAAGCGCCCTGTCCCGACGAGCTCGCGCGCAGAAGCGAACGCATACGTGAGTAGCGCCCGCATATGAAAACGGTGGTCAAACCACACATGTGAGGTATCGCCGCGACCGGTAGAGTGAGAGCAATAATTCTAGCCCTAGACCTCCTCTGTAACGCAAAACATGCAATCTGTAGAATTTTTTAAACGTCGCCTATGGAGATTTTTAAGGGTAAAAGTTTGACGCCATTCCACGAGCGGGCGCAATTTTAAAGCGTGACATGATGGGTATCAATTTACTTGGCGTAACATTATATTTCACAATATAAAAAAAAATTGGGCTAACTTTACTGTTGTCTTATTTTTTTTTTCAAAAAAGTGAATTTTTTCCAAAAAAAGTGCGCTTAGAAGACCGCTGCGCAAATACGGTGCAAAAAAAAGTATTGCAATGACCGCCATTTTATTCTCCAGGGTATTAGAAAAAAAACAATATATAATGTTTGGGGGTTCTAAGTAATTTTCTAGCAAAAAAACCTGTTTTAAACTCTTAAACACCTAAAATCCAAAACGAGGCTGGTTTTGAAGTGGTTAAATGAGTTTTTTCCTTCCAAATGTCATTTTGCTGTCAGACTGTTCTAAACACGGGAAACATGCGCCCCTTTACAGGCATACTATAGACACCCCCCAGGTACGAAATTTAAAGGGATATTACACTTTTATTGTTTGACTTTAAGCATTAATAAAATCACTGCTCCTGAAAAAACGTCCGTTTTTAAAACTTTTTTTTGCATTGATCCATGTCCCCTGGGGCAGGACCCGGGTCCCCAAACACTTTTTATGACAATAACTTGCATATAAGCCTTTAAAATTAGCACTTTTGATTTCTCCCATAGACTTTTAAAGGGTGTTCCGCGGCATTCGAATTTGCCGCGAACACCCCAAATTGTTCGCTGTTCGGCGAACTTGCGAACAGCCAATGTTCGAGTCGAACATGAGTTCGACTCGAACTCGAAGCTCATCCCTATCGGAAATATATATATATATATAACATCTTTGTCATTCTGAAGCTTTCCTCCAACCACTTTGCATATTATTTTATATATATTGTGATTCTGTACTTGCCAAATATGCTGCAGAAATCGCCCTCCACTGAGTCTGGCTGCATCCATTTTAACTATGGCCAGCTGAAGCTGCTGCCTGTTCACTTCCTGGATTTACAGAGACAAACACCTCCAGCCCTGCAGCTTTCATTGGCCCTCTTATGACTCATCCCCCCTCCCAGGCCATTGAGCAACTCGGGCACTGCCCGAGGGCCCTGGGCCACTAGGGGCCCCCATTAGGGATGCCAGCCTCAGTAAAACCAGGGACAGTATGTATAAATCTGTGTTTTTTTTTACATCTGTCTGTGTATACTGTGTGTACATGTATGTGTATACTGTGTGATTGTATACTGTGTGTGTATACTGTGTGGCCCCATAATCTCTGATTGCCTGGGGGCCCCATAATCTCCTATTGCCGGGGGGCCCCATGAGTTATCAGTCCGTCCCTGCCCCCTCCCTTCCTGGTAATCTCTCAGGAGAGTGAGAGAGAGTGAGAGAGAGAGAGAGAGAGAGAGAGAGAGAGAGAGCTGTGCATGAGGTCATAAGCCTAGGCTAATGACCAGACAAGAACCCTTTCATGAGTAAGCCTATTTTTGAAATTTGGTGTTTACAAGTTAAAATCCATATATTTTGCTAGAAAATTACTTAGAACCTCCAAACATTATGTATATTTTTTTAGCAGAGAATCTAGAGAATAAAATGTTGATCGTTGCAATATTTTATATCACACGGTATTTGTGCAGCGGTGTTTTAAACGCAAATTTTTGGAAAAGGGACACTTTCATGAATTTTAAAAAATCCAAACAGTAAAGTTACCCCAATTTTTTTGTATATTGTGAAAGATGATGTTACACGAAGTAAATAGATACCAAACATGTCACGCTTTATAATCTAAAGTTAAAACAACAAGGGCAGAGGATTTAATAGATGGAAAGATGAAAAAATGACTGAAGCTCCACTTTAAGGTCTGGGGAGTTTCCAGGCCATGGACTATAAATGTTAATGTTTTGTTTCCCAAGCCACTTAGTTATCACTAGGGATGAGCCAAGCACCCCCCTGTTCAGTTCGCACCAGAACATGCAAACAGGAAAAAAGTTTGTTCGAACACGCAAACACCGTTAAAGTCTATGGGACACGAACATGAATAATTAAAAGTGCTAATTTTAAAGGCTTATATGCAAGTTATTGTCATAAAAAGTGTTTGGGGACCTGGGTCCTGCCCCAGGGGACATGGATCAATGCAAAAAAAAGTTTTAAAAACGTCCGTTTTTTCGGGAGCAGTGATTTTAATAATGCTTAAAGTGAAACAATAAAAGTGTAATATCCCTTTAAATTTCATACCTGGGGGGTGTCTATAGTATGCCTGTAATGGGACGCTTGTTCCCCATGTTTAGAACAGTCTGACAGCAAAATGACATTTCAAAGGAAAAAAAGTCATTTAAAACTACTCGCGGCTATTAACGCATTGCCGGTCCGACAATACACATAGAAGTTCATTGATAAAAACGGCTTGGGAATTCCCCACAGGGGAACCCCGGCCAAAATTAAAAAGAAAAATGATGTGGGGGTCCCCCTAAATTCCATACCAGGCCCTTCAGGTCTGGTATGGATATTAAGGGGAACCGCGAGCCAAAATTTAAAGAAAAAAAACGGTGTGGGGTCCCCCCAGTAATCCATACCAGACCCTTATCCGAGCATGCAACCTGGCAGGCCGCAGGAAAAGAGGGGGGGACGAGAGAGCGCCCCCCTCCTGAACCGTACCAGGCCACATGCCCTCAACATTGGTAGGGTCCTTTGGGGTAGCCCCCCAAAACACCTTGTCCTCATGTTGAGGACAAGGGCCTCATCCCCACAACCCTGGCCAGTGGTTGTGGGGGCCTGGTACGGTTCAGGAGGGGGGGCACTCTCTCGTCCCCCTCTTTTCCTGCAGCCTGCCAGGTTGCGTGCTTGGATAAGGGTCTGGTATGGATTTTTGGGGGGGACCCCACGCCGTTTTTTTTTTTTTTTTTTGGCGCGGGGTTCCCCTTAATATCCATACCAGACCTGTAGGGCCTGGTATGAAATTTAGGGGGACCCCCCACGTCATTTTTTAAAAAATTTTGGTTCGTAGTTCCCCTGTGGGGAATTCCCATGCCGTTTTTATCAATGAACTTCTGTGTATTGTCGGACCGGCAATGCATTAAAAGCCGCAAGTAGTTTTAAATAACTTTTTTCCTTTGAAATGTCATTTTGCTGTCAGACTGTTCTAAACACGGGAAACATGCGCCCTTTTACAGGCATACTATAGACACCCCCCAGGTACGAAATTTAAAGGGATATTACACTTTTATTGTTTCACTTTAAGCATTAAAATCACTGCTCCCGAAAAAACAACCGTTTTTAAAACTTTTTTTTGCATTGATCCATGTCCCCTGGGGCAGGACCCAGGTCCCCAAACACTTTTTATGACAATAACTTGCATATAAGCCTTTAAAATTAGCACTTTTGACTTCTCCCATAGACTTTTAAAGGGTGTTCTGCGGCATTCGAATTTGCCGCGAACACCCCAAATTGTTCGCTGTTCGGCGAACTTGCGAACAGCCGATGTTCGAGTCGAACATGAGTTCGACTCGAACTCGAAGCTCATCCCTAGTTATCACTTTTGCCTTATGGAAAGGTGTTCCATCATGCTGGAAAAGGCATTGTTCCTCACCAAACTGTTCTTGGATGGTTGGGAGAAGTTGCTCTCGTAGAATGTTTTTGTATCATTCTTTATTTATGGCTGTGTTCTTAGGCAAAATTGTAAGTGACAATAAACAAAATTAAACTTAGCGCTGGTTCTAATATCAAACAAGCATACTAATTAAACATATATAAAGTGCTTGTGCAGTTTCTAGTCCATCATAGTGCAATAATAAGTGAAAAGTCCATCCATGCAAGCAAAGTGCCAAACGTAATAAATTCCTGCTTGTGAAGATTCAGGTGCCACTCTATGCTCCCCTCCTGAGTCCCCACTCACCAGCAAAAGGATTCAAAACCACACGATCTTTGTCCTGCATCAGTGGATGGATCTACCTCCTTCCTTCTCCTCCATTTACAAGGTGTGACAGACCTAGCCGGGAGAGAGACTTTTGGAGGGGACTGAATGCTAGCCTCTTGCCGTACGATTGTGGGCCCTGGCATTTGGGGGAAGGGTGCTCTTTGTGAGCTGTATGCCTGGGGACCCTTGAGGTGGTATTACTGTGGATTCGGGTCCTGGTCCCCCAGGACACACAGACTCTGGGGACCCTGGATTTGCCATATTAAAAATAATGGCTGATTCATAATGCGGGGACAAATACTGTTAGGAGATGCTGATGTCAATTCCAGACACCTGTCTGTCTGTTGCCTGCTAGAATGTGTATTGTAAATAAGTCTCTAGTATGGGATCTAAGACTTATTAGATCCCCATTGTTGTTTGTGTTAATTAACTCTGCTATTGTGATAATGTTGATTGGGTTTTCTGAGCTACAAGACGGCCAGTCTGGCCTAAAAGGTCATGTCTGAGTCATCTAGGCTGTCTAAAGGGATTAGTTAATTAGCTCATGTTAATTAGGTTATAGCTGTATTGTTAGAGTAATATGAGCAGGATGTCTGCACCTCCTCTTTTATTGTATAAAAGAGACTGTATTCCTGTCAATAAAGAGAGATTCCTGGTTGAACTTACATACAGCCTGCCTGGTGTTTGTTCTGAGCTACACAACTGGATTAGAACGGCACATAGCTGTAGTTCTAGTCCCGGAGCATCGGATGACCGAACCATCAGATGTTACGATCTGCAGTCTGATTCTATAGCTGCAGAGGAGTGTCGGGAGAGTGGAACCGAGCGAGCAGGGGCTTGTTACATTGGTTGGTAGCCGTGGGATTTGCTCTCCAGTTACTGGGACACTCCAAACCAGCCTGCAGGAGAGCCACGCTGAAAGACTTACTTGAGAGCCGTGGAGAGAATGGTGGGATCGTGCTTCCTTGCCGTGAACACATCCAAACCATCACCTGGATCCAAGGTCCAGATAGCAGGAGAGGAGAGATACCAGCCACCATGGATGAGGAATTCAGAAGGAGGTTGCGAGAGATGCAGATACAGCACAGAGGACCAGTATCAGAGCAGGTCCTGCTAGGATGGTTTGATCCTATCCGCTGCGAACTCTGGAAGGAGAGCCGTGGAGAGAATGGTGGGATCGTGCTTCCTTGCCGTGAACACATCCAAACCATCACCTGGATGCAAGGTCCAGATAGCAGGAGACGAGAGATACCAGCCACCATGGATGAGGAATTCAGAAGGAGGTTGCGAGAGATGCAGATACAGCACAGAGGACCAGTATCAGAGCAGGTCCTGCTAGGATGGTTTGATTCTATCCGCTACGAACTCTGGAAGGAAGCGCTAGCCCGTGAGCAGCGAAACCAGGGAAAAGTTCTCCCCTCCATCCATGTAAGGTATTGGTCGCAGTATGAAGTGCGAATGCTGTTATTGAGGGAACAGCCGAACCAGGAGTGGACAGCCGAGTTAAGCAGGCTGATCCAGGCAGAAATGCGGTTGGACGAGAGCTACAGAGCCCTCCGGTGGTATGTAGCCCAAGTGTGCCCGTGGACAGAGGATGACAGCCCCACGGAAGGCTTTGACTACGATGGCCTGGGATTGTTATACTTGAGGCTGTCCGGGGACCCTGACTTTGAGAGTGATCGGGAGTGGCGTTTGGAGGAAATAATGGAGCACAGAGAGCGAAGACTGAATGTCTCAGAAGTGCACTGGGCACAGGAAGATTTGGAGTTTCTGGCCGTTCAGGAATGGGAGCTTGAGATTGCCTACAGACAGCTGCTAGACTCTGCTCAGCAGCAGGGTGGGGCTCCCTTTGCCTGGGACTATCAGGAAATACCAGTTGACAACTCTGAAATCCTGACTGAAGAGTTGACAATGTGGCAGAGTAACAGTGTGCTTTGCCAACCTGCCCCCGCAGCTATGGAGGTGGAGGTCTTATGGCGGATGCAGCAAGTGCTGACTGACCTCGATGAACCTGTTTCTGCATTGGATGATCTTGGATGGAGGAATGTGCCTGTCCAGCAGCATGCCAGGGAATCGGCAGTGGAAAATCTGAAGATTGCCGTCCCCAAACCTGAAGTGCTGACAACAGGGCAGAGCTCTGCTAACCTCTGCCCAGCACTGATAGCATCTTCTGGGTTCCAGGGACAGGAGATGGTAAACCTTTATCCCCAGACACCAGTTGCAGAGACAGGGGATTTGATAGACTTTTCTGCTGAGGAAGAACAACCTGTGAGCCTCCAGCAGAAGAAGAGCTGTTTTTGGGGGCCAAACTTCACTGTGCTCTGCCCAGCACCAACAGAAGTATCTGTGAAGTTACAAGGAACTTCCCCAGCTGAAGCACTGGCAACCGGACAGAGGGTCCAAGATCTCTGCCCTACACCTGCGGCAGTTCTGGAGGCTCAGGGTGAGAAGGAGGTGGTCACTTCCCAGCAGCAGATCAGGATACAGGGGGAGAAGGGAGAGGGGGTTTTTGTTGTCCTTCCCCAACAGTTGGCCAGGGTGGAGGAAGTGGTCTTTCCTCCCTAGCAAAGATCCGTGAACCTGGGAGACAGTACCACAGACATATCGTCCCAACATCCAGATGAGGGAATGGAAAAGGAAGCAGCCGGCTCACCTCCCCAATGGCAGCTACACAGTTTGGGAGTGGAGGAAGCCAGCCTCCTGCCCCAACAGTTAGCCGGAGCAGATGGGGTGGGGTTTCCAGCAGAGGGGCTGGCAACAGGGCCGAATACTGCTGGACTCTGCCCTCAACTAACAGAGGATGGATTTCCTGTGAAGGTGGATGGGACTTCAGTCTCCACCTGTATACCCCAGGGATGCTGGGCAGTCAGCCCAGATCCCCAACAGCATGACGGAGTGAGCCCAGACACCCTGTCTTCTCTCCAGCGGCAGAAAGGACTCCAGGGAGAAGGGCCAGTCCAGGCCTCTCCCCAGCGGCAGATATGTTCTCTGAGAGAGGCAGAGGTTGGCTGGGTGAGTAATGCTTTGTTTGGAACAATTTGTTTGGGGTACTGTGTGGGTACAGGCATTAGAGGACTGGAACTACTGACTAACTTCGGAGTCAACCCGTCTGGGGTCTCCTCCTGCGTTAGTCTCCTGCTGAAAGGGGAGAAATGTGACAGACCTAGCTGGGAGAGAGACTTTTGGAGGGGACTGAATGCTAGCCTCTTGCCGATGGATCGTGGGCCCTGGCATTTGGGGGAACGGTGCTCTTTGTGAGCTGTATGCCTTGGGGCCCTTGAGGTGGTATTACTGTGGATTCGGGTCCTGGTCCCCCAGGACACACAGACTCTATGGACCCTGGATTTGCCATATTAGAAATAATGGCTGATTCATAATGCGGGGCCAAATACTGTTAGGAGATGCTGATGTCAATTCCAGACACCTGTCTGTCTGTTGCCTGCTAGAATGTGTATTGTAAATAGTCTCTAGTATGGGATCTAAGAGTCATTAGATCCCCATTGTTGTTTGTGTTAATTAACTCTGCTATTGTGATAATGTTGATTGGGTTTTCTGAGCTACAAGATGGACAGTCTGGCCTAATAGGTCATGTCTGAGTCATCTAGGCTGTCTAAAGGGATTAGTTAATTAGCTCATGTTAATTAGGTTATAGCTGTATTGTTAGAGTAATATGAGCAGGAGGTCTGCACCTCCTCTTTTATTGTATAAAAGAGACTGTATTCCTGTCAATAAAGAGAGATTCCTGGTTGAAATTACATACAGCCTGCCTGGTGTTTGTTCTGAGCTACACAACTGGATTAGAACGGCACAAAGCTGTAGTTCTAGACCCGGAGCATCGGATGACCGAACCATCAGATGTTGCGATCTGCAGTCTGATTCTATAGCTGCAGAGGAGTGTCGGGAGAGTGGAACTGAGCGAGCAGGGGCTCGTTACACAAGGTTCCTATCATAGTGGTATAGGCATACCAATGAACAGGGAGATGTATATAGCGTAATACTGTTTGATTTATTGAAAGTATTAAAATCAAATGCACATACATTCAGGCATGAGTGCAATAAAAAACTGCCGCTGTGGAGGGGGCGTGGCCTGCTGCGGACCAGGATGGCTGCCTGAGTTCCGAGCTCCGTTCCACGGCCTGGAGAACGGCAACCCGCAGCTACTTTCCTCCTCACAGCTCACTTCATCGGAGCGTGAGAAGACCGGAGACAACTCAGGGTATGTCGCAGCGCCGTTACAAGCCGCCGAATCCCCGCCGCCTGACAGATTACTATCCGGCGGCCGCCGCTATGCATGGAATCCAAGATGGCGCCGATGCCAGCACTAATAACAGTGCCCATAACGGCCCTGCTCGCCTGACTGCTACATCCACAGAGATGCACCGCCAGGGAGACCCAGCCACAGCCACGAAAGAAGGTATGGACACCCACCCTCCTCCAGAAGAGCCCCTGGGAGGACTGCACCAGGATAGAGGTAAGAGGCTGGCTACCTCCCCTGCACACTCCCCAAACAAGGAGTCACATGCTAAAAAGCAGCTATGGTCCCAGATTGTTGCAGGGCCGCAGGGATCACAAAATGCTCCCTCCCTAGCTGCTATCCCTGCCACAGATAGCACAGTTTCTGAAGCAACATTGAAATCTATGCTTCTTACTCTGCAGCAAGATTTACATAGGGAGCTCCAATTATCAATGTCCCAAATGCATGACAGGATAGACTGCATAGAAGAGCGTACAGATGCTCTGGAAGAAAATCTGCAAGACTATTCTAAAGCACACAACGAATTACTAGATGCACATGAGCACCACACGGAAGAAATCCACCACATTAAATTGAAATTAGCGGATTTAGAAGACCGTTCAAGACGAAATAATATCAAATTCAGAGGCATCCCAGAGTCGGTCAAACCAAATGAAATAACACCGTACTTGCAACAACTTATCTCCGCTTTACTCCCAAATCTCAACGCCCACAACACTTTAATTGACCGGGCCCACAGAATAGCTAAGCTGCCACACCTCTCAGACGACATCCCTAGGGATGTCTTGGCGCGCATAAATTTCTACCATGTTAAGGAACAAATCCTCTCCACTGCCAGATCCTCGAAACCCCTACCGGCTCCTTACACTAACGTCAAGCTATTCACGGATCTGTCCCCTGCCACTATGGAAATGCGCAGAGCCTTTGCCCCTGTTAAATCTATTCTGCAGCAAAAAAAAATAGTGTATAGATGGGGCTTTCCAACGAAACTCCTGGTTACTCACCAGCAAAAGACCATCCCTATTCTCACTCCGAAAGATGGCTACAAGAAACTTACCAACTGGGGTTTCCTCCCCATTGCTCCGAGACACAGGGAACAAGCTGCCTCTATAAACAAGCCACCGGATCCTAAGAGCGCCGCAGCCAAATATGACCTAAGGTTATGCCCTGGTCCCCAGCCTTTCTTTATCTCCAGCCTGGGCGAAACACCCTTTTTTTATCTCCCACCACCCCTCAGGTTTAAAGTTGTGCTAAGCACACGGCTTATTTGAAGTTTGATCACATTACAGATTACTCAACAATTGTTTTTTTTTTTTTTTTCTCTCTTTTTCAGGATTATATACTGCTTATACTTGTATTTTAGTAGCTGATTAATCCTTTGTTCATTTGCCTATAGCACTTACAGCATTGATTCGTCTCTTTGTGTAATTCACAACTATCAGCGGTAGGTGAAGTCTCTCTCCCTCTGTCCAGGTCCTCATAACTGCTCTGCAACCATGTCACTCTCAATCACCTCCCTTAACGTGAAAGGTCTAAATTCGCCATTTAAACGCAACCTTCTATGGAAAGAAGCATTACATCAGCATGCAGATGTAATCTGTGTTCAAGAAACACATTTCTCCAAACTCAAACAACCCCAATGCAGCCACAAAAAATACCCACATCGCTTCTTTGCGAACGCTTCAAAAAAAAAGAGAGGAGTGATGATTGCCATCAACGCAGCAATAGATTTAAAATTACACCACTGTGAAAGTGATGACGACGGCAGATTTTTAATCCTATCAGCCTCATTTGACAATCGCCCTCTCACTTTAGTCAACATTTATGCCCCCAGCACAGGCCAAAATTTTTTTTATTCCAACCTCTTTGCCAAACTGACTCCATTCAGATCTTCACCCTTAATTATTTGTGGAGATTTTAATGAAGTACTTGACCCTTCACTGGACACATCCAATCCTTCACGTTCTAGGCCCTCAGCAATATCTAATATTCTTAAACAAGAGGACTCCTGGAGGTGCATGCATGATATGGAGAGAGACTACACCTACTTCTCCCCACCACATCAATCTTATTCTCGAATTGACATGTTTATAACGGATAAGCATCTATTACAGTCTATCACCGCTTCCCATATAGGAACCATATCGTGGTCTGACCACGTGCCAATCACAATAAAGCTAGCATCCCCTTCACAAATCACCAGACATACGGTTTGGAGACTAAATACCTCCCTCCTTAACATCCCCACTTTTGAGTCTCAGGTGCAGTCAGAGATTGACAATTACTTTAAACAAAATGTAAACTCAGTAACAGATCACGCTATTCTTTGGAACGCCCACAAGGCTTGCCTAAGAGGTCTTTTCATAAAACTCGGGGCCCAAGCGAAAAAGCAACATTCCCATACCACTGAGTCCCTCCTAAAACATATCCGATCCCTTGAACTTACAAACAAAAGATCCCCCTCTAGTAATATCTCCATAGAACTTAAAAATCTCAGATTACAGCTCAGCGACCACCTTCGCAAAAATTTTGACTATTACATAAAACGATTATGACTATACACCTACTCATCAGCCAACAAACCGGGGAAATTTATGGCCAAGCAATTTAAAAAACAAATCTCTAACCAGAGAATAGCCTTTCTCACTGGCTCTAAAGGACAGCGCCTGAATAACCCACTAGATATTGCCAATGAATTTGGCAATTTCTACAAGAAACTCTACAATCTCACGGAAGTAGACCCCCAATCTGCTCCCTCCCAAGAGGACATAACAAAATTCCTATCCTCCATTTCCCTCCCATCTATTTCTTCAGAACAACTTGACCTTTTAGCAGCTCCCTTTTCACAGAACGAATTACAAAAATTAATAAAAAACTTACCACTACATAAAGCACCAGGACCTGACGGACTACCCAATGAGTACTATAAACGCTTTACCCAACTCTTAGTCCCCCATCTATGTAACATGTACAACCAATTTGCTACCACAGGTTCGATCCCTAGGGAATCCCTTGATGCCTTAGTAGTTACCATTCCCAAACCGGGAAAGACCCCAGACAACCCAGCTAACTATCGCCCAATATCACTCCTCAACACAGATACTAAGCTCTATGCCAAACTCCTTGCACAACGCCTCTCCACCATCATCCCCCAGATTATTCACCCTGACCAAGTGGGATTTGTGCCCGGCAGACAGGCCTCAGATGGAACAAGACGTTTTATTGACCTTATCCAATGGACGGAGCATACCCGAACGCCTTCTCTCTTCCTATCCTTGGATGCAGAGAAGGTGTTCGATAGGGTTTATTGGCCATACATGGAGGCAGTACTCTGTAAGTTTGGACTGTCGGGCACCTTTCTTACTGCCATATTAGGTTTATACACCCATCCATCTGCACGCATCTGGACTTCGGGTTTCGTTTCCAACCCCTTCCACATCACAAATGGCACCAGACAGGGGTGCCCGTTGTCCCCTCTAATATTTGCCATGATAATGGAACCCCTAGCACAACTTATTAGAGCTGAACTATCGATCTCAGGGATAAATATTGGAGAAGTTGACCATAAAATTGGCCTATACGCAGACGACGTGATTATAGCCCTAACCAATCCCCTGGTGTCCCTCCCTGCAGTCCAAAGAGCCCTTGAACTTTTCAGTACCGTATCTATGTATAAGCTGAATCATAGTAAATCCCTTATGCTTAACCTTGGCCTGGATCCTCAGACTGTAAAATCCATTAACTCTTCCACACCATTTGCTTGGGCCCCCAACTCTTTTCTCCCATATTTGGGAATCCATTTAACATTCCCCAGCCGATTAATATTGAGAACCAACCTAGAAGACCTCGTGGGCAAGCTTACACGGCTAGTAAATGAACTAAGTAAGGTTCCAGCCTCCTGGGCAGGCAGGGTAGCACAAGTAAAAATGTATTTACTTTCCCATGTTTTATATTTTTTTCGTACAATACCCCTACCTATAGCACAAAACCATATCAAGAAACTCCAGGGGATCATTAATAGCTTCATTTGGCAACGAAAGCGTCCCAGAGTGAAAAAAGCTATTCTTGTAACCCCAGTCCAACAAGGAGGATTGGGTGCACCAGACATTCAAGCATATCACCGAGCAACTATTTTAGAACAACTAAAATCTTGGTGGTCAGATAAACACCAAACAAACTGGAAACAAATTGAAGCCACCATACTGCCTATAGGCACTAAAATCTTTCTTGCCGCATTATGGCTTAACTTTCATCCCAAGCGATACCCACTAGATACCATCACGTCCTCTATGAGAGTCTGGTCCGCACTATTACAACTCAATAGAGCGATCTCAATAGCCACCTTATCAACACTACCCATTGAGGCACTACACCTTATCTCCCCAGACTTACCCCTTTCGGAGTGGACAAAAGCCGGAATCACCAGCTTCGATATGCTTTTCTCGCCGTCAGGTTTACATACCTTTGAACACCTATCACAGCAGTTTGGATTATCCAAACACACATTCTTTCTATACTTAAGGATCAGATCCAGCCTGTCAAGGCTGTGCTGGTCACCCTCGGACTGTGCCTTGCTCCCCCTGGTCAAGTTCTACAATTTGGAGACATCCAAGACCAAAGGAATCTCTCTAATATATAAACTTCTCACCAAGCCAGTTCCCGACCTGCTATCTTCCTCCATACAGTACTGGTCATCTTTGTCGGATCACTCACCCTCAGCTCTACAATGGCAAAAAGCCCTCACACTCCCTCTACGCCTATTTCACTGTATTACTCACTGGGAATCATTACAGAAGCTATTTCATAAATGGTACTTTACCCCAGAAAGGTTAGCGAGGATATATCCGAATACCTCGCACAAATGCTGGAGAGGCTGTGATAAAACCGGATCTCTCACACACATATGGGGGGAGTGTCACCTTATCAAAAATTTCTGGGGGAAAATACAGAAACTGATTGGATCTCTGTGTGGCTCATCCCCATCTATGTCTCCACTGGACCTGCTCCTGGGACTTTCAATTCCCGAATGGCCGAAACATTTGCAAACGCTGGTCACACATATTCTAATAGCAGCGAGACTAACGATCGCGAAAAAATGGAAAGCAACAGATCCTCCCTTACTAAAAGATACCATTCAAATACTCAACCTGCACTTTCAGATGGAGTTTTCCTTTGCAAAAGCCAACTTGTGCGTCAATAGATTCACTAATACCTGGAAACCCTGGATCTCTGACCCAAGAAGTTCACCACTGTCCTAGCAATTGTTAACTTTTCCTTCAATTATTAACATTTCCTCTTGTGATTCCCGCATCTGGCACCTCTCCCATCACACAATCTTACAAAACCTTGAGACGGTAATCAATGCAGTTCCTTTATGTTTATCCCAACACCATTATTGCCCTTAGGAGTTCCCCTCCTTACTAGGCCAATGGATTGATACAATGTTAAGATATACCTGTCTCTGTTCTTGTTGTACACATGCTTATCTAAGGTTAAATCTAAGGCTAAACTTTCAATCTTGATCTACCTGGTTATCAGCTACTCATAAGCAATCTCTTATCAGTTTTTGCTGTTTGTTTATTTTTGCATAATAGCGCCAGGGTATGCCCAATTGGCGATGTTCTGTACCCATTTTCTTTCTTGAAATATAATAAAAAAACTTAAATAAAAAAAAAAAAAACTGCCGCTGTGGCCTGTGTTCCAGCTATCAGATAAGCTCTCTATCTTGTCCCCGCTTGCCGCGTTTCGCTCCTCCCACTAGGCTTCTTCAAAAGCTGGAGGCGCTCGTGACTGGCTCGATTTTATTTACTAAACCCCACCCACTACACATGAATCTATTACTCCTTTCCTTCTAGTTTGTTCCTACTATTATGCACTGGCATCACTTCCTGCTTCTTCCGGAAGTGTTACGGCCAACATCTTAGTTCTCCATTCTGTGATGTTATCATTTACTGTTTCCACCAGAAGTAGCGCGGCGGACATATTTGTACTCCCCGCTGTATATATCGTGATACTCTGATGTCTTAGATCCTTAATTTTATTACACCCTTTGCAATCAAAACATTTCTCATATATTCTATCGTTACAACATACAATAGTTATCCCATAATAACTAAAAAAACAATAAAATTGATCTTAAGACCCCTTTCACACTGGGGGAATTTTCAGGTGCTTTAACGATTAAAATAGCACCTGTAAAGCACCCGAAAGGCGTCTCTCAAAGCCCGAGTGCTTTCCCACTGGGGCGATGCGCTTGCAGGACAGGAAAGGCCAGATAGTTGGCTGCATTTTTTCTTAAAAAATTGTGCAAAATGCAGCAGCAAAGAATAATAAGATTTAGTTTATATTCTGCCATATTGATGGAAGTGAGGAATAGGCGGAACTGTCTGGCCATTATGCCAAAGGCATTTTCCACAACTCTTCTGGCTCTGGCCAGCCGGTAGTTAAAAACCCTCTGGTCCGGGGTGAGGGTCCTCATAGGGAATGGCCGCATAAGATGGTCCCCCAGCGCAAATAATTCATCTGCTACAAACATGAATAGGAGGCCCGCCACATTGTCTGCTGGGGAGGCAAGCACAAGCTGCCATTCTGGAGCCATCTGTAGAATTCCGTCTGGGCGATGACTCCACCATCCGACATCCGGCCATTCTTCCCCATGTCCACATAGAGGAATTTGTAGGTCACCGACACCACCGCCAACAACACAATACTACTAATACCCCTTGTAGATAACGTAGTACGACCCCGAGTTAGGGGGTGGGGATGATGCGGATGTGTTTTCCATCTATTGCCCCACTGCAGTTGGGAAAGTCCCACTGCTGGGCAAATTGGGAGGCCACAGTCTGCCATTCCTGTGAGTTGGAAGGAAACTGTGGAGTCAAACAAGAAAAAAAAATGTACTTTTGCACATAACATTGCAAAGAGAATAGACACAAACATTCTTGGCCAACATAAGTATAACATTTTTTTAAATGAGTATTTAAAGTCAAAAGTATAAGGTCCACTTATCAGATTCCTCACCCCCTCTGATGGCGCATTGTAAAAATTTTAGGGTGGGGGGGAGATGTTTTGTACAGGTAACCCTCTCCACTTCATTGAGAGCTGAATGCATAAATAATGTGTGTTACTTTGGCCAGCCCCTCCTTACTGACACTATTGGCAGCCCACTGGACAGATAAGAAGTCATAATCCAAAAATAGGAATATACACTGTGCAAACTGAAACACATTTTTACATTCTGCAATTATCTATCAAGTTAATAGGAAAACAACACTTTGAACAGTACCATTTGAAAGTATCAGGAAGGCCCTTGCACTACATGCTTTGGTGAATTCATCCATAAATCTGACCACAAAGGAGGTAGGTAT
This sequence comes from Lithobates septentrionalis, assembly GCA_037952835.1. Taxonomy (NCBI): domain Eukaryota; kingdom Metazoa; phylum Chordata; class Amphibia; order Anura; family Ranidae; genus Lithobates; species Lithobates septentrionalis. The sequence goes on from JBBDGP010000824.1 coordinate 555,802, forward strand.
AGTGTGTATGGGTTTGGCAAAGTCAGCAGATAGAGTATTGGTATCGGTTGACTTAGTGGTTGGGGGGAGGGAGGATTCCAAATGAGTTTTGGCCCCCCAAAAAAAGCCTCTTGCACTCTGCCTGAATTTAAGGACAACAATAATATTTGGACACATTTTAGGGGGTGTTTAGGGTAAGCACTACAATGGAGCTGACAAAAAACATTGTTAAGTTACTTGGCTAGGTGTGTATGGGCCCAGGACAAAAAAGGAGCATTAAAAGCTTACAGCATGCATGAGGACAAAGAGAACATTCACAGCATATTACAATCATGGTGATTATGGAATGATGGAAGAAATACAATGCATTAGCAAACATTAAATACATAGAATGTGATGTTAAAGGATAAAACTTACCTTAATATAGTCCTTCTGCAGGACCTGAACTATGGCAGAACAGGTCTCTGGAATAATGATTCCCAGAGCCAGGGGGGAGATCCCAGTCATTAACTTAATATCCTGGAGACTTCTCCCCGTCGCCAAGTACTGCAAGGTGGCAACGAGCCGTTGCTCAGGAGTGATGGCTTGCCGCATGCAGGTGTCCTGCGTCATAATATAAGGGGTAAGCAAAGCCAACAGACGGTGAAAAATGGGGTCCGTCATCTGTAGATAATTCCTGAAATCATCAGGATTATTCTCCTGGATCTCCCGCAGCAAAGGCATATGAGCTGGAGCAACCAATTCTTGGTCCATGAACTCCTTCTCCCCCTGTTCGTGGACTGGACTTGGGTCAAAGCAAGAACTCCAACACCAAGCCCAACAATGGCACAAGCTCTCTGACAAGAACATAACCGCAACATGGCTAGAAAATGGTCGGCTGGTCAGAACGAACTAACAGAACAATGAAAATCAGAAAGGACCTGAGAAGAACGAGCTAAAAAAAAGAAACAAGCGGACAAGAACGCACTGAAAATCAGAAGCGAACTATAAATAGAACGCACTGAAAGACAAGAACGAAGTGACAACAAGCACTGAAGAACAGATACGAACCCACAAGCACAAACTGACAAGCAGAAACCAACTGAAAAGCACAAGGCTGAAAAGCGCAAATCATCTCTCACCAAACTTCTACTAACACTAGATAAACACGAGATTAGCAGAAGGTGCCCAAAGGATGGCGTACTGGCTATTGAACTTCCTTTTTATAGTCCCGTTGTACATCACGCGTTCTCACGTTCGGAATTGTTGGCCAACATTTGTGTGACCGTGTGTATGCAAGACAAGTTTGAGCCAACATCCTTCGAACAAAAATCCACGGTTTTGTTGTTTGAAAATCTGATCAGGCATAAGAACTTAATTTACTGCTTCTTCTTGGGCTACACAAGACAGCATGGAAACAGAAGGCAGCAGCCATAAAGCACACATGCTTTCATAAGCTTATTACAGCTTTATAACTACCGTATTTATCGGCGTATAACACGCAGCGGCATATAACACGCACCCCAATTTAGGAGGGAATTTTAAGGAAAAAAAAACTTTTAGGAGGGAAGTTGAAGGGAAAAAAACTTACATTTAAATGCCCATCATTGCAGCCTTCTCAGTGCAGCCATGTCAGTGCAGCCTTGTCAGTGCAGCCTTGTCAGTGCAGCCATGTCAGTGCAGCCATGTCAGTGCAGACTTCCCCAGTGCAGCCTTGTCAGTGCAGACTTCCCCATTGCAGCCAGGTGACAGCGCCCGGTGACCACGCCCCATGCCTATATAAGTGATCGCGCACCGCTCACACAGCATAACAGCGGGAGACAGCGTCGTGTCAACATTGGAAGAAGAGAAGAAGGAACAAGACAGCGGAGACCGGGCCACCGCTAGCAAGAGAGCGGCAAAAGAGCAGCAGATAGTGGAGGAGCCCGGCAGAAGAACCGGACACCGGGAGAAGAGGCCGGAGAGACCCCCGAAGTCAGAAGAAGACCCCCGAAGTCGGAAGAAGACCCCAAAGTCAGAAGGAGGCCCCTGTAGTCAGAAGAAGACCCCTCGGAGCTGTCTAATAAATTACTTAAAAACCTGTGTAGTGTTTTTTTTTTACACTTTTTTCCCTAGGTGAATGGGTAGGGGTATGATGTACCCTATACTCATCACATAGGGTGGGGGGGCGGGATCTGGGGGCCCCCTTAAAAAAAGGGGGGAAGAGGCCCTTGTCCTCATCAACATGGGGACAAGGTGCTTTGGGTGGGGGGGCCTGCAGGGCGCCCCCCCTGTCCCAAAGCGCCCCCCCATGTTGAGGGCATGCGGCCTGGTACGGTTCAGGAGGGGGGGTGCTCGCTCGTCCCCACCCTCTTTCCTGACCGGCAGGGTCTGGCATGGATTTTGGGGGGGACCCCACACCGATTTTTCAGCATAGGGGGATCCCCTTAAAATCCATACCAGACCTAAGGGCCTGGTATGCCCCTAGGGGGAACCCACACCAGTTTTTTATTTAAAATTTGGCACAGTGTTCCCCCTCATGATTCATACCAGACAGCTGTCAGCACTGCCTGTCACTCATCGCGAAAGGAAAAAAAGTTTTTTTTCTCCGATGAGCGCGCCAGCTCGGCGCTGGCTCCCGCGACGGGGCTCGCAGGTGTCAAATCTCGCTGATAACAGCGGCGAGATTGACACAATATCACGGTCACCTACTGTAAAGAATCTTGAAGAACAATTCGAATATAAAAAAAATTACTTTGACAGAGTTACAAAATGACAGATTGCTGTTATTACAACAGATGACAAAAAGACTGAATCCAGGTTTAAGCCACAACCTTCTTATATTCCGGAAAGTTCGGAAATGGAGAATGTTGATGCTACTGATGAAATAGAAATGAAACATAAAATCTTATTATGTAGAACTGCAAAACTAAAGTTGCAAATACATGACCAACTTATGAAAGTTTTAAAAATTTTTCCTATTTATAACTTTGAGGCAACTGTATTTTCTAATTGGGATTTACTTGAATATTTGCGGATCGTTTTAGTTTGTCATATGATCGATGCAATTACATATTTAAGTTGTGGGTTCCTGTTCATTTTGCTAAACAAATTATTACACCTGTTATTGATGATGAAGGTGAGGAAAAACAAAATGACACGACAGATAGACTGCGACAATTATTGCTATGTATGACCGGTGAGCAAATACCGACCATAGAAATGTTAGATCTATTACAGACTACTGCAGAAGAAGATCCATTTGAGTTTAAAATAATATTTTGCAAGGTTTACGAAATGATATTTGGAGTAGATAATGACAATGACCCAGGTTTAAAAATAACTTTCATAAAAAAACTTAAATACCTTAACCCAACTTCAGTAGCTATAGCACAAGAATGTCAAAATTTAAATGATATAGTAAGCTTCATTGATAAAATTAGGAGACAATTGAATCAAAGCAATCTCACACATGATGTAGCTATAATTCAATGTGACAAAAATAGTCAGGCTACCACATGTCAGAAACTACAGTTCTTAGCAAGAATGACGATGACAAGTGCAGACAAGTGAGGCAAGGAGAGCCTATCAAGTGTCTTTACTGTCATAGATCTGGCCATATGAGAAAACATTGCTGTAAATTTAAGAGAGACTCACAAATAAAAACTAAAGATATGGAGAATGAAAAATCAGCTTTTGTACAACCTATTTTTTTTATGTCAAGATAAAATTTTAACTGAATTGCCTTATGCCACTGAAGTCTAATGCCCTGTACACACGATCGCACATTCCGACCACAAAATCCATGGGATTTTTTCCGACGGATGTTGGCTCAAACTTGTCTTTGCATACACACGGTCACACAAAGTTGGTCGGAAATTCCAAACGTCAAGAAGGCGGTGACGTACAACACATATGACGAGCCGAGAAAAATGAAGTTCAATAGCCAGTGCTGCTCTTCTGCTTGATTCCGAGCATGCGTGGCACTTTGGAATTTATGCTAACGGATTTTGTTGCCAGTTCTCAAACTTTGTGTGTCGGAAATTCCGATGGAAAAAGTCCGATGGAGCCCACACACGGTCAGAATTTCCAACAACAAGCTCCGATCGCACATTTTCAGTCGGAAAGTTCGACTGTGTGTACAGGGCAAAACAGATCAGTAATTTGACTGTTAACAGCAGTTCAGACAACATGGCGAAAGGAGCTGACACTGAAAGGGTTTATTGCCATTGCCAAAAATAGAATCACATTGAGATTCAGTTTCTCTGCTATTAAAATATGTAGCACCAATTATATTGGATGAGAATGGTAGACCATATATACAAGGTTTGCTGAATGGTAAAAATATTAATTGTCTTATTAACAGTGAATCTGAGATTAGCCTTACCAGAGAAAACATACCTATGAAACCTAATTCTCCTATGTGTTATATAGTAGGTTTTAATAATACAGGTAATTCCACTGCTAGACAGGTATCTAATGTAACATTTGAAGTGCCTGGATTAGTGAAAACTAACATTAACATTTGGGTCTGTCACGAAGCAGAGAATATACTTGGCATTGATGAAATCAATAAACAAAAGTGGTGATTGTTTTGGCTAATAAAGGTATTTGGAAAGATCCATCTAGCCACAAATCAGTGCTTATTGATCCCTCTGTATACATTAATTTTGGTTCCTTTACCAATATGTCTACAGAACAAAAGTGGCCTGATATTGATCCAAAAGAGAGAATGTATTTTGCCTATCATCTAAAAGATAAAGTACCACATCCCTTGGAAAATATTTTAGAAATTTGAAAATCAATTTGGGATTTTTAAGGTGCTAAATTAGAACACGATAATTTTATAAAAAGTAGAAATTTATTCAAGCAATAAAAACAAACATACAAAAAGTAGATATTGATATTACAGTACTAATACATGTGCTGACCGATTTCATCTCTACATGTTTCGCCTTGGTAATTGGCTTCTTCAGTAGATTTAATTGATATCGGGCACAATGAGCACTAGAAATAAACAATTTTTTTTTTAGAGGAATAGGACAATCAACAATCACAGCAACATCGAAGATATATAAACACAAATTTAACAAATTGGAAAAACATTCATCGATTGGAAAAATGGCAAAGCCATGATTGGTCACAATAATTACCTGTATGTTCAAAAGCTATTTGCATATGAATGGAGGCTCCAGAATCATGGGGCTATGAACAATCGGATCATCCGGTATAACCATAGAGGGGGATGTATCTAGAGTACAGCCACTGGTAATGGTCCAAAAACTAAAGGGTGGAGTGATGAAGAGAATTAGACAACGGGGCAACAAACATTCCCCAATCAAATTTAAACCCAAAAGGGGTTAAATATAGTATAACTTTTACCCTATACCAGGGATCCTTAGCTATGTTCACAGGCTTGAAAGTTGATTATTCACCTCCAGTTCTACAGAGGAATGGATAGAGATGTAAAAGATGATGAAAGAGATAACTTTTATCAGAACTCATTTCTGAATTTTCAAAAAGTCAAATTATTACCCCTGAACCAGAAAGATAATAGACTCAATTAATATTATATTCCAATAGCCAAAGAAGCAACAATAGCGCTATTCAACACTGGTAAAGAAAGTTACCTTCAGTCAGAAATTCACCAACATTTTTTGCACCTGAATATTTACTGACTCATGATAGGGGTGGTGACCTTGATAGGGCTCTCCTTCAGCGGGAGACAAGATGGATTCATTCCCTGGTGGCCACTGTCCATCCAGGCTTGAACAAATCCATCAGCTACAAACCTTTCCTCTAAAACGAGTTAGCCATGCTCTTCAAAAACTGAAAACATAGGATTTGTTTCTTATCATTCTCTATATAGTTTGATATTTATAAAGTTTCCAATTTTTAATTGGCAATTGTATACTTTTTGTAACTTTGATTGGTGATCTGCATATGTCCTTATCTTATTTTTTGGTCAATTTAATAGTTAAAATAATATTCTTCTATTTGTTAAAATTCCAGTTTTTCTTAGTCCTTTATTTTTGTCCATTGTTGGTAGAAAAAATACATTTAATGTTTATTTTTAAACATTATATATCTCTCAATCCTTATCATGGAGGTATTTTCGGCTGTGGTAGCCATAGGGAGGCCCAGGGCGTCATTTTTGGGGCAATCCTTTCAGATTCCACTAGATGGTGCCAAATGCCATCTAGCTGACCCTTGTCCCTCTTAGTTGGGTTGCCTTTATTCTATTTAGACAAAAAATAGGAAAAGGATTTCCCCAGGTGGGGTTTTTAGGCAGCGGGGTTTGAAATATTAGACCAATGTTGTATAAAAAGAATAATGTTTATTATACAAAGAATAAATTTACACAAGGATTGTTAAAAAAATGAGCTTTGATATAGAGTGTTTACAAAACTAGTAGAGGCAGACACGCATTTATACAGACATAATTTTCCATAACAACATCATGTAGATATTACCAATATTGAAAAAAGGAACTGACGCGTTTCAACCTATATATTTCAAGGTCTTCTTCAGAGGTCTGTCTGTTGAAAAATATACAATGAGAATATACTTATAAAAGCTTGGTTGCATATACCAAAAGAAACATATCATATTCCATATAGCATAGTGTCCACATTGATATAAGGTAATGCACTGTCCATTATCAATATATTTCTTATCAATTCATTTGAATTTGATCACCATCACTTGGATATTCTTACTTCTCTACCTTTTTTACCTTATCATTTAATTAAGCATATACTTCTCAATACAATGTTTTTGATATATATTATAAGTATGTTTCTCAAAAATGCTCTTTTTGGGCTTCTGCTGCAGGTGTTTGCCTTCCCCCCGACCGACTGTGTAGTCCGGGTGGGGGGTGATCTTCAGTGTGACCTCTAGCAAGCCACATCACTGGCTTCTGCCCCGGCTCCGGTAGCTGCGTTGGTGGAGGCGTTATAGGACCTCTCGGGGGGAGTGAGCAGGCATTTTTGATTTTAAGGGGCCTCTCTTATAGGAAGTTTTTGGCTTATGGGACACGCACTATTGGGTAACTATGCTATATGGAATATGATATGTTTCTTTTGGTATATGCAAACAACCTTTTATAAGTATATTCTCATTGTATATTTTTCAACAGACAGACCTCTGAAGAAGACCTTGAAATATATAGGTTGAAACGCGTCAGTTCCTTTTTTCAATATTGATAATATCTATATGATGTTGTTATGGAAAATTATGTCTGTATAAATGCGTGTCTGCCTCTACTAGTTTTGTAAACACTCTATATCAGAGCTCATTTTTTTAACAATCCTTGTGTAAATTTATTCTTTGTATAATAAACATTATTCTTTTTATACAACATTGGTCTAATATTTCAAACCCCGCTGCCTAAAAATCCCACCTGGGGAAATCCTTTTCCTATTTTTTGTCTTCATAATAGGGGTGAGCAGCAATTTCTTTTCCCCTCCCACAACTGTGTCTCCTTCTTGCCTTTATTCTATTTGGGCTCCGTCTAATTGTGATATACTATCTAGTCCTGGTTTAGGCGTCTTTACCCAGCTTGCCAATTGTCATTCTCTAGGTCCGGATGTTTTATACATCCTTGCATCATTTCCAACAGTGGTTGTCTGATATTGTGCTTACGCTTCCGGGTTTGGTGTTTTTACATCACTTCCGGTCTGCCGCCATCTTTTGGACGTCACTTCTGGTTGGCGTTCCCGCCGTACTGACATTTCTAAATCGACTTCGGTCACGCTATTTGCCAGTCACTGAGCGTCCTCACCCTTGGATTTTGGTGCCAAAGCGGCCATTTAATTCGAGGGTGGAGGGGGGTATATAAACATCTCGTTTTTTGGTTTTCATTTGTGGTCCAGCATGGGAAGGGGAGAGGTTTGTTGGTGAATTTCTGACTGAAGGTAACTTTCTTTACCAGTGTTGAATAGCGCTATTGTTGCTTCTTTGGCTATTGGAATATAATATTGATTGGGTCTATTATATTTCTGATTCAGGGGTCCTAATCTGACTTTTTGAAAATTCAGAAATGAGTTAATCTTATCTCTTTCATCATCTTTTACATCTCTATCCATTCCTCTGTGGAATTGGAGGTGAATAATCAAATTTCAAGCCTGTGAACATAGCTGAGGATCCCTGGTATAGGGTAAAATTTATACTATATTTAACCCCTTTTGGGTTTAAATTTGATTGGGAATTTTTGTTGCCCCATTGTCTAATTCTCTTCATCACTCCACCCTTTAGTTTTTGGACCATTACCAGTGGCTGTACTCTAGATACATCCTCCTCTATGGTTATACTGGATAATCTGATTGTTCATATCTCCATGATTCTGGAGCCTCAATTCATATGCAAATAGCTTTTGAACATGCAGGTAATTATTGTGACCAATCTTGGCTTTGGTATTGTGCATTTTTCCAATCGAATGTTTTTCCAATTTGTTAAATCTGTGTTTATATATCTCTCGATGATGCCGTGATTGTTGATTGTCCTATTTCTCTAAAAAATGTTTGTTTATTTCTAGCGCTCATTGTGCCTGATATCAATTAAATTTCCTGAAGAAGCCAATTTACCAAGGCGAAATATGTAGAGATGAAATCAGTCAGCACATATATTAGTACTGTAATATCCATATCTACTTTTTGTATGTTTGTTTTTATTGCTTGAATACATTTCTACTTTTTATAAAATTATCTTGTTCTAATTTAGCACCTTAAAATCCCAAATACATTTTCAAATGGCCTGATATTGATGGCAATTTTGCTTTAAAGGAAGTGGTACAACGTTTTCCAAGTTTGTGGTCAAAGTTCAAAAATGACATTGGAACTTTGAAAAATACCGAATTGCATATTGAGGGAAAAGATCCAGAACCCCTTAGTCAGTATGAGTTACAACTAGAATCAATTGATCAACTTTCTGCAATTATTCAAGAGTTTGTACAACTTGGAATTGTAAAGAAAGCTAAATCAGTGGTAGAAAACTGTATTTGTCCTATCACAAATATTGATAATTCGTATTCTTTATCAGTTGACTTAAGGACGCTGAATAAACATATCACAAATACCCCAGTTCTTCGAGGTAAATCTAACATAAAGTTACATTTGAATGCTGAGGACAAAGTGTTCTCTGTACTAGAAATCTCTAATAGTCATTTCTCTATCCCTTTAACTAAAACTTGTCAATACAAACTCACATTCACATTCATAAAATAGACATATATGTTCACTCAATTAATACCTGGCCTAGGTATTGGTGATGGTATAGTTCATGAAACTATTGCAAAAATACTTTAAAAAATGTCTAGACCAGACTGTACTTGTCAGCATGTGGATAAGATTTTGCTGAGTACTCAAAATATCAATTAACATATGGCTCTTTTGTCTGAGTTGTTTATGATGCTACAAGCTAAAGGTCTAAAATTAAAAATGGTGAAAGTTCAGCTGATGAAAAGTCAGGTGAAATACCTTCATATACAAATTGGTCAAGGAAAGAGACAATTTTTGCAGGAAACAACAATTGCAGTGATACAGATATCACTGCAATCCCAACTCCAACAACTCATAAGGCATTGCATCAATTTTTGCATAAAATAAATAATTGCAAAGAGTTTGTACACTGTTTCACAGAAAAAGTTAATCCACTATATAATCCTTTAAGGAATAATGGAGTCCAAATGAGAAAAATGCTTTTGAAGTGTTGAAAAAAGATTTGCAGAATGCTACGATAGAGGTTTGTTTTGAAGCATCTTTTGTTTTGAAAACTCATTATCTGAGAATGCCATCTCAGTAACCTTGTCTCAATTACAAGAAGGTAAGGAGAAAATAGTTTCCTATTTCTCCAGAGTTTTATAATTTTTGGAAAAAACTTTTGAGTCAGGTGTAAAGCAACTGCTAAGTGTTTACTGTGCAATTAAAGCTACAGAGAGCATAGTGAAATCAAACAAAATCATTGTACAGACACCTGACTGCTCACTAAAAGGTATTTTTGAGGAAGATAGTTTTAAAGAATGTCGGAAAACATATCCTCTATGGACCAGAGCGTTATCATCCAAACACATTCAGATAGATGTAAAAGGAAGACATCTTCAGGAGTGTACACCAGCACATGTTTATACAGCTGTAGAGAAGTCTTTAGCTCAGGTTTCCAGCATAAGAACAGAGAAAGACATAGAACTAGTACTTGTTACTACAGAACAGTCTAACACTAGAATAAGAGCTTCAACACAGGATACAGTTACGCATATTTCTAATATTTTGAAAATGAGAACAAAGGCATAGTCCATTGTCATCTCTGAGGTGATACAAAACCTTTCTTTGTGAAAATAAGGATTTGTATCATGACCAAAAGGAGGTGTTGCGTCCTGTCATACCTAAACTTCACAGTACATATATGTTTTATAGTTTAGGCCATCTTAGACAGAATAAGCACAGTATATTGTTATACAGAAGTTCTTTTTGAAGGAAAATATAAGATAGTATTATTTTACATATAGTTTAACAGATTCACAAAGTTATTGTCCCATAATGTTTTAATATTTATTGAAAAAAATTTACAAGAGTTTAATGTCAATATTTTATGCCTAATTAATGATATTGCATCTCTTTTACAGAAATGGCATCTAAAATCAAATAAATATGGAGGATAACAAGCTCATATGAAGAGCAAAGAGAATATCAGGGAATTCAAAGTTAAAGAAGGGATTCTTTCGGGAAGAATATTGAACAAAATATTTATACTTCATTTTTTTGACTGTTTTATCTTATTCAACAAGGTTTTTCTGACCTAACAGAACTTGAAGAAGAAATTTTACAAGACATATCATGAATAGGGATGAGCTTCGTGTTCGAGTCGAACCCATGTTCGACTCGAACATCGGCTGTTCGACCGTCCGTCGAATTGCGAACGATATGGGCCGTTCGCGCCAAATTCGTGTGGCGCGTCACGGCCCATAATTCACTGCGGCATCGCAGTGCATTGCTGGCTGATGATTGGCCAAGCATGCACTATGACCCGCATGCTTGGCCAATCACAGCGCCGTCAGTAGAGAGAGCTGTAATTGGCCAAAGCCAGGGTGGCTTTGGCCAATTATGGCTCAGGGGATTTAGTACACACCCCACACTATATAAGGCCGCCTGCACGGCGGCCCTGTGTAGTGTGTGTTCCGGTGTGCTGAGAGATAGAGAGAGAGAGAGAGACAGTGTCATTTGATTTGAGTTAGATAGATTAGGCAGAACAGTCAGTCAGTTAGCTGCACTTACAGTGTATTGTGTATATATATGCATCCCAGGTGTTGCATATATATATATACACTGTATTCAGTTTAGCTAGATCCGTTCCTGTTATCTTCTATCTAGACTATTTAGTGCAGTGTGTCCTGCTCACAGTGTTCAGCTAGATCCGTTCCTGCTATTTACATTCAGTGCAGTGCGTCCTGCTCACAGTGTTCAGCTAGATCCGTTCCTGCTATTTACATTCAGTGCAGTGCGTCCTGCTCACAGTGTTCAGCTAGATCCGTTCCTGCTATTTACATTCAGTGCAGTGCGTCCTGCTCACAGTGTTCAGCTAGATCCGTTCCTGCTATTTACATTCAGTGCAGTGCGTCCTGCTCACAGTGTTCAGCTAGATCCGTTCCTGCTATTTACATTCAGTGCAGTGCGTCCTGCTCACAGTGTTCAGCTAGATCCGTTCCTGCTATTTACATTCAGTGCAGTGCGTCCTGCTCACAGTGTTCAGCTAGATCCGTTCCTGCTATTTACATTCAGTGCAGTGCGTCCTGCTCACAGTGTTCAGCTAGATCCGTTCCTGCTATTTACATTCAGTGCAGTGCGTCCTGCTCACAGTGTTCAGCTAGATCCGTTCCTGCTATTTACATTCAGTGCAGTGCGTCCTGCTCACAGTGTTCAGCTAGATCCGTTCCTGCTATTTACATTCAGTGCAGTGCGTCCTGCTCACAGTGTTCAGCTAGATCCGTTCCTGCTATTTACATTCAGTGCAGTGCGTCCTGCTCACAGTGTTCAGCTAGATCCGTTCCTGCTATTTACATTCAGTGCAGTGCGTCCTGCTCACAGTGTTCAGCTAGATCCGTTCCTGCTATTTACATTCAGTGCAGTGCGTCCTGCTCACAGTGTTCAGCTAGATCCGTTCCTGCTATTTACATTCAGTGCAGTGCGTCCTGCTCACAGTGTTCAGCTAGATCCGTTCCTGCTATTTACATTCAGTGCAGTGCGTCCTGCTCACAGTGTTCAGCTAGATCCGTTCCTGCTATTTACATTCAGTGCAGTGCGTCCTGCTCACAGTGTTCAGCTAGATCCGTTCCTGCTATTTACATTCAGTGCAGTGCGTCCTGCTCACAGTGTTCAGCTAGATCCGTTCCTGCTATTTACATTCAGTGCAGTGCGTCCTGCTCACAGTGTTCAGCTAGATCCGTTCCTGCTATTTACATTCAGTGCAGTGCGTCCTGCTCACAGTGTTCAGCTAGATCCGTTCCTGCTATTTACATTCAGTGCAGTGCGTCCTGCTCACAGTGTTCAGCTAGATCCGTTCCTGCTATTTACATTCAGTGCAGTGCGTCCTGCTCACAGTGTTCAGCTAGATCCGTTCCTGTTATCTTCCTACTGACAGGCAGGCTTGTCTGGTTACAGTATATAAAGCTACCTGAAGAAAATTACAGGTGTTCTTTTTGATCCTATTAGTACCACGGTCAGGCAGCTAGACTATTTACATTTAGTACAGTGTGTCCTGCTCACAGTGTTCAGCTAGATCGGTTCCTGTTATCTTCCTACTGACAGGCAGGCTTGTCTGGTTACAGTATATAAAGCTACCTGAAGAAAATTACAGGTGTTCTATCCCAGCTTAGTGCAGCTACAGGCCATTAGTATGTCTGGAAGGCCAAGAAGGAGAGGCAGACAGTCACAAGCCAATAAGAGAGGGCAAGCAGGCTCTGTGTCTAGTGCTGGTCGTGGAGACGGTGCATCCTCATCAGCACGTGGCCATGGGACACGCTTGGCCTTTTTTTCGGCAGCTGGCCATGTTGAGCCGCAACATGCGGAAGACTTGGTCGAGTGGATGACCAAGCCGTCCTCATCCTCCTCATCCTCTCTCACCCATGCCCAGGGTGCTTTGTCTGGCAAAGCAGCGGCCTCTTCCCTCAGCTCAATGTCATCAGTGACTCCTTCCCTAGCTCCACCATGTCCTCATGAGGATTCCCTCGAACTGTTTGACCACAGTGTTGGGTACATGCTCCAGGAGGATGCCCAGCGTTTGGAAGGCTCTGATGATGATACTGAGCTCGATGAAGGCAGTAACATGAGCACGGACAGAGGGGGTGCCCAAGAAGGACAGCAATCTGGCAGTCATGCTCCCCCTGCTGCAGCATACTGCCAGGTTTGCTCCAGTGATGAGGAGGGAGGGGATGATGAGGTCACTGACTCAACGTGGGTGCCTGATAGGAGAGAGGAGGAGGAGGAGGAGGAGGAGGCGGCACATCACCAACGAGGCAGGATGCCCTCCAGGGGCCAGCCTAAGGGCAGCACATTGACTGCATCACACCCCAAAGCTCCACATGTGCAGGGCGCTGCAGTCTCTGCGCGTTATTCAAAAAGTTCTTTGGTGTGGGCCTTTTTTGAGACGAGTGCATCAGATCGCACCGCTGCTATTTGCAACATATGTCTCAAGCGTATCTCGCGTGGCCAAAACATCTCCCGCTTGGGTACCACATGCTTGACCAGACATATGTTGACCTGCCATGCAGTTCGTTGGCAAGCGTATCTGAAAGACCCACACCAAAGAACAAAGAGGATCTCTCCTTGCTCCTCATCAGCTGAGATTTCCAACCCCACTAGACCTTCAGTCCTCTCTGAGACCTGCAGTGAGAGGAATGAAGGTGTAGAATTAGGTGTGTCACAGCCAAGTACTTGTGGGCAATCTGCTTTTGGTACACCGACGTCAGATTGTACCAGGCAAATTTCCCTGCCCCAGCTGCTGCACCGCCGAAAGAAGTTTGCTCCCAGCCATCCACATGCCCAGCGGTTGAATGCTAGCTTGGCAAAATTGCTAGCACTTCAACTGCTGCCTTTTCAGTTGGTAGACTCTGCCCCCTTCCGTGAGTTTGTGGAATGTGCGGTTCCTCAGTGGCAGGTACCCAAACGCCACTTTTTCTCACGGAAGGCGATTCCGGCTCTCTACCGGCATGTGGAAGGCAATGTCCATGCCTCGCTGGACAGGGCGGTCAGCGGTAAGGTGCATATTACCGCTGACTCATGGTCCAGCAGGCATGGACAGGGACGTTACTTAAGTTTCACGGCGCATTGGGTGACTCTGCTGGCAGCTGGGAAGGATGCAGGACAAGGTGCAGTAGTGTTGGAGGTTGTTCCGCCACCACGCCTCCAAAATGCTGATTGTGACACACCTCTCTCCTCCACCCCCTCCTCTTCTTCTTCCTCCATGGCCTCTTCCTCGGAACCAGCGGTGCTCCGTAGGCGTTCAAGGGGCTACGCAAGTACGCAGGCCAAAAGATGCCATGCGGTGCTTGAGCTGGTGTGCTTGGGGGACAGGAGCCACACTGGGGCAGAGGTTCTGTCAGCTCTGCAGGGGCAGGTTCAGAGGTGGTTGACGCCACGCCAACTTAAGGCAGGAATGGTGGTTTGCGACAATGGCACCAACCTCCTCTCTGCCCTCCGACAGGGACAACTGACCCATGTGCCCTGTTTGGCTCACGTCCTTAACTTGGTGGTGCAGCGGTTCTTGGGCAGGTACCCGGGCTTACAGGATGTCCTGAGGCAGGCCAGGAAAGTCTGTGTGCATTTCCGCCGGTCATATAATGCCAGTGCTCGGCTGACGGACCTCCAAAAGGAGTTTAACCTGCCCAAGAACCGCCTAATCTGTGACATGCCCACCAGGTGGAACTCGACGTTGGCCATGCTGCAGCGGCTGCACACGCAGCAGAGGGCCATCAATGAGTACCTGTGCGACTATGGCACCAGGACAGGGTCAGGGGACCTTGGTTTTTTTTCCCCACGCCAGTGGGCCATGATCAGGGATGCATGCACTGTCCTGTCACCATTCGAGGAGGCCACGAGGATGGTGAGCACTGACAGTGCATGCATCAGTGACACTGTCCCCCTTGTCCACCTGTTGGAGCACACGCTGCGTGGAATAATGGACAGGGCACTTGAGGCAGAACAGAGGCAGGAAGAGGAGGACTTCCTTAGCTCTCAAGGCCCCCTTTATCCAGACAGTGTTCCTGCGTGCCCGCCGATCACACAGGAAGAGGACGAGGAGGAGGAGGAGGAGGAAGATTGTGTCAGTATGGAGGTGGAGCCTGGCACTCAGCATCAGCAGTCTTTAAGGGATCAGTCCCAAGGAACACATGGACTTGTACATGGCTGGGAGGAGGTGGCTGCGGACGTTGTTGTCCTTAGTGACCCAGAGGACTCCGGACCGAATGCCTCAGCAAACCTACGCTGCATGGCCTCCCTGATCCTGCAAAGCCTGCGTAAGGATCCTCGTATTCGTGGTATCAAGGAGAAGGACCAATACTGGCTGGCAACCCTCCTTGATCCACGTTACAAGGGTAAGGTTGCGGACCTTATCTTGCCATCGCAGAGGGAGCAGAGGATGAAACATCTTCGGGAGGCCTTGCAGAAAGGTCTGTGCAACGCGTTCCCAGAGACTGGGAGGTTACAAACTCCTGTTTCTGGACAACGTGTTGCTGAGGCTTCGGTCAGTCAAAGAAGGAGCGGTGGAGAAGGTGGCCGTCTGACCGATGCGTTCAGACAATTTTTTGGTCCGCAGCCCCAAGGTATGATCGGTTCCAGCAACCATCGCCAGCGTCTGTTTTACATGGTGCAGGAATACCTAGGGGCAAGATCAGACTTGGACACCTTTCCCACCGAAAATCCTCTGGGTTACTGGGTCTTGAGGATGGATCACTGGCCAGAGCTTGCACAGTATGCAATTGAGCTACTGGCCTGTCCTGCATCCAGCGTTCTTTCGGAACGTACATTCAGTGCTGCTGGAGGCGTGGTAACCGATCACAGGGTGCGTCTGTCCACTGACTCGGTCGATCGGCTGACCTTCATAAAAATGAATCAGTCTTGGATCACCACCAGCTACCAAGCACCTGATGCTGATGTAACTGAATAATTTTTTTCAGATCCCTTCAAAGACTGCCTATGCTGATGCTGAGTGATTATCCCTGAGTAATTATCCTCTTCCTCCTCAATCATCACGCTGATAGCTTGTAAGAACATTTTTGGTTCTGGGCGCCACCACCAGTGCCTAAGGCACAATTTTTCAGCCCCTGTATAACAGGGGCGTGTAATTACAATTTTTGATGTAATACTTTGCAGCACGGCTCGTTCCTGCATTCCAACTAGAGTGTCTGTGAGGGGTTGCAGTGTTGTGGCACCAGCACCAGTGCCTAAGGCCCAATTTTTCTGCCCCTGTCTAACAGGGGCGTGTAATTACAATTTTTGATGCAATACTTTGCAGCAGTGCTCGTTCCTGCGTTCCAACTAGAGTGTCTGTGAGGGGTTGCAGTGTTGTGGCACCAGCACCAGTGCCTAAGGCCCAATTTTTCTGCCCCTGTCTAACAGGGGCGTGTAATTACAATTTTTGATGCAATACTTTGCAGCAGTGCTCGTTCCTGCGTTCCAACTAGAGTGTCTGTGAGGGGTTGCAGTGTTGTGGCACCAGCACCAGTGCCTAAGGCCCAATTTTTCTGCCCCTGTCTAACAGGGGCGTGTAATTACAATTTTTGATGCAATACTTTGCAGCAGTGCTCGTTCCTGCATTCCAACTAGAGTGTCTGTGAGGGGTTGCAGTGTTGTGGCACCAGCACCAGTGCCTAAGGCCCAATTTTTCTGCCCCTGTCTAACAGGGGCGTGTAATTACAATTTTTGATGCAATACTTTGCAGCAGTGCTCGTTCCTGCGTTCCAACTAGAGTGTCTGTGAGGTGTTGCAGTGTTGTGGCACCAGCACCAGTGCCTAAGGCCCAATTTTTCTGCCCCTGTCTAACAGGGGCGTGTAATTACAATTTTTGATGCAATACTTTGCAGCAGTGCTCGTTCCTGCTTTCCAACTAGAGTGTCTGTGAGGGGTTGCAGTGTTGTGGCACCAGCACCAGTGCCTAAGGCCCAATTTTTCTGCCCCTGTCTAACAGGGGCGTGTAATTACAATTTTTGATGCAATACTTTGCAGCAGTGCTCGTTCCTGCGTTCCAACTAGAGTGTCTGTGAGGGGTTGCAGTGTTGTGGCACCAGCACCAGTGCCTAAGGCCTAATTTTTCAGCTCCTGTTCAACAGGGGCATGTAATTACAATTCTTGATCTAATATTTCACAGCAGGGCCCTGTGAGGGCTTACAGTGTTTTGGCCACAGCAACACCTAAGGCCCAAATTTCTGCTGAGTATATAGGGCAGGACCCTACTTTCAAACATCTAACTTACAAACGACTCCTACTTGCAAACGGAAGGAGACAACAGGAAGTGAGATGAAATCTACCCATAGGAAGGGAAATTCTCTCATGTAAGAGTTAATATGGGAAAACAATTTCTCCTTTCCACTGATGCTTTCCAATCCTTGTTCCACAAAAAAACCCAAATTTTCAAAAAACATTTTTCATTGGGACAAAAAAGTGAGGTGAAATCTTCTGAAGAGGAGGAAAGACGCAAAACAAATGTCACAGGGGTGATAACCCTTCCCTATGTTTTCCAAAAAGCTTAGAAAAGATTTTTTGGCTGGAGCTAAACACATTAAAAATGTTCAAAATTACAAAGAGATTCTACTTAACAACAAACCTACAGTCCCTGTCTTGTTTGCACCGCCTGTATACTGCTGTTCAGAGTATATAGGGACCTTTCCTTATTTTAATTTGGGTGCGGGGTTCCCCTTAATATCCATACAAGACCCAAAGGGCCTGGTAATGGACTGGGGGGTACCCATGCCGTTTGTCTCACTGATTTTCATCCATATTGCCAGGACCCGACATGACATTAAACCCGCAAGCAGTTTTAAATGAGATTTTTTCCTTTAAAAATGACATTTGGTGCAGGGACTGTTCTAAACATGGGAAACACGCGTCACTTTACAGGCATACTATAGACACCCCCCAGGTACGATATTTAAAGGAATATTTCACTTTTTTTTTTTTACTTTAAGCATCATTAAAATCACTGCTCCCGAAAAAACGGCCGTTTTTAAAAGTTTTTTTTGCATTGATACATGTCCCCTGGGGTAGGACCCGGGTCCCCAAACCCTTTTTAGGACAATACCATGCAAATTAGCCTTTAAAATGAGCACTTTTGATTTCGAACGTTCGAGTCCCATAGACGTCAATGGGGTTCTAACGTTCGTGCGAACTTGCGGTCCGTTCGCGGGTTCTGGTGCGAACCGAACCGGGGGGTGTTCGGCTCATCCCTAATCATGAAGAAAAAAAATCAATCAGAAGAAACTTTATCTATCTACTAGGGATGAGCTGAATACCCCCTCGCACCAGAACATCCGAACATGCAAAAAAGTTTTTTCGAACACGAAAACACAGTTAAAGTCGATGGGACACGAACGTGAAAAATCAAAAGTGCTAATTTTAAAGGTTTATATGTAAGTTTTTGCCCTAAAAAGTGTTTGGGGACCCGGGTTCTGCCCCAGGGGACATGTATCAATGCAAAAAAAAGTTTTAAAAAACGGACGTTTTTTCGGGAGCAGTGATTTTAAGAATGCTTAAAGTGAAACAATAAAAATGAAATATTCCTTTAAATATTGTGCCTGGGGGTGTCTATAGTATGGCTGTAAAGTGGCACAGTTTTCCCATGTTTAGAACAATACCCCAGCAACATTACATTTCTTAAGGAAAAAAAGTCATTTAAAACTGCTTGAGGCTGTAATGTATTGTCGGGTCCCGGCAATATAGATGAAAATTATTGAGAAAAACAGCATGGGTCCCCCCCGCCCATTACAAGGCTCTTTGGGTCTGGTATGGATATTAAGGGGAACCCTGCACCCAAATAAAAAAAAACTATATGGCCTGCCCTACATACTCTTCAGAAAATTGGGCCTTAGGTGTCGGTGGTGCCAGAACACTGTAACCCCTTACAGTTACTCTTGTTGGGTGCAGGAACAGGCCCTGCTGTTAAATATAATTTCAAAAATTGTAATTACATGTCCGTGTTAAACAGCGGCTGAAAAATTTGGCCTTGGGTGATGGCACCACAACACTGTAACCCCTCACAGTTACTCTTGGTGGGCGCAGAAATGGGCCCTGCAGTGAAATATTAGCTCAAACATTTTAATTACATGCTCCTGTTAACCAGAGGCAGAAAAATTGGGGCTTTGGTGGTGGTCTTGAAACAACACTGTAATCCCTCACAGTTACTCTTGGTGGGTGCAGGAACGGGCCCTGCTGTTAAATATTATATCACAAATTGTAATTACATGCCCCTGTTAAAGAGGGGCAGAAAAATGGGGCCTTGGGGGGTGGTGGTGGTGCCACAACACTGTAAGCCCTCACAGATACTCTTGTTGGGTGCAGGAATGGGCCCTGCTGTTAAATATTATATCAGCAATTGTAATTACATGCCCCTGTTAAACAGGGGCAGAAAAATTGGCCTTGGGTGGTGGTGGTGCCACAAAACTGTAACCCCTCACAGATACTCTTGTTAGGCGCAGGAACAGGCCCTGCTGTGAAATATTAGATCAAAAATTGTAATTATAATACAGTGCAGCCATAGTGCATTTGCTACTACTTTTCTGGTGGTGTACATAGTACACAATACAGTGCAGCCATAGTGCAGTTGCTACTACTTTTCTGGTGGTGTGCACAGTAAACAAAAGAGTGTAGTGTGGAGTTGCAAAACTATACATCATGTCCGGAAGGCCACCAAGGAGAGGCAGACGCTCACAGGCCACTAAAAGAGGGCAAGCAGGCTCTGTGTCTACAGTCAACAGTGCTGGTCGTGGACATGGTGCATCCTCTGCAGGTGGCCGTTGGGCACGCTTGTCCTATTTCTCTGCTGCTGGCCATGTTATTGAGCCAGAACATGCAGAAGAGTTGGTGGAGTGGATAACAAAGCCGTCCTAATCCTCCTCATCCTCTGTTACCCAGGCTCAGAGTAGTTTGCCTTCCTATGCAGCTGCCAAAGCGGCCTATTTCACTGGCTCCTTGTCCACAGTCACTCCTCCCGTAGCCCCACCCTCATGCACGGAGGAGTCCCCCGAACTATTCAACCACAGTGTCGGGTACATGCTGCTGGAGGATGCTCAACAATTTGAAGGCTCCAATGTTGGTTCCCAGGTTGAGGAAGGGAGTAACATGAGCCTAGAGAGAGGGGATGCCCAAGAAGGACAAGAAACTGTCAGTCATGTTCCCCTAGCTGCAGCATAGTGCCAAGTTTGCTCCAGTGACGAGGAGGGAGGGGATGATGAGGTCACTGACTCTACTTGGGTGCCTGATAGAATAGAGGAGGAGGCACAACTCCAACGAGGCAGGATGTCCTCTAGAGGGCAACTTAAGAGCAGCCACCCTACTGCATCACACCGCAAAGCTCCGCAGGTGCAGGGCGCTGCTAACTCCCCACTGATTTTGAAAAGTTCCTTGGTGTGGGCCTTTTTGGATACGTGTGCAGCAGATCACACCATTGCTGTTTGCAACCTATGTCTGAAGTGGATCAAGCGTGGCCAGAACAGCAGCCGCTTGGGCAACACATGCTTGACCAGACATATGAAAACATCCCATGCAGTCTGTTTCCCGTATACTACATTTGAGATTTAATATCTCTCAGATATGATTTGGGTTTAATGAGAGTTCTTTGACCATGAGTGAAAGCTTTAACACAATAACATTTATTGGTGACACAACCATCTATCTATAGTCTACACCAAGGAAGAAAATATTAGGTTAAAATAAGAGAATTACATGAAGAAATACAGAGTATATTCCTTAAAAAATTAATCTACAAACATATTTAGTTACAAGTAAAATGCAGACCTTTCCCATAATTACCCTTTGCACCAAAGTTCCATTCTGATGGCTGCTCAGGCTGATGCCTCTTTGGTTGGCATAGCGTGGCTCTGATTGGCAAGCTTCCCTATTCCTGGTTAAGGACTGGCTACATCTCCAATCCCTATACTTTGCATAAGTCAGCCCCCTTTAATGCAAATCCTTGTGACTATTCTGAGCAGGAGATTAACTTGAATTTTCCCGGGAAGTTAAGTATTGATTACGGGTTGGCCTCCCTTCATTGCATATCCCAGCATGGGATCCTTTGAAGTGAGTATGTGTAAAACAATGAGGTTTGGATCCCATTGTTTGTATACACAAGCCTAGGCACTGACTTGTCTGGTCTACCAGAGATTTCTGTGAAGATAATATGTTCTACCCTACATAGATAAAGCTAAATGAAATATATTCATAATTACAATATTTTACAGCTATTAATGTAGATTTCACATAAACTCATAGGGCAACAAGTCCATTGGCAACAGCACTTGAAAGACCCACATCAAAGAAAAAGGTGGACTTCTCTTTGCTCCTCATCTGGGATCTCCAACTCTACTATACCCCCAGTCCTCTCAAAAACCTGCACTGAGAGGAATGAAGGTACAGGTGTCCCAAGTACTTGCAGCCAATCTGCTAGCAGTACACCACCATCTGATTTTAGCAGGCAAATTTCCCTACCCCAGTTGTTAAACCGTAAAAAGAAATTTGGTCCCAGCCATCCACATGCTCAGCGTCTGAATGCTAGCTTGGCCAAATTGAGTCAAACCGCTGCCTTTTCAGCTGGTAGACTCTGCCCCCTTTCATGAATTTGTGGAATGTGCTGTACCTCAGTTGCAGGTTTCCAAATGCCATTTCTTTTCATGGAAGGCCATTCTGGCTCTCTACCGGCATGTAGAAGACAATGTTTCTGTCTCATTGGACAGGGCGGTCAGCAGTAAGGTGTATATTACTGCTGACTCATGGTCTAGCAGGCATGGGCAGGGATGTTACCTTTCCTTCCTGGTGCACTGCGTAAATCTGCTTGCAGCTGGGATGGATGCAGAACAGGGTTCAGTATTGTTGGAGCTTGTTCCGCCACCATGCCTCCAAAATGCTAGTGGTGATTCTGCCACAGCTCTCTCCTCCACCCCTCCTCTTCTTCCTCTATGGCCTCTTCTGCAGGTTTGTCCTCTGAACCAGCGGTGCTCCATAAGCGTTCAAGGGGCTATGCAAGCACTCAGGCAAAAAAAAGCCATGCAGTGCATGAGTTACATAGTTACATAGTAGGTGAGGTTGAAAAAAGACACAAGTCCATCAAGAATAACCTATGTGTGTGATTATATGTCAGTATTACATTGTATATCCCTGTATGTTGTGGATGTGCAGGTGCTTATCTAATATTTAGAATGAAAATGAGGAAAAATCAAAAGCACCACATCCCAAATAATACATTTATCAAAAAGAGGGACATTGAGGCCCGGGGAAAGGCCACGGGACTTTTAAAGGTGCTAGAGTGAAATGAGGTAGAAGGAATAAAATAAGATTTTTTATTAACAATCTTTTTTAAAAAACAGACATAAAGCGAAATATTGATATGTGTTTACAAAAACAACAGTGATTGCGTTAATAAAAAAGTTGATACCACTTTTCTCAACATGTTTCGCTTTCTTAAGCTTCTTCAGGAGATATAGTGTGGCAATAAATCAACTATAAAGTAGAAAAAACAGCAATGAGAGATTTATAATGTCTGCTAGTATATCATATCAAAAAATACAAAAACAAATATTAGAAGGTTAGATGTTGAAAAGTTTTTTTATATATAAATGTAGACCCCACAACGGGGAAATCTATCAATATTGAAAAGTAACATAGGCAAATATATAAAAAAAAAAAAAAAAAAAAAATATACATTCAAGTACACTTATAATCAACATCTATTGTAATATAAATGAAACAGTGATCTTACCCATAGAGAAGGGAAAGAAGGTATGTTAGAAAGAAAATTTGTGCAACATGGAATATTCCGCCCTCCAGTTCACACCTCAAAAAATTAGCATGCAGAGAGAAATAAAAGTTTTTGCAGCAATGGAGAGAGTTCTCTGAAAAAAGAGAAAAAAAACAACAAAAAACAAATATAGGGATGTCATAAGGTCTAAATGCATATATAAGAAGATATGAGTAAGCTGGCATTTATTGATGTAGAAAAAAGTACCTTAAATATGGTAAGTAGAATCAATTCTCAATTGTCAAAATTATTCACATCCAAAAGATGAAGAGAAGCCTAATTGCTGAAGGTGTGGATAAAGGGTTCTTTATATGCAGCAGGATAGCAGCCGAAGGGGGGGGCAGCATTTAAGGACTGAGTGCCCAAGAGTGGGGTAGTTCAGCCTAAAAAAATCGCCTGCAGTCTAGCGCAAAGAGCCTGAGATGTAATAATAAAAAATAAAAAAAAGAGACAAATGATAAAGGGCATTCATAGTGTCTAAGGTCATATCAAGCAAAGCCAAAAGACAACAGGAGATCAATGGGCAATCTAGGGAGACTTACTTGTCAGTAATAGAAATAAATAGTAAGTGATGACAGGAGAATATCCAAAGACGTCTGTCTGCCCGGCATGTCTGGAAGGAGTGACAGAGAGTAGCGGAAGAAACCGCTATTTAAATCTCTCCAGCGTGACGGCGTCTGACTCACCGTCACGCTGCGGACAAGAAGAGGGACAACTGCGCATGCGCACGCCTCTCGGTCACAATGCGGAAGGCAACGTCAGCGGCGTCAGGAATGAATAGCTGAGCCGTCGCCATCTTTGGAAGTCCGATGCCCATAAAAGGTGCTACGGAAACCCTAAGGTTACAAATAAAGAATATATATAGAGATGGGCTGTCTACATACATAGAAAAGCCTGAATTGCCTTCACACATTGGTTTATCCAAGGGAAGCGAGGCCGCACTAATTGTCACAAAGGGGCAAACAAACAGTCGGCACATTGATTAGGAGCTAGACTGATGAGTGCCCGGGGTGTCCGTACATGCTGAGAACAGGGAAGGTGGTGAACTGGGGGAGAGGGAAGGAAGAGAATATCCAATGATGCACAAAAATAAAAGATATATATAATTTGGGAAATGAGATACACAAAAATCGCATATGTAGCGTGACTGCATGGCATCACATTCGGAATCCATGATTAGATTATTCATAATAGATAAAATTAGAAAAACATTTATTTATATAAATGTGAAGGGTGTACTGAAAAAAAAAAAAAAAAAAAAAAAAAAAAAAAAGCGCAAAAAGCTGGACTGTTTAAAGAAAAGGTTTATAACTAAGAACATCATTTAGGCCAGGATATTTCAAAGCATTTAGACTAAAAATCCATTTGGTTTCACGTTGCAATAAAGTCCTGTCATAATCTCCACCTCTTTCATTTGGGGGAGCATATTCCAGGGCAAAAAAATGCATCTTGCTATCATCGAACTGATGACATAATCCCATATGTCGACTGATGGGGGTTTCCATCTTTTTTTTGGTTACTAGGGAAACGTGGTCTCTGATTCTATGAAAGAAGGGACGTTTCGTTTTCCCCACGTAAAAGGCATTGCACTCGCATGTCATAATGTAGACAATGCCGATGGATTGGCATGTAGCTAGAAAGTTGGGGTTATAAAGTCGTCTATTTGGAAGAACGATGTTGCGAGATGCATAAATATATCTACAAAAATCGCAGTTGTGGCACGGTTTAGTTCCCTTGTTTATGGTAGCAGTAGCAGAGGAGGGGGCATAGTGGCTGTGAACAATATGATCCCTGATTGACCGGGATCGTCTGTAGGTGATCTCAGGGTAGTCCTTGAGGTGTTTGGATACCCTGGGGTCACCCATAAGTAGATACCAATGCTTCTGTAATAAATCACGCATTTGCTGATGTTGGCCAGAGAAAGTTGTAATTAATCTTAGGCCTGGGTCTGATTTCACAGTGGTGCGTCCATGAATGAGTTGATTACGATCCATCCTTTTGGCTCTGAGGTAGGCTCTTTTAAGGCATTTATTGCTATAACCACGTGCCTTGAGGCGTTCCCTCAGTGCTTTGGCTTCGGATTCAAAGTGGATGTTTTCACTACAATTTCTCCTTAACCTTAGGTATTGACCGTACGGAACATTGTTGATGAGTGGCAATGGATGTGAGCTGGTGGCGTGTAGGAGCGAATTACCCGCCGATGGTTTACGAAAAAGGGTAGTCCCTAAAGTTCTATCAGGGTTGACCAGAATGGTGATATCCAAAAAAGTTAAAGTGGTTTGATTAGCTTCCATAGTGAAGGTTAAATTATAAGAGTTGGTTTTCAAATTGTCAAAAAAGCGAGAGAGATCCTCTCTACTGCCCGTCCAGATTAGGAAAACGTCATCAATGTATCGTTTCCAAATCGGTATGTATTCCATCAGGGATTGCATGTCATCCCTAAAGAAAAGCCTCTGCTCCCACTCCCCCAGGTACAGGTTCGCATATGAGGGAGCACAACGGGTCCCCATAGCGACACCCTGCACCTGGAGGTAGTGGGAGCGTGCAAATAAGAAGATGTTATTAGTAAAAATGAACCTCAGAAGGTCCAAAATGAAATTATTGTAGGCCCGGGAGACATCACTGTTGTGAGAGATGAAGCCCTCTACAACTGCCACCCCCAATTCGTGGGGGATGGAGTTGTAGAGGGCCTCCACATCCAAAGTTACCAGCCAGGCTCCCTCAGGGATGGACAATCCATCCAGGGTTTGGAGAAGTTCGCTGGTGTCTTGTAAGTATGATGTAAGGCCTTCGACATAAGGCCTAAGGAAGTCGTCTACAAGTTGGCTAGCATTTTCAGTTAACGATCCGTTTCCGGACACTATCGGTCGGCCAGGAGGATTAAATAAATCCTTATGGACCTTCGGAAGAGCGTAGAGTGTGGGAGTACGAGGGTGAAGTACATTAAGGAAATTCCATGTTGGTTTTGTGATTAGACCCTGATGATAAGCAGTCCCAATTAGCTTTCTATAGCGTGTAATCATATTGGTGACATGCGTCTCAGATACTTTCCTGTACCAGTCTCTATTTTGGAGAAGGCGTAAGACCATGGATTCATACTGTTCCGTGGTCATTACTACCAGATTACCTCCTTTGTCTGAAGGTTTTATTATCAGACGGGAGTCCTGTTCTAATGATTTTAAGGCCGCTTTTTGTTGGCCTGTAAGGTTTGATTGTGATAGGCCCTTCCATTTGGTCTTACAGATGTCTTCTGTGACCTGATGGATGAAGGCCCAAACATTGGGATTACCCTGTGCTGAAGGAAAGGTTTTAGATTTGGGTTTGTATTCGGTAGGGGCAACATGGGCTCCTAGATTGGGGACACATAACTCACGGTCAGGGTAAACATCCTGACTGAGAGCTTGAGCTTCAAGGAGGTCTACTTCGTCAATGTGTCCCTCGTCCCAGAGTTCCATGAGCTCCTCCATAGCTTTAATCTCATTTAGTGTGATATTTTCCAAGGCTGGTGCATTGGATGTAGCCATAGAGCTGGGTTGCTTGGGCTTGTCGTACATAATGCGCAGCATTAATTTACGAACAAACAGATTAAGATCCTTAATGAGTTCGAACTGATCAATTTTCTGTGTCGGACAGAAGGTTAAACCTAATTCTAAGACAGAGAATTGATCAGCACTAAGAGGAATGGAAGATAAATTGATTACCTCGAACTTTTTGCCTGTTTCTGTGAGCCCTCCATGGTGGTCATCTTTTTTGAATCGTGCACCGGTTGTGTGAAAATAGGGGCCGGGCGAAAAACCGACTGGGTAACGTGCTCATTGGTATTGCTTGTTGATGGTACCGGTGTTGGGGATAATGGAGTGATTGAGTGGATGTTGGAAGCAGTGTCCCGGTGAGCCAGTGCGGTATCCCGGTGAGTTGGTGCGTGCGAAGAATTACTCATCTTGGCCGTGGTGGCTCTGGTATGAACCGGTGTGCGATTGGTATTTTGGTGCCGCTTATTTGACCCAGTTGGTGCATTAGGATTACCATTACTGCGTTTCGGGAGTCCAAAATCCTTAGGACCTTCCGGTGCCTGTGATGAGAGGGAGGAAGCAGAGGAGGTGTCAGAATCAATCGATTCAGGATGGACATCTTTTGGAGTTCGCATTTTAGTGTTGCGTCTCTTATTGGTTTTAGTTTGTGTCCAAAGATAGGCTTGATTATTGTCATAGGATAGTTTGTCTCTTACAAATTTCTTTTCTTTTGTTTTTAAAATTTCAGCTACATAGGTTTCAATGTGTGCTTTCAAGGTTGCCTCACGGCTCGAAAAGAGTTCATTTGTAACAATTGAACTGTTTTCTGAATATAATTTTTCTATTTCTTTGTCCAAGGAAATCAATTCATCGTTGTAGTGGCCACATAATAAATCCATCATTTTCATGGAGAAAGATTGGAGATTGGTTTCCCAACTAGTTCTAAAGTCCTGCTCCAGTTTGCTCACCGTGGGGAAAATTTGAATTCTTAGACCCCAAGGGGCAATTCGATCATCTGAGTATTTAGAAAAATACCACTTATTCCAATAAATTCGGGCTTTCTTCTCCAGCATTCGTTGGAGACGAAGAAAGAAACGATCCATAGATAAACCCCCCCCACTGGCATTTTGCGATTTATGGATCTGGTCCATAAATCCCTCAAATGCATTGCCACAATGATGAGCCATGGTGGAGAAAAAAAAAAAAAAAAAAAAAAAAAAAAAAAAAAAAAAAATTGAGAAATGTTATAATTGAAATAGATATTTGGCACAAAGGCCAATCCGTAGATATAAAGTATAATTATTTAAATTCGATTTGAAACAATAAGTGTTGAAATTCCTCAAATCTTAGGGGTGATAGGTGGGTAACACCTCAATTGGAGTTTAGAATGAAAATGAGGAAAAATCAAAAGCACCACATCCCAAATAATACATTTATCAAAAAGAGGGACATTGAGGCCCGGGGAAAGGCCACGGGACTTTTAAAGGTGCTAGAGTGAAATGAGGTAGAAGGAATAAAATAAGATTTTTTATTAACAATCTTTTTTAAAAAACAGACATAAAGCGAAATATTGATATGTGTTTACAAAAACAACAGTGATTGCGTTAATAAAAAAGTTGATACCACTTTTCTCAACATGTTTCGCTTTCTTAAGCTTCTTCAGGAGATATAGTGTGGCAATAAATCAACTATAAAGTAGAAAAAACAGCAATGAGAGATTTATAATGTCTGCTAGTATATCATATCAAAAAATACAAAAACAAATATTAGAAGGTTAGATGTTGAAAAGTTTTTTTATATATAAATGTAGACCCCACAACGGGGAAATCTATCAATAGTGAAAAGTAACATAGGCAAATATATAAAAAAAAAAAAAAAAAAAAAAAAAAAAAAAAATATACATTCAAGTACACTTATAATCAACATCTATTGTAATATAAATGAAACAGTGATCTTACCCATAGAGAAGGGAAAGAAGGTATGTTAGAAAGAAAATTTGTGCAACATGGAATATTCCGCCCTCCAGTTCACACCTCAAAAAATTAGCATGCAGAGAGAAATAAAAGTTTTTGCAGCAATGGAGAGAGTTCTCTGAAAAAAGAGAAAAAAAACAACAAAAAACAAATATAGGGATGTCATAAGGTCTAAATGCATATATAAGAAGATATGAGTAAGCTGGCATTTATTGATGTAGAAAAAAGTACCTTAAATATGGTAAGTAGAATCAATTCTCAATTGTCAAAATTATTCACATCCAAAAGATGAAGAGAAGCCTAATTGCTGAAGGTGTGGATAAAGGGTTCTTTATATGCAGCAGGATAGCAGCCGAAGGGGGGGGCAGCATTTAAGGACTGAGTGCCCAAGAGTGGGGTAGTTCAGCCTAAAAAAATCGCCTGCAGTCTAGCGCAAAGAGCCTGAGATGTAATAATAAAAAATAAAAAAAAGAGACAAATGATAAAGGGCATTCAAATCGGTATGTATTCCATCAGGGATTGCATGTCATCCCTAAAGAAAAGCCTCTGCTCCCACTCCCCCAGGTACAGGTTCGCATATGAGGGAGCACAACGGGTCCCCATAGCGACACCCTGCACCTGGAGGTAGTGGGAGCGTGCAAATAAGAAGATGTTATTAGTAAGAATGAACCTCAGAAGGTCCAAAATGAAATTATTGTAGGCCCGGGAGACATCACTGTTGTGAGAGATGAAGCCCTCTACATACCGATTTGGAAACGATACATTGATGACGTTTTCCTAATCTGGACGGGCAGTAGAGAGGATCTCTCTCGCTTTTTTGACAATTTGAAAACCAACTCTTATAATTTAACCTTCACTATGGAAGCTAATCAAACCACTTTAACTTTTTTGGATATCACCATTCTGGTCAACCCTGATAGAACTTTAGGGACTACCCTTTTTCGTAAACCATCGGCGGGTAATTCGCTCCTACACGCCACCAGCTCACATCCATTGCCACTCATCAACAATGTTCCGTACGGTCAATACCTAAGGTTAAGGAGAAATTGTAGTGAAAACATCCACTTTGAATCCGAAGCCAAAGCACTGAGGGAACGCCTCAAGGCACGTGGTTATAGCAATAAATGCCTTAAAAGAGCCTACCTCAGAGCCAAAAGGATGGATCGTAATCAACTCATTCATGGACGCACCACTGTGAAATCAGACCCAGGCCTAAGATTAATTACAACTTTCTCTGGCCAACATCAGCAAATGCGTGATTTATTACAGAAGCATTGGTATCTACTTATGGGTGACCCCAGGGTATCCAAACACCTCAAGGACTACCCTGAGATCACCTACAGACGATCCCGGTCAATCAGGGATCATATTGTTCACAGCCACTATGCCCCCTCCTCTGCTACTGCTACCATAAACAAGGGAACTAAACCGTGCCACAACTGCGATTTTTGTAGATATATTTATGCATCTCGCAACATCGTTCTTCCAAATAGACGACTTTATAACCCCAACTTTCTAGCTACATGCCAATCCATCGGCATTGTCTACATTATGACATGCGAGTGCAATGCCTTTTACGTGGGGAAAACGAAACGTCCCTTCTTTCATAGAATCAGAGACCACGTTTCCCTAGTAACCAAAAAAAAGATGGAAACCCCCATCAGTCGACATATGGGATTATGTCATCAGTTCGATGATAGCAAGATGCATTTTTTTGCCCTGGAATATGCTCCCCCAAATGAAAGAGGTGGAGATTATGACAGGACTTTATTGCAACGTGAAACCAAATGGATTTTTAGTCTAAATGCTTTGAAATATCCTGGCCTAAATGATGTTCTTAGTTATAAACCTTTTCTTTAAACAGTCCAGCTTTTTGCGCTTTTTTTTTTTTTTTTTTTTTTTTTTTTTTTCAGTACACCCTTCACATTTATATAAATAAATGTTTTTCTAATTTTATCTATTATGAATAATCTAATCATGGATTCC
Organism: Lithobates septentrionalis; assembly: GCA_037952835.1. Lineage (NCBI taxonomy): Eukaryota > Metazoa > Chordata > Amphibia > Anura > Ranidae > Lithobates > Lithobates septentrionalis. Next base: position 586,202 of record JBBDGP010000824.1, read on the forward strand.
GAATGTGATGCCATGCAGTCACGCTACATATGCGATTTTTGTGTATCTCATTTCCCAAATTATATATATCTTTTATTTTTGTGCATCATTGGATATTCTCTTCCTTCCCTCTCCCCCAGTTCACCACCTTCCCTGTTCTCAGCATGTACGGACACCCCGGGCACTCATCAGTCTAGCTCCTAATCAATGTGCCGACTGTTTGTTTGCCCCTTTGTGACAATTAGTGCGGCCTCGCTTCCCTTGGATAAACCAATGTGTGAAGGCAATTCAGGCTTTTCTATGTATGTAGACAGCCCATCTCTATATATATTCTTTATTTGTAACCTTAGGGTTTCCGTAGCACCTTTTATGGGCATCGGACTTCCAAAGATGGCGACGGCTCAGCTATTCATTCCTGACGCCGCTGACGTTGCCTTCCGCATTGTGACCGAGAGGCGTGCGCATGCGCAGTTGTCCCTCTTCTTGTCCGCAGCGTGACGGTGAGTCAGACGCCGTCACGCTGGAGAGATTTAAATAGCGGTTTCTTCCGCTACTCTCTGTCACTCCTTCCAGACATGCCGGGCAGACAGACGTCTTTGGATATTCTCCTGTCATCACTTACTATTTATTTCTATTACTGACAAGTAAGTCTCCCTAGATTGCCCATTGATCTCCTGTTGTCTTTTGGCTTTGCTTGATATGACCTTAGACACTATGAATGCCCTTTATCATTTGTCTCTTTTTTTTATTTTTTATTATTACATCTCAGGCTCTTTGCGCTAGACTGCAGGCGATTTTTTTAGGCTGAACTACCCCACTCTTGGGCACTCAGTCCTTAAATGCTGCCCCCCCCTTCGGCTGCTATCCTGCTGCATATAAAGAACCCTTTATCCACACCTTCAGCAATTAGGCTTCTCTTCATCTTTTGGATGTGAATAATTTTGACAATTGAGAATTGATTCTACTTACCATATTTAAGGTACTTTTTTCTACATCAATAAATGCCAGCTTACTCATATCTTCTTATATATGCATTTAGACCTTATGACATCCCTATATTTGTTTTTTGTTGTTTTTTTTCTCTTTTTTCAGAGAACTCTCTCCATTGCTGCAAAAACTTTTATTTCTCTCTGCATGCTAATTTTTTGAGGTGTGAACTGGAGGGCGGAATATTCCATGTTGCACAAATTTTCTTTCTAACATACCTTCTTTCCCTTCTCTATGGGTAAGATCACTGTTTCATTTATATTACAATAGATGTTGATTATAAGTGTACTTGAATGTATATTTTTTTTTTTTTTTTTTTTTTTTTTTTTTTTTTTTTTTTTTTTTTTTTATATATTTGCCTATGTTACTTTTCACTATTGATAGATTTCCCCGTTGTGGGGTCTACATTTATATATAAAAAAACTTTTCAACATCTAACCTTCTAATATTTGTTTTTGTATTTTTTGATATGATATACTAGCAGACATTATAAATCTCTCATTGCTGTTTTTTCTACTTTATAGTTGATTTATTGCCACACTATATCTCCTGAAGAAGCTTAAGAAAGCGAAACATGTTGAGAAAAGTGGTATCAACTTTTTTATTAACGCAATCACTGTTGTTTTTGTAAACACATATCAATATTTCGCTTTATGTCTGTTTTTTAAAAAAGATTGTTAATAAAAAATCTTATTTTATTCCTTCTACCTCATTTCACTCTAGCACCTTTAAAAGTCCCGTGGCCTTTCCCCGGGCCTCAATGTCCCTCTTTTTGATAAGTGCTTATCTAATAGTTTCTTGACGCTGAGCCCACTGTCTGTGGAAGGGAATTCCACATCCTTGCTGCTCTTACAGTAAAGAAAACTCTACGTAGTTTAAGGTTAAACTACTGCTTAGTGGACAGGAGCCACACTGGGGCAGAGATTCTGTCACCTCTGCAGGGGCAGGCTCAGAGGTGGTTGACGTCATGCCAGCTTCAGCCAGGAATGGTTGTATGCGACAATGGCACCAACCTTCTCTCCACCCTCCGACAGGGACACTTGACCCATGTTCCATGTTTGGCACACGTCCTTAATTTGGTGGTGCAGCGGTTCTTGAGCAGGTGCAGCGGCGTGTCAGCAGAGGGCCATCAATGAGTACCTGTGTGAATATGGCACCAGGACAGGGTCAGGGGAGCTTGGCTTCGTTTTGCCATGCCAGTGGCCACTGATCAAGGATGCATGCACTGTCCTGTCACCATTTGAGGAGGTCACGAGGATGGTGAGCAGTGACAATGCATGCATCAGTGATACTGTCCCTCTTCTCTTCCTGTTGGAGCACATGCTTCATGGAATAATGGACAGGACACTTGAGGCAGAACAGTGGGAGGAAGAGGAAGACTTCCTTACCAGTCAAAGGCCCTATTTATCCAGATATTATTCCTGCGGGCCCGCCAAACACACAGGAAGAAGAGGAGGAGGATTGTGTCAGCATGGACGTGGAGGATAACACTCAGCAGCAAGGGATGGTTTTCAGTCCCCAAAAACCCAAGGAGCTGTAAGTGGCTGGGAGGAGGTTGTTGATCCTTAGTAACCCAGAAAACTCAGAATCGAATGCTTCTGCAAACTTACGCTGCATGGCCTCCCTGATTCTGCAAAGCCTGCAAAAGGACCCTAGGATTTGTGGTATCAAAGAGAGGGATCATTACTGGCTGGCAACCCTTCTTGATTCATGTTACAAGGGTAAGGTTGCAGAAATCATCCTACCTTTGCAGAGGGAGCAGAGGATAAAACATCTTCAAGAGGCCTTGAAGAAAGGTTTGTGCAATGCATTTTCAAACCCTGGGAGGTCACAATTTCCTGGTGCTGGACAACGTGTTGCTGAGGCTTTGTTCAGTCAGTGGAAGAGCGGTGGAGAAGGTGGCCAGCTGACCGAAGCCTTTAGACAATTTTTCGGTCCTCAGTGCCAAGGTCTGATCGGTTCAAGCAACCAACGCCAGCATCTGCATTACATGGTGCAGGAATATCTAGGGGCAAGAGCAGACTTGGAGACCTTTCAACAAAGCATTCACTGGGTTGCTGGGTCTTGAGGATGGACCACTGGCCAGAACTAGCTCAATATGCAATTGAGCTACTGGCCTGTCCTGCATCCAGCGTTCTTTCTGAACGCACATTTAGTGCTGCTGGAGGGTTTGTAATGGATCATAGAGTGTGCCTGTCCACAGTCTCCATTGATAGGCTCACATTCATAATAATGAATCAGTCTTGGATCAGCAGCAGCTATCAAGCACCTGATGCTGATATGATTTTTCTGACTAACTTTTCTATGGATGTGGAATCCCTTGAAGACTGCCTATGCTAAGTGACTATCCTATTCCTCCTCAATCTTGATGATGCTAGCTTCCAACAATATTTTTGGTTTAGAGCACCACCACCACTGCCTAAGGCCCAATTTTTCTGTCCTTGTTTAACAGGGGCATGTAATTACAATTTTTGATCTAATATTTCACAGCAGGGCCTGTTCCTGCGCCCAAGAGTATCTGTGAGGGGTTATAGTGTTGTGGCACCACCTCCACCAAAGGCCCAATTTTTTCTGCCCCTGCCCCAGCAGCAGAAAAAAAGGACAAGCATGCCCCACGACTACCTGCAGAGGATGCACCATGTCCACGACCAGCACTGTTGACTGTAGACACAGAGTCTGCTTGCCCTTTTTTATTGGCCTGTGAGCGTCTGCCTCGCCTTGGTGGCCTTCCGGACATGATGGGGATTTTGTTTTGCCACACCACACTACACTGCACTGTAGATATAGGCTACCCTGGATACTGCAGAGTATATATATATATATTATATATATATATATATATATATATATATATATATACACACTAGACTGACTGTATATATATATATCAAATACATTGCCTGAAGTAGATTAGAAATAGTACACCACGGAATGCACTGTAGATATAGGCTACACTGGATGCTGCGGAGTATATATATATATATATATATATATATATATATATATATATATATATATATATATATATATATATCAAATACACTGCCTGAGGTAGATTAGAAATAGTACACCACGGGATGCACTGTAGAATGTAGATATGGGCTACACCAACTGGATGCAGAGTATAAATATAAATATATATATATATATATATATATATATATATATATATATATATATATATATATACTAGACTGACTATATATATATATATATCAAATACACTGCCACTAACTGCCACTAAGTGCAGGCAGCCTTATATAGTGTGGGGCGTGGACTTAGTCCTCCTGAGCCATGATTGGCCAAAGGCACCCTGCCTTTGGCCAATTATGGCTCTCTTAGCAGAGGGCGCTGGGATTGGCCAAAGCATGCAGGTCAGGTGCATGCTTTGGCCAATCATCATACAGCAATGCACTGATATCTCGCAGTGCATTATGGGCTGTTCTGCAGGTGCTTGAATTTCCCACAAACGCCCCATAACCACTTGCCGACCGCCTAACGCAGATATACTGCGGCAGAATGGCACGGGCAGGCAGAATCACGTACCCGTACGTGATCTGCCTCCCGCGGGCGGGGGGTCCGATCGGACCCCCCCCGGTGCCAGCGGCGGTCGGCATTTGACTGGGAGCGTCGGGAGGCGAGGGGGAGACCATCCGATCGTGGCCCCCCCCTCGCGATCGCTCCCAGCCAATGGGAATCCTGCTCTGCCTGTGTGTAGTTTCACACAGGCAGAGGATGTGATATCATCTCTCCTCGGTCTGGCAGTTTCCGTCCCAGCGCAGAGGAGAGAAGACAAGTGAGTGCACACAACACAAACACACACAGTAGAACATGCCAGGCATACTTTACACCCCCGATCGCCCCCCGATCCCCCCCCCAATCGCCCCCCCCTGTCACAAACTGACACCAGCAGTATTTTTTTTTTTTTCTGATTACTGCATGGTGTCAGTTTGTGACAGTTACAGTGTTAGGGCAGTGAGTATTACCCCCCTTTAGGTCTAGGGTACCCCCTAACCCCCCCTAATAAAGTTTTAACCCCTTGATCACCCCCTGTCACCAGTGTCACTAAGCGATCATTTTTCTGATCGCTGTATTAGTGTCACTGGTGACGCTAGTTAGGGACGTAAATATTTAGGTTCGCCGTCAGCGTTTTATAGCGACAGGGACCCCCATATACTACCTAATAAATGTTTTAACCCCTTGATTGCCCCCTAGTTAACCCTTTCACCACTGATCACCGTATAACCGTTACGGGTGACGCTGGTTAGTTCGTTTATTTTTTATAGTGTCAGGGCACCCGCCGTTTATTACCGAATAAAGGTTTAGCCCCCTGATCGCCCGGCGGTGATATGCGTCGCCCCAGGCAGCGTCAGATTAGCGCCAGTACCGCTAACACCCACGCACGCAGCATACGCCTCCCTTAGTGGTATAGTATCTGTACGGATCAATATCTGATCGAATCAGATCTATACTAGCGTCCCCAGCAGTTTAGGGTTCCCGAAAACGCAGTGTTAGCGGGATCAGCCCAGATACCCGCTAGCACCTGCGTTTTGCCCCTCCGCCCGGCCCGGCCCAGCCCACCCAAGTGCAGTATCAATCGATCACTGTCACTTACAAAACACTAAATGCATAACTGCAGCGTTCGCAGAGTCAGGCCTGATCCCTGCGATCGCTAACAGTTTTTTTGGTAGCGTTTTGGTGAACTGGCAAGCACCAGCCCCAGGCAGCGTCAGGTTAGCGCCAGTACCGCTAACACCCACGCACGCACCGTACACCTCCCTTAGTGGTATAGTATCTGAACGGATCAATATCTGATCCAATCAGATCTATACTAGCGTCCCCAGCAGTTTAGGGTTCCCAAACACGCAGTGTTAGCGGGATCAGCCCAGATACCTGCTAGCACCTGCGTTTTTCCCCTCCGCCCGGCCCAGCCTAGCCCACCCAAGTGCAGTATCAATCGATCACTGTCACTTACAAAACACTAAACGCATAACTGCAGCGTTCGCAGAGTCAGGCCTGATCCCTGCGACCGCTAACAGTTTTTTTGGTAGCGTTTTGGTGAACTGGCAAGCACCAGCCCCAGGCAGCGTCAGATTAGCGCCAGTACCGCTAACACCCACGCACGCAGCATACGCCTCCCTTAGTGGTATAGTATCTGATCGGATCAATATCTGATCTGATCAGATCTATACTAGCGTCCCCAGCAGTTTAGGGTTCCCACAAACGCAGTGTTAGCGGGATCAGCCCAGATACCTACTAGCACCTGGGTTTTGCCCCTCCGCCCGGCCCAGCCCAGCCCACCCAAGTGCAGTATCGATCGATCACTGTCACTTACAAAACACTAAACGCATAACTGCAGCGTTTGCAGAGTCAGGCCTGATCCCTGCGATCGCTAACAGTTTTTTTTGTAGTGTTTTGGTGAACTGGCAAGCACCAGCGGCCTAGTACACCCCGGTCGTAGTCAAACCAGCACTGCAGTAACACGTGGTGACGTGGCGAGTCCCATAAGTGCAGTTCAAGCTGCTGAGGTGGCAAGCACAAGTAGTGTCCCGCTACCACCAAAAAGACAAACACAGGCCCGTCGTGCCCATAGTGCCCTTCCTGCTGCATTCGCCAATGCTAATTGGGAACCCACCGCTTCTGCAGCGCCCGTACTTCCCCCATTCACATCCTCAACCAAATGCAGTCGGCTGCATGAGAGGCATTTTCTTTATGTCCTCCCGAGTACCCCTACCCAACGAACCCCCAAAAAAAGATGTTGTGTCTGCAGCAAGCGCGGATATAGGCGTGACACCCGCTATTATTGTCCCTCCTGTCCTGACAATCCTGGTCTTTACATTGGTGAATGTTTTGAACGCTACCATTCACTAGTTGAGTATTAGCGCAGGGTACAGCATTCCACAGACTAGGCACACTTTCACAGGGTCTCCCAAGATGCTATCGCATTTTGAGAGACCCGAACCTGGAACCGGTTACAGTTATAAAAGTTAGTTACAAAAAAAGCGTAAAAAAAAAAAAAAAAAAACACATACAAAAATATAAAAAAAAAAAAAAATAGTTGGCGTTTTATTGTTCTCTCTCTCTCTCTATTGTTCTGCTCTTTTTTACTGTATTCTATTCTGCAATGTTTTATTGTTATTATGTTTTATCACGTTTGCTTTTCAGGTATGCAATTTTTTATACCTTACCGTTTACTGTGCTTTATTGTTAACCATTTTTTTGTCTTCAATTACGCCATTCACGACTTTGAGTGGTTATACCAGAATGATGCCTGCAGGTTTAGGTATCATCTTGGTATCATTCTTTTCAGCCAGCGGTCGGCTTTCATGTAAAAGCAATCCTAGCGGCTAATTAGCCTCTAGACTGCTTTTACAAGCAGTGGGAGGGAATGCCCCCCCCCCACCGTCTTCCGTGTTTTTCTCTGGCTCTCCTGTCTCAACAGGGAACCTGAAAATGCAGCCGGTGATTCAGCCAGCTGACCATAGAGTTGATCAGAGACCAGAGTGGCTCCAAACATCTCTATGGCCTAAGAAACCGCAAGCTACTAGCATTTTATGACTTAGATTTCGCCGGATGTAAACAGCGCCATTGGGAAATTGGGAAAGCATTTTATCACACCGATCTTGGTGTGGTCAGATGCTTTGAGGGCAGAGGAGAAATCTAGGGTCCCAATTTTTGCAAAAAAGAGTACCTGTCACTACCTATTGCTATGATAGGGGATATTTACATTCCCTGAGATAACAATAAAAATGATTTAAAAAAAAAAATGAAAGGAACAGTTTAAAAATAAGATAAAAAAATAATAATAATAAAGAAAAAAATAAATAAATAAATAAAGCACCCCTGTCCCCCCTGCTCTCGCGCTAAGGCGAACGCAAGCGTCGGTCTGGCGTCAAATGTAAACAGCAATTGCACCATGCATGTGAGGTATCGCCGCGAAGGTCAGATCGAGGGCAGTAAGTTTAGCAGTAGACCTCCTCTGTAAATCTAAAGTGGTAACCTGTAAAGGTTTTTAAAGGCTTTTAAAAATGTATTTAGTTTGTCGCCACTGCACGTTTGTGCGCAATTTTAAAGCATGTCATGTTTGGTATCCATGTACTCGGCCTAAGATCATCTTTTTTATTTCATCAAACATTTGGGCAAAATAGTGTGTTTTAGTGCATTAAAATGTAAAAAAGTGTGTTTTTTCCCCAAAAAATGCGTTTGAAAAATCGCTGCGCAAATACTGTGTGAAAAAAAAAAAAATGAAACACCCACCATTTTAATCTGTAGGGCATTTGCTTTAAAAAAAATATATAATGTTTGGGGGTTCAAAGTAATTTTCTTGCAAAAAAAAAATTATTTTTTTATGTAAACAATAAGTGTCAGAAAGGGCTTTGTCTTCAAGTGGTTAGAAGAGTGGGTGATGTGTGACATAAGCTTCTAGATGTTGTGCATAAAATGCCAGGACAGTTCAAAACCCCCCCAAATGACCCCATTTTGGAAAGTAGACACCCCAAGCTATTTGCTGAGAGTCATGTTGAGTCCATGGAATATTTTATATTGTGACACAAGTTGCGGGAAAGAGACAATTTTTTATTTTTTTTTGCGCAAAGTTGTCACTAAATGATATATTGCTCAAACATGCCATGGGAATATGTGAAATTACACCCCAAAATACATTCTGTTGCTTCTCCTGAGTACGGGGATACCACATGTGTGAGACTTTTTGGGAGCCTAGCCGCGTACGGGACCCCAAAAACCAAGCACCGCCTTCAGGCTTTCTAAGGCCGTAAATTTTTGATTTCACTCTTCACTGCCTATCACAGTTTCGGAGGCCATGGAATGCCCAGGTGGCAACCCCCCCCCCCCCCAAATGACCCCATTTTGGAAAGTAGACACCCCAAGCTATTTGATGAGAGGTATAGTGAGTATTTTTCAGACCTCACTTTTTGTCACAAAGTTTTGAAAATTGAAAAAAGAAAGAAAAATTTTTTTTTCTCGTCTTTATTTATTTTCAAAAACAAATGAGAGCTGCAAAATACTCACCATGCCTCTCAGCAAATAGCTTGGGGTGTCTACTTTCCAAAATGGGGTAATTTGGGGGGGGGTTTGTGCCACCTGGGCATTCCATGGCCTCCGAAACTGTGATAGGCAGTGAGGAGTAAAATCAAAAATGTACGCCCTTAGAAATCCTGAAGGCAGTGATTGGTTTTCGGGGCCCCGTACGCGGCTAGGCTCCCAAAAAGTCCCACACATGTGGTATCCCCATACTCAGGAGAAGCAGCTAAATGTATTTTGGGGTGCAATTCCACATATGCCCATGGCCTGTGTGAGAAATATATCATTTAGTGACAACTTTGTGCAAAAAAAAAAAAAAAAAAAAATTGTCACTTTCCCGCAACTTGTGTCAAAATATAAAACATTCCATGGACTCAACATGCCTCAAAGCAAATAGCTTGGGGTGTCTACTTTCCAAAATGGGGTCATTTGGGGGGGTTTTATGTCATCTGGGCATTTTATGGCCTTCAAAACTGTGATAGGTAGTGAGGAGTAAAATCAAAAATGTACGCCCTTAGAAATCCTGAAGGCAGTGATTGGTTTTCGGGGCCCCGTACGCGGCTAGGCTCCCAAAAAGTCCCACACATGTGGTATCCCCATACTCAGGAGAAGCAGCTAAATGTATTTTGGGGTGCAATTCCACATATGCCCATGGCCTGTGTGAGCAATATATCATTTAGTGACAACTTTTTGTAATTTTTTTTTTTTTTGTCATTATTCAATCACTTGGGACAAAAAAAATGAATATTCAATGGGCTCAACATGCCTCTCAGCAAATTCCTTGGGGTGTCTACTTTCCAAAATGGGGTCATTTGTGGGGGTTTTGTACTGCCCTGCCATTTTAGCACCTCAAGAAATGACATAGGCAGTCATAAATTAAAGGCTGTGTAAATTCCAGAAAATGTACCCTAGTTTGTAGACGCTATAACTTTTGCGCAAACCAATAAATATACACTTATTGACATTTTTTTTACCAAAGACATGTGGCCGAATACATTTTGGCCTAAATGTATGACTAAAATTGAGTTTATTGGATTTTTTTTAGAACAAAAAGTAGAAAATATCATTTTTTTTCAAAATTTTCGGTCTTTTTCCGTGTATAGCACAAAAAATAAAAACGGCAGAGGTGATCAAATACCATCAAAAGAAAGCTCTATTTGTGGGAAGAAAAGGACGCAAATTTAGTTTGGGTACAGCATTGCATGACCGCGCAATTAGCAGTTAAAGCGACGCAGTGCCGAATTGTAAAAAGTGCTCTGGTCAGGAAGGGGGTAAAACCTTCCGGGGCTGAAGTGGATAATGTTCGTTCTTCTGCGAACAGGCAAACGTCCCATGTTCGAGTCGAACTCATGTTTGACCCGAACTTCAAGCTCATCCCTACTATCTACTATAGATAAATAATTTAGGACTCAAACATTTGTCCACATATACATTTTTTGATTTTCCAATTATTCTCATATTAATGTTCATATTAAGTTAGTATTATCAATATTATTTTTATTTATTTTTCCTTCTTCATATATTGAATATTTTTAGTTTACAGCTGCACAATTATTCTAGTTAATAGAACATATTTTGTTCATAACTTAAAAAACATATCACTCTTAAAAGAACAATGGAACATTATGACACGTTTTAGAGTGTAAAGTATATCTTCAAAGAGCTAAAATATTATTTGAGCACAAATATGGAAATATATTATTGCATCCTTTACTTATATTGATAATAATAATAATAATAATAATAATAATAATAATAATAATAATAATAATAATAATTCTTCTTATTATTAATAATTATTGATATTAGTCATCATTATGTTATACATTTTTTAAATCTATACCATTATTTTAAGATTTTAAATAGATAGAGCTAAGAGGAGTTAAAATTAAAGAGAAACGTATTTAGAAGGAGAGTTATTTCTAGCTGCTTCAGTTCTGAGGAATATTGTGTCTGATCATTTGATACAAGGATGTGTATATGTGACATGAATTATATTTTGATTGTATTAATAATAATTGAATATGATTATTCATAATTCAGGGGGGATTGTTAGAATATTATTACAAATTTATAATTCAGCACTTATAGGTGTTATTTTATATTCATGGCAAGCTTGCAAAACATTTGGTTTTATGATTAGTCATAATAAATATAGTATGTGTGAAGGACCTTGATCAATTGATGTGATATGATTCTTTGTCTAAAGCTGAGTATTGCTAGAAGTTTCTGGTGTATGAGTATGATATATAAGCTATTTTGGTACAGAATGTCATGAGAAGACAAAAATAGATATGTATCTACGTAGCTAGAGGAATAATACCTTGTTGTTTATATCCTGTTAAGTTAGTTTAGTGTAGTCTCAGTCATATTAATAAGTATTAGTATGTAGTTAAAGTTGGTATTATGTGTTCATATTAGTAGATGTTTGGTTATATGACATTACATGATCAGCACATTACTTCAAGTATAGAGTGTTACATGTGGGCTTGTCAATCAAACTCCATATGACTCTCTGAGTTAGTATCTCCTTTTGTATAGCATATTGCTGAAGTTAGCAGAAATGAATGTGTGCCATACAAGGTTCTAAGTTTTTGTGAGGTTATGACGTTCACATGTAACATATGAAGCCAACGCTTCCATATTGAAGGTCAGACAGACACACACACACCCACTAGGAGAGATGACACTGACATATTTACACAAAGACTTTGACAAGTCTTCTTCTTGGGCTACACGAGACAGCATGGCAACAGAAGGCAGCAGCCATAAAGCACACATGCTTTCATAAGGTTATTACAGCTTTATAACTATTTATTCTATTTCAAATATTTTTACTAGACATGTGCGATTAGTTTCGTACGAATCGAAAATTCCTACGAATTTCCGGAAATTCGTACAAATCCGAAATACGAATTTTTATGCATACGAATTCTGTACAAAATACAAAATTTTGTTTATGAATTTCGGATCCAAATTCATAATGAACATTCGTAATTGTTACGAAAAGTTAACAAACCTAAAAGTTAAAAACTCAGGAAGTCAGCACAGCACAGGGATGGTGGGAACCCCTCATAATGATAAATTCATCATAACGAACATTCGTAATTGTTACGAAAAGTTAACAAACCTAAAAGTTAAAACCTCAGGAAGTCAGCACAGCACAGGGATGGTGGGGACCCCCCATAATGGGCACAGTGGGTGTACACTCAGACCCCGGGAACTCAGCACAGGGATGGTGGGAACCCCTCATAATGGACACAGCAGGTGTACAGACCTGGGAACTCAGCACAGGGATGGTGGGAACCCTATGGGAATTTCTATGCTTAGGAATTTTATACAAAATACGAAATTGCGTTAACGAATTTCGGACCCACATTACGTTACAACAGAAACATGACTGGTGTTTTGTTCACCAATCAGAGGAAATCAGCACAGGGATGATGGGAACCCCTCATAATGATAAATTCATCATAACAAACATTCGTTATTTTTACGAAAAGTTAACAAACCTAAAGGTTAAAAACCCAGGAAGTCAGCACAGTACAGGGATCGTGCGAGCCCCTCATAATGATAAATCCATCATAACGAACTTTCGTTATTTTGCGAAAAGTTTACGAATCTAACGAAAATTCGTATTTCGCACGAATTCAAATTGAATTTCGGACACAAATTATGAAATATGAATTAATTTTCGTACGAAATGAAACAAAACAAATTTATTGACGGCGCACATGTCTAATTTTTACCTACACTGAACTGAACTATTATACTTTTTACATTGTATTTATGATGCCCACTGTGTGACAATAAACTCACACTTTGTTTTAAGTCAGTCTGACTATCAATGCTATTCATCCGGAAACGCCCTTGAGATACTAGAATTTAGATATTATTTCATTCTTCATGTCCCCAACAGTGCAGCCTGATCAGTGTCCCCATCAATGCAGCCTGATCAGTGTCCCCATCAGTGCAGCCTGGTCAGTGTCCCCATCAGTGCAGAATGATCAGTGTCCCAATCAATGCAGCCTGATCAGTGTCCCCATCAATGCAGCCTGATCAGTGTCCCCATCAGTGCAGTCTGATCAGTGTCCCATCAATGCAGCCTGATTAGTGTCCCCATCAGTGCAGCCTGATCAGTGTCCCCAGCAATGCATCCTGATCAGTGTCCCCAGCAATGCAGCCTGATCAGTGTCCCAATCAGTGGAGCCTGATCAGTGTCCCCATCAGTGGAGCCTGATTAGTGTCCCCATCAGTGGAGCCTGATCAGTGTCCCCATCAGTGGGGCCTGATCAGTGTCCCAATCAGTGGAGCCTGATCAGTGTCCCCATCAGTGGAGCCTGATCAGTGTCCGCAGCAATGCAGCCTGATCAGTGTCCCCAGCAATGCAGCCTGATCAGTGTCCCCAGCAATGCAGCCTGATCAGTGTCCCCAGCAATGTAGCCTTACCAGCGCCAATGGGGGTCAGTACACCCAGGATGCCACACATTGGGGAGGGGGTGTCATCCCTGCATGCCTGCCGTCCCCTCCCTTGGTCCTCCTCCTCCAGTGGCCCCTGTAACAAGGTCCCGCCTCCTATAATACACACTGGCATTGATCTGCCTAAACTGCACTCTAGGAGGCAGGGCCTTGTTACAGGGGCCGTAGGAGGAGGAGGGTCGAGGGAGGGGAGGATGGGTGCGCTGGGATGACACCACCGTCCCCAATGTGTGGCACCCAGTACAGACTGACCCCCGTTGGCAAGAATGTTCTCCCTTCCCGCACACCCACAATGGCTTCTACAGCTCGCATTCCTGCAGGACGCGGCTGATAACGAGAACGAAGTTCCTGCTGTAAAAAAAATACAGGAACATCGTTCCCATGCGTTCCCACAGGACTTAAACCCGGTCTACAATAGTGTAAAGATGTTTTTCTGGGTTTTATATAGAGTAACAAAATGGCTGAAATAGTTATGTTTCCTGGACAAAATAATGCTTCAGATGGCCACATGTCTGAGGTCCAAGAACTGGGTCATATGATTTTTTCTGATGAAGATAACACTAAGATTTGCCTGATTCTCTTTTCAAACCATGCTTATTCTTTAAAGAAAATCTGTCTTACAATAATGAGGATATTTGCCAGAACACCACGGTTATCATCATTGTTAGACAGATTCTCTTTAAAGAATAAGCATGGTTTGAGAAGAGAATCAGGCAATTGTTATGCCCCGTACACACGGTCGGATTTTCCGATGGAAAATGTCCGATCGGAGCGTGTTGTCGGAAATTCCGACCGTGTGTGGGCTCCATTGGACATTTTCCCTCAGATTTTCCGACACACAAAGTTGGAGAGCAGGAGATAAAATTTTCCGACAACAAAATCCGATGGCGTTAATTCCGACCGTGTGTGGCCTGTTCCGACGCACAAAGTGCCACGCATGCTCAGAAGAAATCCCGGCACAGAACAGCTCGTTCTGGTAAACTTGCGTTCGCAATGGATACAGCACTTTCGTCACGCTGCAATGTCAAAAATGGTTTAATACAGCGCACTCTCTTCTTCTTTATAATGTGCGAAGAATTAAGTAGTTTTGGTGCTCATATTCACACACACTTCTCACAAATTTTTTCGTTTTTTTATTGGGATTCCCTGAATATATTGTTATTAGTTGTCACATCTTACAGAATGTTTTTTTTTTTTTTTGGGGGGATTTTAAGCCTTTTTTTTTTAGATTTAATGTTTGTATTTTTTCCAAGGCTGATCTTTGTTCAATGTTATTTTTATTTTTACTCCAGAATATTTTTGTGTGTGCTTTGTGTGTCAAGTTACCACAACACCATTGATATCTTTTATTATTTAATCTCAAGGAGATTGTATGTTGTTGGTGTCCCTTGTTCATTTCACATTGTATTTTTGAAATGTACCTGAATCCTCACAAACAAACTGTCCTTTTTGAAGTAAAACACACATAGGCAAGTATAATTCAAACCAAAAATCCTTTATTAAGGGATCAGAACCAAACAAAGAGGAAGGCAACACTGGATCAACAGGAGAAATTAGCAAAGCCTGGGACCCCCACGGCAGACATCAATTCTTGAACATAAAAATTGGTGGCCTGAGGAGTCCATATGTAAGGGAGGGCAGTCTAGTCCAGAATTCGCAGAGATCTGGAAAGCAGCAGATGACATCTGTGTCCCCAGGCTGTGGTGCCACAAGAGGCTGCATTTTTTGGCCGACCAGACTGGATCCAGGGTCCTCACTTTCTGGTCTTCATTCCACGCTTCCTTCCCGGCTGTGGCTCTGCTGTTGGAGATGTGGCAGGAGGAGGAGTAGGACCTGGAGGAGGAGGAGGACTGGGAGGACCTGGAGGAAAAGCAGGAGGAGGAGGAGGACCTGCAGGAGGAGGAGGAGGACCATCGCAAAGGTGTGTCTGAGCTGTAATTTGGCCCCTCATACCTTTCTTAAGAGCCTCCAATATGAGCAACTCACACATGACTTTTTGGCCCTCCTCCATCCTCTGCATTTTATAGGCAATGATGGCAGCAATGTCCTCCTCTACGGTGTGTCGTGCTCCCAGGACCTCTGTAGCCCTCCAAAAGAGTCCTCTGCCAGCCTCCTCTAGGGTACTCCTCCTCCTGCCACTTTCTCTTTCCAGGGGGGGTGGAGGGACCTGCAGATCAGCCAGCCGGCTCGGCCTGGCCACCTCCTGGCTGAGACTTCCCTGTGTATGAAAAGGGGACATGGTTGTAATGTTTTGCATCATCAATCACAATCCTAAATTAGTACTCCCAACTAACATCTAGCTAACATCATTGATTGGACAAGCAGAAATATTTAGAGGAATGCTATACCTGGCTCAATCTGGGCTCCTCCACATGTTGCCTGGAAGATCCAGGTTGGGCGTCAGAAGCCTCAGCCGGGGGGAAGAAGCGTGGAAGGAAGACTGGAGAGGGATGGCCTGGGTTCAGTCTGGCCTGCCAGAAAATGCAGCCTGTCGTAGTACCACATCCTGGGGACATAGATGTCCTCTGCTGCTCCGGATCTCTGTGAATCCAGGACTTTCTTGCGCTCCCTCATATATGTGTTCCTCAGGCCACCAATTAAGATCTTTAAATAGGTGATGTCTGCCGTGAGGATCACCTGCTTCACAATTTCACACAATTGCTCCAGTGCTGCCTTCCTCTTTGCTTGGTTCTTGTAATGTGGGTGTTTAATCTCCCACAGACATGGCAGCTCCCTTAACATCTCTATGAATACTGACATGAAGTCATTGTCTTTCACTAGCATATCCATGTTCACTGCAAGACACAACACAAGACAAAGCCTAATGTCAGACAAAACTCTACTAATCTTGTTACAATATAGGCCTCAATGTAGAAGCAGTATAGGCACAAGTTTGTCTCTTACCTTCGTTCTTACGATCGGCGCGTCCAATGCTCCTTCCTCCGCTCACAGATCGTATGTAATACGCACGTGTGTTACGCTTTATATACACTGCGCATGCGTGTAACTTTCTATTCTATTCCCCGCCCCTTTTCGTTCGGCGCAGTGGGGGAAGAGCACATGGCGGAGTCACAGCAGGTGCGTGATAATTACAGGAACGAGGAGGAGGAGGAAAGCCCGGATCCGGACACGTCCCGATCCAGAAGGAGATGTTTTAAGGCCACAAATATGTCCTTTGGGGAGATGTTGGAAATGGTGGACATCCTGAAGAAGGCCGACTATGACGGGAAGTATGGGCCTTACCCCAACCCCAATATCAGAAAGGCCAAGATCATTGCGAAAGTGGTCAAAAGTCTTCACAGGAATTTCGGGGTACGACGATCGAAAGATCAGCTCAGGAAACGGTGGTCGAACCTGAAATTAAGAGAGCCAGAGCAGTACAGAAAGATCCGGAGAGTGCTGCAAAAAAGTAAGTAGTTGTGCTGTGTTCCTATTCTTTTTGTCTTTATTACATTCGTGCTGCTCCATATGCTTTTCTTAATTGTACAGTTTAAAAGGGCAACTTTAATGTTCATGGGCCCATTATTCGTTCGTATCAAACATTTTTCTTTTGGCCTCTAAAACACCATTGTTTAGGCCATATGCATTTTCCCACATTTTTTAGGGCCTACTTGGATGCCAAATATTTGTTTGTGTAGATGGGTTTGTTACTAGAATGAAATGCAAACTAGATTCTGTGTAAGGAGAGGACACTGGAGCACTAGTGTGGGACACCAGAACACCATTTTTATTAGGGGGGCCACACAGGTGCTCCAGTGTATACTATAGGGGTGTCTCCATCTGTGAAGCTTGTACTAAACAGGTAAAGTATTGCAGCTTCACAAAGGGCAATAAAAAAAAGACATCTTGGGACTCGGCTAAAATAGACAATTGTACCTCACTTCCAAGCAATGTTTCCTATTTATAGTTCTGCCATCAAATATCTGTGTGCTAATTATACCATTTTTGTTTTACATAGGGGATAAAAGACTCAGAGGACACCCCTCCTCTGAGAAGACCACAGACCCCCCACCTATGGAAGAAAGTGAAATACCCCCAACCCAAGAAGAGCAGGAGGAAGAAGAAGATGTGGTGGAAATTGGCACCACAACAGGTGAGTGTCTGCGACCACAGGCTCAGGTAAGAGATGGATGTCCGCAGATTTTTGATACCTGTTTTTGTTTGTTTTCTCTCTTTTTAGGTGATCGTGATGTTAGGGATCGAGATCCTTTCACATCTGAAAGTGCCCAGATCCTGATTGGGGAGATCATGGGGTGTAATGTAGAATTGCAAAACATCCAGAAAAAAATAAATGATGTGATTCAAAAAAATAATAACATCATTGATGTTTTGGGGCGAATTTAAAACCCCACAAAATCACTTTTTTTTATTGTGGTCCAATGTTTTAAATATTTTTGCAATGTTTTAAAAAGCCGAATTTGGAGGATGCACACAGTGTGTGTAAAGTAGCTGAGAGGAAGGGCTTGCTCCCCCAAAACACGTCCCTTGATCCCCCGTGATGGCAGATAGCACATGTTTACATTCGTAAATTGGTGTGCATCTTCCAAATTTGGCTTTTCCTGGGGTGATTTCCCCCCATCTGAACGCAATATCAAACACAGTTCCTAAATACTCATGTATGATGATATTGCCTTCAGGTTTTACCTAATGTGAACTTTGTAAGTTCAAGTTTTTTGTCTTTCTTGTTGGTTTTACACAGGCCTGTTTTATCGTAAATGGACATTTCTATTTTTGATAATGCCACCCCAAAAATTGTTATACAACAAACATGTTGGTTTGTTTTAAAAACCTTTGGTAAATGCACATGTGATTGTGCAGGTATAAAAAAGTTTGTTAATCAAGAATGTGTGGATTATTGTCTCAACACTACAACACTTTTGGGGTGATGTAATTGCTGTTTTCTGCAAAAATAGGGGTTATTTTCTAAGGGCAAATCCTCTTTGCACTACAAGTGCAGGTTCAGTGCAGTTGCAAGTGCACTTGTAGTGAAATGTGTTTTTGCATTTAGTAAATAACAGCCATCAGTGCTTTGTATAAAGTTACACAATCACGCCATTTTCTGCACTCAACACATTTCTGTCAGTGTCAGCTAAAACAAACACAAGCAGTAAATGTCCACAAAGAATTTCTTTTTTTTTATATTATAAAAAGGCTTCACATATTTGCTGGCATATTGATGGCCCCCCCTACACTCAAAGAACTCCATGTAGCGTAACCGGACATCACAGCACTCAGGGAGGGCAAGCCAGGACGGCCACTTTCAAGCGCCGTCAGTGTGATTTCATGTATCATTCCGGCCTCAGGCCCAACTGAGCCAGCATAGTTGGCCGAATGTTTCCTTAAAAAGTTATGGAGAATACAGCACGCAAGTATAATATGGTTCAGTTTATACTCCACCATATGGATGGGTGTCATAAATAGGCGGAACCGGCTGGCCAGGATTCCAAATGTGTTCTCCACCACTCTTCGGGCTCTGGCCAGCCAGTAATTAAAAATCCTCTGTTCCGGGGTGAGGGTCCTCATCGGGAATGGCCGCATCAGGTGGTCCCCAGCGCAAACGCTTCATCAGCAACGAACACGAATGGGAGTCCTTCCACATTGTCCTCTGAAGCTGGCAAGTCCAAGCTGCCATTCTGGAGACGCCTGTAGAACTCCGTCTGGGCGATGACTCCACCATTGGACATCCGGCCATCCTTCCCCATGTCCACATACAGGAAGTCGTAATTAGCCGACACCACCGCCAACATCACTATACTATTGAACCCCTTATAGTTGAAATAGTACGACCCCGAGTTGGGTAGTGGGATGATGTGGACGTGTTTCCCATCAATTGCCCCTCTGCAGTTAGGAAAGTCCCACCACTGGGCAAAGTGGGAGGCCACAGTCTGCCATTCCTGTGGTGTGGAAGGAAACTGTTGAGGAAAAAACAATAAACATTACTGTTTTTGATCAGAAACATGGCAAGCAGATTAGGCACAAACATTATGGGGCAACCTCCAGATAGCATTTATTAAGGGGAATTTAACAACGCCAAAGTATAAGGTACACCTATCATATCCCCCCCCCCCCCCCCTCATGGGCCATTTCTAACATTATGGGGTGTGTGGAAATCTTGGACAGGTAACCCTCTTCACTTCATTGAGAGATGAATGCCTAAATAATGGGTATTACTTGGAACAGCCCCTCCTTAGTTACACTATTGGCAGCCCACTGGACAGGTAAGAAGTGTCATAATACAAAGATAGAAATACACACTGTACACATTTGAGGACATTTGGACATTCTGCTATTACCTATCAAGATAATAATAGGATACAAAAACTTTAAACAGTACCATTTGAAAGTATACAGGCAGGCCCTTGCACTACTTTGGGCAATTCATCCATAAATCTGAGCACTAAAGAGGTGGGTATAGTGTGTATGGGTTTGGCAAAGTCAGCAGATAGATGATTGAGGATAGAGAATTGGGATCAGCTGACTTAGCAGTTGGGGGAGGGAGAGTTACTAAAAATTATTTGGGGACACCACCAAAAAAAAGCCTCTGCCACTCTGCCTGAATTTAAAGCAAAAATAACATTTCAAAACATTTTAGGGGGTGTTTGGGGTAAAGCACTACTATGGAGTAGAAAAAAATACATTGTTAAGTGACTACATGAGGTGAATATAGGGCCAGGAGACACCATGCTGATGAGGTTATTGAAGGGCAAATATGTATGAAGGACCTAAAATAATAATTACATAGAAATCCAGCATGCATGAGGAGAAAGGGGACATTCACAGCATATTACAATCATGGTAATTAGGGAATGAGGAAAGAAATACAATATATTAGCAAACATTCAATACAATAAAATGTGATATTAAAGGATAAAAATCTTACCTTCATATACTCCTTCTGCAGGACCTGGATGATGGCAGAACAGGTCTCTGGGATTATGATCCCCAGAGCCTGGGGGGAGATGCCTGTCAAGAACTTCAAGTCCTGCAGGCTTCTCTCTGTCGCCAAGTACCGCAGGGTAGCGACCAGCCTCTGCTCCGGAGTGATGGCTTGCCTCATGCAGGTATCCTGCCTGCTAATATAAGGGGTCAGCGAAGCCAACAGACGGTGAAATACGGGGTCCGTCATCCTGAGAAAGTTCCTGAAATCATCAGGATTATTCTCACGGATCTCACGGAGCAAAGGCATATGAGAGAACTGGTCACGCTGGAGCAACCAATTCTTGGTCCATGAACTCCTCCCCACCCTGTTCATGGACTGGACTTGTGTCAAGGTCAGGGCCCCAACACCAAGCCCCCGCACAGCACGAACTCTATGAGGAGTCGGCATACGCAACATGGCTAGAAAACGGTCGGCTGCTCAGAACAAAGTAACAGAACGCACTGAAGAACAGCAAGGCCTGTGAAGAGCGACCTGAAAAACAGTAACGAACGAACAAGAATACAATGACTAATTAAAGTCACGCGGAACTTGCTGCACGCACTGAAGAGCAGATACAAACCCACAAGCACAAACTGAACGGCAGAAAACGATCTGAAAGCCACGAGTCTGAAAAAGCGCAAATCGTCTCTCACCAAACTTTTACTAACACGAGATTAGCAAAAGGAGCCCAAAGGGTGCCGAGCTTGGTTCTGAACTGGCCTTTTCTAGTCTCGTCGTACGTGGTGTACGTGACCGCGTGATTGGCGATCGGAAATTCCAACAACTTTGTGCGACCGTGTGTACGCAAAACAAGTTTGAGCCAACATCCGTCGGAAAAAATCCTAGGATTTTGTTGTTGGAATGTCCGAACAAAGTCCGACCGTGTGTACGGGGCATTAGTCTTATCTTCATCAGCAAAGATCATATGACCCAGTTCTTGGACCTCAGACATGTAGCCATCGAAAGCATTATTTTGTTCAGGAAACATAACTATTTCAGCCATTTTGTTCCTCTATATCCAACCCAGAAAAAACTGTTAACACTGCTTTACACTATATACTCCAAATTCCAAAAGATGGATAGCAAAACTTCACCCAGTTGGCAGCCAAGAGCTTTCCAGGGACGGGTACCAAGAGACCCCGAGTGAGGATTTAGCAGAGAGATCATTACAGACTCCTCTCCCTCTCCCAGTGCTCCTACTCGCACACACACACTGGTTCAGCTCCTCTGTCCTGCCCACTTGGCTCCTGGCATGGTGTGGCACCATGGCGGGAATGCACCATGACATCATCGAGTCATCACTCACCTCCCCACCAATAGGTGCGCCGTACTTGCACAGCTTTGGCCAGACCCGCCCCTCGGCCCCGGGCTCCACTGGCTGAATACAGGATCGAATGATGGATGATCCACCAAGACGTGGCAGCGGATGCTAATGGGAACAGCGTTCCTGCTGTTGAATAAGTGCAGGAATGTCGTTCCCACGCGTTCCCGCTGGACTCGAGCCCTGCACATAACCATAGCATGGATAATTTCATCACTTTACTAAAATTGTGTGTGAGCCCACTCCATGGGCTGAGAAGCAACCACACACATGAATGGCCTCAGGATGCATGACACAGGACTGATAGTAGCGCTCACCTTTTCTTCTCAAGACAAGGTTTTTTTCTGGATGCCCCAAACAATCGCAAAGGGGATTCATCCAGGAAAATGACTTTACCCCAGTACTCAGCAGTCCAATCCCTGTGCCTTTTGCAGAATATCAGTCTGTTTTTCCTGGAGAGAAGTGACTTCTTTCCTGCCTTTCTTGACACCAGGCCATCCTCCAAAAGTCTTTGCCTCACTGTGCACTCAAATGCACTCACACTTGCCTGCTGCCATTCCTGAGCAAGCTCTGCATTGGTGGTGCCCCGATCCCGGAGCTGAATCAACTGTAGGAGACGGTCCTGGCACTTGCTGAATTTTCTTGGACGCCCTAAAGCCTTCTTCACAAATGCAGTGGAAATGTTTTTTTTTTATGGGATTAAGTTCATTTTCATGGCAAAGGGAACTTTGCAATTTATCTGATTCTGGAGTATAAAAAGATAAAAGTTTGCACTTACATAAATGGCACTTCACAAGTGCCAGGACGAAAACAGCAGGAAATACAATCAAGGATACCGCGTTGCGTCCCAGTGGGCGGGGACTTCTTCAGCTGATCTGCTGAAGAAGTCCCCGCCCACTGGGACGCAACGCGTCCAGAACATAACGGCGTGACATCACCCGCTGCTACCGCGCATGCTCCACTCCGTGTCTTCACACGGCGGTATCCTTGATTGTATTTCCTGCTGTTTTCGTCCTGGCACTTGTGAAGTGCCATTTATGTAAGTGCAAACTTTTATCTTTTTATCAATAAATTGGACTATACAGAGAGCACTATTTTGTCCTTTTTATATTGCATATGCTATGTGAGAGCCATCCTCACCCACAGCCCAGTGTTACCTGACGGAATCTTAGGCATCTGAAATTGGATTTCCTATTGTTTGACCCATATGGGAATGCTTTATTGACCCTCTATAACTAAAGGGTCCTGGTCATCAGGTGAGAGGCCATCCAGTGTATCGGTGTTGGGCACACTTATTAATCACTATATTGGCATGCTGCCACGTGTGGTGGAACCTCACTGAATTACTTGGACATTATTACTGCTTTATCTCATTCATGAATCAAAGGACTATATGATATGTTATGTTATATTGACGGACTAGACGTTTTGTGATATTGATATTTCCGCACCTTGTCCCTAGAAGTTTTATTTTACTTTAATATTTTTTTTATTTTAGCGCTGCACCCTCTTTTATACATAATATTTATATGTGCCTTTAAAGTCCATTTTTTCTCTATCCTTCAAATTATTATTATTAGGATGTGGCACTTTTTTATCTAGGGTGTTCTGATTGCCACTCCAGGGCCTAGCAATCAATCTCTTTTCTATAAAAACTGAGGCAGCAGACTTTGTGAAAATTAATATTTGTGTCATTCTCAAAACTTTTGGCCACAACTATACAGTATATACAGTATCTCACAAACGTGAGTACACCCCTCCCATTTTTGTAAATATTTTATTATATCTTTTCATGTGACAACACTGAAGAAATGACACTTTGCTACAATGTAAATTAGTGAGTGTACAGCTTGTATAACAGTGTACATTTGCTGTCCCCTCAAAATAACTCAACACACAGCCATTAAAGTCTAAACTGCTGCCAACAAAAGTGAGTACACCCCTAAGTGAAAATGTCCAAATTGGGCCCAAAGTGTCAATATTTTGTGTGGCCACCATTATTTTCCAGCACTGCCTTAACCCTCTTGGGCACGGAGTTCACCAGAGCTTCACAGGTTGCCACTGGAGTCCTCTTCCACTCCTCTATGATGACATCTCGGAGCTGGTAGATGTTAGAGACCTTGCGCTCCTCCACCTTCCGTTTGACGATGCCCCACAGATGCTCAATAGAGTTTAGGTCTGGAGACATGCTTGGCCAGCCCAACACCTTTACCCTCAGTTTCTTTAGCAAGGCAGTGGTCGTCTTGGAGGTGTGTTTGGGGTGGTTATCAAGTTGGAATGCTGCCCTGCGGCCCAGTCTCCAAAAGGTGGGGATCATGCTCTGCTTCAGTATGTCACAGTACATGTTGGCATTCATGGTTCCCTCAATGAACTGTAGCTCCTCAATGCTGGCAGCACTCATGCAGTCCCAGACCATGACACTCCCACCACCATGCTTAACTGTAGGCACGACACACTTGTCTTTGGACTTCTCACCTGATTGCTGCCACACACGCTTGACACCATCTTAACCAAATAAGTTTATCTTGGTCTCATCAGACCACAAGACATGGTTCCAGTAATCCATGTCCTTAGTCTGATTGTCTTCAGAAAACAGGCTTTCTTGTGCATCATCTTTAGAAGAGGCTTCCTTCTCGGATGACAGCCATGCAGTCCAATTTAATGCAGTGTGCGGCGTATGGTCTGAGCACTGACTGGCTGACCCCTCACCCCTTCAACCTCTGCAGCAATGCTGGCAGCACTCAAATGTCTACTTCTCAAAGACAACCTCTGGATATGACGCTGAGCATGTGCACTCAGCTTCTTTGGTCGACCATGGCGAGGCCTGTTCTGAGTGGAACCTGTCCTGTTAAACCGCTGTATGGTCTTGGCCACCGTGCTGCAGCTCAGTTTCAGGGTCTTGGCAATACTCTTATAGCCTAGGCCATCTTCATGTAGAGCAACAATTCTTTTTTTCAGATCCTCAGAGAGTTCTTTGCCATGAGGTGCCATGTTGAACTTCCAGTGACAAGTATGAGAGAGTGAAAGCGATAGCACCAAATTTACACACCTGCAGCCCATTCACACCTAAAACTTTGTAACACTAACAAGTCACATGACACCGGGGAGGGAAACTGGCTAATTGGGCCTAATTTGGATATTTTCACTTAGGGGTGTACTCACTTTTGTTGCCAGCGGTTTTGTGTGTTGAGTTATTTTGAGGGGACAGCAAATTGACACTGTTATACAAGCTGTACACTCACTACTTTACATTGTAGCAACGTGTCATTTCTTCAGAGTTGTCACATGACAAGATATAATAAAATATTTACAAAAATGTGAGGGGTGTACTCACTTTTGTGAGATACTGTACACTTCTCCTCTGCCTCCTGCACATACTTGCTTGGAGATACAAAACTTACTCTGGCTCCTCCAGCACAACAGTTGTTTGATGTATTACAACTCCCAGGACCAGCTGGCACACTGTTGGATGTTCTGGCAAAAAGGCGCAGTCAGATAGCCCTTTACAGGCAGGGACCACGGGCCCCTTGGTTGCTTAGCCTAGTGCCCAGCTGTCCTCTTTATGGCTACTGATCCCAGCACTGCCTCTCCAGGCACTGCCAGCCCACCTGGCTGCAGCTGCCCCTTTCACTAGCCCTCATGGGTCCTGCTCCACAGTCCTCCCAGTCTGACTCTGCATCCATCCCAGATTGCTCTCTCCCAGTCCTCTCAGGCAAGCCTCTCAGTGCTCTCTAACTGTAACACTGACTGTAACACTCACCATCCAACCTGGCTGTCTTCCTCCTTGGAGATTTCTCCTGCTGTCTTTCTGCTGCTCCCATGCCTCCGGTCAGGACACCCCTGAGTGTCATGAAGAGGGTCCCTTCCGCACCCGAGCTAAGGTCCAAAGTGGGAATTACCCTCAAGCGCCATCGACAGTCTAACACTCCAGCTTCCACCAAACTCCACTGTCCCAGCTGGGCTGACCCAGAATATTTGAGGGGGCCTGCCCCCTGCCAACCCATCTGTTGAGAATTGGTCAGGGTCCTCATGAATACTCCAGGCAGCTCCTCCTCACCTCCACTCCCATTCTTCTGGGAGTTTCCAGTAAGTTATAAAAGTAGGGGGAGGTTTTAGAAATGCTGCCTGAGAGTCATCCAGCCCTCCCTGAGTCACTAACCCTGACCCAGATAAAACAACACAGGCTTGGCTGCCAGCCAAGCCTGAACAATTTTCCTACACTAGCAAAAACCTATTCTATCACACAAGAGAGTGCTACACTCAACCCCCCTGCAATGTCTTGCCTGTTTCCATGGCTGAGAAATATGGAAAAATAGCAAGGGCATCCTATAATATTTAGTGAGTGAAAAGGGGAGACAACTTGGACAGGGCTATACCCAAATAAATTAAAGGTATCAAAAATATACAGGTTCTCTTTAAATATTTATATACACTTTATATGCACAAAATATACATCCTAGCTGCAGCTAATGCTACACAATATATAAAAGCACAAATAAGGCCAGAGCACCTCCCCCTTGAGGGAAACCCCCTCAGCCCTCTGACAAATATTGGATGTTGAAGAGCAGGGCGGGGGGGGGGGGGGGCGCTCACAACACCTGCAAACAGAAGAGAAACAAGAACAACGCGAATCCTATCACTAACTTCAGCTAACTATTTACATATTCTGTCAGCAGGAGATAGGCCTACTAGCAGAAAAATAAACAGCCAAGCCTACCTTTTTTTCCCCTCTTTATGTCAGCAGGGGGTTATAGGCCTGCTGGCAAATAAAAAAGACATCAAAAATATTTTCTTGTCTAGAGTCTTTGATGGGAGGAGCCCCTTCCCTTGTCAGCAGGCTCATTTCAAAAGGCTTGTATCATAAACTAGGCCTCACCTGAGGTCATCAGTTGGAACAGTTCATTCATCTGACATAGGTCAGGGTGGCAAGCCAACCTAGTTCATAGTAGCAAAGAAAGAGGTAGCAATTCTCCCAGCTGTCCATGAAAAGATTTTCACCTGTAAGCTGCACACTTCAGCAGTCCCCCACAGATAAAAATCAGGGTTTGGCAATATTCTCATACTTCCATCAGCTCTCCTGGTAGTGACAGAGTGGCACCTAGAGGGCTGTCCTACCTTCACCATCACTACTCTGTCCTTGTAGATTACCCTCCCCAGCCTCTATTCCTGATGAATGTTCTGAAACCGGGCCCAGGTCACTTCACAATCTGGCACCCGCAGAGGCTTGGGGATGTGCATATACCTCAACAACAGGTCATCGTCCCGCTCTCTCCGGGATTTCTCAATGATGTCCATGATCGGGAGGGACATGGGTTAGTCCAGACCCCACTCCAGAGCTGTTTTATGCTGAACCTTCCCCTGGAACCTGGAAAACCTGGGCAGTTCTCTTGGCTTCCCTTTTCCTGGAAGTACGCAAGCGTTGGGGGACCTCTGGACCCACTGCTTGAATTCAGCTGCACTGGTCTGGGTGGTGAAGGGTCTGCTAAAGAAGGTTTGTCTGATGCTTACTGGGGTCGTTGTGGCTTCTCCGGTCCCTTCAGGTGGATCTGGCACTATCAACACCTCGGACTGGACTTCTTTCTCCTGAGAGTATCCCTACTTCCATTACTTCACCGAGCTACTGTGCAATGACCAATCCGCTAACTCATCATCCAGGGGTCTGAATTCCGCCTGCAGTCTGGGTGACTCCCAGTCCATGGCCCTGTCACTACCTTCTCCCATGGCTCACCTGAGGGCACATCTCCCTCCTGCACTGGATTCTTCCAGGTGGGGTCAACAGAGCACTTCAGGGACAGTGTCTGGTTCCTGCTGGGCAGCACTCACAGTTGCCAGGTCCCCTACTGGGCTACATGCCATAGCAGATCTCCATCCTTCTTCCCCAATGTCGCTGTTCTTTGCAGGGCAGTCACCAGGCTCAGACTCTACCCTGCCTTGAGCGCTTGATTTCAGGCCCGCACCGGCCTCCCGGGACTTCCACGGCTGAAAGGTGCAATGTCCTGACCGCAGGTCCACATGATAACTCAGTGGCCCCTGCTCGCTTGTCACATACCCTGGTACACAGCAGGCACAGTCGCTTAATCCCCTCGATCATGCTGAGGGGGAATCCCCCGTGATGCACCAACTGGACACCGGTGTGCACCAGTGTCCAGTCCTGCAGATCAGGCAACCAGGTTAAAGCCGGGTATGGTGTACACCCTCCACCATCTTGCTTCTCTCTCTCGCTGCTAGCAGGGCAGGCTGGGTCTCCACCAGGGTGTGGCTCCACCCCCAAGTATCCAGACTGGCTGGTGCCCTTGATGCTCTTAAGCAGGCCTTTACCCGCAAGCTCTACTGTAACCCTTTACTCACTGTACTGAAGTTTACAGGCACTCTTGTACTTGCAGAACATGTCCGGACATGCCACTGGGCACCGACTGTGCCTGAGCAACTGGGAGCAGGTGGCAGCTGGCAATTACTGTGGTTGCCTTTAGCAACAGCAAAGTCTATGGCACATATCTCACTATGGTCAGCAGGTTTAGGACAGCCCTTCCTGCAGGCACCCGCTGGATCACCATGCACACTTTACTCTAGGTAGCTGGATTCTGAAGCATAAAGTCACTTGGTCCAGCATTAGCAGATCACTGGACATATTTGTAATCCATGGGCGTTATCACCCGCTGTGGTTCCCACGGGTGACAGCACATGGTACAGTTACTGACTAGCAGGTTTAAATACAAGTGTCCGTCCCAGCTGCGGTTGGGGCAACTGGGTAAGCAGGGCAGCAATGACTCCAACAGCTGCTCCCACTGGTTGCTAGAGGTAATGGCACTTGATTTTTCAGCACACAGTCACAGGAAGGCAGAGCTCACAAGTACTTTCCCCGGTTTAACCCCTGTAGTGGTCCTGGACAAAGTGCAGTTTCTGGCTCATTAAAAATTGAAAATAAAAAAACTGTTGCCAGGAGAAACGGCTGGCAGGTTACCCATTGGCTGACATCCCGGATGACGCCCCCAAATGTAGCGCTATGTCCATAGAGGCTGCTGGGTAAAATGAATCCCCACTCTGCACAGCCAGGCACACCACAATTTTTCACAGCACCCACGAGTCAAGAAACAGTCCTCGCAGATTTGTTTTTGTATTTTTATTAGGAAATTAAACTTGGATGGGGATGGGGTAATATGGGATACCCAACTGATCAGAAAGTACTTCAGGGACACAACTATATGCAGTCCTTGTATATACACTACTCCTCTGCCTTCTGCACACACTTGCTTGCAGATACAAAACTCACTTGTTTGATGTACTACAACTCCCAGGATCAGCTGGCACAGTGTTAGATGATTTGACAAAAAGGCTAAGTCAAATAGGTAGCAAAAGCCCTTTTCAGGCAGGGAAAACAGGCCCCTTGTTTGTGTAGCAAAGTCCTAGTGCCCAGCTGTCCTCTTTGTGGCTACTGATCCCAGCACCACCTCTTCAGGTGCTGCCAGCCCACCTGGCTGCAGCTGCCCCTTTCATTAACCCTCCTGGCTAAGTCTTTCTAAAGGTTATTGTTACCCCCCTAGCTCTCGCAATCGGAGATGGTACGTGACACCACTGGTTAAACAAATATACGGGCATGTTCGGAGTAGACCCCTTCACAAAGTGCGTCTCTTGCAAGAAAATCACGTCACCCCTATGGTGCCGTAGTTCCTGCCAAGGACAACCCCTTTTCTGTGGTGAGCATAAACCTCTCACATTATATGATATCACCTTTATTGGGGCTGCCATAGCTGATAATGCTACTGCCTAATATATTCATCCAGTAGCCGTCATATCTCCCCGTTCCCCTCAGGTGTCCCCGGGGGGGGCCAACAAAAAGGCATCATAATACATTCCCCTTTATTTATAACTACATCCGGCTATTTGTCCCCTCTATAGGGACCTTTTACTACCATCCCCCACTAAGATTGATTAAAGATAAAGAGGCCAAAAATATATGCTGTATAGGGGGAGAACCCCCACGCTCCGAAATGAGGGTGGGGAGAAGGGGAGAGAAAAGGAAGAGGAAGAGAAAAAGAAAAAAAGGAACACGTATTCATATAATATTCACATAGTTTCACCTTAACAAACACCTCTATTCCCCTAGATAATATCTTACTCCCACCCCATCCCCACCCTCCATTACATACCTTCATAAACACAAAACTGGAGAGGCACGTGGTAATTTATCAGCCATCTTTGCAGTCCTCTTCTAATGTTAAGTTAAATTACTCCCCCCCAAAAAAAAAAAGGGGGGGGGGGGAAGTGGAGGTTATAACCTAGGGGTTAGGAGCGAGGGGTGGAGGGGGGAAGGGGGAAGAATATCTGTAACCCAGTTGAGAACCTCCCCTTTTCCATACCCCCATAGTGACAAAAAATACCCTTCCTTTTACAAAAAGGGTACAAAAAATGTACCCCAAACCTAAAAAAACACCAAAAAACAAAAAAAAAATATTTTTACACATCGATCCGTTCCTTTTCCCTTTGTCCCCTCTCCCTCCTCTGTCACAATCTCCCTACTAAATAGGCCCCTTCATGTCCATCATATTTCTTTGTGTCCCTTTGATCGATTTCTACGCTGAGATCTATTGGACATTTGTTGCCATTGAGCAGCACGTTGTAGGGGGTTCACAAAATGATTCCTTCTCCAGTCCACAAAGTCAATTGGGGCAATTCTAAAGTTTCTACAAACAACTGCAGGTCATTCTTAGTGCGCAGGCTTGCTGTCTTACCATTTCGAGAGGCCGTAAGGCTAAACGGAAACCCCCATCGATAGTTAATCTCTACTGCGCGTAGGGCCTCTAACAGAGGTTTAACAGTCCGCCGTTGCATTAAAGTCCGACGTGATAGGTCAGGGTACAGGGATATATATATTCCATCAAAAATAATTTCAGATTTACTTCGGGTTATTTTCATAATTGACTCCTTAACAGTATACTTATGTAATTTGCATATAATATCTCTTGGCCTCTCTTGGCCTCTCTGAATTTGGGGTAACATAGGATGGGATACGGTGAGCCCTATCCACCTCAATATTCTCAGGTGATGAGTCACCCATTATCTGACGAAATAATTTTTGAACAGTTGGAGGCAAATCAGGTGTCCGAATCATTTCAGGTAGTCCTTTTATCCGAATATTTTATCTACGATCCCTATTTTCGTAGTCATCCAGCTGGTCCCTATATGAATTCAAAACTTCCTCATGGTATTTTTCAGTGTCTTGAATGTCTGCTACTGCTTGTACCACTGCCTCATGGCTATTTTCTAGTGACTCTACCCTGTGGCCAATGGCGCGTGTGTCTTCTCTGAGGCTCTCCACTGCTTGTTGACACGATTGTTCCACCGCTGATATAAATTCCTGAATATCTGACTTAGTGGGGAAAGTTCTCTAATATCCAGCTCCAGGCCCTCTAAGCCCCCACCTGCCCTTAAAGGTAGATTGTCCCCACACTGTACTGGGATAGAGCTAGGGTTTCTTATTTGCTTTATTGATCCCTCTCCAGGGGAGCCTGGTCCAGCCATGGTCCTACCCTTACTAGCCTCCACACTTTCTTCATCAGACCCTGGGGGAGTCCTATTCCTTATGGGTACATCCTCACTAGGGCCCAATACTGTCCTGTCTCCCCTGGTCCCACTGGTCACTAGGGTCATTAAGTCCCTTTGGTCTTGTACCTGAGAGTCCTGAGATTCCTGGTGCACTTTGGATGGACCATCTCTGCTTCCCGCTGTTCCGGAGTCCACTCTTAACGGCATATCTCTGTACACCAGACCGTTCGGACTGGGAGTCTGTCAAACTGCCTCTATCCCTGAGGAGCCCACGCTGTGTGCTGTACTGCCGTTTCTGAGAGCCGTACTTCCCCTTCCGAGCACAGGAGATCTCCGCTCTATAGCCTGGATGCTACGACCTGGCGTCAGCGTTCTCCGATCCAGTTTCAATAGATCTTGCCCACTCACTGAGCGGCTCCTGCCGAGGTCCACCGCTCCTCTCTTTTCCTCCTCTTGCCCCCAGATCGGTGTCCGGTCTCCACTGCACGTGTGGAGAGGTAGGATCGTATTCCCCCGGCTTGTTGCTGCGCTGCCTGCCTGCGTGTTGGCATATCTCCGCTGGACTGAGTAGACTGGGAGGCTCCCAATCAGTCACAATCACAGCCGTTGCAGATTAACTCATAGCCCGGGAGGTGTAGAGTGGAGAGCATTACTCGGCACGTCCACTCACCACCATTGCCCCACCCAAAACCACTAACCTTTAGAAAGACATGCCCAATGGTTCGTTTTTCATTTTTTACTACTGGATCCCCTGAGTGGCACCATCCACTACTGAGGCTTTTCATCTCTGAGGGGACACAGACCGGAGAGTCAGCGGCTCAGCGTCCACCAGCTGACACTTCGGCGGCTCTCCTGTGAGAAGCCGCGCCCTCCTCTCCCAGCTGGGCTGACGTCATCATCCATCATCACGGAGCCTCAGCGAGGCTTCTCTCCCCACGGCGGAGCATCGGTTCCCTTCACGCCACATGAACTACACAGCCTTCTGGAGCCGGTGAGTCATCTCTCTTGGGACCAGACCCCACAGCCAGCGGGGAGTCTGTGAGTCCACTGGGCTTTCTGATCTGGGCTCCCTCCTCCCTTTCCATCCCCTTTTCTCATTGATTTCAGTTTGGGGCATGCAGCTGGATGGATCTCCCGTTTTGGTTTTCTGTTGCTGAATGGACTATCTGTCTTTATTATGTTCCTATTTCAAGTGCAATTTATTATGTTCCTAATTCAAGTGCAATGTAGTACTGTGTTACTATGGAACTAATTTTACAATCTGTTTTTACAATTTGGTTTCATTAAACTATTCAGTTTTTATTTTGGGCTGTTGCAGTTTGACTCTGTGACATCCAGAGCGCTGGACATTTTTTGTTTTTTGCTTTTGATCTGTATCTATCAGTTATGGTTGTTCCAGCTGCACTGGTTTCCCTTCCCCCCTCGAATTCAAGTCATGTCAATTGTATATTACATGTTATACATTACATGGTGTGTTGATTGTACAATATATGTTAGACACCACATGTCTTGATTGAGCTCCTTAGGTGTTCATTCACTGGCGCTGGGTAATTGTTGTTTTTTCTGAAGAAATAGACAGACCAATCTCCATTAATGAAATCAATGAAGTAATATCTAGTCTGCCAAAAGGTAAAAGCCCAGGACCAGATGGGTTCACAAATTCATACTATAAGAAATTTATTACCAGATTAGGGGGCCCGTTATGTAGCTATTTTAATTCAATTAATGCCTCTAATCCATTACCTCCAGAAGCCTTGTTGGTGTACATTACGATACTTCCTAAACCAGGGAAAGATACCCAACATTGTGAGAACTACAGACCCATCTCCCTGTTAAATTCAGACACCAAGCTCTTAGCAAAAATTTTGGCTCTTCGGTTACAGGACCATATAGTGAAGCTAGTTCACCCTGATCAGACGGGCTTTATGAAGGGTCGTGAGGCCAGAGATAACACCATCCGGGCATTACACACCCTTCATTGGATGCAGCACGGCCCTGACAAAGCCCCAAGACTGACATTGCCAATGGATGCCGAAAAGGCGTTTGACAGGGTGAACTGGGGATTTATGATTGAGGTGTTGAGGGGGATGGGTCTGGGGGAACGCATGATGGGTTGGGTTTCAGCATTATATGTGACACAGAGAGCGAGAATAAAGGTAAATGGCACACTGTCGGATTACTTTCAAATATGTAATGGCACGAGACAAGGGTGTCCATTATCCACGTTGTTGTTTGCTATGATATTAGAACAATTCCTTTGTAAAGTAAGGAAAAGTATTGAGATTCAGGGGGTATGGATTGGACCAGCTGAATATAAAGTCTCGGCATACGCCGATGACTTATTATTCTACCTTTGTTCACCACAGACATCATTGCCGGCTTTGATGGTAGAGGTTTCTAAGTTTGGAGTTTTATCTAATTTATAAATACATTTTGAAAAGTCTGTACTCTTACCCAGTCATGTCCCTCCAGGGATGAAAACGGCTTTGCAAAATTTTTATTCCTTTATTTGGAATAAAAACTCACTGGCATATTTGGGAATACATATCACGGCAGATTCCAAACTGCTGTATGACTTGAATTATGGCTCTCTAATGAAGGAGGTAATAGGGGACCTGCAGAAATGGAAGGGCCGGTTTTTAACATAGTTTGGAAGGGTCAGTGCCATAAAGATGAGTGTATTACCTAAAATAATTTATCTCTTACACACGGTGCCAATTACATTTCCACAAAGTTTTTTTAAAACCCTACGAAAGGCCTTCATATCATTTGTATGAAGTGACAAACACCCTAGATTGGCGTATGATATTTTGCGTAGGAGCAAATGGCAGGCAGAAAGTTGGCGGGAACCCCGTGGATTCCGAGTGTAGACCATTAACCAAGAGCCCTCTATTGATATGGGATAAACTAAACTAAACCAATCAGGGGACTATGCCCCATGGATATCCCCTCTGACCCCATTGGAGTGGTACCCATGGTTTCCTCCGGGGGAGGAGGTGGAATTTTTGGGAGCCTGGGAGAGGGATGGGGACACGACATGTGGCAAATTTGCCCCATATGGAATGTTAACCCCACTGCGAGACCTGACATTGAAAATGGGGAAGGTACCTATGGAGGAGTGGAGAAACCATCAATTGGTGTGTTTTTTCAATAAACTGAAATCCTGGATGAGACCATCAAATTCTCTTACTGTTTTTGAATCCTTGTGTGTAAATACACCCAGTGAAAGACATTTGTTGTCACAGATGTATAGATTGGTTCTTGCGACACAAAACCAAATGGTTCCATATTTTATAAGAGAATGGGAAGGAGAATTAGGACAAAATTTTACCACAGCACAAATTAAGAAGCTTATCGACTTGACACATTCTACGTCTATAAGTTCACAGGTTCAAGAAATGTCAAGAAATGTTGTATACATTTTTGACCAGGTGGTATCGGACCCCAGTTAGGATAGCACAGATGTTTCCGACGGCAGACGCCAGATGTTGGAGAGGGTGTGGACAAAAAGGCACCTTTCTCCACCTATGGTGGTCTTGCCCTGGGATTAGGGTGTTTTGGGAAGCGATTGCTCCATGGGTCGAAAGGCTATCCTCCGGACCAATACAGGTGACGCCCTGGAATTTTCTGTTCCACGGAACTTCAATGTCTATTAGATCTTATAAGAAAAGTGTTATTCCACACTTATTAAATGCCGCCAAACTATTAATACCCAGGCTATGGAAACAAACTAGATGTCCAACTTGGTTGGACTGGAAGAAAGAGGTTAACTCAATAATGGAGGCTGAAAGATGGGTGCACGCAGTGAAAGACAGGAAGGATAAAAATATGGAAATATGGGCAGGATGGGTGCTCTATAGAGATTGGATAGAGTAATGATGTATAGAGCTGTATGGTCTCTGGGTTCGGATGCGGGTGTCCCTGAGGGGGGAATATATAACCTTGTTGAATTTTGGCTTTTTGTTTTGTGTGGGTTTTTTTCCCCTCTCTCTCTTTCTCTCTCTCTCTCTCTTTCTCTCTTTCTTTCTTCCCTTTATTTGTTCTTTTCACTTATTTTTTAGTTGTATAGAGTGGTACACATGATTTTCTGTAGAATGGGATAGAATACTGGGAAGGGATAAGGGGTGGGGGGAAATGGGAAGGGATAGAACACTTAGGAAAGAATGGGGGCACAGAAGAGGGGGGATAGTTGGAACAGATATAGTAAAGGGAAGATGGGGTATATATTCACTTAATAAGAGGGATGTATGGCTCAAGGAAGCCTCGTATAATATTCTTAGATATTGTGTTTGGTGTTTAGGAGTGGATTGAGTTGGCTCAAGAAGCCTCCTAATATAACAACTTTTGTAATAGGTTATTTTTTTTTTTCTCACGATGATGGAATGTTTGAACGAAGGTTGTTGTTTTTTTTTTTTTCTCCCACGATGGTGAAATGTTTGAACGAAGGGTAATATGATAAGTTGTTTTTTTTTGGTGGAAGGGGGGGTGTAAAGCACAAAGAACACATTATATTTGGAGGAAGAGAGGAGACGGGAGGGGGGGAGGTATTATTAGAGTAGGGGAGGGAGAAGAGAGGAGAGGGGAAAGGGGAAGGATTTGTTTGTATGTTATTATTGTTTTTTTTTTTTTAGAGGGGAAGAGTTGTCAATGATAAGGATGTATCTATTTTCACAATACATGAATACTAACGATATGAAGTATGTTTTAATGGATATGTTGGAAAATTAATAAAAGTTTAATAATAAAAAAACCCTCCTGGCTAAGACTCCCAGATGGACTCTGAATCCATCCCAGACTGCTCTCTCCCAGTCCTCTCAGGTATGCCTCTCAGTCCTCGACTGTAACACTCACCAGCCCACCTGGCTGTTTTCCTCCCTGGAGATTTGCCCGACAGTGTTCTCTTGCTGTCCTTCTCCTGCTCCTGTGCATCGGGTCTGTACACCCACTGTGTGTTGTGAAGAGGGTCCCTTCCGCACCTGAGTCCAGGCCCGAGGTCACCCCCCACCAGACTAGGGGGTTACCCTCAAGGGCCACCGACAGCCTAACACTCCATATCCAGCTTTCACCCAAACTCCACTGCCCCAGCTGGGCTGACCCAGAGTATTTGAGGGGGCCTGCCCCCTGCAAACCCATCTGTTGGGGAATGGTCAGGACCTTCATGAATACTCCAGGCAGTTCCTCCTCCCCTCTACTTCTATTCTTCTGGAAGTTTCCAGCATGTTCCAGAAGTAGGAGGAGGTATTAGAAGTGCTGCCTGTGGTCATCCAGCTCTCCCTGAGTCACTCACCCTGACCTAGATAAAACACAGGCTTGGCTGCCAACCAAGCCTGAACAATTTTCCTACACTAAAAGAAAACTATTCTAGCACACTAGAGGGTGCTACAGGGATAATCTGCACACTCTAGGTTAGATAATCAGAAAGTCATGAAGTGCCCATGCTGAAAATTGTATGTGGGAAAGACAGAGTGCCTGCTTCGTATCCGCATTAGTGAGCACCTCGGCAGTATTAGAAGTAGGGAGGACAATAACCCAATTGCATACAATTTTTCAACCTTCCATGATGGGGGACCAGATGGACTCAAAGTGAAGGGTTTTGTGCTGTCAAATTATCCAACCTCAGAGGTGATTTAAACATGATCCTTCTGCGGAAGGGGAACAAATAGATTTTTAAGTTGGGAACCTTGATTCCTAAGGGACTCAATACCGAATTAAATCTGCAAGTCTAAGTTGTCTCTTGCCGACAACCCTGGGCTGTGGTTGTTGGGGTCTGTGGGCGGGGGGCTTATCGGAATCTAGAAGCCCCTTTTAACATCGTACCCCTACCCATTCACCAAAAAAGTGGCAAAAAGTAATAAAGACAAGAGACAGTTTTTGTCAAATCCTGTATTAAAAAAATAAAAAATATGTCCCTCTAATAAAAAAATCCATGTAAATCCATTGTCAATAATGCCGCCCACCGGACCCCAAAAAAAAAAAACGCTCCCACCTCCCGGGAGGTCTCCTAGTGAATCTCTCCTCTGTGCTTTGACATTTCTTATATAGGTAAGGGACAGGGCCAACTAGCTACATCACCCAGTGGCACTGCACCTTCTGACGTCTTGGACTGGTGTATGCTGGGCATGTGACGTCACATGGGAGCAGAGCCACTGGGTGACGTAGCTAGGTGGCCCGCCCCTTATCTATATAAGAAATGTCAAAGCGGAGAGGAAGCATTCGGCAGGAGGCTGGAGCTTTTTCTTTTTTTTTTTCGGGTCGACGGGCGCTGTGATTGATGATGGATTTACATTGAGGGAACACTTTTTTTTTTTAATAAAGTATTTGTCAAAAATTGTCTCTTGTGTTTATTACTTTTTGCCACTTTCTTGGTGAATGGGGGGTACTATGTAAAAGATTCAAACAAGGAAGACGCTAGTCCAGGTGAGCAGTCACTACAGTCTGGATGTGCTGGGTGCAAGCCGCGGCTCGCCACCGATGATCAATAGGAAGAAAAGAACGGCTGCACACCACAGGAACGTTCCAACGATTTTATTCCAAAAAAAGCAAATAGCCAACAAAGACAGAGTGTCCGAACCCAGGAGGTGACGCGTGCGTTTCACACTGACCTCAGTGCTTCTTCAAAACCATGTTAGTGTGAAACACACGCATTTTGCTTTCTTCCTAGGGGTACTATGTACCCAATACTCATTCACGTGGGGGGGGGCGGGATCTGGGGGATTCTGATAGGCCCCCACCCACAGACCCTGACAACCACAGCCCAGGGTTGTCAGGAAGAGGCCCTTGTCCCCATCAACAGAGGCCTCCCCTCGTCCTAAAGCACCCACACCCCCATGTTGAAGGCATGTGGCCTGGTATGGTTTGAGGGGGAGCTCGTTCATCCCCCCCCTTTCCTGACCCGTCAGGCTGCATGCCCATATAAGGGTCTTGTAGGGATTTTGGGGGGAACCCACGTTGTATTTTAAAAAAATGTCAGCGTGGGGTTCCCCTTAAAGTGCGTGGCGCTCTGTGTGATGGCCGCCTGGACACGGAGCTCCGTCCCGCTCCGAGCAATCCACGCCCCCTGCAACAAGCACACTAGCCCGCACACTGTTTTACCAGGACCGGAGAGGACAGTAAACCTTGGGGAACATTGTGGGGACATATTCAGAGGCAGTACAAGCCCTAATAGCACTCCCAAAGGCTTCCCCTGAAACGGCCGAAAATCCAAGATGGCGGCAGATCGGCCGCCTCACGCGGCTCACACAGGGACCCCCTGCTCAACTTCATGGAGGGACACTTTACATGAGGAGGTATGTGGAGAGGCCCCCTCACACATTATGTGTGGAGGCCCACTATCCCCAGCCACCACAGTTTCACTTCTGGACCAAACCCTGGATGATATGCAGGGGCTCTTATCCTCAGGAGCACACACTAACAGGCCTAATTTTTTATGTCAGGGGACTGATCAACACACCTCACAGCCCAAGGACATTACTTTTATATTCACAAAATTTGCAGAGATGCTAGATAGGGGCTTAACACAGACCGCAGCTAGAATTACCTCTGATATTAAAGTGGACCTCCAACTTCAAGGCACTCGCATCGACAGCATTGAAAATAAAGTGGATGCCACGATCCACCGGGTGAACCAAAATACAGATCGTTTTCAAGAACTGCACGACCAACTAGAGGGGGCCATGGCAAAAATCGATGACCTCGAAAACAGGTCCAGGAGACTTAATTTTAGAATTAGAGGTCTGCCTGAGTCTGTCACGGACGTTCCTGAAGCAGTACACACGCTTATCAAAAGCCTCATCCCCGACATCCGTGCTCACAAATTGGAGCTTGATTGAGCTCATAGGGCCATGGGACCTCCCCGCCAGGATGGCCTCCCACACAACATTGTCGTCAAACCACACTACTACAATGTCAAGGAGGAGGTGATGAGAAGAGCCCGCACTACCCCACACATCCAACTGATGGGGCACTCTATCCAAATTTACGCGGACATTTCCCCCTTCACCATTCAGAAAAGGCGGGCACTCAAACCCCTTCTGATGGTTTTTGCACAGAAGAATGTCAAATATTGGTGGCTTTTCCCCTTTAGCCTAAAGTTTGATTTCAATGGTAAGCCCTTTATATTCTCCACATTCCAAGAAGGAGAACACTTGCTGCAGACACTGGGATTACTTCCCAAGGACCCACCCTCTCCAATGCAGACTTCTGTGTCCAGCTTGACCAAATGTCTGCCTCCGTCTAGCCCCATCACCTCTCTTTGGATGAAGCCCAGGAACAAGAAAGACAAGGAAGGACTTCTCCCATAATTTAGACGAACTCCTGCCCCCTTCTCCAAACACACATCTCTCTGGGCCCGGTCACACCCGGACTCCAAGGCATCAACACCCAACTGTATTTCCTAACTAATCTACTTCATAGCCCTTTTGCTCCTCCAGCAACTCGGGCTCCGCCCCCTATGGTTCTCTCCGCCATGTTCTTCGACATCTGAACTTACGCTAACTTCGTGGAGACTCCCTACAAGTAACCGACCAATATCAAACCTGTCAAACGAAGCGAACTTCACCTAGGCCGGAAGAAAAGTTCTTCAGATTGTCTTTTACCTATTTTTTTCTGGTCCAGGGGCACTTGCATCGAGCACCTAGAGGGAACTTTCTTAGCCCCCTCTCATCACCATTGGTGCGGATCAGTAACTAACCATGGAGCTTCCCTCCCCCTCCTCCCTTCTCCCTATGTTCTGTCCGATTTCCCCATCCGGGCTCCCATGGCATGTTCACGACCAGAATCACAGATCACAGTCCCAAGTTGTTTGTTACTTATTCTTTTGCATACCCCAATTCCCTTGCCCACACCCCGATTTACCCCTGGTTTCTGACCTATCTGTTTGAGGTTATACGGGTCAGACACCCTGATTGCTTGTGCTTTTAACTCTATCTTATTTTTTCCTAGTTAGAATTTAGGGGCGCAGAGGACGGAGCTGGTCCAATGCACATCCTCCAGTACTCGGAGCCGTTAACTGTTTCGGTTTTTCCGCTTCTGGTCGGGAAATCCCCCACCAGAGAGGGGACACCATGATTGTATCTCTGGGTGGGACAGGTATGATTTCCCCTCTCCCCTGGAGATCATTTCTACCATCTCTCTTCCCTGTTCTCTTTCTCTCTTTTCTCTCTTTCACCTCTCTAATTTTTCTTTTAGTGACGGCAGTGGTCTCGCTCCTTTGCAGGATCCGGTTGGATGACACGGTAAACCTTTTCGCAACTCGAGCTCTGGAACTCAACCTGGATACGAAGGTAGGTGGCCGGGGATCGCCCGCTTGCCCCTCTATACTGCTCCATGGCTGGCCCCACCACACATAGACCAGCTCTACGCATTGCCACCCACAATGTTCAGGGGCTTAATCTCCCTGTGAAACGAAGGAAAATCTTCCAACATTATCATACCCAAAAAATAGACATACTATTCTTGCAGGAAACCCATTTCCCTAAATTCTATACCCCTTCATTCATTCATGCCAAATTTCACAGATTTTATTTAGCAAACTCTGACAATAAGACCAAAGGCATAGGCCTGTTCTTTTCTCGCAAAACTCAGTTCTCCCTGGTAACTGAATTCAAGGATCCGGAGGGAAGATTTTTGCTGGTGAAGGTCCTCATAGATGAACAACTTTACTCCCTCATTTCATATTACGCGCCAAACAAGGGGCAGACTAAGTTCTTTAAATCTCTCTTCCACACACTAGCGCTGCATACTGAAGGCCTAGTCATTTATGGAGGAGACTCCAACCTAGCCTTCGATGCAGGAATCGATAAATCCTGTCCCCCAGGCAAG
The DNA here is from genome assembly GCA_037952835.1 of Lithobates septentrionalis. Classification (NCBI taxonomy): domain Eukaryota; kingdom Metazoa; phylum Chordata; class Amphibia; order Anura; family Ranidae; genus Lithobates; species Lithobates septentrionalis. The sequence continues at coordinate 627,289 of JBBDGP010000824.1, forward strand.
AACCGGGTTCATCCTACCAGGCAGAGTCTTACTGTGGCCAGACAGATATTCAATCATAGTTTGGTGGATATCTGGAGGGAAATGAATCCAAGGGCGTGGGACTATAAGCACTACTCCAACCCGCATAAATCCTTTTCTAGAATAGACCATTTTTTTATTCTACAACAATATGTTCCGCTGGCGCATAGGTCAGACATTAGGGACTCTGCTTGGTCAGACCACTCCCTTCTCCTACTGACATTAAACGGCGGTCCAATTCAACGTCCGGGATTCCACTGGAGACTTGACACCTCCATCTTCAGCAACCCCACGCCCGTTTGCGAAATTGAAAAGCACATTCAGGAATACTTCCTTCTGAACGACACTGATGACATCTCCCCGTCCACTCTATGGGCAGCTCATAAGGATGCAATTCGGGGTAGCCTAATCCAAATTTCTTCTAGAATATGCAAGGCTCGCAAGATGGATATTGATAGGTTTTTGAGATGGGAGTTTTCCTCCCTAAGCAAATTACATAAATCCCAACCTTCCTATAGCACCGCAAAAAGGAATCAGCATGCACAGCCTTGAACCTAGCCCTAAACCGCAATGGCGGAAAAGAGCCTCAGATGGGAGGGGGGTCCATTTTACCACCAAAAAGATAAACTAGGTTCTTTATTGGCGAGATGATTAACCCCTAAACTCAGAACCCATGCGCTCCCTAAAATAAAATTAAATGACAGGTCCCTCACACAGAACACCAAAAAAATTATGGAAGCCTTCCATGACTACTATCACACTCTGTATAGCAAGATGGGGAAGGAACCTTTTCCCATCAGACTCCTTTTTGGGATCGGTGAAGATCCCAAAAATCAGGGAACAGCACAGGGACGAGTTGGAGGCTCCAATCTCAACGGAAGAAGTAGCTCAGGCCATTAAAAACCTTAAGAACAACTTGGCCCCAGGCCCTGACGGCTTCTCTGTTCCGTATTATAAGCATTTTTCCCCAATACTCTCCCCATACTTAGCTCGCTTTTTTAATCATCTCCGATCTGGAGCGTCCCTTGAAAGGCCTCCAACTCAGCATTCATTACAGTGATCCCTAAACCAGAAAAGGACCCCAGTTGCACCTCCAATTATAGGCCCATATCCTTGATCAACAATGATCTTAAAATTCTGACAAAAATTTTAGCTGACAGGATTTCCAACTTTATTGACCATTACATTCATAAGGACCAAGTTGGCTTTATTCCCGGGTGACAGGGACCGGACCAGATCAGGAGGGCTATCGACGTAGTCTCGCTATTGGGATCAGGATGGGACGGAGGTCCCAAACAAACGGGTCTTTTGCTCTCGCTGGATCTTATGAAGGCGTTCGATTCCATCTCATGGTCTTTTCTGGTCCCTACCCTGCACAAATGGGGATTTGGTGAGTTCTTTATGAACATAATAGGTGCTCTGTATTCTACTCTGGAAGCGAAAATTAAGATGCAGGGATACCACTCGAATTCCTTCCCAATCCTCCGCGGTACGAGACAGGGGTGCCCCTTATCCCCGCTAATCTTTGCCATGATCATTGAGACCCTGGCCATTTCCATCAGAGACAAGCCTGACATACAAGGAGTACAATGTGGACCACAATCTCACAAATGCGCTTTGTTCGCCGACGACATCTTGCTCTTTGTACCCTCGCCTATCACCTCCCTTCCTATTATATGCAGGGTGCTGGATGATTTTGGCAAAGTGTTGGGACTCGTAGTCAATAATTCAAAATCTTTAACCCTCAATATTAATCTACCAGCTCAGCTGGTCTCTCAGCTTAAAAACAACTTTAGGTTCGGGTGGACAGAGACCGCGCTCCCCTATTTAGGGATTAATTTGACTGCGACTATAGATAAACTTTACTCAGCCAACTTCCCTGCAATCTTTTTCAAAATGGAGGAAGATCTCTCAACATGGGACAAACTGGGCCTTTCCTGGCTAGGCAGGGTGAGCTCAGTGAAAATGACTCTACTACCCCGCATCCTGAATCTCGTTAGCTCCTTACCTATCCTATCCCCATCCCTAGGGACCATATCTGGAATTTCCAATCCAAAATCGTAAAATTTATATGGGGCATCAAAGGGCACAGAATTGCGAAGGTTACTCTCTTCCGCATTAGAGACCAGGGTGGGGTGGGTGTGCCAAACTTACTCTGGTACTATCAAGCAGCTCAACTTTCCACTATATATTCTAAAATCTCTCATCCTGATTGGGTGCATATGGAACGACAGGCTATCCCACACTACACTCTAAACTATATACTTTGGTGTTCAACCAAGACCAGACCGGCCATCCTTGCACCCACACTTTCTCATTCCTTAACACTATGGGATTCCCTTAAAAACAATTCACACTTGATCTCCCACTGGCGCCCTCTATCCCACATTTTCAGAAATCCCCTCTTTCCACCCGGACAGAAAAAGCCTTCCAATGGTGGCTGGATAAGGGGCTTTACAGGATCGGCCACTTTGTAAACTCGACGGGTCCTCTTACCTTTGCCCACTGCACCAGTAAACTTGACATGCCAGAAACGGAAAGGTTTAGACTCCAACAAATATCCCATTTTATGAGATCTCTATGGTTCTCCATTCACAAACCTCTATCCATCACGGAATACGAACTATGGTGCAGTCAAGCCATGGAGCAGAGGAGGGGGATAACAGTGATTTACCGGGCACATGCTAGAGCTGTATCTAAAACGCTTTTTATGCGAGAATGGGAGGCTGATCTACAACAAGAATGGACCCTAACTGAGTGGCACAGAGCTTCTGTCGCTGCTTCAAAAGGCATTCTCAATATAGCATTAGTTGAAGCTAACTTTAATGAGATGGTAATTGTTTCTCACGTGGATAGCTAAAATCTACCTGAAAGCATCCCCCTTATGCTTCCGTAACTGCAGACATATTGGTTCCATGATCCATATCTGATGGGAATGCCCCAAAATCAGGGACTTATGAAACAAAATATTCCATATTATTAGGAAAATTACGAACATACCTATCCAGAAAACTCCACAGTACGCTTTATTAAACTTCTCCAACCCGGGTATACCGAAATTAGCCCAAAATCTTATCAGGTTCATTCTTCTCGGAACTAAAATAACAATAGCTCGAGCTTGGAAACAGCCCACAGTCTCATTTATGTTAGTTAAACGAAAAACATCCTGGATTATGGCTCAGGAAAAGACAGTCAGCATCCTTCTGGACACGGTAGACAGAAACAATGCAGTTTGGGAACCCTGGGCCAAATACATTTCCGGGCCACTGAATCGTGTTTCACCTCCTAATTGAACGCAGAGGAGCGATGGCCACTCCATCTTATGTCACTTTCTCAACACCTCTCTTTCTCTCTCTCCTTTTCCTCCCTATTCTTTTTTCTATCTTTTGCTATCCCTTTATTGTTTTGGTTTGACATATGCCCCGTACACACGGTCGGATTTTCCGACGGAAAATGTGCGATCGGAGCGTGTTGTCGGAAATTCCGACCGTGTGTGGGCTCCATCGGACTTTTTCCATCGGATTTTCCGACACACAAAGTTTGAGAGCAGGCTATAAAATTTTCCGACAACAAAATCCGATCGCGTCAATTCCGTCCGTGTGTGGACAATTCCGACGCACAAAGTGCCACGCATGCTCAGAAGAAATTCCGAGACGGAACAGCTCGGTCTGGTAAAATTAGCGTTCGGAATGGATAGAGCACTTTCGTCACGCTGCAATGTTTGAAATTGTTTAATACAGCGCACTCTCTTCTTCTTTATAATGTGAGAAGAATGAAGTCGTTTTGCTGCTCATATTCACACAGACTTCTCACAAACTTCTTTCTTAATTATTTATCGTGATTCCCTCAATATATTTTGATTTGTCACATCTGACCAAATTTGTTTTTTGTTGTTTTATTTTTGTTTTGTATTTTTTTCAAGGCTGTTTTGTTTTGTTTTTTTTGGGTTTGTATTTGTTTCAAGGCTGATGTTTTTTTTTATTTTTTATTGGTTTGACTCCATAATATTTTTGTGTGTGTTTTGTGTGTCAAGTTACCACAACACCATTGGTATCTTGTATTATTTAATCTCAAGGAGATTGCTTGGTGTTGGTGTCCCTTGTTAATTTCACATTGTATTTTTGAAATGTACCTGCATCCTCACAAACAAACTGTCCTTTTTGAAGGAAAACACACATAGGCGAGTATAATTGAATCAAAAATTCCTTTATTAAGGGCTCAGAACCAAACAAAGAGGGAGGCAACGCTGGATATACATCATAAATTGACGAAGCCTTTGACCCCCAGGACAGACATCAATTATTTTCCAGCAAAATTGGTGGCCTGAGGAGTCCTTATCTAAGGGAGTGCAGTCTGGTCCAGAAGTCACGGAAAGCAGCAGACATCTGTGTCCCCAGGCTGTGGTACTACAAGAGCCTGCATATTTTGCCAGACCAGATCGAACCCAGGGTCATCACTCTCTGGTCTTCCTTCCAAGCTTCCTTCCCGGCTGTGGCTCTGGTGTTGGAGATGTGGCAGGAGGAGGAGTAGGACCTGGAGGAGGAGGAGGAGGAGGAGTAGGACCTGGAGGAGGAGGAGGACTATGTGTGAGGTCACAAATGTGGGTAGCACATGTTATTTGGCCCCTCAACCCCTTATTGAGAGCTTCCAAAATTAAGAACTCACACAGGAGTCGTTGGCCCTCCTCCATCTGCATTATTTTGCATGCAGTTATGCCAGCAAAGTCCTCCTCCACACTGTGGGGTGTTCTGAGGGGCTCTGTAGCCTTCCAAAAGAGGCCTATGGCAGCCTCCTCCAGGTTACTAATCTTCCTGCCACTTTTTCTTTGAAGGTGGAGGGGAGGGACCAGGATATCAGGCAGCCTGCTTGGCCCGGCCACCTCCTGGCTGAGACTTCCCTGTGTATGAAAAAGGGACACTGTTTTAGTTTTTGCTTCATCAATCACAATCATAAATTAGCAATCCTGGGTTCAGTCAGGCCTGCCAGAAAATGCAGCCTGTCATAATACCACAGCCTGGGGACATAAATGTCATCTGCAGCTCCTGATCTCTGGGAATCCTGGACCTTCTTGTGCTCCCTTAGATAAGTACTCCTCAGGCCACCAATTAGGATCTTCAAATAGGTGATGTCTGCTGTGGGGATTACCGTCTTCACAAATTCCAACAAATTATCCAGCGCTGCCTTCCTCTTTGTTTGGTTCTTATATTCAGGGTGGTTTATCTGCCACAGACAGAGCAGCTCCCTGAACATATCAATGAAGATTGGCATAAAGTCCTTATCTTTCAAGATATCCATTTTCACTGCAAGACACAACACAAGACAAACCCGAATGTCAGCCTAAAGTCTTCTAAACTTGTGCAAATACAGGCCTCAATCTAGAAGCAGTATAGGCCCAATGTTAAATCTTACCTTCGCAATCACGATTGGCGCCTGCATTACTCCTTCCTCCGCTCACAGATCGTACGTACTACACGCGCGTGTTACGCTTTATAGACACTGCGCATGCGTGAAACTCCGCCCGCCCCTGACGTTCTTTCTAGTCTATTCCCCGCCCCTTCTCGTTCGTCACAGTGGGGGAAGAGCACATGGTGGAGACACAGCAGGTGTCAGATAATTACACCAACGAGGAGGAGGAGGAGGAAAGCCCGGAGGCAGAAACGTCCCGATCCAGAAGGAGACGATTTAAGGCCTCAAATATGTCCTTTGGGGAGATGTTGGAGATGGTGGACATCCAGAAGAGGGCCGACTATGATGGGAAGTATGGACCTTACCCCAACCCCAATGTCAGAAAGGCCAAGATCATGGCGAAAGTGGTCAAGAGTCTGCACTGGAATTTCGGGGTACGACGATCGAAAGATCAGCTCAGGAAATGGTGGTCCGACCTCAAATTAAGAGAGCACGAGCAGTACAGAAAGATCCGGAGAGTGCTGCAAAAAAGTAAGTAGTTGTCCTGCATTCCTATTCTTTATGTTTATTATGTTCGTGCTGCTGCATGTGCTTTTCTTAACTGTTATCCAGTTTAAAATGGCAACTTTCATGTTCATGGGCACATTATCCGTTCGTATAAAACATTGTTCGTTTGGCCTAGAAAACACCATTGTGTTGGCCATATGCATTTGCCCACATTTTTTATGGCCTACTTGTCTGAAAATAATTTGGTTGTGTAGATGGGTTTGTAACTAGAATGAAATGCAAACTAGATTCTGTGTAAGGAGAGGACACTCAGCAGCTGTTTACACATCTGGACGCTTTAGCACTAGTGTGGGACACAAGAACACCCTTTTTATTAGGGGGCCCACACGGGTGCTCCAGTGTATACTATAGGGGTGTCTCCATCTGTGAAGCTTGTACAAAACAGGTAAAGTATTGAAGCTTGACAAAGGACAATAAAAATTTTACATCTTGGAACTCTGCCAAAATAGACAATTGTACCCCACTTCCAAGCAATGTTTCATATTCCTATTTCTGACATCAAATATCTGTGTGCTAAGTATACCTATTTTTTTTACATAGGGGAGAAAAGACTCGGAGGACACCCCTCATCCGAGGAGACCACAGACCCCCACCTCTGGAAGAAGGGGAAATCCACCCAAGCCAAACAGAGCAGGAGGAGGAAGACGTGGTGAAAATTGGCACCACAACAGATGAGTGTCTGCGACCACAGGCTCAGGTAAGAAATGGATGCCGGCATATTTATAATACATGGTGTGTTTTTGTTTCTATCTTTTTAGGTGATCGTGATGTTGTGGATCCAGGGCATTTCACCTCGGAAAGTGCACAGATCCTGATCAGGGAGATCATGGGGTGTAATAGGGACTTGGAAAACATCCTGAAAAACATCAATGATGTTCAACAAAAAATTAAGAACATCATTGATGTTTTAGGGAGAGTTTAAAACCCCTCCAAATACCTTGGGTTTTTTGTGTGCTAAAAATTTTTACCATTTTTTGACATATTTGCGAAAAGCCAAATTTTGAAGATGCCCACAGTGTGTCAACATGTGCTATCTGCCATCACGGGAGATCAATGGACGCATTTTTGGGGTGCAACCCCTTCCTCAATAATAAAGTAGCTGTGAGGAAGGGGTTGCACCCCAAAAACATGTCCCTTGATCCCCCATGATGGCAGCTAGCACATGTTGACATTCGGCAATTTGTGTGCATCTTCAAAATTTGTTTTTTCCTGGGGTGACTTCACCCCACCTGAACGCAATATCAAACACAGTTTGTAAATACTCATGTCTGATATTGCCTTCAAGTTCTACCAAATGTGAACTTTGTAAGTTCAAGATTTGTGTCTTTCTTGTTGGTTTTAAACATGCTTGTTTTATCTTAAATGGACATTTCTACTTTTTCTAATGTGACCCCAAAAATTGTTATACAACAAACATGTTGGTTTGTTTTAAAAAACCTTTTCTAAATGCACATGTGACTGTGCTGGTATTAAAAAGATTGTTAATCAAGAATGTGTGGATTATTGTCTCAACGCTCCAACACTTTTGTGGTGCTTTAATTGGTGTTTTCTGTGTCAATGAGTGTTATTTCCTAAGGGCAAATCCACTTTGCACTACAAGTGCAGTTTCAAGTGCACTTGTAGTGCAAAGTGTCTTTGCCTTTAGTAAATAACACCCAACAGTGCTTTGTAAGGTTACACAATCACGCCATTTTCAGGACTCACCACATTTCTGTCAGGGTCAGCTAAAAGAAATACAAGCAGTAAATGTCACCAAAGATTTGAGTAGTTTTTTTTTTTTTATTATTTGAAAAAGGTTTCAGACATTGTCTGGCATATTGATAGCCCCCCTACCCGCAAAGTATTCAAGGTATCTTAGCCGGACATCACGGGCACTCAGGGGGGGCAAGCCAGGACGGCCACTTTCAAGCACCATCAGGGTTGTTTCATTTAGAATTCCGGCCTCAGGCCCAACTGAGCCAACACAGTTGGCAGAATATTGCCGTAAAAAGTTGTGTAGAACACAGCACGCCAGGATAATATGATTCAGTTTATACTCCGCCATGTGTATGGGTGTAAGAAATAGGCGGAACTGGCTGGCCATGATTTCAAACCTCTTCTCCACCACTCTTCTGGCTCTGGCCAGCCATAATTAAAAACCCCTCTGGTCCGGGGTGAGGGTCCTCATCAGGAATGGCAGCATAAGATGGTCCCCCAGCGCAGACGCTTCATCTGCAACGAAGACGAATGGGAGTCCTTCCACATTGTCTTCTGAAGGTGACAAGTCCAAGCTGCCATTCTGGAGACGCCTGTAGAACTCCGTCTGGGTGATGACTCCACCACCGGACATCCGGCCATTCTTCCATGTCCACATACAGGAACTCGTAAGTAGCCGACACCACCGCCAACATCACAATACTATTGAACCCCTTTTAATTATAATAGTATGACCCCGAGTTGGGTGGTGGGACGATGTGGACATGTTTCCCATCAATTGCCCCTTCGCAGTTAGGAAAGTCCCACCGCTGGGCAAAGTGGGAGGCCACAGTCTGCATTCCTGTGGCGTGGAAGGAAACTGTGGAGTCAAACAACAAAAAAAAATTAGTCATTTTGCACATAAACAGGGAAAGCAGATTAGACACAAACATTCTTGGCCAACATCAAGATAACATTTATTTGAGGGAGTTTTTAAAGACCAAAGTATAAGGTACACCTATTAGATTCCCCCCCCCCCATGGGCCATTTTTAACATTTTAGGGGGGGGGGGCTCTTGGACAGGTAACCCTCTCCACTTCATTGAGAGATGAATGCCTAAATAATGGGTATTACTTTGGCCAGCCCCTCCTTAGTTACACTATTGGCAGCCCACTGGACAGGTAAGAAGTGTCATAATACAAAGATATAAATACACATTGTACACATTTGAGCACATTTGGAAATTCTACTATTAACTATCAAGATGATAATAGTATACAAAAACTTTAAACAGTACCATTTGAAAGTATACAGGCAGGCCCTTGTACTACATGCTTTAGGGAATTCATTCATAAATCTGACCACTAAAGAGATGGGTATAGTGTGTATGGGTTTGGCAAAGTCACCAGATAGATGACTGAGGATAGATAGAGAATTGGTATCAGCTGACTTAGCAGTTGGGGGGAGGGAGGGTTCCAAATGATTTGGGGACCCCCCAAAAAAAGTCTCGGGCACTCTGCCTGAATTTAAAGCACAAATCACATTTTAAAGCATTTTAGGGGGTGTTTGGGGTAAAGCACTACTATGGAGCTGATAAAATACATTGTTAAGTGAATACACAAGGTGAATATAGGGCCAGGAGACCATGCTGGGGAGGTAAGTGAAGGCAAATATGTATGTAGGACAAAAAAAATAATTACATAAAAATCCAGCATGCATGAGGACAAAGGGGACATTCACAGCATATTCCAATCATGGTAATTAGGGAACGAGGAAAGAAATACAATACATTATCAAAAATTAAATACAATAAAATGTGTTATTAAAGGATAAATCTTACCTTAATATACTCCTTCTGCAGGACCTGGATGATGGCAGAACAGGTCTCTGGGATAATGAGCCCCAGAGCCTGGGGGGAGATGCCTGTCGAGAACTTCAAGCCCTGCAGGCTTCTCCCCGCCACCAAGTACCGCAGGGTGGCGACTAACCTCTGCTCCGGAGTGATGGCTTGCCTCATGCAGGTATCCTGCCTGCTGATATAGGGGGTCAGCAAAGCCAACAAATCGTGAAATACGGGGTCCGTCATCCGGAGAAAGTTCCTGAAATCATCAGGATTATTTTCACGGATCTCACGGAGCAAAGGCATATGACAGAACTGGTCACGCTGGAGCAACCAATTCTTGGTCCATAAACTCCTCCCCACCCTGTTCATGGACTGTACTTTTGTCAAGGTCAGGACCCCAACACCAAGCCCCCGCACAGCACGAACTCTACGAGGAGTACGTATACGCAACATGGCTAGAAAACGGTCGGCTGCTCAGAACAAAGTAACAGAACGCACTGAAGAACAGCAAGGCCTGTGAAGAGCGACCTGAAAAACAGTAACGAACGAACAAGAACACAATGACAAGAGTCACCCGTAACTCGCTGCACGCACTGAAGAGCAAATACAAACCCACAAGCACAAACTGAACAGCAGAAAATGATCTAAAAAACCACGAGTCTGAAAAAACGCGAATCATCTCTCACCAAACTTTTATTAACACGAGATTAGCAAAAGGAGCCCAAAGGGTGCCGTGCTTGGTTCTGAACTGGCCTTTTCTAGTCTCGTTGTTCGTGGTGTACGTCACCGCGTTCTTGGCGATCGGAAATTCCGACTACTTTGTGCAACCGTGAGTACGCAAAACAAGTTTGAGCCAACATCCGTTGGAAAAAATCCATGGATTTTGTTGTCAGAATGTCCGATCAATGTCCGATCGTGTGTACGGGGCAATATAGGTACAGCATGGTTCTAGGGGATGACACTCCTCAGACCCCAACACAGTTAGTTCCCATTAGGGGTGTTGGAACTGAGGAGTTCCGCCCTTTCGCAAATAATGATGCAGAATGCTCCTTGACTTTACTACTCTATACGTAGGACCATGTTTGTTCTGGCTTTGTTGCACCTCTGTAACACACAGTTGATTTATTATCTGATTGATATATGCCTTCGCTGTACCATGTTATTTTTCCAATGTTAAAACTTCAATAAAAATCGATTGAAAGGGAAAAAAAAGTCCATATCAGACCCGAAGGGCCTCATATGGACTGGGGAGGGACCCCACACTGATCTTTTTAAACATTTTTCTATTTCCAGCAATGGTATTTAAATGTCATTTCATCCATTTTATTTTCTTTAGAAATGTCATTTTCGGGGAGCATGTGAGGAGCTGGATGGCAGCGAGATCGCATAGCTCAGTTCGGCTCAGGATTAAAACAATTGTCTGAGGGCTACAAGCCTCGGATCAAACAGAATCTTTACATTCCTTGAGCCATACAAGCAGTGTGTATGGCTTCAGCTAGGAAAAAAAACCCACAGCTCACCCCCAAAAAAAAAAAATTGCTGACACTATCTTCTGAGAACAAAGTAGAAATACAGTATGGCTCAAAATGGCCCTGGCAGCTCGTCTGCCTCTTCTAAGAAAAATCTAACATCTTCACAACAGCTCTCCACTCCTGCAGCAGCTTCTGCTACACTTTTTGTAGCTGCTGACTTTCAATAAACTAAAAAATGTGTGGAACTCCGCTTTACGAAGTGCACTAATCCGGTGCACTACAAGGTACAGGAATTCACACACATGGCTGCTGGGAGGTCAGGAGGGATTAGAATCCACAACTGACAAACAGCCCTGTGAAGTTCCCTGTACTGTCTCTGTGATGACATTTCTCTGGGCTCCTTCGTTTTCACCTTCCAGCACACTAGGAGTTAACATAGTGGAATGTGCAAACTGGGGGAGGGAGGGGGCGGAGAAATAATGTCAGCACAGAGCACTTGTAGGAGCCAGTGTACGTAGAGTACAAACACATTTGTACTCTACATACTGCTGTTAAAATACCTGTATGGTAAAAAATGCAGTTATAATCCATTAGGTGCCTACCGCTGTATGTGCATTTTAAAATATATGCAGCTTCATATCTCATTTTTTTAGTCTGTGTATAACTGAGTTTTTGTCAAAATGGCTTTTGTTAATAAATGCAATTGTAATCCATTAAGTGGTGACCGCTGTATGTGTTTTTTTAAATATATGCAGCTTCATACCTCGTTTTTTAGTCTGTGTATATAACTGTATAAGCCACTCATGTGACTGCTCAGTCCGGCCCGCATCTCTCCTCTCAGTCTCACATCTCTCTGTCTCTTCTGACGTCAGTGGGAGTTCTCAGCCCCGCCCACCAACTGTAGCTATCAAATCAGAAGAGAAGCGGGCAGGGCTGATGTCAGGAGATACGTGAGAGGAGAGAGGCGGGCCGGACTGAGCAGTCACATGAGCGGCTTATACAGTTATATACACAGACTAAAAAACGAGGTATGAAGCTGCATATATTTAAAAAAACACATACAGCGGTCACCACTTAATGTATTACAATTGCATTTATTAACAAAAGCCATTTTGACAAAAACGCTTGGAGCACTCTTCCGGGAGGGGTGGGGCAAGTCGGGATGACGTCACCCGACATCGATTTTTCAGATCGCTTGCATCGATGCTGCATCGGGGACCCCTGAATCGCGATGCATCGATGCAGCAATTACATTCCACACCCCTACTGGCGACTCTGATGTAAGAGGGGTTCTCTAGTAACTCTGATGTAAGGGGGGCCTCTCTGGGGACTCTGATGTAAGTGGGGCTCTCTGGGGACCCAGATCCAAGGCTGAGGCTCTCTGGCGACTCTGATGTAAGAGGGGGGCTCTCTGAGGACTCTGATGTAAGAAGGGCTCTCTGGGGACTGTTATGTAAGGAGGGCTCTCTGGGGACTCTGATATAAGGGGGAGGCTCTCTGGGACTCTGATGTAAGGGGGGCTCTCTGGGACTCTGATGTAAGGGGGGCTCTCTGAGGACCCTGATGTAAGGGGGAGGCTCTCTGGGGACCCAGACCTGAAGGGCCTGGTATGGATTTTGGGCAAGCATGTACTGGCCATTGGGACTACTGGAAAAAACAGGGAAGGTACCCTAGAAAGAGGACCAACAAAGAACACTATTTGAAATTACAAACCAGCTTTATTATTTACCAACAAAATAAACACCAAGTAGTGGGAGACTAAGGAGTCAGAGAAGACGCTGAATGCATCTTCTAACTCAACAACTACGGATTTGAGCATAGTCAATCTATCCGACTTTCAGCTGGACTCCAATCACATTAAACTCCTTCAAAAAGGACTCTCCTTCTCCCCCACTGCGCCCATGAATGAATTTGAAGTGTTCAAAGACATCAATCTATTTCTCAGGAAGGTCCTTTTTAAACTCTGGCACCAGAGAGGCCCTGATAATTCAAATACTATGGACCCTAACCTCAATAAGGAAGAAAAAGAGGCTATAGATAACCTAATATCCTTGCTGGAAGAAAATACTGACAGCGATTCGGAAACGGTTAGCAGCCATCCGATCACTAGAAAATCTAATTTGAGAATCAAGTCCACCAGCATGCCACCATTATCAAAACACAAGTGGCTCCAAGTATTCCTAGATCAGGTCAAACATGATCTTAGGAGGGTTAACTGGGAACGGTTGGGATCTAATAACCTTACCGGCTCTGAGAGAAAAGCTTTACGTGAATTACAAGAAGCTCCCAATCTGGTGATAAAAAGAAGTGATAAGGGCGGGAATGTTGTGCTACTCAGTGAAAAAATTTACGAGAATGAAGCACTCAGACTGTTAAGTGATACCTCCACCTATAAAAAACTCACTGAGAATCCCTTCCCAGCCCTAATCGACACTCTGAACACAAAATTAAAACTAGCTATGGAAGCTGGCCTTCTAACCAAAAAAGAATATCTCTATCTCAGAGCCGATAACATCACAATCCCAACCTTCTATATAATCCCCAAACTACACAAATCCTTGACCAACCCACCAGGGAGACCAATTGTGTCAGCTATTAATGGTCCCCTGGAAAGAGTCGGCAAGTTTGTGGACTCGATGATCAAAGATATGGTAACTAAACTTTCATCCTTTGTCCAAGACAGTAGAGATATACTCTCTAAACTATCTGACTTCTCTCTATCATTAAACACACTACTAGTAGGGATAGATGTAGAAAGCCTGTATACGTCGATTCCCCATGACTGTGGTATTCAAGCCATTAGAACCTTTCTTGACATCTACTACCCAGGTTTGGGTGCCCATAATGAGTTCATTATTGAATTATTGGAATTCATGTTGGGTAACAACTATTTCCAATTTCTCGGGAAATTCTACCAACAGGTAAGAGGCACCAGCATGGGTGCCCCTTGGGCCCCGTCTTATGCCTGTCTTCACCTGGGTCTCTGGGAAACGGAGGCTGTGTACGCGTCCTCGATGTACCTTGACCACTGTACCCTGTGGTTAAGGTACATCGATGACGTGCTTATGATATGGGAGGGCACTGTAGAACAACTCCTGGAATTTCTATCTCAACTAAACATTAACAATAAAAATATTCATCTAACCTATTCCTACCATCCTGATACCCTCCCATTCCTTGACTTACAAATTACAAAAAGTGGAAATCGGATTGTAACCAGTACTTTTAGAAAGGAAACAGCAGCAAACACCCTCCTCTTGGCACAGAGCCACCATCCAAAATCCCTAATTAAAGGGATACCTACAGGCCAATTTTTAAGGATCAGGCGAAACTGCTCAGAGGAGGAACAATTTAAATCTGAAGCACAGGAAATGTATAACAGATTCAGGAAAAGAGGGTACTCGCATAATTCCCTCAAAAAAGCTAGAAACAATGCATTAGGTAGGAAACGCGAAGACCTCTTACTTACAAAAACAAATATTCAGTCATCTGCTAAACCAGCAAATGATTTTCCTAGAATCATCACGAGATTTGGCTCACAATGGACCCAGGTCCAAGAGATCCTCAATAGACACTGGCATATTCTAAGATCAACACCCTTAATCGCAAACATAATTAGCCCTAAACCACTACTCACGGCTAAAAGGGCACGTAACCTGGGTGACGTGCTAGTTCATTCAGAATACACGAGAACGACCAACAAAAACTGGCTTTCGGGGAAAAAACCCCCTCCAGGTATGCATGCATGCGGACATTGTAACATCTGTAGGTATGTGCACCACACTGATGTGTTCCCCGATCCGAGAGGAGGCAAGGACTATAAGATTAAACAGTTCATCAACTGTTCTACGACACGAGTTATATACATGCTCACATGTCCTTGTAACAAAAACTACATAGGAAAAACGAAACGCCAACTCCGGATCAGGATCGGCGAACACATTAGTGGGATACAAAATAGGAAAAAGAATAAAAACGATGATCGACCTATTCCTCAACACTTTGCTGAATTCCATGATAGTAATCCTAGGGGCCTCACAGTTAAGGGAATCTATGTGTTGAACCTGCCCCCTAGAAGAGGTGACTTTGATACTATTCTCCTTCAAAAGGAGAAAATGTGGACATACTACTTAGATTCCCTAGTGCCTAAAGGATTAAACACAGAATGTAGCCTACAACCCTTCCTTGAGAAATAATGCATTCTTTAAGACTCTTTGATAAAATCGCTATCGTTACATGTTACAATTAGTCACTTCACTCTTTCCATCACCACCTTTTTCCTCCTTTTTTCCTTCTTTTCTTCCTTTCATCTAATCCTCCCTTTTCCCTTCTCTCATTCTCTTCCTTTTCTTCTTTCTTTTCTTCTATTTTGTTAATCTTTTCCCTGCCATATTCTTTCTCGCTATTCACTGACCGCCATCTCTATTTGCCTATTAATATACTTAGAATGTATGCTGCTTGATTGCTGTCTGTCTGGCACAAGAGAAGCTCTTGGTGACACCCAGTGGTTGTGTGCAAGGAACTGCACCTGATAAATCTCTACTTAAGCCTGTCACAAATGTCTCCTCCTAGCTCTGAAGAAACCAGCGTTCATTGGCTGGTGAAACGCGTCAGCGGTGTGACGTCAGCACGTCACCGGGAGCCGCGCGCTATTCGATCTGGCCCTGCTACCTACACTCCACATCTACCAGCTGATCACAGCCTCTCTACTCGGCTACGCACTGCATCGAAAAAATCGCCTCACAGAGGCCTTTCAGCTACGGACGGAACCTTACTCAGACTGCAAACCCACTGAGCTTCCAATACGGCACGTAAGTGATTTCCATCTACACAGAGACCTGGAACAAAGGACTGCCATTATTCGACGACGAGGACAGCGTGACTGGTGAGACTTTTCTACTCCACTCAGCGCTTACAAATGTATGTCGATTTCCCTGCATCCTTTTACTGCTGTCTCCCTGGATAATCACCCACTGCTCTAGCCAAGCAATTTACATCTTCTTAATATAGCAGTCTATATGGTTCCCCATGCAGTCTGCTGATCTAGCTGGTAGACAACTATTATGTATCAATGATTCAACTAGCAACTAGTCTAATTTCTCTATACTGGACTATATCACACTCAGTTTTTACGGCCAGATCGTGCACCCACTCTAATCTCTCATCATACTGCTGGTATTAGAACTGTCCGTGATATTCTGGATACTTTCCTATAGGATAACTTGATATCTGCAATCAATACCCAATTAACACGGACTTTACCAACCCCAATTATTTATAGGTGGATGTATGATGTATCGATTGACTGGTTGAGTGGATGTATGCCGCGGCTCCCCATTTGTTTTTATAAACCCCCCTTTGTGACAACGTTGTCCAATTTTTAATTGGTTGTGGCAGCCGTCTGCCCACACTGCTTCCTTTTTTGCTGCTTATTTATTTCTACTTGGTGTTTATTTTGTTGGTAAATAATAAAGCTGGTTTGTAATTTCAAATAGTGTTCTTTGTTGGTCCTCTTTCTAGGGTACCTTCCCTGTTTTTTCCTATATGACTAAAGGACAACTTGAACTGCATTCAGACTTTTCTGCATGATTGATCTATACTCACCAGCTAAAGACCAATACTGAATAATTTAAGTTGGTTGATCCGGGCAAACTCTCTGTTCATTGGGACTACTGGCCAGTTTCAGTGACAGCCAGTGGTGTCGCTAGGGGGTGGGGGGCAATAGCCCCGAATCTGGGGCCCATAGCCCTGAGTCCAAGGGGTCCCCAACCACAGGGTCATGACCCACAACTGGTACGTGGCCTTTCTGAAGCCATGTGGCGGTCAGCGTGGGAGAGCCGGAGAGTGGGCAGGCAGCATGGGAAAGCCGGGCGGGTGACAGAGCAGAGAGATGACATCATCTCTCAACGCCTGCTCTGCATCGCCGTTGTTCAGCCAGTTCCGCACTGTGCAGCCACAGACAGCAGAGAGATTACATCATCTCTCACTGCCCGCCCTCTCTCTAGTGACCCTGATGTAAGGAGTGGCTCTCTAGGGACCCTGATGTAAGTGGGGGGCTCTCTGGGGACCCTGATGTAAGGGGGAGGCTCTCTGGGGACACTGATGTAAGGGGGGGCTCTGGGGACCCTGATGTAAGGGGGAGGCTCTCTGAAGATCCTGATGTAAGGGGGCTCTCTGGGGACTCTGATGTAAGGCAGGCTCTCTGGGGACCCTGATGCAAGGCAGGGGCTCTCTGGGGACTCTGATGTAAGGGGGTGCTCTCTGGGGACCCCAATGTAAGGGGGAGGCTCTTTGGCGACTCTGATCTATGGATGGGCTCTCTGGTAACTCTAATGTAAGTCATTCATTCAAATCATGTCATTCTAAAGGCGTCTGTATGTTGGAATGCATCTTTTTCTCTATATAAAGATTTAAAAAAAAGCCATTTATTATTATCATTATTATACAGGATTTATAGAGTGCCAACAGTTTACGTAGCGCTTTGCTTTACTTACAGTGGAATGTTTTTACGTTTTTTTTTTTTGCAATTACGTATAGTGTATATACTGTTTTGTTCGAGCTTGAAAATTAAAGTGGGCCTGTGTGGATGAAGTCCAGTGCCAAATTTTTGTCCCAGTTCAGCCCTAATTACACTGCCTGCACTAACTGAATATAGAGTCTACACTGAATATCTAGTCTACACTAAATGTAGATTTTATATATATATATATATAAATATATATATATATATATATATATATATATATATATATATATTTTTTTTTTAAATACACTCTCTGCACGCCACTAACTAACCAGTCTGCCTAATCTAGCTCAGTCTATCTCTGTCCACACACTATACACGGCCGCTATGTAAGCAGCCTTATATAGTGTGGGGTGTGGACTTAGTCCCCCTAAGCCATGATTGGCCAAAGGCACCCTACATTTGTCCAAATATGGCTCTCGCAGCAGAGCGCGCTGTGATTGGCCAAAGCATGCAGGTGTCAGAAACCATGAACCAGATCGAGACAGAAGTACAGTAAAATCACACTTGTTTATTAATAAAAATAAAAAGGTAAATAGAGTAAGCGTAGTCAAAGCATAGCTAGAGTTCAGTAACCAGATCGGGTAATCAGCCAAGCCAGAGTTCAGTAACCAGATCGGGTAATCAGCCAGGCCAGAAGTCAGGGATCCAAGTAGAGGAACAGCAAGAAGGATAAGGAGCCAGAAGGGATGTCAGCAAGCCAGTCTTTAAACAGGAATACAGGAGATGGTTTCTTGTGATGTGACCAAGGCGAAGGCAGAGATAAAGTGATCTGGACGTCTTTAAGTAGGCAGGATTGACAAGCAGATCCACAACAGCTGGTTAACTGTGAAGAGAGAAGAGAGCTGGCAATTAGCTGACAGCTGAGCGGCCAGCTCAGAGAAGAAAGGCCTGAGCCAGCTATGACAGTACCCCCTCCTCAATGACTCCTCCCCCTTGGAGGACCACCGGGCTTGAGGGGAAAACGTGTATGGAAATCATGGAGGAGGGCAGGGGCATGTACGTCCAAGGATGAGACCCAGGAGCGTTCCTCCAAACCGTACCCCTTCCAATGCACCAGGTACTGTATGCGCCCATGGAACCTACGGGAGTCAACAATGGATTGTACCTCATACTCCTCATGGTTCCCAACCTGTATAGGGTGAGGACGTGGTAAAGCGGTTTCAGACCAACGGTTTCAAAAAGGAGACATGAAACACATTTGAGATGCGCATACTAGGAGGAAGGTCCAATGCGTAAGCCACTGGGTTAATCCTGCAAAGGATACGGAAAGGCCCAATAAACCAAGGTGCGAACTTCAGTGAGGGAACACGGAGTCGGAGGTTGCAAGATGACAGCCAGACCCTGTCCCCAACCTGGTAGGAAGGCGCAGGCAGCCATCTGCGGTCAGCATGGAGTCTGTACCTATCATTGGCATGACGCAAAGCCTCCTGGACTTGTGCCTAAGTAGAACGAAGACCACGGAGATGCTCCTCTAGCGCAATACTCTGCGGAACAAACAAGTCAGGCAACATGGAAGGTTGGAAACCATATTTCGCCATAAACTGAGACAAACGGGAAGCAGAATTCAAGGCACTGTTGTGAGCAAACTATGCCCATGGTAATAGGTCTGACCAGTTGTTGTGATGGTCAGAAATATAGCAATGTAGGAATTGCTCCAAGGACTGATTGGCTCGTTCTGCGGCCCCATAAGACTGCGGGTGATTCGCAGAGGAGAAAGCAAGCTGAATTCCCATCTGTGCACAAAAGGCTCACCAGAACCGGGACACAAACTGACTACCCCTGTCCGAGACAATCACCTTGGGTAGCCCATGTAAGCGAAAGATCTCCTGAGCAAAAAAGGAAGCCAGTTCCTTAGAAGTGGGCAACTTTTTAAGTGGAATACAATGACACATCTTTGAGAACCAGTCAACCCCCATAAGGATAACCGTGTTGCCTTGGGAGTTGGGCAACTCCACAATGAAATCCATAGACAGGTGGGTCCAGGGCCTCTCTCCATTGGGTATGGGTTGTAGGAGGCCCACTGGAAGGTGTCATGGAGACTTACTCTGAGCACACACGGAACAGGCAGCTACAAAGTCAGTTACATCAGCACGTAGACTAGGCCACCAGAATTGTTGGGAAATGGCCCAAACGAGTTGATTCCTCCCAGGGTGGCCAGCTGCCTTGGAAGAATGGTAGGTATTGAGCAGGGCAGTACGGAGACACTCTGGGACATAGCAACATTCACAAGGTTTCTGAAGAGGGGCATCGACCTGAGCAGCAAGAATTTTGTCACTCAAAAGGAGAAGTAAGACTGGTGCGAACCGTAGCCAGAATACGATCAGGAGGAATCATAGGAACCGGAACTGACTCCAACTTGGAAGTGGAGGAAAATTGTCGTGACAAGGTGTCAGCCCTTACATTCTTAGTACCGGGTAAAAATGAGACAATGTAATTGAAAATTGACAAGAAAAGAGCCCATCGCGCCCTTCTGGGAGAGAGGCATTTAGCCTCAGACAAGAATGTGAGATTCTTATGGTCAGTAAGAATGAGAACCGGCACAGTGGTACCTTCGAGCAGATGTCTCCATTCTTTCAGTGCTAAAATGATCGCCAACAGCTCTCTGTCACCAATCTCGTAATTGCACTCCACAGGTGACAATTTCTTGGAAAAGTAGCCACAAGGATGCATAGCACTCTCAGAGATAGGACGTTGAGACAGAAGGGCGCCAACACCAGTCTCAGAAGCATTAACCTCAAGGATAAAAGGTAACATAGGATCAGGATGTGCCAACACAGGAGCAGAAACAAAGGCAGATTTGAGACTTTCAAAGGCCTTAATGGACTCCGGAGACCAACTCTGTAGGTTACCGTTCTTTCTGGTCATATCGGTCAGGGGCTGGACCAGAGACGAGAAGTTACGAATAAACTTCCAATAATAGTTGACAAAACCCAGGAAACGCTGCAGAGGACGTAACCCCACGGGCCGAGGCCACTGTAGGACTGTCGAAAGTTTCTCTGGGTCCATCGAAAAAACAGCAGTGGAAATGACAGGAATTTAACCTGTTCCCAATGAAACTCACACTTCTCCAGTGTACAATAGAGATTGTTCTCTCTTAATTTCTGAAGCACACGACAGACATCTGTGTGGTGGCTCTCCAGGGACTTGGAAAATATGAGGATATCATCGAGATAAACCACCACACATAACTGCAACAAATCTCGGAGGACATCGTTAATAAATTCATGGAAAACTGTCGGGGCGTTACAAAGGCCAAAAGGAATTACGAGGTACTCATAATGGCCTGTTCTGGTTTAAACCATCTCAATACAGTGCACTTTCACCCCCTTCCTGCCCAAGCCATTTTCCAACTTTCAGCGCTGTCACACTTTGAATGACAATTGCACAGTCATGCAACTTTGTACCCAAATGAAATTTTTATTATTTTTTTCCCCACAAATAGAGCTTTCTTTTAGTGGTATTTGATCACCTCTGCAGTTTTTATTTTTTGCGCTATAAACAAAAGAAAAGTGACAAGTTTGAAAAAAACACAATATTTTTTACTTTTTGCTATAATAAATATCATTTTTTTTTTAAAACAAATTTTTTCCTCAGTTTAGGGAGATACGTATTCTTTTACATATTCTTGGTAAAAAAATCGCAATAAGTGTATATTGATCGGTTTGCGCAAAAGTTATATCGTCTACAAAATTGGGGATAGATTTATAGCATTTTTATTATTTTTTTTTACTAGTAATGGCAGCGATCTGTGATTTTTATCGTGACTGCGATATTGTGTAGGACATATCGGACACTTTTAAAACATTTTTGGGACCATTCATATTTATTCAGCGATCCGTGCTATAAAAATGCACTGATTACTGTATAAATGTGACTGGCAGGGAAGGGGTTAACACTAGTGGGTGATCGAGGGGTTAATTATGTTCCTAGGGAGTGTTTATAACTGAAGGGGGAGGGGACTCACAAGAGGAGGAGATCGGTGTTGCTCTATAGTGAGAACACACATTGGTCTCCTCTCCTCTGATAGGACGTGGATCTGTGTGTTTACACACACAGATCCACGGTCCTGCCGTGTTACCGGGCAATCGCGGGTGCCGGTGGACATTGCGGCCGCCAGGCACGCACATCGGGTGACCAGTGACACGGCGACTTTCGCCGGTGGCGTGCGCGCGCCCCCTAGTGGGCCGGGAAGGCAATGGCATCATATGACGCCCTCCCAGAACGAGAGCCTCACGCCTGGCCATTATATGACAGCTGGTGGGCGGCAAGTGGTTGAACGCAGTTTTCCACTCGTCGCCCTCCTTAATCCTCACTAGATTGTAAGCCCCTCTCAGATCAAGCTTAGTGAAAACCGTTGCTCCCTTGAGGCGGTCAAATAACTCTGTAATCAATGGAATCGGGAAGGCATTCTTAATCGTGAAACGATTGAGACCCCTATAATCAATGCAAGGTCTTAGTTCACTGCTCTTCTTCACAAAGAAGAAACCAGCAGGAGACGAGGATTTGCGGATGAAACCTCGAGAAAGTGCGTCTGCAACATACTCCTCCATGGCTTTATCCTCCATGACCGACAAAGGGTAAACCTGACCATGAGGGGGAGTGGGCAGGCTGTAGAAGTCTCCCGTCAAGAGCCCCAATGGCAAGTGGAGTGTCACGCAGCTGCAGTGGAATTGAGTGCTTTGATACAAAGGCAGCATCGATGAACAGGCCTGCAGCCCCAGAGTCGATTAGAGCCTGTATCTCGATAGACGACTTAGCCCAAGAAAGGGTGACCGAAACCAGGGGCTTATCCTTCTGGATAACTGGGGACGACACAACACCACCTAAGGTCTGTCTATGACAGGACCTCAAGGTTCGGGTGTTCCCAGGACGGGTAGGACAAGACTTCAAAAAGTGACCTACCTGGGCACAATAAAGGCACAATCTCTCCCTCCTCCTAAAGGCTCTCTCATCTGCAGAGAGACGCGTGAAACCCAAGTGCATGGGTTCACCTTCCAACTCGGTACCAGGAGGCATGGGAGGTGAGGGAGGCACGGGTGGGATTGCAAAGCTCGGAGGCAAACTGTGGAGAGAGAAGAGAGCTGGCAATTAGCCGACAGCTGAGCGGCCAGCTCAGAGAAGGAAGGGCTGAGCCAGCCCTGACAGCAGGTCAGGTGCATGCTTTGGCCAATCATCAGTTGTCATTGCACTGCGATCTCGCAGTGCATTATGGGGTGTTCCGCGGCACTCAAATTTGCCACGAACGGCCCATATGTTCGATTCGTTTGTGAGCAAACAAACACCTGATGTTCGAGTCGAACTTACGTTAGAGTGAGTACGTTTCTCCTCTCACCAAATCAGAACTCCATAAAACTGCAAATACTTTAACACAGGAGTTAAAGTGGTTGTTAAGCCACTACCATAAAAACCTCCCATCCCCTCTGTAACATAACGATATGTGTCCCTGTGTCTATTTTATATAAAAAATATGCCGATCTGTACCTATATCAGAATGACTCCTGCCACCGAGGTGACTCGTCGGTTCTCTCCTCTGCCCGGCTGACAGCTCCAGCGGGCAGGGGCGATCACTCCTGACAGGGCCGGATTAACATAGGGGCTATTGGAGCTGCAGCTTCAGGCCCCTTACCTTAAGATAGGCCCATTTGCCAAAAAAAAAAAAAATCAGTTCTTTAATATTATATTGAATATCCTCAATGTTACCAGCTCTAGAATAGGCACACTTTTGTTAGTTCAACTAAATGAAATCTTCTCAGTCCTCATATTTTTTCTGCCCATTATTAGTACTCATTATCACAGTACTCACTACTGTGATGTATGAAGGAACATAGGGGATGTCAGCTACTCTAAATAACCTGCATCTGCCAAAAACATTGTATTAGTGGGAGAACTAACAATGTTTACTACAAGCAATTTACTGTGCCCACAAACCTGAAACTTGCCCTTTTAAACTGTACAACAGTAAAGAAAAGCACATAGAGCAGCATGCAAGTAATAATAATAATAATAATAATAAAAGGAACACACAACAAATACTTACTTTTTAGAAGCACTTTCCTGATACTTCTGTACTGATCGTGCTCCCTCAATTTCAGGTCTGACCAGCGTTTCCTCAATTGCTCCTTGGATCGTCGTACCCCAAAATTCCTGTGCAGACATCTCACAACTTTAGTCATGATCTTGGCCTTTCTCACATTTGGGTTTGGGTACAGTCCATACTTCCCATCATAGTCGGCCCTCTTCAAGATGTCCACCATCTCTACAAAGGACATATTTGAGGCCTTATATCTCCTCCTGGATCGGGACGTTTTTGGCTCCGGGCTTTCCTCCTCGTTGCTGCTATTATCACACACTTGCTGTCTCTCTGCCATGTGCTCTCCCACTGCACCGAAAGAGAAGGAGCGGGGAACACACTAGAAAGAAGGTCAGGGGTGGAGTTTCAAGCATGTGCAGTGTATATAAAGCATAACACGCGTGCGTCGTACATATGACCTGTGAGTGGAGGACGGAGTAGCGTAAGCGCCGATTGTTCAAACGAAGGTACAATTTTAACTTGGGGCATCAGTGGTTAGTGGCCTATACTGCTTATAGATTGAGGCCTATATTGGGACAAGATTATGAGAGTTTCGCCTGACATTAGGGTTTGTCTTGTGTTGTGTCGTGCAGAGAAAATGGATACATTTAATGACCATGAATTCCTCCTCAACTTCATTGATAAATACAGAGAGCTGCCCTGTCTGTGGCATGTGAAACACCAATTTTATAACAACAAACTAAAGAGGAAGGCAGCGCTGGATCAACTGTTGGAATTAGTGAAGCCGGTGATTCCCATGTCAGACATCACCTATTTGAAGGCCAAAATTGGTGGCGTGAGGAGCACGTACAATAGGGAGCGCAAAAAGGTCCAGGATTCCATGAGATCAGGAGCAGCAGCAGATGACATTTATGTCCCCAGGCTCTGATACTATGACAGACTGCAGTTTTTGTCAGACCAGAGTGAACCCAGGCCATCACTCGCAACCCTTCCTTCCACCTCAGATGAGGCTTCAGAAGTCCAACCTGGGCCTTTCACCCAGGAAGATGTGGAGGAGCCCAGCTTGAACCAGGTATAGCATTGTTCAACATATTTCTTGTTCAAAAATTTATGATGTTTACTAGAGGCCGACCAATATATCGACCGGCCAATATATCGGCCGATTTTTGGCATTTTTTAATTAATCGGCATCGGCTGATTGTGCTGATAAAAAAGGCTGATTTAAAACTTCAGCGCGACTTGCAAATGACTTCTGTAATAGAAGTCAATGCAAGTTGCCTGAAGACTTCCAGTGTCTCTCCTATCTGGGCAGTCTGCCAAGTCAGCAAAGAGATACAATGTTTATACTTATCAATGGACTGAACTCCGTGTGTAGGAGTTTTCAGTTTAACCATTTCAAGACTAATGCCCCGTACACACGAGCGGAATTTCCGTCAGAAAAATCTTGGATGGTTTTTCTGACGGAATTCTGCTCAAGCTTGGCTTACATATACACGATCACACAATAGTTCTCTGAACTTTCAACCGTCAAGAACGCAGTGACGTACAACACTACGACGAGCCAAGAAAATGAAGTTCAATGCTTCCGAGCATTGATGGCTTACCGCCATTTCAGCGGCGCTATTTGGCCGCTAGCGGGGTGCTTATAACCCAGCTAGCGGCTGATGAAGGGGTTAAATGCGCCCGTGCAGCGCCGCTTCTGAATCGCTTTGCAGGCACTTCGGCAGAGGTGCCCCTTCATTTCAATGGCCAGGAGTGGTGGAGGAGCGGTATACACCGCTCCAAAGATGCTGCTTGCAGGACTTTTTTTAACATCCTCCCAGCGCATTGCCTCAGTGTGAAAGCACACTGGCTTTCACACTGAGACTGCAGGGGTGCCGTTTTGCAGGCACTTTACAGGCGCTATTTTTAGCCCAAAAGCGCCTGAAAAATGCCTCAGTGTGAAAGGGGTCTGTTAGATTTTATGAGATGAATGGAAAAAAATAATCGGGCTAACATATCGGCCAAAAAAAAAAAATCGGCACCATATATCGGCCATCGGCCTCCACGATTTCTAAATATTGGCATCAGCCTGAGAAAAACCCATATCAGTCAACCTCTAATGTTAACTAGATGTTATTATTGATCACTAATTTCTCATTTAACAAAGTGGTTTACATATCAATAGACAGTAGTAGCCAAAAATTATTGGGACAAGAATGAAAAATGCTGGGATCAGAATGATAGTCTTTTCTATTTGGTAACATTCAATTTGCAACAGTCATGAGGTCAAAGTTGTGTGTGATTGATGACCAAAAATCTAAAACTATGTCCCATTTTCATACACAGGAAAGTCTCAGCCAGGAGAAGGCCGTGGAAAGTGGCAGCCAGGAGGTGGCTGTGGAAAGTTGCAGCCAGGAGGTGGCCATGACCAGTAGCATGACTGAATCCCAGGTTCCTCCCCTCCGCCTTCCAACCAAAAGGACCAGGAAGGCAAGGAACTTGGAGGAGTCAGTGACTACTTTGATTTGGCAGGCTACTGCGGTCCTCACAACCACCCCTAGTGTCCAGGAGGCCTTTGCGTGTATGACGGCCAGTAAGGTG
The DNA here is from genome assembly GCA_037952835.1 of Lithobates septentrionalis. Lineage (NCBI taxonomy): Eukaryota > Metazoa > Chordata > Amphibia > Anura > Ranidae > Lithobates > Lithobates septentrionalis. Next base: position 653,409 of record JBBDGP010000824.1, read on the forward strand.
CAAGTAATGGAGGAGGGCCAACGCCTCATCTGTGAGGAGGTCATATCTCAGGCCCTAAATAAGGGGGTGAGGGGCAAACTCACCAATAAAAGCCACCTGTGTGAGTTGGACCATACTCCTCCACCACCTCCAGCAACACCTCCAACACCACAGCCACAACGTGGAAGGAAGCGTGCAAGGAAGTCTTGAGAGTGATAGCCTGGATTCGGTCTGGTCTGGCAAAAAATGCAGGCTGTAGTAAGACCACAGCCTCGGGACATATATGTCATCTGCTGCTGCTCCCGATCTCTCGGGGTCCTGGATTAGATTGTGCTTCCTATTAAATGGGCTCATCAGGCTACCAATTTTGCCTGTCAAATAATTGATGTCTGCCCAGGGGTACAAAGGCTTCACCAATTTCAACTGTTTCGCCAGCGTTGCCTTCCTCTTTAGTTTGTTATGACCCCTAATAAATTTTAAATTTTTGTTTGGACAAATCCTTGGCTATGTGTGTAACTTCAAAAAGGACAGTTTGTTTGTGAGTAGGCAGGTACATTTCAGAAATACAATGTCAAATTAACAAGGGACACCAACACCAACCAACCTCTTTTGATGTTAAAATATACAAGATAATAATGGTGTAGTAACTTGACACACAAAACGAAAAAAAAATATTATGGAGATCACTAAAAAAAAATAAAAAAAACATTTTCAGGAGATCTTGAGAAAAAAAAAAAGTAGATCACTATAAAAAAAAAAAGATTATTCTGGAGATCTTGCGAAAAAAACAAACAAAAACAAAGATTATTCAGGAGATCAAGAGAAATAATAAGAAATCAGTTTGTCACAACTGTGTGGGAATATCAGCAGCAAAACAACTTCATTATTCTAGCATTATAAAGACAAAGAGAATGCGCTGCATTGAAACATTTAAAAATTTGCAGCGTGACGAATGTACTATCTCCATTACGAATGCTAGTTTTACCTGACCGAGCGCTTCCGTCTCGTACTTGATTCTGAGCATGCTTGGAATTTTGTGCGTCAGACTTGTGTAAACATGCTCGGAACAAGTTTTGTTGTTGGAAAATTTGAGAACCTGCTCTCGAACATTTGTCAGCGGAAATTCCGACAGCAACCGTCCGATGGCGCATACACACGGTTGGAATTTCCAACAACAAGCTCACATCGAACATTTCCCGTCGGAAAATCTGATCGTGTGTACATGACATACAAGTTGTTTAATCCGTGTTCTGTGCTAGTGCATAGCTACCTTACTCAATTTACTTGATTATGATGATATTCTTCTTTAATTTAAGGCCCCTTTTACAAGAATGGACCGTCCATCCGCTTTTTTTCTATCCGTCAACAGACGACAATGCATTCCTATGGGCAAACGGATGCCCATCCGTTAACCTCCGCTAACATGCAAGGCTAAGTTGAGGTCCGTGAAAACGGATATTAACTGACGTTAACGGACAATGTCCATCAACGTCCGATCAGTTAAGGTCGGTTTTGAAGAAATCATTTTTTTTTGTTTATCTGTGAACTCAACCTATGACTCAGGCAGTAGTTGGACAATAGGAAGTACATTGGAAGTACATCCCCAAGGAGAAACATGGACAGAGATGTCTCCCAGGAGGAACTAATGAACCTGGTGCATGAAAGGCCAGGCTTGTGGGACTCAACTTGTCGGGACCACAGTGACAGGGTAAGAACACAGCAACTATGGGATGAAACCTCTAAGCTTGTGACACCAAATTGGTCCACTATGACTCCCAAACAACGGGATCAATGTGGTAAGTGTTGCCCAACTGCAGCATGCTCTCTTGTTACTGTTTTTATGGAATCATGAGATTATGGAAACATGTGAGTTATGTACTGTTCAATCTCTCGCTGCAACAGAGCCAAACCATGTGGCACTCTGCTTTGTATGTATTGTTATTTACCGTTTGATGTAATGCATGTTAATTTAAGGCCAGTGCACATCCTTTATGGCCTCTCTGAAGTGTGTGCACCTTGTCCCAGAAGGACATCATTTTTGTGTCTATTGCTGTCCTTGTTGCACGCTCAATTTGTGGTGACCTAAGCTGAAAAATATTACTGTCCATCTGAATATGTTGCTAGCATTCTGTGCACACAATGTTTAATATTGTGAATAGGCAAGGGCATGCTGACTCCTCCACAGACTACGGAGTCCTATTGGTTATACGTTTTTTCTTAGCCACTTTACTCAAGATCAAAATCTTTACTCAAATTCTTTCTCAATCTGTAAAAAGCAGTGGAAAGTCAGGGGGATTTTTGCTGTGCCAAGTACAAAAAGAAAGAATTTGTTTCCATCAGTTAAATTAGAAAATAATTTTATTTGATGACATGCTTAAAAAAGATTTGAACAAATAAAATTACAGGTGTTTGGTGGTCATGTATTAAAGAAGTAAATCACGATTCACAGAGGAGACGTTGCACACTAGCCCGACATGTTTCGCTATTAGCTTCTTCAGGGGATGTGCAAGGCTTAATCGACACCACTAAACAGATGAGATATAGAGATATTATGACATACATATAAATCATACAGTCAAAATTTATCATACAAGGGAATGAAGTGTGAGCTTGATTGCCAAAGAGAGACATGGGTACAAACACTTACCCAAACAAATGCTAGCACCCTCAAACCACCAGGCTGGACCCTAGACAATCACCCCAAGTGACCCAATCCGGGAGAATCAGTCAGGTGTGGCCATAGAGGACAGAAAAGGTGACACTGGGGGACAGTAAATGTTCGTAGAATTAAAATTGGTTTTAGTAAATGAATAAATTTAAGAATGGTAAAAAAGGGGACAATTGTCTCATTGGTTAAATACTTACACAGGAGTATGTGCCTAGTGATCCACAGGGGAGACACTCTTACACAAGATCTTTAATGGGGCTCTGGAAATTAGGCTGCAGGAAGCAGACTGAAAAAATAATAATAAAGAAAATCTCTGTATAGATATGCTGTGAGTCTAGAGAGAAAGTAGACAGAAATAAAGAGTGATAAAATCAAGCAAGTAGGAGATGGCGGGGAGAAAAAGACCAAGGGAGAGATGAAGGGAGAAAAAACATTGAAGTAGAAGGAGAAAAAAAAAAATCTCCAATGAATTCCCTGCATTGAGGAGAGGGAGCGTCAGGATTAAAGAGAGAAATGTAAGTGGTTATAATAAGAGACAGTGAATGGTCAAAGGGAGGAAAAGAACAAGAGCTATGGAGAGGACTTTCAGTTTTATAAAGCCTGTCAGGCTAAATCTTTACTTACCGATCTAGACAAGCGCCACTGGGTAGGAGCGTCTCCCTCCGGCTCTGGCTGAACAGACAGCCAGATAAGCCGGCTTAAATGTACCCTCCGACAAGCCGGCGTGTGACGTCACCGGCTCGAGGCGGACAAGAAGACGCCTGTGCGCATGCACAGGGGGAGCCAAAACCCTCAAACTACACTACCCAGGAGGCTGCACAAGGAGGGAGGAGTCAGGTCCATCCAAGGTGGACAGGACGAACGCATAGAGACTCCAGCCTCACCGCAGCGACCCCGGACATGCAGAGATGGCAAGGAGGAAGTATGATCCGAGGTGGCAGAGGCCGCCTTAGGATCAGATGGGTCCCCCTGCGCTGTTAGGCATGTAAATGGGCTTGCTCATAGATGGATAAGGCAAGCCCTGGGCGTCCGTATGGCCCACCAAAGACCCATTCCCCAGAACCAGGACAAAGGGGAAAAAGAAAAATCCAGTGACCAACATAGATGGACCGGGGAGAAGCAGAGTGGGACAGGGGAAGCAGAGCAGGACCACAGGACAGCTCCAACTAACCAAGTTTTTTTAAAGGCAACCAAGCTCATTTACAGATGTGTATAACTGATGATAATAGTGAAGGAATTAAATCATGAAACATACAAGTTATACACATCTGTAAATGAGCTTATCAGGCATGTAAATGAGCAAGCCCATTTACATGCCTGACAGCGCAGGGGGACCCATCTGATCCTAAGGTGGCCTCTGCCACCTCTGTTCATACTTCCTCCTTGCCATCTCTGCATGTCCTGGGTCGCTGCGGCGAGGCTGGAGTCTCTATGAATGAATGAATGAATGAAAAATTTATAGAGCGCTGCAAATGCGTACTGAATCGCTTCAAGGCGCTAATGCGTTGGTGTTGTCAGCTTCTAGAAGAGGAAGGTCTTGAGTTTTTTCCTGAAAGCCAGATGGTTTTCTTCCATGCAGATGTGGGGCGGAAGTGCGTTCCATAGTCGAGGTCCTTGGACTGCGAACCTTCGTTCTCCCTTTGCTTTGTAGCGGTATTTGGGAATGAGAATGAGGTTTTGGTTAGATGATCGAAGATTGCGATTGGGTGTGTAGTGTTTTATTTTCTCTCAAAGGTATTGAGGTGCGTTTCCTTGTATGCATTTCCTCTATGCGTTCGTCCTGTCCACCTTGGATGGACCCGACTCCTCCCTCCTCATGCAGCCTCCTGGGTAGTGTAGTTTGAGGGTTTTGGCTCCTTCTGCGCATGCGCACAGGCATCTTCTCGTCCGCCTCGAGCCGGTGACGTCACACGCCGGCTCGTCGGAGGGTAGATTTAAACCGGCTTATTTGGCTGTCTGTTCAGCCAGAGCCGGAGGGAGACGCTCCTACCCAGTGGCGCTTGTCTAGATCGGTAAGTAAAGATTTAGCCTGACAGGCTTTATAAAACTGAGAGTCCTCTCCATAGCTCTTGCTCTTTTTATCCCTTTGACCATTCACTGTCTCTTATTATAACCACTTACACTTCTCTCTTTAATCCTGGCGCTCCCTCTCCTCAATGCAGGGAATTCATTGGAGATTTTTTTTTTCTTTCTGTCTACCGTCTCTCTAGACTCACAGCATATCTATACAGAGATTTTTTTTTTTTTTAATTATTTTTTCAGTCTGCTTCCTGCAGCCTTATTTCCAGAGCCCCATTAAAGATCTTGTGTAAGAGTGTCTCCCCTGTGGATCACTAGGCACATACTCCTGTGTAAGTATTTAACCAATTGTCCTCTTTTTTACCATTCTTAAATGTATTCATTCACTAAAACCAATTTTAATTCTACAAACATTTACTGTCCCCCAGTGTCGCCTTTTCTGCCCTTCATTCTCTTGTATGATAAATTGACTGTATGATTTATATGTATGTCATAATATCTCTATATCTCATCTGTTTAGTGGTGTCGATTAAGCCTTGCACATCCCCTGAGGAAGCTAATAGCGAAACATGTCGGGCTAGTGTGCAACGTCTCCTCTGTGAATAGTGATTTATTTCTTTAATACATGACCACCAAACACCTGTAATTTTATATATTCAAATCTTTTTTAAGCATGTCATCATATAAAATTATTTTCTATTTTAACTGATGGAAACAAATTCTTTCTTTTTTGTACTTGGCACCACAAAAATCCCCCTGACTTTCCACCACTTTTTTCATATACATTGGGATGAGGTGCCTAACTTAGGGGTGCTGCATCATCAACCAGACCAATCCTCTGTTTCTCAATCTGTGTTTACAAGATTCAAAATGAACAGAAGGTAGCGTTCTCTGAGAGAACGCTTTCAAAGAGATTTGAATGATGAGGCAATTGTGTGTGCAAGCGGTTCAGAGGCTACCACAAAGAAAAAATCTTTGAAATGTTGTCCTTCGTAAGGAAAGTCATGGATGTTAGAACGTAAGTGACGTTTGGATGTTCCCTCTAGAAAGTGAAAAAAGTAGGTCTCCATATAGTAAGGATTTGTGACCAAATGTTCCTCATTTTTATTGTAGTGCATCATCAAAGTGTGAGGAGAACACTGAAAATAATGAGACAGAAGCAGAGAGGTGAGCAAGCCAGTCTCAGTCTGTGGATGAGACAGCCCGTCCGAGCGCATGTCCAAGCCCTTCGCAAAGATCCGTACATGTAAGCATACTATTGATTACTAAGCTTTATCTGATGTACACCAAGGCATCATTGCATTTCTCAATCGCCATACTATTCTCTACAGGTTAGTCATGGCAGGCCAACAACATCACGATCGTCGTGGTGCGGCAAAAAGCCTGAAAATCCAGAGATGGACAAAGCCATGAAGTCCTTCATGGATGAGATGACCCCCTTTAACCACTTGAGCCCCGGACCATTGTGCTGCCTAAGGACCAGAGGTCTTTTTCCAATTTGGCACTGCGTCGCTTTAACTGCTAATTGCGCGGTCATGCAATGCTGTACCCAAACGAAATTTGCGTCCTTTTCTTCCCACAAATAGAGCTTTCTTTTGATGGTATTTGATCACCTCTGCGGTTTTTATTTTTTGCGCTATAAACGGAAAAAGACCGAAAATTTTGAAAAAAAAATGATATTTTCTACTTTTTGTTATAAAAAAAATCCAATAAACTCAATTTTAGTCATACATTTAGGCCAAAATGTATTCGGCCACATGTCTTTGGTAAAAAAATGTCAATAAGCGTATATTTATTGGTTTGCGCAAAAGTTATAGCGTCTACAAACTAGGGTACATTTTCTGTAATTTACACAGCTTTTAGTTTATGACTGCCTATGTCATTTCTTGAGGTGCTAAAATGGCAGGGCAGTACAACCCCCCCCCCCCCAAATGACCCTATTTTGGAAAGTAGACACCCCAAGGAAATTGCTGAGAGGCATGTTGAACCCATTGCATATTTATTTTTTTTGTCCCAAGTGATTGAATAATGACAAAAAAAAAAAAATATTTACAAAAAGTTGTCACTAAATGATACATTGCTCACACAGGCCATGGGCCTATGTGGAATTGCACCCCAAAATACATTCTGCTGCTTCTCCTGAGTATGGGGATACCACATGTGTGGGACTTTTTGGGAGCCTAGCCGCGTACGGGGCCCCGAAATCCAATCACCGCCTTCAGGATTTCTAAGGGTGAAAATTTTTGATTTCACTCTTCACTGCCTATCACAGTTTCGGAGGCCATGGAATGCCCAGGTGGCACAAACCCCCCCCAAATGACCCCATTTTGGAAAGTAGACACCCCAAGCTATTTGCTGAGAGGCATGGTGAGTATTTTGCAGCTCTCATTTGTTTTTGAAAATGAAGAAAGACAAGAAAAAACATTTTTTTTTCCTTTTTTCAATTTTCAAAACTTTGTGACAAAAAGTGAGGTCTGCAAAATACTCACTATACCGCTCAGAAAATAGCTTGGGGTGTCTACTTTCCAAAATGGGGTCATTTGGGGGGGTTTGTGCCACCTGGGCATTCCATGGCCTCCGAAACTGTGATAGGCAGTGAAGAGTGAAATCAAAAATTCACGCCCTTAGAAAGCCTGAAGGCGGTGCTTGGTTTTCGGGGTCCCGTGCGCGGCTAGGCTCCCAAAAAGTCTCACACATGTGGTATCCCCGTACTCAGGAGAAGCAGCAGAATGTATTTTGGGGTGTAATTTCACATATTCCCATGGCATGTTTGAGCAATATATCATTTAGTGACAATTTTGTGCAAAAAAAAAAAAAAATTGTCTCTTTCCTGCAACTTGTGTCGCAATATAAAATATTCCATGGACTCGACATGCCTCTCAGCAAATAGCTTGGGGTGTCTACTTTCCAAAATGGGGTCATTTGGGGGGGTTTTGAACTGTCCTGGCATTTTATGCACAACATTTAGAAGCTTATGTCACACATCACCCACTCTTCTAACCACTTGAAGACAAAGCCCTTTCTGACACTTATTGTTTACATGAAAATGTTATTTTTTTTTTGCAAGAAAATTACTTTGAACCCCCAAACATTATATATTTTTTTAAAGCAAATGCCCTACAGATTAAAATGGTGGGTGTTTCATGTTTTTTTTCACACAGTATTTGCGCAGCGATTTTTCAAACGCATTTTTGGGGGAAAAAACACACTTTTTTAAATTTTAATGCACTAAAACACACTATATTGCCCAAATGTTTGATGAAATAAAAAAGATGATCTTAGGCCGAGTACATGGATACCAAACATGACATGCTTTACAATTGCGCACAAACGTGCAGTGGCAACAAAATAAATACATTTTTAAAAGCCTTTAAAAGCCTTTACAGGTTACCACTTTAGATTTACAGAGGAGGTCTACTGCAAAAATTACTGCCCTCGATCTGACCTTCGCGGTGATACCTCACATGCATGGTGCAATTGCTGTTTACGTTTGACGACAGACCGCCGCTTGCGTTCGCCTTAGCGCGAGAGCAGCGGGCGACATCGGTGCTTTTTTTTTTTTTTTTCTTTATTATTTTTTTGCTTTTTTATCTTATTTTTAAACTGTTCCTTTCATTTTTTTTTTTTTAATCATTTTTATTGTTATCTCGGGGAATGTAAATATCCCCTATGATAGCAATAGGTAGTGACAGGTACTCTTTTTTGAAAAAATTGGAGTCTATTAGACCCTAGATCTCTCCTCTGCCCTCAAAGCATCTGACCACACCAAGATCGGTGTGATAAAATGCTTCCCCAATTTCCCAATGGCGCTATTTACATCCGGCGAAATCTAAGTCATAAAATGCTCGTAGCTTCCGGTTTCTTAGGCCATAGAGATGTTTGGAGCCACTCTGGTCTCTGATCAGCTCTATGGTCAGCTGGCTGAATCACCGGCTGCATTTTCAGGTTCCCTGTTGAGACAGGAGAGCCAGAGAAAAACACGGAAGACGGTGGATGGGGGGGGCATTCCCTCCCACGGCTTGTAAAAGCAGTCTAGAGGCTAATTAGCTGCTAGGATTGCTTTTACATGAAAGCCGACCGCTGGCTGAAAAGAATGATACCAAGATGATACCTAAACCTGCAGGCATCATTCTGGTATAACCACTCAAAGTTGTGAATGGCGTACCTGAAGACAAAAAAATGGTTAACAATAAAGCACAGTAAACAGTAAAGTATAAAAAATTGCATACCTGAAAAGCAAACATGATAAAACATAATAACAATAAAACATTGCAGAATAGAATACAGTAAATAAGAGCAGAACAATAGAGAGAATAGAGAGAGAGAGAACAATAAAACGACAACTATTTTTTTTTATTTTATATATATATTTTTTTTTTTACACTTTTTTTTGTAACTGTAACTTTTATAACTGTAACCGGTTCCAGGTTCGGGTCTCTCAAAATGCGATGGCATCTTGGGAGACCCTGTGAAAGTGTGCCTAGTCTGTGGAATGCTGTACCCTACGCTAATACTCAACTAGTGAATGGTAGCGTTCAAAACATTCACCAATGCAAAGACCAGGATTGTCAGGACAGGAGGGACAATAATAGTGGGTGTCACGCCTATATCCGCGCTAGCTGCAGACACAATATCTTTTTTGGGGGCGTTCGCTGGGTAGGGGTACTCGGGAGGACATAAAGAAAATGCCTCTCATGCAGCCGACTGCATTTGGTTGGGGATGTGAATGGGGGAAGTACGGGCGCTGCAGAAGCGGTGGGTTCCCAATTAGGATTGGCGAATGCAGCAGGAAGGGCACTATGGGCACGACGGGCCTGTGTTTGTCTTTTTGGTGGCAGCGGGACACTACTTGTGCTTGCCACCTCACCAGCTTGAACTGCACTTATGGGACTCGCCACGTCACCAAGTGTTACCAAGTGCTGGTTTGACTACGACCGGGGTGTACTAGGCCGCTGGTGCTTGCCAATTCACCAAAACGCTACCAAAAAAACTGTTAGCGATCGCAGGGATCAGGCCTGACTCTGCGAACGCTGCAGTTATGCGTTTAGTCTTTTGTAAGTGACAGTGATCGATCGATACTGCACTTGGGTGGGCTGGGCTGGGCCGGGCGGAGGGGCAAAACGCAGGTGCTAGCAGGTATCTGTGCTGATCCCGCTAACACTGCGTTTTTGGGAACCCTAAACTGCTGGGGACGCTAGTATAGATCCGATCGGATCAGATATTGATCCGTTCAGATACTATACCACTAAGGGAGGTGTACGGTGCGTGCGTGGGTGTTAGCGGTACTGGCGCTAACCTGACGCTGCCTGGGGCAGGTGCTTGCCAGTTCACCAAAATGCTACCAAAAAAACTGTTAGCGATCGCAGGGATCAGGCCTGACTCTGTGAACGCTGCAGTTATGCGTTTAGTGTTTTGTAAGTGTCAGTGATTGATCGATACTGCACTTGGGTGGGCTGGGCTGGGCCGGGCGGAGGGGCAAAACGCAGGTGCTAGCAGGTATCTGGGCTGATCCCGCTAACACTGCGTTTTTGGGAACCCTAAACTGCTGGGGACGCTAGTATAGATCTGATCGGATCAGATATTGATCCAATCAGATACTATACCACTAAGGGAGGTGTACGGTGCGTGCGTGGGTGTTAGCGGTACTGGCGCTAACCTGACGCTGCCTGGGGCAGGTGCTTGCCAGTTCACCAAAATGCTACCAAAAAAACTGTTAGCGATCGCAGGGATCAGGCCTGACTCTGCGAACGCTGCAGTTATGCGTTTAGTGTTTTGTAAGTGACAGTGATCGATCGATACTGCACTTGGGTGGGCTGGGCGGAGGGGCAAAACGCAGGTGCTAGCAGGTATCTGGGCTGATCCCGCTAACACTGCGTTTTTGGGAACCCTAAACTGCTGGGGACGCTAGTATAGATCTGATCGGATCAGATATTGATCCGTTCAGATACTATACCACTAAGGGAGGCGTATGCTGCGTGCGTGGGTGTTAGCGGTACTGGCGCTAATCTGACGCTGCCTGGGGCGACGCATATCACCACCGGGCGATCAGGGGGCTAAACTTTTATTCGGTAATAAACGGCGGGTGCCCTGACACTATAAAAAATAAACGAACTAACCAGCGTCACCCGTAACGGTTATACGGTGATCAGTGGTGAAAGGGTTAACTAGGGGGCCATCAAGGGGTTAAAACCTTTATTCGGTAGTATATGGGGGTCCCTGTCGCTATAAAACGCTGACGGCGAACCTAAATATTTACATCCCTACCTAGCGTCACCAGCGACACTAATACAGCGATCAGAAAAATGATCGCTTAGCGACACTGGTGACAGGGGGTGATCAAGGGGTTAAAACTTTATTAGGGGGGGTTAGGGGGGTATCCTAGACCTAAAGGGGGGTAATACTCACTGCCCTAACACTGTAACTGTCACAAACTGACACCATGCAGTAATCAGAAAAAAAAAAAAAAAAAACTGCTGGTGTCAGTTTGTGACGGGGGGGGGGGATGATTGGGGGGGATCGGGGGGCGATCGGGGGGGGGGATCGGGGTGTTTTGTGTGCCTGGCATGTTCTACTGTGTGTGTGTAGTGTTGTGCACTCACTCACATTTCTTCTCTCCTCGGGCCGGAACGGAAATTACTGACCCGAGGGGAGATGACATCATTTTCTTTGCTGCTGTTTAGCATACAGCAGCAAAGGAATGATTCGATTGGCCGGCGGCGATCGCGAGGGGGGCCATGAACGGATGGCCTCCCCCTCACCTCCGCTCACCGTGGGACAAAAGACAACCGCCTCGGGCACCGGGGGGGGGGTCCGATCGGACCCCCCACCCGCGGAAGGCAAATCACGTACATGTACGTGATTTTGCCTGTCCGTGCCACCTTGCCGACGTACATCGGCGTGAGGCGGTCGTCAAGTGGTTAAAAGACAGGAGAGTAAGGATCCATTCTGTGATCCAAATAACTCAAATGTGTGCTTCCTGAGGACAATTTATTATACACTTTAAAAAGCACCAGCAGACAGGCAGATGGAGATGCATATGGGTATATTTAATTATGTGGGGGGGTGTATTAGAGCTGCCGAGTCAGGAATGCCATTGCCCACTGTTAGCCAGTATGAACCCCCTCAGAGGTCATACCGTCAATATTCCCATGAGTCCCCATGCCTCCCGGCCCAACCATATCTACTGCCCTATCCAGTGGTGTATTTACGTTTTGTGCTGCCCTAGGCCTGACTAAACTCATGCACCCCCAAATTTAAATATGACCCGCCCCTTCCTGTCGATGCCACACCCCATCGTGTTTAAGACCTGCTCTGTCATCTGTAAACCACACCCCTTCCTCTTTAGGCTCCAACTCTTCCTCTCTGTACATTAGGCCTACGTTCACATTAGGGAGAGTTTGAAATCTGAACTCGCATGATTTCAAACCGGCAATGCAGTCCGAATTCGGGGACGATTTGACAGACATCTGTGTGGGTTCATGCACAGATGTCTATTCAAATCGCCCCCAAAGTCACCAAAAGTAGTACTTGAACTTATTTTGGGAATCGGTTCGGCTCTGCAAAGGCGGCGTCGCACCGATTTGAACTGTGTAATTGTCAGCAATAGCTGCCGATTTGGCATGCGATTTGACATGCCAAATCGGCCCAATGTGATTGTGGGCTTAAAGTGGGTACCAAGTGCAGCCTCATCAGTGCCGATCAGTGCAGCCTCACCAGTGCCCACACAGGTGGCGAGGAGGCCGCATATTGCCTCTGAAAAGAAATCGGTGTGGATTGTTTTTCAGAGGCGTGACAGTCTTTTTTAATCAGAGCAGCAGAGGGGGGCATTAGTGTAGTTATCTAGGGGGAGGTGATGTTTAAACTTACTAACCAATTTTCCAGCCTCTAGTATGCGTGTACTCTGATTTGCCACCTGTCCTGCACACCTTAACATACACACAGAAAGTATGTCTGTGTGTGCATCAGGGGGTGGAGTCTGGACATAGCTGATGGGGCAGGCACAACAGAGATTGGATAGATCATAAGAAGGCGGGGCAAAATCATTGGCCTTTTCAACAAACTGCGTTCACTCCAAATAGAGACAAAAGAAAGAAAGAAAAATAAATATACGTCAGTCTTAAATGTAGTTAGTAGAATGGACAATAAAATCCAGACTGATCTATAATGAGAAATGACACTTTTCTTCGTATGTCAGAAGGCAGCATGAACCATACAGGTAGCTATGAAAGGTTAAACCAATATATACAAGCAGACACTAAGGTGATAAATGCCATTTTTTACCAGAAGCACCTGCCTGCAGATGTTGAGCTGTAAATAGTCAGGCTGCATTCACACCTGAACGTTTTCAGCTCGTAAAACGCCATCAAAAACCCATGAAAACGCCCAACAAGCAAAATCCCATTCATTTAAATGGCCCCTGTTCACATCTGAGCATTTTGTTGCCTGTAGTAAAACGCCTGAAGCTGCATTCACACCTGAGTGTATCGTTTTCAGGCAGAAAGTTACACTATTTTTGCCACGATTTTGTACAGGTCAAAAGGTCACCAATGTAAAAGAATTAAAAATGCCTGTAATCTGCCAAAAAAGAAGCTGATGTACTTTTTTGAGCGATGGCCGTTTTGCTTTAGGTGACAGAAAGCTCAGATGTGAACAGGGGCCATTGAAATGAATGGGATTAGTCTTGTTGGGCGTTTTTAGAGCTGAGGCTGAGAGCAAAAAAACGCCCAAAAACGCCTATGTGTAAACAGAGCCTGAGCTTAAAAAAGTACATGAACTTCTTTATAGGCAGATTATAGTCATTTTTCTGCTTTTTTCTTTGGTGACCTTTTGACCTGTACAAAATTGTGGCAAAAGTTGTGGTAAAAACGTGTGACTTTCTACATGAAAAAAATACGCTCAGGTATGAGTGCAGCCTTAAGCCTTAACCATTTAGAGTCCTTTCACATTGAAAGCACCTGGGCGTCGACAGTAAAGCGGCGCTATTTCTAGCCCCGCTTTACCGTCATTTTAGTGGCGCTATTCGGCCGCTAGCGGGGCGGTTTTAACCCTTGCTAGCGGCAAAAAAAGGGTTAAATCCACCTGCAAAATGCCGCTGCAGTGGCGCTTTGCCAGTGCTGCCCATTGATTTCATTGATTGGGGCAGTGTATTCACCGCTCCTACACCGCTGCAAAGAAGCTGCTGGCAGGACTTTTTGTAACGCCCTGTCAGTGCAGCACCCCAGTGTGAAAGCACTCAGGCTTTTTTCAGGCGCTATGCAGGTGCTATTTTTAGCGCTGTAGCGCCTGAAAAATGCCTCCAGTGTGAAAGGGGTAAGCAGAAGTGTACACGTGTTCATTAAGCCTAGGTTCACACTGATGTGATGTGGGAACCAGTGCGATTCCAGCGCCAGTGACAGTTGCCGCATTGTATCTCTCCCGCTGGCAGATCACACCACCCTCTGCGAACCTCTGTGGGTGTCAATACAATGTTAATGACACCCCCAGCTTAGTTCACAGATCGCAGTGCGAACTGTTAACTCGCACATAACTCGCACAGGAATCGGATGGCATAGGTGAGAACATCCGTGTGATCTGATTCTAGTGCAGGGAAAAACAAGTCCCTGCAATTTTTTCTGTGCCAATCCAATGCGAGTTCAGCCATACAATTTCATGGCTGAACTGGCATCTCACAGACATCGCATGTAATCGGTACCACAGGTGCGGATCACATGCAATGTCTGTGATCACACTGGTGTGAACCTCCAGCCAGGTCAGATATGCAGACTGTACACAGTAGCCGGGTCCGCTGCTGAAGCCACAATCCGACGGCTCCTTGTGCACCTGGGGTCACAACACAGGAAGAGAAACTGACCTCCTCTCTCACTGCTCTCCGTCTGTGTAGAGAGGAGGAGGGGGAGGAGGAGGGGGGAACTGTCACCACACACTGTATAAGGGAGAGACGCTCTCCAAACGCTGCAGCCAGCAACTCCGGTGTTCTGTCAAATTCTGGTTGAATGGGCTGACCCGGGAGCAGGGGGGGGGCGGCAGCTGCCGCCCCCCCCCCCAAAGTGCCGCCCTAGGCCTGGGCCTTGTCGGCCTAGGCCAAGACACAGCACTGGCCCTATCCACAGACCCCTGTGCGTTCATACAGCTCAATGCACAATACCCAGAGGCCTTCTTATGTAAGTTCCTCTCCTGCTCATTCCTCACAGGGAAAATATCCTCCAAATGTAAACACTATCTCAAATTCTGCTGATGTTTCTCAAGCTAATAGCCAAACCAGCTCTGGTTCTTCTTCCCAAACTTCTACTTCATATTTCCCATCCCCCACCTCTTTTTATCAGGATTTGTAACCTGGTTTTTATGTTAAATTAAGAATTTTTGGAAAGTTTGCATAATTTATGCTTTGTTAAAACTTTGACAAATAAAAAAAAGTTAAAGTGAAAAAACCTTTAATATATATATATTATAAAACCGTTTTGAACATATGATGGGCCTTTGTGTCTTTTTATGCTATCAAAACACAATGAAATAATCAAAAATAGCAAACATAACACAAAAATGGCATCTTAGGACATATTTGTACAATTATTGAAATTTGCACTGCATTTTTACATATATTGATATTGCCATGGAACATCTCCTGGTGGAGATAGAAAGTAGTCGGCAAATTGTTCCCGCATGGCAATGTAAGATCTCCTTGCATGTACTCTGCTGTACTGTACGGAGGGTAGGTGGAACTCTTCCTCAGCGTGGATGCCCTCCTTATCCCAGACAATATTGTGCAGAATGCAGCAGGCCTGCATTATTAACTCAGCATTCTCAAGACTCAGTTGCAAGGGTGTCTGGAAAACATGCCATTTACTGGACAATATGCCAAATGTACATTTAATGAGGCATCTTGCGCGGCTCAGCTGATAGTTAAAGATCCTCTTCTTGCCATCCAGATTACTTCTGGCATAAGGCCTAAGCAGATATTGAGAAAGTGTGAAGGCCTCATCTGCAACAAGCATGAAGGGCAGGTCTGGTCCTTCAGTTCCAGGCAGAGGCTGATCAGATGGTATGTTGAATTGCCCTTCTCGCAGTTTTCGACCCATTACAGACTCACGGAACACTCTGGAATCAGAACTGCTGCCATATGCCCCAATGTCCACAGCGATAAATATATAATTGCTATCACAGATAGCCATGAGGTCCAATGAAAAATATTTCTTGTAATTATGAAATCTGGACCCAGAATGTGGAGGCTTTTGGATACGGATATGCTTTCCATCAAGGGCACCGATACAATTTGGAAAATTTGCTTGATTCCAAAATCCATCTCCTATTCTTCACCACATGTTTCCAGCTGGTAATGGCATCACTGCTGGACACAGCTCTTCCCATATGGCTAAGCAAGTATCATGCACTGTCTCTGAAATAGTTGAAATGCCCAGTAAAAAATAATGATGTGTGTACAGGCAAAAAAATGAACTTTCCGTCCCCACTGTATAATGGTAAAGGAATGGCCAGTTGCAAAAAAAACTAGAAAAAAATTGAACATCTTTTTAGCTTTTTAAGTAAAACAACATTCTACTGGCACATAAATGGATACAATATTTATTATCTATACATTCTGTATATATATACACACACACACTAGACTAGGGGTAGGCAACCTCAGCACTCCAGCTGTTTTGAAACTACAATTCCCATCTACCTCTAGGAGTCATGCCTGTAAATGTCAGGGTCTTGCAATGTTTCATGGGACTTGTAGTTTCACCACAGCTGGAGGGCCAAGGTTGCCAACCCCTGCAGTAGACCAACAAAAAATGACACTTAATAAATTAATGACTTCTTACCTCAAGGTCACTAAGAGACTGTCAGGAAATGTTCCATCCGCTGGTAAGACCTGTTATTTCGCATGCAGTACTGAGGTCCACCAGCAGGTGTCTCCTGGCAGTTTGGAACTGTCAGGAGAGCTTTTCCCTGTTAATAGTATATCATCTTTGGGCCGCAGTACTGGCGTCCACCAGCGGATGGATCCTGGCAGTGTGGAGCAGACAGTACCTCCTACAATCAGGTGTCACTTGAGGCCAATCACAGGCCTATAAATACCTGGCAAACATTCACATGTTTGCCTTGACTTCGTCATTGCCTCCTGACCCGCAAGCTATCTGATCCTGTAACCTGTGCCCTGAACCTGTGATCTGATCCTGTGCCCTGAACCTGTCTCCCTGTCTCGGACCCTATCCTGTCCCACCTGTTACCTTGCATCCCTGCCTGCAGTCTGACCCATCCATCCTCTCCCTGTCCTGTGTTCCTTACCCCATCTGCTGCTCTCCCTGTGTATGACCTTGGCCTGGCTTACGTTTATGTCTCTGGAACATCCCTTGTCCATCTGCTGATCTGCTGTGTATGACCCTGGCCTGGCTATTGTTTATGAACCTGGTATTTCCCATTTATTACACTTATCTGTCTATTGTTATTTGCATATTGGAGTTGGTTGGTTGTATTTATATTATTCACTTTCTTTAATAAATTAATATATTTTCACTTACATACGTTTTGGTGTCCTCTGTCGCAGATCACACGGTTCTGGTCACACCAGTTCCTGACAGAGACGTTCATCTGCAGGTACACACGTTCTCACATTGGTATGTCTCCACTGCAGCCGTGGGTGCAGCTGTTCCAGTAAGTAGTCAAATGTGGCTATGGTCATCCTGGTGAAGTTGAAAAACTTAGTGGGATACTGTCGGAGATGAGCATAGTGCAGGGCCACAAAACCTTCAGAAGGCCGCTTCAGTAGCATGGGGTTGGTCCAAAATCGACGTCTCCTAGCCACAATCTGCTTTTTCTTGCTGTCCATTCTCCTCATTAGGCATGGGCGAACGTTCGGCCCGAGCATAAGTTCAGGCCGAACTTTCACTGTTCGGACGCTCAACGAACAGCCGAACAAACAGGTCGTTCGGGTTGTTCGCCCCCCATACCGACCACAATGCATTGCAGCGCTGAACAGTGCATTGCAAGTCCTGGCACATGGCACTGTCATGAGTCATGATTAGACACTGTTATCATGACTTTATCCAATCATGGCTCATTCCTGCCACACAGTATAAAAGTATTCTTTCAATGCCAAATTTTCAGTGTGATTTTGGCGTGGAGAGAGATAGAACAGGGCTCTGTTCAGTGCTATTAGTTAGTTAGTGTGCTATACTGTGCTATTTTGCTTCAATTGTCAGTGGAGAATATTAGTTTAGTGTTAGTCTAGGGATAGTGTGAGTGTAGTGAGGAGGACCATCATTCACCTTTGCATAGTGTGCAGCTATAGTAGGGACAGCTCAGATAGTTTCATTGTAGTGTAGTGAGACCATGTCATTCATACATACAGGGCCGTAGATAAATTTTTGTTCTGGGGGGGTTCAGCAGCAGGTACTAAGTAAAAGTCTTTTAAATAAAACAAAATTGCACCAAATTCATAAAGACTGGAAAGGGAAAAACTGTGTGTTGCTCATAGTAAGCAATCAATCACATCCTAATTCTATTTTCTCAGATCAAATTGAACACAAATTCAGTTTTGCCTTCTTCCAGTTTTTATGAAGATTGCAGTGAGGTTGGCTACTGTCCAGTCTAAGGCCTGGTACACACTGTCACACGCTGGGCTGAACGAAAAAAAAAACTGACAGATCACTGTACTAACACATGCAGTGTTAGCACAGCGATCTCCTAAGCTGTGCTATTGTGTTCCGACAGGGGATGCCCCACCAGAATACAGCTGTCAGTGCCCTTAGCCATTGGAGTGGCTATCACTGGGTGGTGCACTGTAATAGCTAATCTTACTGGGCAGGTGCAAAAGGGAACCATCTTGTGGAAGGGAGCACAATTACAGATTTTTTGTTATCCCAGTATACCAGACAAAAGATATGGTACTGTGCACAGTTCACACATACAAAACATACCTCTGAACTTTTGAACTTGAGAATGAGGGGTATGCCAGGGAAAAAAAGAAGGACCTGCGATCCGCGTTTCGCGCCGGGAAAAAATTGGGTGTGACCAAAATTATTGTGGGAGGGGCTTAAAGACAGTGGGGGAGAGACTGCGGATGGATTACAGGAGATAATTAAAAACTGCGGACGGACAACAAGAGATAATCAGAGACTGCGGACTGACAACAGGAGATAACCAGAGACTGCGAACTGACTACAGGAGATAATCAGAGACTGCGGACTGACTACAGGAGATAATCAGAGACTGCGGACTGACTACAGGAGATAATCAGAGACTGCGGACTGACTACAGGAGATAATTAGAGACTGCGGACTGACTACAGGAGATAATTAGAGACTGCGGACTGACTACAGGAGATAATTAGAGACTGCGGACTGACTACAGGAGATAATTAGAGACTGCGCACTGACTACAGGAGATAATTAGAGACTGCGGACTGACTACAGGAGATAATCAGAGACTGCGGACTGACTACAGGAGATAATCAGAGACTGCGGACTGACTACAGGAGATAATTAGAGACTGCGGATGGATTACCCTCATCTTAGGGTCCTTACTCCCTCAGTGACCCCCTGCAGATTCTTTTTGGAGCTATCATGCACTGAGCTTAATATTCTGGTGGAGGCCAGACACTGAGGGCAGGAATTGGTCTTCTCCTCCTGCTCCCCCTCCTTGCAGTACATTTGAAATTTGTGCACTGCGCGCAGTGTGCACTGGGTCAGTGGACTGCCCCGCCCCATGCCAAAGCCAAACTGTCAGTGGCCCCGCCCCCTGACATCAGTGGCCCCGCCCCCCACTCTAACCGTCAGCAGCCTTGCCCCCCGCCCGAGCCGAGCGGGGGTGTCAGCGGACTGCCCCACCCCCTGCTCCAGCCGACCATAAATATCAGCGGAGCGCCCCACCCCCCACTTGAGCCAAGCTGTTAGTGGCCCCACCCCCATCTGAGCCAAGCTGGAGTGTCAGTGGACCGCCCCACCCCCTGCCTGAGCCAACCATAAATGTCAGCCGAGCGCCCCGCTCCCTGCCTGAGCCACTCTGAGCCGAGTTGTCAGCGGCCCCCCGTCCGGGCTGAGCGGGGGTATCAGCGGAGTGCCCCCCCTGCCTCAACCAAGATGACCTGAGATCTAAAGCGGCCCAGCCTGGAGAGAGGAGGGAGGATGGAGGAGGAGGGAGGAGGATGACAGCGGCTGGATCAATACAGGAGCTTGCCTTGTTCCCATCCACAGTCCATTGACAATTATGGACCAGACGGGGATAAGTGTAAAGCTCCTTTTTTTTGACAAACATAACTCTGCTCTGGGGGGGTTCAGACACCCCAAACCCCCCCTTATGTACGTCAATGCATACATACACTACCGTTCAAAAGTTTGGGGTCACCCAAACAATTTTGTGTTTTCCATGAAAAGTCACACTTATTCACCACCATACGTTGTGAAATGAATAGAAAATAGAGTCAAGACATTGACAAGGTTAGAAATAATGATTTGTATTTGAAATAACATTGTTTTTACATCAAACTTTGCTTTCATCAAAGAATCCTCCTTTTGCAGCAATTACAGCATTGCACACCTTTGGCATTCTAGCTGTTAATTTATTGAGGTAAGCTGGAGAAATTGCACCCCACGCTTCTAGAAGCAGCTCCCACAAGTTGGATTGGTTGGATGGGCACTTCTGGCGTACCATACGGTCAAGCTGCTCCCACAACAGCTCAATGGGGTTCAGATCTGGTGACTGTGCTGGCCACTCCATTACCGATAGAATACCAGCTGCCTGCTTCTGCTGTAAATAGTTCTTGCACAATTTGGAGGTGTGTTTAGGGTCATTGTCCTGTTGTAGGATGAAATTGGCTCCAATCAAGCGCTGTCCACTGGGTATGGCATGGCGTTGCAAAATGGAGTGATAGCCTTCCTTATTCAGAATCCCTTTTACCCTGTACAAAGCTCCCACCTTACCAGCACCAAAGCAACCCCAGACCATCACATTACCTCCACCATGCTTAACAGATGGCGTCAGGCATTCTTCCAGCATCTTTTCATTTGTTCTGCGTCTCACAAACGTTCTTCTTTGTGATCCAAACCCCTCAAACTTGGATTCATCCGTCCACAACACTTTTTTCCAGTCTTCCTCTGTCCAATGTCTGTGTTCTTTTGCCCATCTTAATCTTTTTCTTTTATTGGCCAGTCTCAGATATGGCTTTTTCTTTGCCACTCTGCCCTGAAGCCCAAAATCCCGCAGCCGCCTCTTCACTGTAGATGTTGACACTGGTGTTTTGCGGGTACTATTTAATGAAGATGCCAGTTGGGGACCTGTGAGGCGTCTGTTTCTCAAACTAGAGACTCTAATGTGCTTATCTTCTTGCTTAGTTGTGCAACGCGGCCTCCCACTTCTTTTTCTACTCTGGTTAGAGCCTGTTTGTGCTGTCCTCTGAAGGGAGTAGTACACACCGTTGTAGGAAATCTTCAATTTCTTTGCAATTTCTCGCATGGAATAGCCTTCATTTCTAAGAACAAGAATAGACTGTCGAGTTTCAGATGAAAGTTCTCTTTTTCTGGCCATTTTGAGCGTTTAATTGACCCCACAAATGTGATGCTCCAGAAACTCAATCTGCTCACAGGAAGGTCAGTTTTGTAGCTTCTGGAAGGAGCTAGACTGTTTTTAGATGTGTGAACATGATTGCACAAGGGTTTGCTAATCATCAATTAGCCTTCTGAGCCAATGAGCAAACACATTGTACCATTAGAACACTGGAGTGATAGTTGCTGGAAATGGGCCTCTATACACCTATGTAGATATTGCACCAAAAACTAGACATTTGCAGTTAGAATAGTCATTTACCACATTAGCAATGTATAGAGTATATTTGTTTAAAGTTAGGACTAGTTTAAAGTTAGCTTCATTTAAAAGTACAGTGCTTTTCCTTCAAAAATAAGGACATTTCAATGTGACCCCAAACTTTTGAACGGTAGTGTACATTAGTGTAGAGTAGGGACAGCTCATATAGTTTCAGTGTAGTGTAGTGAGACCGTGTCAGTAATCTTTACATTAGTGTATAGCTAGTGTAGGGACAGTTCAGATAGCGTCAGTGTAGTGACGGTTGAACACCGTCTATTTCATTGCGTTACTGCCAGTTTAACGCCATTTACTTCTCTGTGCGTTACTGCCAGTTTAACGCCATATAGTTTTGTGCATTACTGCCAGTTTAACGCCATTTACTTCTGTGTGCATTACTGCCAGTTTAACGTCATTTACTTCTGTGTGCGTTACTGCCAGTTTAACGCCATATAGTTTTGCGTGAGTTACTGACAGTTTAACGCCATATAGTTCTGTGTGCGTTACTGCCAGTTTAACGCCATATAGTTCTGTGTGTCACTGTATGTTTGGCGCATTATATTGTAGTATATTATAGTGTATCCGTGGAGTGTGTCTGTGTAGTATGAGTACTCAAATTATGTACACCAAACCAAACTTTACATAGATTACAGTGCATCTATGTACAGATTTTAACTTCTTATTTATATTTGCTTATAAGCACCACCCCCTCCCTCCCAATAATGTCTGGGAGGACAACAAGGAGAGGCAGACGTTCCCTTGGCGCTGTAAGGGGGCCAGTTGCAATCTTGGAACACCCAATAAAAGGATAGTATGCGACCGGTCTAAACTACGTGGCATGTTTACCAATGCCAGGAGCCTGGCAGACAAGATGGGTGAACTAGAGATACTGTTGTACAAGGAGGATTTTGGTTTTGTGAGAATTTCAGAGACCTGGTTCAATAGCTCTCATGATTGACTGGCAACCATTTAAGGGTATACCCTTTATCGCAGGCATAGAGAGGGTAAAAAAGGGGGAGGAGTATACCTATATATCAAGAATAATGTACAAGTGAATGTCAGAGATGACATCACTAAGGGAGCTAGGGAGGAGGTGGAATCCTTATGGGTAGAGCTCCAAAGGGATGAAGCTAAGGGGAAAATATTACTGGGAGTATGCTATAGGCCCCCTGACCTGAGGGAGGAGGGGGAGACAGATCTCCTATCACAAGTTAGATTAGCAGCAAGGAGGGGAAGTGTTATCATAATGGGGGATTTTAATTATCCAGACATATACTGGGCGGAGGGAACCATGGATTTGTCTAAGGCTCGCCAGTTCCTAAATGTCTTGCAGGACAATTTCATGGTTCAGATGGTAGACGCACCAACTAGAAATAAAGCAAAACCTTGCTAGTACCGGGTTGGACCCCCTCTTGAATTGGTTAAGAGTTTGTTCCATGCTGATGGTTAAATATACTATGGTAAGAGCTGCTGGTTCCACCGTGACACCTACCTAGGTAGGGTCCATGTAAGAATAAAGAAAGCTCTAGTGGGTGTGGTGCTGCTCTGTTATAAGTGCGCTCTTGTTTAAGTGCACATTGTGTGCGGTTAAAAAACCTGTGACCTCTATGGGTGTCTATAAATTAATTCTTTCCAAATAAAGTGACATGTGCAAATGCTACTCAACAGTCCTCAAAATGAATGAACATATATAAATCATATATCAAACATAAGAAATGTGTATATGGAACAATTCCTTTCAATAAAGTGGCAGGTGCAGTAATTAATTAACAATCTTCAAAACTAATAAACCCACGTGTCATAAATAGAGTCCGTGGTACAATAAAGTGACAAATTGTGAAAAAGTCCTATTATCGTATTCAATTCCTAAAGTTGATAAACAGCCCATCTGAAAATAAAGACCGTCCTCCAAAGTGACTTGTGTCTTATTTTCTCTGTGCTTTTAAAAAAAATATATATTAACCATTTGCCCACTGGGCACTCCAACCCCCTTCCTAACCAGACCAATTTTCAGCTTTCAGTGCTCAATACAATTACTCAGTCAGGCAACATTGTACCCTTATGACATTTTTGTGCTTTTTTTCACACAAATAGAGATTTCTTTTGGTGGTATTTGATCACCACTGTTTTTTTTATTTTTTGCGCTTTAAATAAAAAAAGACCAAAAATTTAGTAAAAAAATGAATTTTTCTTTGTTTATGTTATAAAATTTTAGTATTTTTTCTTCGTAAATGTTGGCCAAAATTTATACTGCTACATTTCTTTGGTAAAAATAACCCATATCAGTGTATATTATTTGGTCATTGTGAAAGATATAGTGTCTACAAGTTATGGTGTCAATCACTGAAAATTTATCTCACCTGATGTACTGATGGCCTATCTCATTTTTTGAGACACTAACAAGCCAAGAAAGTACAAATACCCTCCAAATTACCCCTTTTTGGAAAGTAGACAATCCAATGTATTTAGTAAGAGGCATTGTGAGTTTTTTGAAGTTGTTGAATTTTTTCCCACAATTCTTAGCAACATGAAGATTTCTATTATTTTTTTTTCCCACAGAATTGTCATATTAACAGGTTATTTCTCTCACACAGCTTATGCATACCACAAATTACATCCCAAAACACGGATGAGCTAAGGATGGATGGGGCATGGATGAGCCAGGGATGGATGGAGCATGGATAAGCCAGGGATGGATGAGGCACAGATGAGCCAGGGATTGATGGAGCATGGATGAGCCAGGAATGGATGGAGCATGGATGAGCCACGGATGTATGAGGCACAGATGAGCCAGGGGTTGATGGAGCATGGATGAGCCAGGGATGGATGGAGCATGGATGAGCCAGGGATGTATGAGGCACAGATGAGCCAGGGATTGATGGAGCATGGATGAGCCAGGAATGGATGGAGCATGGATGAGCCAGGGATGTATGAGGCACAGATGAGCCAGGGATTGATGGAGCATGGATGAGCCAGGAATGGATGGAGCATGGATGAGCCAGAGATGTATGAAGTATGGATGAGCCAGGGATGGATGGAGTATGGATGGGCACATATGGAGCATGGATGAGCCAGGGATTGATGGATGTTGCATGGATGGGCACAGTTTAGCACTGTGGGCACTCCAGAGACAGCCCACAGCTCTGCTGCACCTGGGTCCCCCCTCCCCTCACACACTGTACCGACTGCTGTGGGGAGAGGGGGGAGCTGCACCGGACAAGCTCCTGATTGTTGACAAGTGATCGCTGCTTCATTGGATGGAGCAATCACGTGGTAAAGGAAAACTGTCATTGGCCCTTTACCCTGTTTCGTGACGCGCTGGGTCCCAGAATAAGCCAACCTCGCTGCAGCTGTCTTTCGGCTATGGCTGGGTTGGCATGTGGTTAAGGTGCAAGTGCTTCACTTCGTGCTCTCCTATGTTAATGCACTCACCAGAGGACTCTCCCCTCTAGGGGGTATTGTGCCTTCACAAACAACCTGCTGTATGTTGGGACACAGACCTCTGCTGGTATTATTCTTGTATCCTTATCGGCCCCTTCACCTCGATAGTACACAGTATATGCAAAGAGAAATAAAACTCTGTAGTGCAATACCGTTTTAACTCCTTTTATTTTGTGGTAAACATATAGATATGCACTTACATTTAGTTTAAAATGAGTTTAGCAGCAAGAAACAAGAAGTCTGTATTTCCCATGCGTTCCACTGACCAAACAGGAAGTGACACAATGACGCTGCAGCTCCATCCTACACGTTTCATCAGCACAACGTCATCGGGATCGGCCAAGAATAACAAGTTACAAGAATAATATCAGCTGAGGTTTGTGTCCCAACATACAGCAGGTTGACTGTGAAGGTGCAATACCCCCCCTCTGGTGAGTGCATTAACATAGGAGAGCACGAAGTGAAGCACTTGCACCTTAATATATTCCGGCACAAGTCACTTTGCTTTTGGAGGATGTTCTTCATTTTCAGATGGACTCATTTTCAGATGGACCGTTAATCAACTTTAGGACTTGAATACGATAATAGGACTTTTTCACAATTTGTCACTTTATTGTACCTCGGATTCAATCTTTATTTATGACACATGGTATATATGTTTATTTATTTTGAAGATTGTTGATTAATTACTGCACCTGCTACTTTATTGAAAATTATTGTTCCATATAAACATTTCTTATTTTTGATATATGATTTATACTGTATATGTTCACTCATTTTGAGGACTGTTGAGTAGTATTTGCACTTGTCACTTTATTTAGAAAGAATTAATTTATAGACAGCCATAGAGCTCACACAGGTTTTTCTAACCGCACACAATGTGAACATAAGCACTAGCACTTAAAGGTGTTGTAAAGATTTGTGTTTTTTCACCTTAATGCATCCTATGCATTAAGGTGAAAAAACACCTGGCAATAACGGCCCCCCCAGCCCCCCCCGTTTACTTGCCTGAGACTGTTCACCTGCTGTGCACATCTCCGGCATCCTCTTCTCCACGGAGTCTGGCCATTGATTGGATTGATAGGATAGTTTGATAGCAGTGCAGCCATTGGCTCGTGCTGCTGTCAATCACATCCAATGACGGGCCGCCGAGGGCAGGATAGAGTCATACACTCTCTGTCTAAGGACGCAGCGTGTATGACAGGGAGCAAGCCCGCAAGCTAACCCCCTCAGGATAGAGCTTCCCAGAGGGGGGTTGGCTATTGCGGGGAGGAGCCGGGACAGCCGCCGAGGGACCCCAGAACAGGATGATCGGGCCGCTCTGTGCAAAACAAACTGCACAGGGAAGATATGTATGACATGTTTGTTTAAAAAAAAAAAACCTTTAGTATCCCTTTAACTACTTCCATACTGGGCATTTTCACCCCCTTCCTGCCCAAGCCAATTTTCAGCTTTCAGCGCTTTCGCACTTTGAATAACAATTGCGCGGTCATACTACACTGTACCCAAATGAAATTTTTATAATTTTTTCCCCACTAATAGAGCTTTCTTTTATTTCTTGTGCTATAAACAAAACAAAAGTGACAAGTTTGAAAAAACACAATATTTTTTACTTTTTGCTATAAGTATCCAAATTTTTTTTTTTTAAACACATTTTTTCCTCATTTTAGGCCGATAAGTATTCTTCTACATATTTTTGGTAAAAAATATCGCAATAAGCGTATATTTATTGGTTTGCACAAAAGTTATAGCGTCTACAAAATAAGGGGATAGATTTATAGCATTTTTATTATTATTTTTTTTTTACTAGTAATGGTGGCGATCTGCGATTTTTATCGTGACTGCGATATTGCGGCGGACACATCGGACAATTTTGACACATTTTTGGGACCATTCACATTTATACAGCGATCCGTGCTATAAAAATGCATTGATTACTGTATAAATGTGACTGGCAATGAAGGGGTTAACCAGGAGGGGGCGCTGTAGGGGTTAATGTGTTGCTAGGGAGTGATTCTAACTGTGGGGGGAGGGGTTCCTCTGTACAAGGAACACACCATCAGTCTCCTCCCATCTGACAGGACGTGGATCTGTGTGTTTACACACACAGATCCACGGTCCTGCTCGGTTACCGGGCAATCGCGGGTGCCCGGCGGACATCGCGGCCGCCGGGCACGCGCGCCGGGACCCGAGCGATGCGGCGCCCCCTGGGCTGCCTGTAAGGCTGCGCCATCATATGACGGCGGCCCAGAACAACAGCTGCACCGTCCCGCCGTCATATGACGGCGGGCGGGCAGCAAGTGGTTAAACAAGAACACACTTATAACAGGGCAGCGCCACACCCACTAGAGCTTTCCTTATTCTTTCGTGGACCCCTTTTGCCTTCAGAACTGCCTTCATTCTTCATGGAATAGATTCAACAAGGTGTGGGAAACGTTCCTCAGAGATTTTGGTCCATAGTGACATGATAGCATCACGCAGTTGTTGCAGATTTGTCAGCTGCACATCCGTGATGACAATCTTCTGCTCAACCACATCCCAAAGGTGCTCTATTGGATTGAGATCTGGTGACTGTGGAGGCTAATGGAGTACAGTGACCTCATTGTCAGTGGCGGCTGGTGCTCAAACTTTTTGGGGGGCGCAAACAAACTGAAAATTTAAACTGTTAGTAATGCAGGACTGTAAATAGCCATTTATCAGGTGATTATGTATCATTACTGCTAGATAAAACTGTGCCCTTCAGTTGCAGCCTCCCTGTGCCCACCAAATGCAGCCCCACTGTGCCCATCAATTGCAGCCTCTCTGTGCCCATCAATTGCAGCTTCTCTGTGCCCATCAATTGCAGCTTCTCCGTGCCCATCAATTTCAGCCTCTCTGTGCCCATCAAATGCAGCCTCACTGTGCCCATGTAATGCAGCCTCACTGTTCCCATCAATTGCAGCCTCATTGTGCCAATCAAATGCAGCCTCACTGTGCCCATCAATTGAAGCCTCACTGTGCCCATCAAATGCAGCCTCACTGTGCCCATCAAATGCAGCCTCACTGTGTCCATCAATTGCAGCCTCATTGTGCCAATCAATTGCAGCCTCATTGTGCCAATCAATTGCAGCCTCATTGTGCCAATCAATTGCAGCCTCATTGTGCCAATCAATTTCAGCCTCACTAGGCCCAGCATATGCAGCCTCACTGAGCTCATCATATGCAGCCTCAATGTTCCCATCACATGCAGCTTCACTGTCCCCATCAAATGCAGCCTCACTGTCCCCATCAATTGCAGCCTCACTGTCCCCATCAATTGCAGCCTCACTGTCCCCATCAATTGCAGCCTCACTGTCCCCATCACTTGCAGCCTCACTGTCCCCTTCACTTGCAGCCTCACTGTCTCCATCAATTGCAGCCTCACTGTGCCCATCAATTGCAGCCTCACTGTGCCCATCAATTGCAGTCTCACTGTGCCCATCAATTGCAGTCTCACTGTGCCCATCAATTGCAGTCTCACTGTGCCCATCAATTGCAGCATCATTGTGCCAATCAATTGCAGCCTCACCGTGCCAATCAATTGCAGCCTTACTATGCCCAGCATATGTAGCCTCACTGTGCCCATCAAATGCAGCCTCACTGTGCCCATTAAATTCAGCCTCACTGTGCCCATCAATTGCAGCCTCACTGTGCCCATCAATTGCAGCCTCACTGTGCCCATCAATTGCAGCCCCACCGTGCCCATCAATTGCAGCCTCACTGTGCCCATCAAATGCAGCCTCACTGTGCCAATTGATTTCAGGCTCACTGTGCCCATCACATCAGGTGTCCCAATCAGAGTCCCCCTTTACATAAGGTGTCCCAATTAGAGTCCCCCTTTACATCAGGTGTCCCCATCAGAGTCTTCCTTTACATCTGGTGTCCCAATCAGAGTCCCCTTTACATCAGGTGTCCCCATCAGAGCCCCTCTTTACATCAGGTGTCCCAATCAGAGTCCCCGCTCACATCAGGTGTCCCCATCAGAGTCCCCCTTCACATCTGACATCCCCATCAAAGTCCTCCTTTAAATCAGGTGTCCCCATCAGCGCCCCCTTCACATAAGGCATCCCCATCAGCATCCCTATCAGCTGTCACCCCTCCCCCCCTTGTACTCACAGCTCTCACAGCAAGTTGCCTTCCATCCGTCTTCGGACCAGCCTGGATGAGTCATTCGAGAAACCAAAAGTGATGCCGCGGGACTCGCCAATCACTATCCAACAATGCTATAGCGGGAGTGTTCAGGGCACAGAGCTCTGCGCCCCGAAGACTATCTAAGGGAAGCCAATAGAGCTTCTTGTTTTCAATCACGTGATTGCAAACAAATCATGCTTCCCATAGCACCTGTGTGTCTGGCGTCCTGCACACACTTAAAGGGCCAGTATTTTTATCTTTTATGATAAGTAGCATTGGGGGGCGGCGCCCCTGTGCCCCCTATGGACGGGCTGCCACTGCTCATTGTTATGTTCAAGAAACCAGTGGTGAGATGATTTGAGCTTTGTGACGTGGTGCATTATCCTGCTGGAAGGAGCTATCAGAAGATGAGTACACTGTAGTCATAAAGGGATGGACATGGTCAGCAACAATACTCAGGTAGGCCATGGCATTTAAACAAATGCTCAATTGGTACTAAAGGGGCCCAAAGTGTGCCAAGAAAATATCTTCTGCCTACACCATTACACCACCACCAGCCTGAACCATTGATACAAGGCAGGATGGATCTATGCTTTCATGTTGTTTACGCCAAATTCGGACCCTACCATCTGAATGTCGCAGCTGAAATTGAGACTCATCAGACCAGGCAACATTTTTCCAATCTTCTATTGTGCAATTTTTGTGAGCCTGTGCAAACTGTAGCCTCAGATTCCTGTTCTTAGCTGAGAGGAGTGGCACCCTGTGTGGTATTCTGCTGCTGTAGCCCATCTGCTTCAAGGTTCGATGTGTTGTGCATTCTGGGAAAGCATTCTGCATACCATGGGTGTAACGAGTGGTTATGTGAGTTACTGTTGCCTTTCTATCATCTGGAATCAGTCTGCCCATTCACCTCTGATCTCTGACACCAACAAGCCATTTTCCTCCACACAACTGACGCCCACTGGATATTTTGTAAGCTCTACAATATTTATATCATGCGCCAAACCAGCATGTAGATATTGTTGATACCACACATCTATTATTTTCATTTCCCACCTGTTCAGTCCCAGAAGATGGCAACACCTGTATGCTAGACAAATAGAACAGTATTGCAAAATAGGCACCAGAAAGCTCCATTTGTGTGAAAAAAAACGATACAAATTTAATTTGGGTACAGCATGGCATGACTGCGCAATTGTCAGTTAAAGTAACGCAGTGCCGAATTGCAAAAAATGGCCTGGTCATGAAGGGGGTAAAATCTTCCAGAAGTCAATTGGTTACACTACTTACCACAAAATGAAGGCCTGATTTATGAATGTGATATAAACTCCCCGGATACACTAAGTAGCTGGGATGATATGTACAGATTTACTAACACGTGTCAAAGTTGCAAAACTGTATTCAGGTGTTAAGATTTGTTTTACCTTCACAAATTAAAGGATTAGGCTAGTTCCAGACATATATTTTTCTAGCATCATAAAGTTATTTTATTTACAAAAATGACTTTGAATGAATTACTGTATAATTATTTCGTTTTTTTCATGATAGATTTTGGTTTTTATGTTATTGTGAGGTCAAATCACTAATAGTTAAATAACGGCTATGCAGTATTTCCCCCCCAAAAAATGTACCACATAAAAAGCTCCTATGTCCAATTAACAAACGGACCAGAACGTTAAAAAGCATGCTCTGCACCCCCCCCCCCCCACCCCAAAGCACCTTGTCCCCATGCTGATGGGGACAAGGGCCTCTTCCTGATAACCCAGGGCTGTGGTTGTCGGGGTCTGTGGGCAGGGGCTTATCGGAATCTGGAAGCCCCCTTTAAGAAAAGGACCCCCAGATCCCATCCCCCCATGTGAATGAGTGTGGGATACCCCTGCCTATTCACCAAGAAAAAAGAGGTGTAGTGTAACAAAACGCAAGAGATGGTCTTGACAAGTCCTTTCTTAAAAATCATGTCTTCTTCCTCCGGTGTTTCTTCTTCCTCTGGCGGTTTCTTCTTCTTCCGCTGTCCTCTCTCTCTCCGCTGCCTTCTCCCTCCTGTGGTTTCTTCTCCCTCTGCTGTCTTCTCCCTCCGGTGTATCTTCTCCCTCTTCTCTCTCCGATGATGTCTTCTTCATTCTCCGCCGCTGTCCGCTAAACGGTCTTCTTACGACGCTTGCTGCCTCCATTATTTCGGCTCCTGCTGTCTGACATTTCTTAAATAGCCATGGGGTGTGACCATTCAGTGACGTCACAAAGGGTGGGGTCTCTGAGTGATGTCATCAGATGGAAGACAACCGTTTAGCGGGCAGCGGAGGCGGCGGATGAAGAAGACAATCACCGGAGAGAGAAAAGGGAGAAGACAGCGGAGGAAGAAGAAACCATCGAGGGGGAGAAGACAGCGAAGGGAGAAGATAGCAGAGGAAGAAGACACGATTTTTAATAAAGGACTTGTCAAAAATCGTCTCTTGTGTTTTGTTACACTACACTTCTTTCTTTTTTGGTGAAAGGCATCAGCATGGGGACAAGGTCATGCCGTTTTTAAAAAAAAATGTTGGCGTGGAGTTTCCCTTAGAAATCCATACCCTACCCGAAGGGCCTGGTATAGACTGGGTGTGGGGGGCACTCCTTTTTTTTTTCATAATTTTTAATTGACGCCTTTTTTTTTACAATCAGCTGTCAGCGGGGAAGCCCACTGACAGCTGATGAGCCATCGGTTGTTAAGAACGCTGCAGCCAGCTTCTCTGCTCCATAGCAACCAGCTATTTGTCTAGAAACAGTCTGGGGGTCCCTCGACCCCAAGACTGTTTTTGGACAAATACTGCATGTTATACCGCCAGCTTAACCCTGGTGGTAATTATCGCATGCTTTTTAAGGCTCTGGTCTGTTTGTAAATTGGACTTAAAGAGGAAGTAAACCGTCAGCAAAAAAACAAAAAACCCTGCAAGACAAAGGCATAATTAGCTAGTATGCATAGCATATTACAATTATGTATTACTTACCTCAGTTCAAAGCCCCCGCATTGGTCCATGTCTCCCCCCTCCGACCGCCGACATGTTGTCCCGAAGTGACTTCCGGGTATCGCGGCTCCCGCGCTGTGATTAGCCGGAGCTGCAATGACGTCACTCCGCGCATGCGCGCGGGAACGGCACAGTACAACTGAAGCAACGGCATATAGTGCCATTGCTTCAGTTGTCTCAAGTGCGCATGTGCCGCATGACGTCGGCACATGCAAATACAGGGATATCTCCTAAACCGTGCAATATAGGCTTACCTGTAACATAAAGTTGTAAACAAGGGTTTACAACCACTGTAGCCTAACTGGCGGTTTTCCCGAGTGTGGCTCGGGGTTAAAATTCAGGACCATTAGCGGTAACCCCGAGCCACACTCGGGATCACATCGCAGGATCCTGGTGTGGCTTTACTTACCTTGTCCCCGGGATCCTGCGATGTCCCCCGCAGTGTCCGTGAGCTGTGTCCTTCCCCGAAGCCTCTCCGTGCCAGGCTCCGTTCCCTGCGAGCGTCGCGACTCAAAAATTCAAAAATTTGTAAAAATCATAACACATACAATACTGTAATCTTACAGATTACAGTACTGTATGAAATGATTTCACATCCCTTTTGTCCCCAGTGCTTTGGCCCATGCCCTGCATGCAGTTTTACATTATATATACTGTTCTTTCTGCCTGGAACCTAGAGATTGTCCATAGCAACCAAAAAGTGTCCCTTTACGTCAAAAGTGGCTTTAGACCAGCTAGAAAACAGCGACAGTAAATTGGAACACTTGCAGAATTGAGCGATAGTGAATCGTGGGGAAATTTATTTTATTATTATTATTTTTATTTTATTTTTAATTATTTATTTTTATTTATTATATTATAATTTATGTTTTTGTGTTTCAAACTTTATCATACCCGGGATATCTATTAGACTCTTGTTTGGACAGATTTAAGTGTGTTATTGTTAAGAATTACAGACCTACAATATAAAACGCCAAATTTCCATGCAAAATAATTGTACCGCTTTCAGCACCTAAAATCCGAAAGAATCATACCGCCAGGGAGGTTAAGAGCTTTTTATGCACTATTTAACGCCACTTTTTTTTACCCTGTAAATACCGCATAAACATTTTTTTTTGTAAATTGGACTTACTTTAGCTCATGCGATAAGGGTATCATATTACTCATTTGCATACATTATCGCATGTGGTAAAGCTTTGTAAATTGACCTGTGTGTGTCAATAAGCATTTTTTCTTGGTTCCCATGTTCACTTCATGAATTGTAGAAATTAAAGTGTTACTAAACCCAGGACCCTGCATGTACTATACCTGGTCTCCCACAGTACACGGAACATGGAAATGCAATTATTTTAGTAAATATAAACTGCTAAATACCTTTTCTCATCAGCAGTATATAGCAGTCTTGTGACTTCTATCAGTGGCTGGTTAAAGTCTGTAGGAGGAGTTTTCATTCTACTATGACTGTCCTATCAGGCTGCAGGACCCCTGACCCTCTGTCTGGACAGTGCTAATTGGCTATGTGCTGATCACATGCACTCTCCCAAGAAAAAAATAAAAAACTTTCTAGCAATATGCACCAAACTGAGCATGTGCAGAGTGACACCAAAGGCTCTATACTATCAGGAGGTGGATTGGGGACAGTGGAAAAGGGGAGGATCAGAGAAGAGATGATCAAACTGCTTTTATAGACAATGTGGATGATTAACCCCTTAGGTTCCACAGTGAGTATAACAAGCATGCTTTACTGCATATACAGGCTGATTTTACTGGTGTGGGTTAAGTAACACTTTAAACTGAATTACCTAAGACAAGACTCAGCAACAGTGCCATGGGGTTTATTTACTAAAGGCAAATCCACTTTGCACTACAAGTGCACTTGGAAGTGCAGTCGCTGTAGATCTGAGGGGGACATACAAGGAAAATAAAAAACAGCATTTTTGCTTGTACATGATTGGATGATAAAATCAGCAGAGCTTCCCCTCATTTCAGATTTTCCCCTCAGATCTACAGCGACTGTACTTCCAAGTGCACTTGTAGTGCAAAGTGGATTTGCCTTTAGTAAATCAACCTCCATATCCAGGACAAATAAATTACTCCAGTCACTGGATGAAAGTTTCCAAATTTCTGAGCACCCTTCTCTTAGCCATTACATAATAGTTATTAAACTACATGAGTTTGGCAATTGCTACAGATACAACCAATGATAATAGCACACTGTTTTATTTATGGCCATTGTCCTTTGCCTGCAGCCCTGTCTATGACCTCAGAACATGATATCATATAGTCATTAATCAGCTAATCATGGGATTTGATGGGACAATCTAAACCAATACTAACTGAATTCAATGTTCTTCATTGGCTTTGGCTCTCAAGCCCTTACAACGTCTAGATTATACTCAGGACTAACTTACATTTCTGATCTCGTTAATGTTCAGCATTATTATGAAGATTGCCTTTATTCTTAGACAGACTCCTGATACACCAACCAGGATGTATTGCATGGGAGAAGGTCCTTGTTTGGTATGATCGGTGGGTAGCACATTGGTACGATGTGTGGTGGGGTGTTTGGTCTTTTTTGGACAATTATCACACTGCGGAGTTGTTATATTCTGCATAGTAGTCCGTCTTGGTGTGACAGCTTGTGTGTCTCCGATACACTCTGCAATAAAATGATGGGATATAGGCAGATGAGTGACATCTCAATTACAGATACAGCTAAAAAGATTTTTTGGTGAATAAATCAACAATCAATAGATTTCTTTTCATGGATCATAAACAATGACAGTGTATCACTTGTGAAAGTACCAGATTGTGAGATATATTGGATATTTCGATAATACCATTACAGGTCCTCTTACCCCAATCCTGTCCATAATAAAATTACAGGTCCTCTTACCCCAATCCTGTCCATAATAACATTACAGGTCCTCTTACCCCAATCCTGTCCATAATAACATTACAGGTCCTCTTACCCCAATCCTGTCCATAATAACATTACAGGTCCTCTTACCCCAATCCTGTCCATATTAACATTACAGGTCCTCTTACCACAATCCTGTCCATAATAACATTACAGGTCCTCTTACCCCAATCCTGTCCATAATAACATTACAGGTCCTCTTATCTCAATCCTGTCCATAATAACATTACAGGTCTCCTGCAGCTCCCAGTAAAGACCACCATCCTGGCCTTGGTTCCATACTTACCACATCCCCCCCCCCCGCATTGATTCCATGTAAGTACTCAGGGTGGGTTTACCTACCTCTCCCTGTTACAATTAGTTACAGCCAAATTAATTCTATTTTACTACACTTTATAGATATGTCAGAGCATCCGCCCCTGATGAGTGATTAACACAAAACGCGTCGGGAAAACTGTGATGCAGACACATACCAACATCATACCATCAACTTTGAACATTTTTCCACCAATTGATCATGGTTTTATTGTTTTACATAATTTTTTATTCTCACTGCAAGTGCTGCATTGATGCATTGATGTATTTGTATGTATTCATTGAATGTATTAACCAATCAGTTAAGACCATTATGTGGCGTCTAGTTGACATATATTTGATGTATCCTTGATTCCTATATTGCATGTGCATACATATGTGTGTGTGAATATTTTATGAAATGACATTTAATACAATGTTTTTAATCATGTGGTTTCTATTACTGATATGCCTTATACAGTTCTGTATGACCAAATAAATATGTACTTTTATCCCATCAACCTCCACCTTGTCCATGGGCCTCATTTAAAGTCCCAAATTTCCCACCCTATCTTCTGAACCAGGGATGGAGGCACACCACATATGTGCCTCAGTCAAAGTCCCAAAATTCCCCCTTCCTTATCATGTCTGCACAGTCTCTGACCCTCTCCTGTATCATGTCTGCATAGTCTAATGCCCCGTACACACGGTCGGACATTGATCAGACATTCCGACATCAAAATCGTAGGATTTTTTCCGACGGATGTTGGCTCAAACTTGTCTTGCATACACACGATCACACAAAGTTGTCGGAAAATCCGATCATTATGAACACGGTGACGTAAAACACGTACGTCGGGACTATAAACGGGGCAGTAGCCAATAGCTTTCATCTCTTTATTTATTCTGAGCATGCATGGCACTTTGTGCGTCGGATTTGTGTACACACGATTGGAAATTCCGACAACGGATTTTGTTGTCGGAAAATTTTATAGCCTGCTCTCAAACTTTGTGTGTCGGAAAATCCGATGGAAAATGTGTGATGGAGCCTACACATGGTCGGAATTTCCGACAACAAGGTCCTATTACACATTTTCCGTCGGAAAATCCGACCGTGTGTACGGGGCATAAGACCATCTCCTGTATCATGTCCACACATTCTCTGACTATCTCCTGTATCATGTCCGCACAGTCTCTGACCATTTCTTGTATCATGTCCGCACAGTCTCTGACCATCTCCTGTATAATGTCCGCAGAGTCTCTGACGATCTCCTGTATCATGTCCGCACAGTCTCTGACCATCTCCTGTATCATGTCCGCACAGTCTCTGACCATTTCTTGTATCATGTCTGCAGAGTCTCTGACCATCTCCTGTATAATGTCTGCAGAGTCTCTGACCATCTCCTGTATCATGTCCGCACAGTCTGACCATTTCTTGTATCATGTCCGCAGAGTCTCTGACCATCTCTTGCATCATGTCTGCAGTCTCTGGGGGGTCTACTGAGGAGTCAAGAGCGGGAGCGCTGCCAGGACGGGTGTCACGTGAGGAGTCAGATGTGTGCAGAGTGTGGAGAGGATAATATAGGATGAAACCAGAGCCACCAAGCTGGAGCCTAGAGAGGACCATCTGACTGAGCCGTGCAAGGTGCGCCTGAGAGGAGGTCAGAGACAGCGCTGCAAGGCCAGTCTGAGGGGGATCACTGATGTAAGGGGGAGTGAATACAGTAAGGTCGAGGGGCACTGATTTAAAAGTTTCCCCTGATATCAGTAACCCCCCCTTACCTTAGTGCATTCACTATGTGGAACGTGGTCTGTGGTCACCAGAGTCCCCTCCATTTTAGAGTTCCTGTTTTAGATGCAAGTTGGAACTCTGCGGACCCTGATGTAAAAAGGAACTCTGATGTAGAGGGGAATGCTGTGCATTCTGATATAAGGTGATCACTGGTCACCAGAGCCCCCCTTACATCAGAGTTTCCCTTTACACCAGTCTGCAGCATTCCCTCTTACATCATGATCTGCAGCATTCCCCTTTACATACAATTTCCCCTTGCACTGTAAGGGGGAATTCTGCAAACTCTGATGTAAGGGGAAACTCTGTGTTGGGTTATATTACCCTGACCTTCATGTAAATGAAGAAATATGTTTTTTTTTAGTTTTGTTATAACCTAAACACATTGTTAGTAGCAGCTGCACAAATTGTATCTATATTTGTGTGGGTAATTGGTTAGAGAACATTTTAGAAACCGTGAATTCATAGTTCATAGGATTTAAGTCTCTTAACCACTTTCCACCCAGCCACTGTACATATACGGCCAGGTGGGAGCTCCCTCCTTCTGACTGGACGTTCCCGAACATCCTTCAGAAGGAGCGGGATCACGCAGGCACGCTCCCGCGCAGCCGCGTGATTTGCCCTCCTGATCCGCACGATGGCTGTGTGTAATCACAGCCATCGTATAGTAAATAAGGGGGAGGGGGTGGCTGTTGACAGGAGATCGCGCCGCCACGTGCCCGCGCAGCGGCGCGATCCCGATCTGCCTGTGCCCCCCAGAGACAGCACAACACAGGAGGGCCCTGTGATTGGCCCTCCTGATCACATGACGACTGTGTCCAATCACAGTCGTCATGTAATGTAAATAGAGAGCGTTGTAACTGCTCTCATCTCTTCCTCTCCTCACACAGAGCCTGTCAGTGAGGAGAGGAAGAGAGATCTGTGCTGCAGCCGGGAGATCAGTGAGTTATATAGC
This sequence comes from Lithobates septentrionalis, assembly GCA_037952835.1. Lineage (NCBI taxonomy): Eukaryota > Metazoa > Chordata > Amphibia > Anura > Ranidae > Lithobates > Lithobates septentrionalis. Next base: position 691,419 of record JBBDGP010000824.1, read on the forward strand.
TGTTTGTCTGCTGTTTACCCACTGATCACCCAGCTAGTGTCCACAAAACACAGTGTCCCCAAAACAATGAAAATACCTGTCAGTGAACATCTGCCCGTCAACAACTGGCACATCTGTCCTCCAACAGCGGGCACATCTGTCCGCCAACAGCAGGCAGATCAGCCCGTCATCATCAGGCACATCTGCCCGCCAGTCATCAGGCACATCTGCCCGCCAGTCATCAGCCACATCTGCCCGCCAGTCATCAGCCACATCTGCCCGCCTGCCATCAGGCACATCTGCCCGCCAGTCATCAGGCACATCTGCCCGCCAGTCATCAGGCACATCTGCCCGCCAGTCATCAGGCACATCTGCCGCCCGCCATCAGGCACATCTGCCGCCCGCCATCAGGCACATCTGCCGCCTGCCATCAGGCACATCTGCCGCCCGCCATCTGACACCGTCAACAGCTAACACATCAGCCCGTCATCAGCTGACACATCAGCCGTCATCAGCTGACACATCAGCCCGTCATCAGCTGACACATCAGCCCGTCATCAGCTGACACATCAGCCCGTCATCAGCTGGCACATCAGCCCGTCATCAGCTGGCACATCAGCCCGTCATCAGCTGGCACTTCAGCCCGTCATCAGCTGGCACATCAGCCCGTCAACAGCTGGCACATCTGTCCTCCAACAGCGGGCACATCTGTCCACCAACAGCAGGCAGATCAGCCCGTCATCATCAGGCACATCTGCCCGCCAGTCATCAGGCACATCTGCCCGCCAGTCATCAGCCACATCTGCCCGCCAGTCATCAGCCACATCTGCCCGCCAGTCATCAGCCACATCTGCCGCCAGTCATCAGCCACATCTGCCCGCCTGCCATCAGGCACATCTGCCCGCCAGTCATCAGGCACATCTGCCCGCCAGTCATCAGGCACATCTGCCCGCCAGTCATCAGGCACATCTGCCGCCCGCCATCAGGCACATCTGCCGCCCGCCATCAGGCACATCTGCCGCCTGCCATCAGGCACATCTGCCGCCCGCCATCTGACACCGTCAACAGCTAACACATCAGCCCGTCATCAGCTGACACATCAGCCGTCATCAGCTGACACATCAGCCCGTCATCAGCTGACACATCAGCCCGTCATCAGCTGACACATCAGCCCGTCATCAGCTGGCACATCAGCCCGTCATCAGCTGGCACATCAGCCCGTCATCAGCTGGCACATCAGCCCGTCATCAGCTGGCACATCAGCCCGTCAACAGCTGGCACATCAGCCGCCCACCATCATCAGGCACATCTGCCCGCCCGCCATCAGGCACATCTGCCACCCGCCATCTGCCCACGATCAGGCACATCTTCCCGCCAACATCAGGCACATCTAGCCACCCACCATCTGGCACAGCCGCCCACCATCTGGCACACCTGCCGCCTGCCATCTGACACATCTGCCCGCCAACATGACAAAAAGGTCTTACAGCGCAGAGGAGGCTCTCCAAATACTCCAGAGTATGTCGGACGAGAGTAGCAGGGAATTCTCTCTGTCAGACTTGGATAGCGACTATGAGCCAGTGGAAAGCAGTGGCTCCGAGTTGGAAACAGAGGAAGATATCATCCTTACAAGGAGAATCAGGAGAAATGAGCAGGAGGAGGCATTCACCAGCAGCGCAGCACTCCAGGGCATCCACCAGCAGGCATCCACCAGCAGCGCAGCACTCCAGGATGATATGCAGGCATCCACCAGCAGCCCAGCACTCCAGGATGATATGCAGGCATCCACCAGTAACGCGGCACTCCAGGGCATCCACCAGCAGGCATCCACCAGCAGCGCAGCACTCCGGGATAGGCAGGCATCCACCAGCAGTTCTGCAACCTTCCTAGAAGATAGGCCAGATGCTAGCAACGGATCCCATCAACGAGGCAGTGCCCATGCTAGCCTCCCAGATGTTCTACTGTATCCAACATGGCTGCCCGATACATCAGTAGAACCTGTAATACCCCTTTTCACAGCCCAGCCAGGCCCTCAGATGCAGACGGAAAATGTAACCCCACTTTATTATTTTCATTTATTTTTTACCAATGATCTCCTAACCTACATTGTGGAGCAATGTAATCTATACACCAGCCAACATATAGCCAACAATCCCAGTTCCTCATATGCCTGTCTTTTTGTTTGGAAACCCCTCACCGTAGAAGAATTTAAAATTTTCCTTGGCCTAACCCTCAACATGGGGCTGACAAAAAAAATGAACTCCATTCTTACTGGTCTACCCAACCTATCCACCACATGCCGGTCTATTCGTCATTGATGCCCAGAACCCGTTATGAGATGATCATGAGATTTTTACACTTCAATAACAATGCCCAATGCCTCCCTCGAAATCATCCCAGTTACGATAAGTTATTCAAAATTAAGCCCCTAATCAATTTTTTTTTGCGCCAGCTTCAAGGAGATGTTTACCCCTGATAGAAACATATGTGTGGATGAATCCCTGGTGCACTTCACCGGAAGACTGGGAATAAAACAATACCTCCCCAGTAAAAGAGCCAGACGTGGGGTAAAATTTTATAAGGTGTGTGACAGGGCCACGGGTTACACATACGATTTTATCATTTATGAGGGAAAAGACAGACAGCTAAACCCCCCTGGATGCCCTACCTACATGGGAACAAGTGGCAAAATTGTCTGGCAGCTGATCCAACCATTACTTGGGAAAGGTTACCACCTTTATGTAGACAATTTCTACACTAGTCTCCCACTTTTCCGCCATTTGTACCTAAAGAACACTGTGGCCTGTGGGACAGCATGGACCAACCGCAAAGGCTTCCCACAAAGATTGGTCCCCAAGAAATTGAAGCAGGGTGAAATGGCCAGTTTGGACTGAAGAAGTACTAGCGGTGAAGTGGAGAGATAAAAAAAAGAGATGTCTACATCCTTTCAACAATACATGACGACACCTTGGTGGAACTTCAGAGAAGAGGAGGTCCCATACAGAAGCCAAAATGTGTGCATGAGTACAACCTATACATGGGGGGGTGGATATGAACAACCAGATGATGCAGCCCTACTTTGCCACCAGGAGATCACTATTTTGGTACAAGAAAGTCGCCATTTATTTGATGCAACTTGCCCTATTTAATTCCTATATCATTTTTTCTAAGTGCACCCAAAGTTCCCTACCCTATCTAAAATTCCAAGAAGACGTTGTCACAGCCCTTCTCTATCCCCAAGGCCAAGCCCTTCAACTAATTCGCTCCGATTTGTTAGCCAGACTCCATGAAAGGCACTTTCCCGAAATCCTCCCTCTTACCCAAACAGGTCGCAAACCCCCAAAAAAATGTTGTGTATGTGCAAGTAGAGGAATTTGCTGTGACACCCGATACTACTGTCCCCAATGTCCCTCCCAGCCAGGCCTCTGTATTGGAACGTGCTATCGGAGCTATCATACTTCACTACACTATTAGTACAGTGAAGATGATTTTTTTCCACTATCTGCCATTTCTGTGAATGACCCGGACCGTTAACGACTATGCCTCTGCCAAACATCTTTCTGCCTTCAACGTGAATTGACCCGGACTGTTAAATGACCATGCTTTTTGCCTGCCTCCTGAACTGATCATTTGCCCTGCCACTGTACAGCACAGGGGTCTCACATATGTGAGGGGCTCCAGAAAAGGTTTTCCGAGTGGAGAAAACATTTTTCTCCGGGTTTTTAGTTTTCTCTGATTAGGGTTTGGAGACTCGGAGGCTTCGTAGAGATTTGGGTGGGAAGAAGCCTCTACCCCTGTCCTCAGGTCTTACCTGACCAAGGCCCAATGTACAAAGTGCTGCCTGCTGCCACCTGAACTGGTCATGCCTCTGCCTGCCACCTGAACTGGCCATGCCTTTGTCTGCCACATGACCTTGCCATGCCTTTGCCTGCCACATGACCTTGCCATGCCTTTGCCTGACACATGACCTTGCCATGCCTATGCCTGTTACCTGAACTGCCTGCTAAACCTTGGACTGTACTGAACCATGTTCATACTTTTCCATATCTGTCTGCTGCCTGGACAATTCCTGGACATTTCCTTTGGCTGTTTGGACAAATGCTTTGGCTGCTCTGGAACGGTATTCCTGCCTGTTAAAACCACAGGTGAGCTTTTTTTTTTACCTTTTGCTCAGCAGAATGTATTTTGGGGTGTAATTCTTGGTGTGTACATGCTATGTGTTGGAAGCCTGGAGGTGCTACTTGCATGTTGGGCCTCTGTATGTGGCCAGGTAGTGGAAAAGTCTCACACATGGGGTATCGCCATACTCAGGATGAGTAGCAGAATGTATTTTGGGGTGACATTTTGGCTATGTACATGCTATGTGTAAGAAAGATCTTCCAAATTGACAACTTTGTGAGAAAAAAAATAGGTTTTCATTTTCTTTCCACATTTTCCAAAAACTTGTGGAAAGAAATGACATGTTCAAAAGACTCATTATGCCTCACAGAATATACATTGGGTTGTTTTCTTTCCAAAATGGGGTCATTTTGTGGCTAATTCCATTGTCCTGGTGCTCCAGGGCCTTCAAAAATGTGATAGGTACTCAGGAAATGAAATGTGTAATTTATACCTTTAGAAAGCCTGATGGTGCTATATGGATGTTGGGCCTCTGTATGTGGCCAGGCTGTGGAAAAGTCTCACACATGGGGTATCGCCATACTCGGGACGGATAGCAGAATGTATTTTGGGGTGTTATTTTGGCTATGTACATGCTATGTGTTAGAAAGATCTTCTAAATTGACAACTTTGTGAGAAAAAAATAGGTTTTCATTTTCTTTCCACATTTTCCAAAAACTTGTGGAAAGAAATGACATGTTCAAAAGACTCAGTATGCCTCATAGAATATACATTGGGTTGTTTTATTTCCAAAATGGGGTCATTTTGTGGGAAATTCCATTGTCCTGGTGCTCCAGGGCCTTCAAAAATGTGATAGGTACTCAGAAAATGAAATGTGTAATTTATGCCTTTAGAACGCATGATGGTGCTATATGGATGTTGGGCCTCTGTATGTGGCCAGGCTGTGGAAAAAGTCTCACACATGGGGTATCACCATACTCAGGACGAATAGCAGAATGTATTTTGGGGTGTAATTGCAATTATGCCTGCACCGTGTGTGAGAAATAACTTGTAAATATGACAATTTAGTGAAGAAAAAAAAAATCTATATTTCTTAATTTTCCAAAGCATTGTGGGGAAAAAATTTCAACTTCAAAAAATTCACTATGCCTCTTACTAAATACCTCAGACTGTCTTCTTTCCAAAAAGGGATCTTTTGGGGCGTTATTGTACTGTCCTGACATTTTAGGGCCTCAAGAAATGAGATCAGTGCATTAGACCATCAGTGCATTAGGATTGATACATTTTCAATAATGTGTAGCATGGCTTGTAGACTATAACTTTTACACAAACCAATGATCATACAATTATCAGAATTTTTTTTACCAAAGACATGTGGTAGAATACATTTTTGCCTAAATTTTCGACAAAATTAAATTTTTTTGGTTTCTTTTAAAAGAGAAAGTAGAAAATTTTGTTTTTTTTTTCAAAATATTCGCTCTTTTTTCGCTTATATCACAAAAAATAAAAAATGAAGTGGTGAATAAATACCACCAAAAGAAAGCTCTATTTGTGTGAACAAAATGATAAAAATTTCATTTGGGTACAGTGTAGCATGACTGAGTAATTGTTATTCAAAGTGAGAGAGCACTGAAAGCTGAAAATTGGTCTGGGAAGGAAGGGTTTGAAAGTGCCCAGTATTGAGGTGGTTAATATAGGTTATATATACAGTTCATTTTTTATCGCTTTAATTATTTTTCCCATTATGGGCGTGAATGGGGCCTCATGTCTAAGTTTTGCCTAAGGCCTCACAAAACTTAGAGCCGCCTCTGATCCTATCCATAATAACATTACAGGTCCTCTTATCCCAATCCTGTCCATAATAACATTACAGGTCCGATTACCCCAATCCTGTCCATAATAACATTACAGGTCCTCTTATCCCAATCCTGTCCATAATAACATTACAGGTCCTCTTACCGCAATCCTGTCCATAATAACATTACAGGTCCTCTTACCCAAATCCTGTGCATAATAACATTACAGGTCCTCTTATCCCAATCCTGTCCATAATATTACAGGTCCGATTACCCCAATCCTGTCCATAATACCATTACAGGTCCTCTTACCCCAATCCTGTCCATAATAACATTACAGGTCCTCTTATCCCAAACCTATCCATAATAACATTACAGGTCCTCCTATCCCAATCCTGTTCATAATACCATTACAGGTCCTCTTATCCCAATCCTGCCCATAATAACATTACAGGTCCTCTTATCCCAATCCTATCCATAATAACATTACAGGTCCTCCTATCCCAATCCTGTCCATAATAACATTACAGGTCCTGTTACCCTAATCCTGTCTATAATAATATTACTGGTCCTCTTACCACAATCCTGTCCCTAACAACATTACAGGTCCTCTTAACCCAATCCTATCCATAATAACATTATAGGTCCTCTTACCCCAATCCTGTCCGTAATAACATTACAGGTCCTCTTATCCCAATCCTGTCCATAATATTACAGGTCCGATTACCCCAATCCTGTCCATAATACCATTACAGATCCTCTTATCCCAATCCTGCCCATAATAACATTACAGGTCCTCTTACCCCAATCCTGTCCATAATAACATTACAGGTCCTCTTACCCCAATCCTGTCCATAATAACATTATAGGTCCTCTTACCCCAATCCTGTCTATAATAACATTACAGGTCCTCTAATCCCAATCCTGCCCATAATAACATTAAAGGTCCTCTTAAGGCAATCCTGTCCGTAATAACATTACAGGTCCTCTTACCCCAATCCTGTCCATAATAACATTACAGGTCCTCTTATCCCAATCCTATCCATAATAACATTACAGGTCCTCCTATCCCAATCCTGTCCATAATACCATTACAGGTCCTCTTATCCCAATCCTATCCATAATAACATTACAGGTCCTCCTATCCCAATCCTGTCCATAATAACATTACAGATCCCGTTACCCTAATCCTGTCTATAATAATATTACTGGTCCTCTTACCACAATCCTGTCCCTAACAACATTACAGGTCCTCTTAACCCAATCCTATCCATAATAGAATTACAGGTCCCCCTATTCCAATTCTGTTCATAATAACATGCTCAGTCTGAAGCTGTGGAACTTGGTGTAAGTGGAGCTGGAATATGTGGGAGTTAAAAAAACAGAGTTAGAGTGTACAAGTCTTGCTGTTTGTTTGCTGTTTGTTTGCTGTTTGCTGTTTGTTTGCTGTTTGTTTGCTGTTTGCTGTTTGTTTGCTGTTTGTTTACTGGGTTGCATTTTTGGGGCTTTTCCTTTTAGTTTTTAATTTGCCTTTTGCTGTCACTTTTTAAATAGCTTTTGTTTTCTCTCTGGTTACATCAATTAAGGGGTGTGGTTAATTGCTCACAGGTGCCTATTTAACTGGTTGTAGGACTCAGTCTGAGCGTGCTCAGTCTGAAGCTGTGGAACTTGGTGTAAGTGGAGCTGGAATAAGTGGGAGTTAAAAAAACTGAGTTTAAAACAGGAGGTTATAACAGGGGTCATAGTACCTGTGTAGTGTGAGTATCTGAGTGTTGTCTGAGTAGTGTGTGTGGATCGTTAGTACTTGTGTATTGTGTACTGTATACTTGTGTATTGCGAGTGCACGTAGGTCTGTGAGTACCTGTGTATTGTCTTGTTGTGTACCTGTGTATTGTCTTGTTGTGTACCTGTGTATTGTCTTGTTGTGTACCTGTGTATTGTCTTGAGTATTAGTGCCAGGAAGCTAGCTTTTAGGTAATTTGGACAGGGTAAAAGCCCCAAATCCTCACTATATTCAATAGGTACGATGCCCGGTGGGTGTGGAGAGGCGACTCTTTGTACATCTTGCCGAATGTATGTGTTCCTTGATCATCCGATCGAGGGCGAATACTGCTGTGCAAAATGTAAGCACATTGTTTCCCTGGAAGCCCAGGTTCTGAATCTGGGGAAGCAACTGTCAGCACTGAGAAGTCCCTCCATACTAAAGGTGAGCCAGGAACGTACACGGCAGGTGCCGGCAGGGGCCAGCACAGAGGCGGGTGGTGACAAAGAGGTGCAGGCACTAGCAAAGAGTAGATGGGTGACAGTCAGGAGGGGTAGAGGGGGAAGTGCCAGAGAGGCCGATCCAGGACTGGAGCATCCCAATAAGTACGCTCCATTGAGTGACATTGGTGAAACCAGTCAGGGACCAGCACTGCTGGAGATGAGGGACTCTCCTAGCTGCCAGGGGAAGAACTCCTCCAGTGAGAGTGGGGGGCAGCAAAGGGAAAGGAAAGACAGATTCTGGTGGTAGGGGACTCAATTCTTAGAAGGACAGAGAGGGCAATCTGTAACCAAGACCTGAAGCGCCGAACAGTATGTTGTCTACCGGGCGCTCGGGTTCGGCACATCACGGATCTTGTGGACAGATTACTGGGAGGGGCTGGGGAAGACCCGGCTGTCATGGTGCACGTTGGCACCAATGACAAAGTCAGAGGCAGATGGAGTGTCCTAAAGAACGATTTTAGGGATTTAGGTGCTAAATTGTGGAAAAGGACCTCCAAGGTAATGTTCTCAGGAATACTACCGGTACATCGAGCCACACCAGAAAGGCAGAGGGAGATTAGGGAAGTAAACAAGTGGCTGAAGAGCTGGTGTAGTAAGGAGGGGTTTGGGTTCCTGGAGGACTGGGCCGACTTCTCAGTCGGTAACCGGTACTATAGAAGGGACGGACTGCACCTAAATGAGGAGGGTGCAGATCTGCTGGGAATGAAGATGGCCAAAAAGTTAGAGGGGTTTTTAAACTAGGCGATGGGGGGGAGGGTCCAGAGACAGTGATAGCCAGCGCGGAAGATATTCCAGAGGGTAGTATTGGGGGCATTAGTGGTAGGTTAACCAAAGCACAAAAACACAAGGTGAGTATAGTAGCAAGTCCTAGTTGCAATCTTGAAACACCCAATACGAGGACAATATGCGACCGGTCTAAACTATGTGGCATGTTCACTAATGCCAGGAGCATGGCGGACAAGATGGGTGAACTAGAGATACTGTTGTACAAGGAGGATTTGGATTTTGTGGGAATTTCAGAGACCTGGTTCAATAGCTCTCATGATTGGCTGGCAAACATTCAAGGGTATACCCTATACCGCAAGGATAGAGAGGGTAAAAAAGGCGGAGGGGTATGCCTATATATCAAGAATAATGTACAAGTGAATGTGAGAGATGACATCACTGAGGGAGCTAGGGAGGAGGTGGAATCTTTATGGGTAGAGCTCCAAAGGGATGAAGCTAAGGGGAAAATAATACTGGGAGTATGCTATAGGCCCCCTAACCTGAGGGAGGAAGTGGAGACGGATCTCCTATCACAAATTGGATTAGCAGGAAGGATGGGAAGTGTTATCATAATGGGGGATTTTAATTATCCAGACATAGACTGGGCGGAGGGAACCGCACATTCATTTAAGGCTCGCCAGTTCCTTAATGTCTTGCAGGACAATTTTATGGGTCAGATGGTAGACGCACCAACTAGAAATAAAACATTACTGGATCTACTGATTACCAACAATACAGACCTGATCACAGATGTGGAAATACGGGGCAATTTAGGTAACAGCGATCACAGGTCAATTAGTTTCAGTATAAAACACACAAATAGGAAACATGAAGGGAACATAAAGACACTGAATTTCAAATGAGCCAACTTCCCTAAACTACAAACCTTGCTAAAGGCATAAATTGGGATAAAATATTAGGAACAAAGAATACGGAGGCGAGATGGGTTTGCTTTAAGAGCATATTAAATAAGGGCATTAGCCAATGTATCCCATTGGGTAATAAATTTAAAAGAGCAAACAAAAATCCTGGATGGCTTAACTCCAATGTAAAAATGCATATAAAAGCAAAGGAGAAGGCCTTTAAAAAATACAAGGTTGAGGGATCCTCCTCAGCATTCAGACTTTATAAAGAATGCAATAAGAAATGTAAGGGTGCAATTAGGACGGCTAAGATAGAACATGAAAGACACATAGCGGAGGAGAGCAAAAAAAATCCCAAGAAATTCTTTAAGTATGTAAACAGTAAAAAAGGGAGGACAGACCATATTGGCCCCATAAAGAATGAGGAAGGACATCTGGTTACAAAGGATGGGGAGATGGCAAAGGTATTGAATTTATTCTTCTCCTCAGTCTTCACGAGTGAATCGGGGGGCTTCAGTAACCAAAACTGCAGTGTTTATCCTCATGACACAACTCAGGAAGCACCTACATGGTTAACAGAGGACGGAATTAAAATTAGACTTGAGAAACTTAACATTAATAAATCACCGGGACCAGATGGCTTGCATCCGAGGGTACTTAGGGAATTCAGTCAGGTGATTGCAGACCGTTGTTCCTAATTTTTACAGACAGTCTACTGACTGGAATGGTACCAGCTGATTGGAGAAAAGCCAATGTAGCACCAATATTTAAAAAGGTTCCAAAAAACATCCCTGGGAATTAAAGACCAGTTAGCCTAACATCAATAGTATGTAAACTCTTGGAGGGGATGATAAGGGACTATATACAAGATTTTAGTAATAAGAATGATATCATTAGCAGTAATCAGCATGGATTCATGAAGAATTGTTCTTGCCAAACCAATCTATTAACCTTCTATGAGGAGGTGAGTTGCCATCTAGATAAAGGAAGGCCCGTAGACGTGGTGTATCTGGATTTTGCAAAAGCATTTGACACAGTTCCCCATAAACGTTTACTGTACAAAATAAGGTGCGTTGGCATGGACCATAGGGTGAGTACATGGATTAAAAACTGGCTACAAGGGCGTGTTCAGAGGGTGGTGATAAATGGGGAGTACTCAGAATGGTCAGGGGTGGGTAGTGGGGTTCCCCAGGGTTCTGTGCTGGGACCAATCCTATTTAATTTGTTCATAAACGACCTGGATGATGGGATAAACAGTTCAATCTCTGTATTTGCAGACGATACTAAGCTAAGCAGGGCAATAACTTCTCCGCAGGATGTGGAAATCTTGCAAAAAGACCTGAACAAATTAATGGGGTGGGCGACTACATGGCAAATGAGGTTTAATGTAGAAAAATGCAAAATAATGCATTTGGGTGGCAAAAATATGAATGCAATCTATACACTGGGGGGAGAACCTCTGGGGGAATCTAGGATGGAAAAGGACCTGGGGGTCCTAGTAGATGATAGGCTCAGCAATGGCATGCAATGCCAAGCTGCTGCTAACAAAGCAAACAGAATATTGGCATGCATTAAAAGGGGGATCAACTTCAAAGATAAAACGATAATCCTCCCGCTCTACAAGACTCTGGTCCGGCCGCACCTGGAGTATGCTGTCCAGTTCTGGGCACCAGTCCTCAGGAGGGATGTACTGGAAATGGAGCGAGTACAAAGAAGGGCAACAAAGCTAATAAAGGGTCTGGAGGATCTTAGTTATGAGGAAAGGTTGCGAGCACTGAACTTATTCTCTCTGGAGAAGAGACGCTTGAGAGTGGATATGATTTCAATTTACAAATACTGTACTGGTGACCCAACAATAGGGATAAAACTTTTTAGAGTTTAATAAGACTCGTGGCCACTCATTACAATTAGAAGAAAAGTGGTTTAACCTTAAACTACGTAGAGGGTTCTTTACTGTAAGAGCGGCAAGGATGTGGAATTCCCTTCCACAGGCGGGGGTCTCAGCGGGGAGCATTGATAGCTTCAAGAAACTATTAGATAATCACCTGAATGACCGCAACATACAGGGATATGTAATGTAATACAGACACATAATCACACACATAGGTTGGACTTGATGGACTTGCATCTTTTTTCAACCTCACCAACTATGTAACTATGTAACATTACAGGTCCTCTTACCCCAATCCTGTCCATAACATTACAGGTCCTCTTACCCCAATCCTGTCTATAATATCATTACAGGTCCTCTTACCCCAATCCTGTTCATAATAACATTACATTACGGTGTTTAAACCAACTGGTATAAAACCCACACAGTTGTTGGTGCAGTGGTTGGTGGGGATTCAGATGGTGGAAAATGTTTAAGATTTGGATGTACAGTTTCAGGTGGAGCGATGTGAGTGGTTTGGAATTGGTGTATAAGCTTAACCACTTGCCGCCCACCATATAGCAAAATGACGGCGGCAAAGTGGTTCTGTTATCCGGATTGGACGTCATATGACATGATCAGGATAACTAGCCAGCACGCGCCCGCTGGGGCTAATCGGCTGCTCCTCTGACAAGGGGGTCTGTGCTGAATGATTATCAACGCAGTCCCCCCGAGGATGCCCACACTGGACCACCAGGGATGCCACCAGGACCACCAGGGATGCCCACCATTTGTGATCACCAGGTATGCCACCCATGGCCACCAGGGATGCCAATCAGTGCCCATGATGAATGCCAATCAGTGCCAAACACTAATGCCTACCAATCAGCGATGCCTATCAGTACCATCCATCAGTGTACATCAATGCCACCCACCAGTGTCCATCAGTGCCACCTAACAGTATCCATCCATGCCCATCCGTGCCAGCTACCACCTTTCAGTGCCCTTCAGTGCCACCTGTCAGTGCCCATCAGTGCCACCTATGTGTGCCCATCAGGGCTGCATATCAGTGCCACATATCAGTGCCTTAACACTCAAGAATCAGAAAAGAGGGACTTTTGGACTTTTTAGGCACCACTACAACAAGTATCTATAAAATAATTAGTTTATTGAAAAATACATACAAATAGGACATTGATTAAAACCACAAATCATATGTATACATCAAAATATAATGAATCGATAGCTATACAAAACCATCTAAATATGTAATTGTTTGGACGTGAGGATAATCATCCCAGGTAGCAATAGGTCCGAGAAGATGGCTGGATAGCAAATCCGCAATCGATTAATTCATGTCATGTAATTATTTAATGCTCAACATGTTTCGTGTGTCTTCACGCTTCTTCAAGAGCGAAAAGATGTATTGTGGCTGACAAGATATATAATATATAATTAGTACATAAAACCCTGGAGGCTGGCATCTGAGACAATGCCAAATTATTGAAAGATCAAACAATTCCATGCTGATTGGACCAATGCGGTAGAGTGTGGAGCACCAACACAAAGAGGTGATGAAAGGCTACCATGGGGGCGTGCACAACATAATACTAGATGGTAACTAGAAACTCTAACAGGGTAGGAAAATTAGTTAATAAGTAAAAGACCCACCAATAAAGAAGGGGGGGGAGCGAGAGGGAGAAAGGGGGGGGGGTGTGAGGGAAAGAAAAGGAAGGAAAGGAGGGGAACAAAAGAGGAAATGGAAACCGAAGAAAGGGCAAAAGGGGGGTGTGGGGGAGAGGAATGGAAGGAGGGGAGGGGAAAAAAGGGAAGAATTGGGAACAAAGGCGAGGGGGAAGGGGATAAAAGGGAAAGAGGAAAGAAAAAGGGGGGGGGAAGGAGGGGGGGAGGGAAAAGAGGGAAGGGGGAAGGAGGGGGGGAGGAATGGGCAGGAAAGTGGGGAGGGGGGGGAGAGGAAGGCTGGTGGCAGGGGTATTTTATATAAAGTAATTACACAATACATTTGTTTAAAATCGTGTAAAGATAAAGTAGCTCAAAGGTCAGGGAGAGAGGCAGGCAATATAGCAAAGCAGCACACGTCTGGATGGGTACAGGCTGGTATTATATCCTACGCACAGAATTTTTGAAAAGAAAAAAAAAACGGCTTCAAAGAACCATAATCTACAGGTCTTAGATTTTAGTAGAATTAATAAAACTATGGCATCAGCTCACTCACCGGCAGCTAAAGATAAAAGGTACTACTCCATATCGGTTTCATGTGGATATATGTAAATATAGCTGGAGGGCTAGGAAGGTCTCAGCCTGTTACAAAGGTGCCAGAGCCGAAATGTCACAAGGGATAGTTAGGTGTTGCTTTTACCTAAAATACACAGGGGAGTAGGGGAGAAGAGCCAGCTATAAAAAGGTATGCTTGGATGAAAAAGCCACAGCCAGTCTGTTGTGGTCGCTAACTGTATCAGATTAAAAGTACCTGGATTCCATGGATCGTAGTATGAGACGCGTGGTGCCCTCCCTTCGCTGGAATGGGTAGTACACAATGACAGGACGCCGCCCTATTTGTGTGCACGTCCCGTCCGTAGTCAGCCAATCGGCACCGCCGACGTGACGTCATCCTGACCGGCCGAATGCTCATAATGCACATGCGCGCCACCTGACTCGGAGCGCCGTCATGGAGACCGACGGCGCATCCAATGTAGGGGCGACGCACGCCGCACAGAGCCACAACAGGCGGCATGGGGGAACGAAGGAAGATCCACCCACGCCAGCTGATGTGAGCGTCACACCCGCAATGCAGGTATGACGCTGGGCGGCCGCATGGCAGCCAAGAACCCACCAGCGTCATACCAGCATTGCGGCGTGGGTGGATCTTCCTTCGTTCCCCCCTCCTTCCCCCTTCCCTCTCCCCCCCCTCCTTCCACCCCCTTTTTCTTTCCTCTTTCCCTTTTATCCCCCTCGCCTTTGTTCCCAATTCTTCCCTTTTTTCCCCTCCCCTCCTTCCATTCCTCTCCCCAACACCCCCCTTTTTCCCTTTCTTCGGTTTCCATTTCCTCTTTTGTTCCCCTCCTTTCCTTCCTTTTCTTTCCCTCACCCCCCCCCTTTCTCCCTCTCGCCCCCCCCCCGCTTCTTTATTGGTGGGTCTTTTACTTATTAACTAATTTTCCTACCCTGTTAGAGTTTCTAGTTACCATCTAGTATTATGTTGTGCACGCCCTCATGGTAGCCTTTCATCACCTCTTTGGGTTGGTGCTCCACACTCTACCGCATTGGTCCAATCAGCATGGAATTGTTTGATCTTTCAATAATTTGGCATCGTCTCAGATGCCAGCCTCCAGGGTTTTATGTACTAATTATATATTATGTATCTTGTCAGCCACAATACATCTTTTTGCTCTTGAAGAAGCGTGAAGACATGCGAAACATGTTGAGCATTGAATATCTACATGACATGAATTAATCGATTGCGGATTTTCTATCCAGCCATCTTCTCTGACCTATTGCTACCTGGGATGATTATCCTCATGTCCGAACAATTACATATTTAGATGGTTTTGTATAGCTATCGCTTCATTATATTTTGATGTATACATATGATTTGTGGTTTTAATCAATGTCCTATTTGTATGTATTTTTCAATAAACTAATTCTTTTATAGATACTTGTTGTAGTGGTGCCTAAAAAGTCCAAAAGTCCCTCTTTTCTGATTCTTGAGTGTTAATACAAGTTATAGGACGTGGCACGAGCATACTTTTCATGTATCCACAGTACCACTCTGTGTTATGATACATCTTCCAATTTTGCACATATCAGTGCCTATCAGTGCCTCCTATCAGTGCCCATCAGTGCTGCATATTAGTGCCCATCATCAGTGCCCATCAGTGCCACCTCATCAGTGCCCATCAGTGCCACCTTATCAGTGCCCATCAGTGCAGCCCCATCAGTGCCCGTCACTGAAGGAGAGAACTTACTTATTTACAAAGTTTTGAAACTGAAAAAAAAAAACTGTTTTTTTGTTTGTTTAACAGAAAATAAAAATCCCAGTGGTGATTAAATACCACCAAAAGAAAGCTCTATTTGTGGGAACAAAATGATAAAAATATGATTTTTATAACAGCTTACCTGTAAAATCCTTTTCTTTGAAGTACATCACTGGACACAGAGCTATAGTAGTTACTATGTGGGTTATAGGCCACCTTCAGGTGATGGACACTGGCACACCCCTAGAACAAAAAGTGCACTCCTTATATAACCCCTCCCACTACTGGGAGTACCTCAGTTTTGTAGCAAAGCAATACACATGTATACCAAAGAAGGGAGGGACCTTTGTGTCCCGTGATGTACTTCAAAGAAAAGGATTTTACAGGTAAAAATCCTATTTCCTCATCGTACATCACGGGACACAGATCCATAGTAGTTACTATGTGGGATGTCCCATAGCAATGCCAACTGAAGGGAGGGAGACACAACAAAAGTAGGGCACCAAGAGACAAGAGGACTTATACTGCAGCCTGCAGTACAGTGTGCCCAAAGGCGATATCCTCATGAAAAATGGGAGCTATTCCTGCGCTACCAAATTGGAAAAAAGTGTAGTAATCGTACAAAATTCAAACTAAATTCGGAGACTGCATGAAATATATGCAACTGGACAGCTGCATGCACCAAAACAAGGGCCCAGACAGAAGCCCGAAACAAATGAAATAAGAGAAAAAAAAAGGGGGGGGGGGGTGCTGCGCTAACCAGAGAGTCTCTATACTAATTGATAGTAACTTAATGTTGTAGAACAAGAGGCCTCAGCGAAATGGAATAAATATACGTGTAAAAATCGCATGAACTGAAGTGTTTAAAACGCATGAGTTGGTGTGATAACTAAAAATAGGGGCAAGTGATTTGAATATATGTTGATCCAAAGGGGTGATAAACATAAATATAAGCAATAAAACGTATGTCTAAAATCATCCAATCAAGTAAATAAGTGTCAACAATAAAATATATCAAAGTGCTGGTGCTCTCGTGCCTTAATTGAAATAATACAGACTGATAAGTATCATATCATAAAGTGCATGAATGAATCAATAATAATACAACAAAAAATCAATAAATCAAGTGGAGAAAAAAGAAAGGAATAATCGCCAAATCCTGGTGTTGCAGCAAGTGCAAAGTGTAACACTCGGTGTGGGTGTTCAAATAAATAAATAAATATAATAATCCGATATAATTGCTAGTGTCCAAAAAATGATATAGTGTCCAGAGTTACTACATATCCTATTAGTGAAACCAAAAAATACGTGCAAACCAAAGGCAAATCTCATCAATGGTGCACAGAAGAAAGTGCTCAAACACAGCAATGAAATGACAGTGGGGTGATGATATGCAGAAAAAACACTCCGTGTCCTCTTCGTGCAGCATGCGCTAGTGTAGGTAATGGCCCCTTACCTAGCGGTGCTAGGTCAACCGCATATAAGTTGTTTAATCACAAGGTCCTGGGTCTCTACTGCGTCTCTGTATCCACGCTTGCCGACTCTGCGGGATCCTATTGATGGCTGGATGTATCTAGCTATGGTCCTAGCTGGGGTCCTGGGACAGTGCGGCTCCTAGCTCCTCCTCCACATCTCATCTCAAATGTATATAAAATATAGGACAAGGTACCCAAATAGTGAAGTATGTTTTCATAGGGGTCACTTTATTCATGTACACATATAGACAGAGTACTCACATTAAGCAGTTTGTTAACACAGCCTTGTATCCTACGAACAGCGAGCTCGTAATGCTTACAGCAGAGAAAAAACAAGCCTATTCCGTCCCTACGCGTGACATCACCGATCACGTGACTTCTTCAGGGGATAAACAAAATAGGCTAATACTGGTCTTAAATAGTCTCTCCCATAGAAATAGATTGGCGGCCATTTTCTTGTAGCCGCGCCGGCCATAACTCAATTTCCGATGTGCGCGGCCATCTTTTTGGTTGGTAAAGGCTGGAATCGCCATATTCAATGGGGGGGAACGAATAGCTTATATGTTTCCATGGTGATGGGGCGAACAGACCTCATCACAGTCTCATATTTTTCAGGAGAATTCGTTTACATAGCATACTATGTGAAGGCAGACTCTGTTAACTGCAAAAGTTCAAACTCGCTGACATATAGCTCAGTAATGAGCTGATAATGGGCTGCTGCTTTACTATATGCAAAATTATAAAAAATATGAAAATTTATAAATTTATTAAAAAGTGGATTAAAAAATCTTTAATAAAAATGTTAAAAATGTTAAAAAATGTTAAAAGTGTTAAAATTGTTGAAAAGAGGCCAAATATATTTTCTATATAAAAACATCTGTAAAACTCCAGAAATATATAAATAGATGAAGAGGACTTGTTTATTCAATAATGGAAAATTATTTCACGATGACTAATCTTAAAAGTATATATATATATGAAGCATATATATATAAGGGGGGGGGGAGATAGTAACAATGGTGTTAGGTTGGTTGACTACTCCACAAGGTGGTGATGGAATAGGCTTATTTCCTTCATATACCTTAACATAAAAAACACCTGCATATAACTGAGGGGGGGGGAGGGGGGGTGATGGGGAGTGGGTTTGGGGGAGGGAAAGGGGAGCAGGGGAAGGCGGGACAGGTTCCTTAGGTAATGTTAGATAATATATGTTACATAGACTGAAGAGTGGGAAGAGATTGTCGTGCACACTACTCATTAAAAATCGCTTAAAAAACAGTTCAAATCGAACTCAATGTTCAAACCTCTAGGGGCAAAAGTGTCTAAAGTATATATCCACTTGGATTCAAGCTGGCTGAGGGTTCTTACTTTATGGTTCCCCCGCCAGTGCCTAACATACGGTTCAATTCCCCAAAATTTTAATTGTGTGGGGTCTTTATTGTGACACAACAGGAAGTGTTTAGATACACTGTGTTTGTCGTACCCCTTCAAGATGTTATTCACGTGTTCTTTAATCCTGACTCTGAGGGGTCTCTTTGTGCGGCCTATGTATTGTAGGCCGCAACTACATTCTAGGGCGTATACTGCTCCCTCTGTGTTGCAGCAGATGAAATCTTTGATCTCATATGTCTCTCCAGTACTGTTTGATGCAAAATGAAATTTCTTTTCATTTGGGCGCTTGGTTCTCAAACAAGCGAAACATCTTTTACAGGGGAAAAAAACGTTTCGTGAAAAGAAAGAAATCGTTTTCTTTGGAGGGTCGATAACGTTTTTTACAATTTTATCTTTAAGGGTGGGTGCTTTCTTATATATAAATCTGGGATTGCGAGGAAGTTTATCTTGTAAGTCTTTGTCTGCTAGAAGTATGTGCCAGTGTTTCTTAATGATTTTCTCAATTCTTTTATGTTGAACATTGAAATCCAGAATTAGTGGTGCTACCGCAGGTGCCGTTTCTTTTCTGATTTTATCTCTAATTAGTTCATTTCGGTCCATTTCTTTTACTTCCAATATCTTGTTTCTTATAAATTGCTGATCATACCCTTTATTGGTAAATTTCTGTGCAATGTGTTCTGCCTGTTCTAGTTAAGTGATATCCTCATGACCTTTTACATCTACTTGATAGAATCTGGTAAATGTATGGACTGAAGACCAAGTTGCAGCCTTGCAGATCTCAGCCATGGAGGCTTGGTGATGCACTGCCCAAGAAGCACTAACAGCCCTAGTGGAGTGCGCTTTAATATGAAAAGCAGGAATTTTCCTCTTTAAACCATAAGCTTGAACAATCACTTGACGAATCCATTTAGAAACAGTAGATTTCGATGCTGCCTGTCCTCTTTTAGGACCGTCTGGCAACACAAACAAAACATCTGTTTTACGAATCTGAGCAGTCACTTTCAAATAGACCTTGACCGCTCTCACCACATCAAGAGAATGTAGTGACCTTTCTTCCGCAGAAAAAGGTCCTGGAAAAGATGAAGGCAGAACAATATCCTGGTTTAAATGAAAACCTGACACTACCTTCGGTAGGAATTTAGGATGAGGCCGCAATACAACCTTATCCTTATGAATAATCAAATATGGCTCTTTACAAGAAAGAGCAGCCAACTCTGATACTCTTCTTGCATAAGATATGGCAACCAAGAAAATTATTTTCCTCGTCAAGAGGACTAAGGGAATATCTTGTATTGGCTCAAAAGACTGTTTTTGCAATGCCGACAAGACTAAATTTAAGTCCCAAGGTTTCATGAGTGGTCTAACTGGAGGAATAATCCATGTTACCCCCTGAATAAAGTTACGAACCAGAGAGTGAGAAGCAAGTGGTCGTTGAAAAAACACAGATAAGGCCGATACCTGGCCTTTGATAGTACTTAAGGCCAGCTTCATTTCTAATCCCATCTGTAGGAATTCCAGGATCCTACCTATGACATATTTCCTGGGGTGCCAACCCCTGGATTCACACCAGGAGACATATGCTTTCCAGACTCTATAGTATATGACTCTGGAGGCTGTCTTCCTAGCATTAACCAAAGTAGAAACTACAGAGCCTGACAGCCCAGGGTCTTTCAGAATGTGGGTCTCAATAGCCAAACCATTACATTTAGTGTTTGTAAGGTAGGATGGAATACCGGACCTCGTGAGAGAAGGTCTGACCACAGTGGTAGGGTCCAATGGTCCCCTACCGCCATCTTTATGGGCCATGCATGGGCCACAGAAATCAGCTCCTTCCCTTCTTGCTTGATCCTGCGAAGAAGGCGCGGAAGCAGCAGAACAGGAGGGAACGCATAGACCATTGAAAACTGATCCCATGGAAAAACCAAGGCATCTGTTCCGTATGCCAATGGATCCCTTGTCCTTGACACAAAGTTGTCGATCTTGTTGTTGAACCTGGATGCAAACAGATCCACGTCCGGAACTTCCCATCTGTGATATATTGACAGAAAGATGTTGGGGTGAAGGGACCATTCTCCCGGAAACAATTGTTGGCGACTCAAGTAGTCTGCCTGCCAATTCTCTATTCCTGGAATGAAAATTGCTGATAGGCAAGGAATGTTGTTTTCTGCCCAAGATAAGAATATGATTCACCTCTCTCTGGGCTGCACGACTTCTCGTGCCCCCTTGGTGATTGATATAGGCCACTGCTGTGGCATTCTCGAATTGGATCCTGACATGACAATTCCGTAGTCTGAGCGTCCAGGCCTCTAGGGCCAGGCGTACTGCCCGAATCTCTAGAATATTGATGGGCAAGGTCCTCTCTGATTTGGACCATTTTCCATGGACAGACTCTTCTTCCAGGACTGCTCCCCAGCCCAGAAGGCTGGCATCTGTTGTTACCACCTTCCAGGTGACTGGTAGAAAGGTTTTCGCTTTTTGAAGATTCTTGGATATCAAACACCAATTGAAGCTCTGACGCACTTCGGGGGATAAACGCATTGGGAAGTCTGGAGCTTGGACCCTCTTGTTACAAGTTGACAGAATACTGTTTTGCAGCAGACGCATTTGGAAGTCCAGAGCTTAGACCCTCTTGTTCCAAGTTGACAGAATACTGTTTTGCAGCAGTCTTGAATAAAACTGCGCATAAGCCACAATCTTTCCCAATAACTTCACGCAAAGTTGAATAGAAGGACTCTTCTTTGTTTTGACCAACTGAATCAGTTTCTTTATGGAACTGATCCTTTCCAGGAAAACACCTTTTTTTGAACTGTATCTATGATCAGCCCCAAGTACTGCAATCTCCTTGATGGTTTAAGGAGAATTTCTCTAGGTTGAGAATCCAACCTACGTATTCTAGGTAGCTGACTGGGGTGACCAAACTTTGGTTTAAGCGGGTTACCGACTGTTCTATCAAGAGTAGATCATCTAAGTAGGCTAGTATTGTTATACCTTGAGCCTTTAACCTGGCTAAAGGAGGAGCCAGGACCTTTGTAAACACTTGAGGTGCAGTAGCTAGAGCAAAAGGCAGAGCTACAAACTGAAAATGAAGATTTTCTACCTCGAAGTGTAGAAATTTCTGGTGAGCGGGGAAAATTGGCACATGGAGATAAGCATCCTTGATGTCGATTAACACCAGAAATTCTCCCCCTTGTAGGATGGAGACTACTGATCTGATTGACTCCATATGAAAGGAAGGGATATTCAGAAACTGGTTTAGATCTTTGAGATCCAAAATGGGTCTGACATCCGCGTTTGGTTTTGGAACCGTGAAAAGGTTTGAATAAAACCCTAATCCTTGCTCTTCCAAGGGGTCCACTGATATCACTCTTTGAGACAAGAGATGATCCAAAGCTAGAAAGAGAGACTTCTTTTTCACTGGATCTCTGGGAACGTTTGATCTGAGAAAACAAGGAAACAGAAATTCTCAGAACTCTAGGTTATAATCTAGAGAAATTGAGGAAGCCATCCATCTGTCTTGACATTGTTCCTGCCAGACCCTTGAAAACTGTAAAAGCCTTCACCCCACTCGAGGGAGCGGGGGCGTCCATTCATAAGGAGGCTTTAGTATTTTGTTTTGTGGGTTTCCTCCCCCTGGGCCCTGGGACTGACCCTGAGGTTTACCTCTTGAACCTGATGGTGGAGACCTTCGTGACTGCCTGGAGGCTGATGCCCAAGGCACTGGAGAAGAAGCACGTTTAAAAGAAAAATGCTTAAACTCCTTCTTAACCGGTAAAAGGGAACTTTTCTCATTAGAAATTCTTTGAATATACTTATCCAGATCGTCTCCAAATAACCGTTCACCATGAAATGGGAAACTGGCCAAGAGCTTTTTGCATGGCGCTTTGGCTGACCAATTTTTCAACCATAGGGTTCTACGCACATGTACCAGCCCTATCATGAGCCGTGAAACCGCCATGAGCCATAAAACACAACGCTTCTGATATACCGGCCAAATCCTGGGCCTGCTGATCAGAAATAACCTTTGAGTACCTCTATAAACTGGTCCTTTAAGGACTGAGATAGTCCGATCGCTGTCAGCGCAGGCAGACTGACTGAACCTGCAAGCAAAAATATAGTTTTTAAAAAGGAATTCCAACTTCTTATCTGTTGGATCCTTTAGCATATGAGAATTATCTACTGGACAAGTCAGGTTTTTGTTTACAGAGGATATAGCAGCGTCAACTGCTGGAATTCCCCATTTCTTATAGAACCCTTCCTCCGTAGGATAAAGTATTGAAAACTCTTTTGGAAAACTGTTTATCTGGGTGCTCCCTCTCAGAATACATTAGCTTTCTTAGCCATGAATGGATAGTAAAGGCATGAACAGATTGGGGAGGCTTTAGTGAACCCAAACCAGAAGTGGGCTCATCAACTGACTGCGTTACTAGCAATAAAAATGTGGAGTGGACCAATTCAGTGAGAGATTGTACCAACAATCTTTCCTGTGAACCTAATCCTTCCATATTAGGTTCTTCGGAAGAGGAGACATCAGCCTCTTCCTGGTCCTTTGAGAGAAATTTGTCATCTCTCCTCCCAGCATGAGGGTCCTGAGCAATGAACGGGGACCTGCTACGCTTAGTCCCACTCTGAGATGCGACTAAAGCATCAATTTTTTGCTCCAAACTTAAAATGGTTGAAGAAAAAACCTCCTTATTAATATACACAGGGACTGCAGTGTTAAGAGCAGCTGCAACACTTGCCCCTCCTGATGGCTCCTGATTTTTTTTTAAATTTCTTAGAAGACTCCACTTACCTTTCCCGCCGCAGGGTTTTCTGTGGCAAACCAACAGACCCAATCTTCACCCTTCACGGTGGGTTCCATTAAACCTTCAGGAGCCGGGGATCCTGAACCTGTAATAGCACCACAATCCTGAACCTGTAATAGCACCCCCGCCAGTAATACATTATGGCCTTAATACCAAAAAGTACTGGATCCCGGGGTCCAGCCAGGGCCAGATTAAGAGCATCATGGGCCTGGTGCTGAGGATTTTGGTGGGCCTTTTTATGGAAACAAAATGAAAATGCAAACATTTTTTGCTAAAACAAATTAAATATATTCTCACCAGTAATATCAGCCATGCAGCCTCTGAGCAGCAGCAACACCACCAATACCACCTGCTATGCGGTCTCCCACTAATAGCAACATAGGGCAACCACATTCCAAACTGCCATTCAGGGACATCCCCCCTTCCCAAAAAAAGATGAGAGGGGATGTGTTCTCGGGGGTTGATGGGGAAATAGGTGCCAGGGTGATTTTTCGGGCAAATGGCTGGTGTTAGCACTTAAAATCATCCTGACACTATGCTTGATATGCTGTCAGGATGATCAAGTTCCATTATTTCTATTACTACATTGTAATATATAGTGAAATAGTTCAACTCACCATGATGCAGAATCAGTGGGAACCTGAGCTTGTCACTTGCCACCAGATGCAGCATGTCACTTGCCATCATCGCCTGCCGTCAGATGCAGCATGCCAGATGCCACCCATAGCCTGCATCCCATAGATACAGTGTGCCACTTGCCACCAGCAGCATGCCACCAGATACAGTGTCCCACTTGCCACCAGCAGTCTGCCACCAGATGCAGTGTGCTACTTGCCACCAGCAGCCTGCCACCAGATACAGTGTGCCACCTGCCACCAGCAGCCTGCCACCAGATATGGTGTGCCACTTGCCAACAGCAGCCTGCCACCAGATACGGTGTGCCACTTGTCACAAGCAGCATGCCACCAGATACGGTGTGCCACTTGCCACCAGATACAGTGTGTCACTTGCCACCAGCAGCCTGCCACCAGATACAGTGTGCCACTTGCCACAAGCAGCATGCCACCAGATACGGTGTGCCACTTGCCACCAGATACGGTGTGCCACTTGCCACCAGATACAGTGTGCCACTTGCCACCAGATACAGTGTGCCACTTGCCACCAGCAGCCTGCCACCAGATACGGTGTGCTACTTGCCACCCACAGCCTGCCACCAGATACAGTGTGCCACTTGCTACCAGCAGCATGCCACCATATACAGTGTGCCACTTGCCACCAGCAGCATGCCACCAGATACAGTGTGCCGCTTGCCACCAGCATGCCACCAGATACAGTGTGCCACTTGCCACAAGCAGCCTGTCACCAGATACAGTGTGCCACTTGCCACCAGCAGCCTTCCACCAAATACAGTGTGCTACTTGTCACCAGCAGCATGCCACCAGATACAGTGTGCCACTTGCCACAAGCAGCATGCCACCAGATACAGTGTGCCACTTGCCACCAGATACAGTGTGCCACTTGCCACAAGCAGCCTGTCACCAGATACAGTGTGTCACTTGCCATCAGCAGCATGCCACCAGATACAGTGTGTCACCTGCAACCAGATACAGTGTGCCACTTGCCACCAGATACAGTGTGCCACTTGCCACAAGCAGCCTGTCACCAGATACAGTCTGCCACTTGCCACCAGCAGCATACCACCAGATACAGTGTGCCACTTGCCACAAGCAGCATGCCACCAGATACAGTGTGCCACTTGCCACAAGCAGCCTGTCACCAGATACAGCGTGTCACTTGCCATCAGCAGCATGCCACCAGATACAGTGTGTCACCTGCAACCAGATACAGTGTGCCACTTGCCACCAGATACAGTGTGCCACTTGCCACAAGCAGCCTGTCACCAGATACAGTGTGCCACTTGCCACAAGCTGCCTGTCACCAGATACAGTGTGCCACTTGCCACCAGCAGCCTTCCACCAGATACAGTGTGCTACTTGCCACCAGATACAGTGTGCCACTTGCCACTCTGCCTGGATGGATAGAAGGGACAGGGCCTGCATAGTCAATCAAATCCCTGGGGCCTCCACCCCTCCTGAGCTGGGATGGTATGGCCGAGTGTGTGTGTGTGTGTGTGTATGCCAGGAGTATTGATCAGACCAAGTTCTACAGGGGGGTTGTGTGTGCAAGTCTTTGGGCTCACACTGGTGTGCTGAAGTCGGCCGCACTGCAGTTTTAGCTTGCAGTCCTATTGATATACATCAGGTTGCAGGTTTTTGCTGTGCGCCAAAGATAAGATTCAGCATGTAGGAATTTTGGTGCGCTTTCAGAAAATGCAGAAAAAACACACAACCTGATAGAAATCAATAGGACTGTGGGTAAAACGCAGGAAAACTGTGGATAGCAAGTGGGCCAAAACATAGCAAATCAGTGCAAACCCACCTAAAAGCACCAGGGACCGAGCACTACCACAGGCTGAGGATACAATTCTAAACACTTTGGCTGCAGTTATAAGAGCTACTGCTGGAGGAATAAGTTAAAAACGAGGGGAAGGGAGATAAGGGTCACTTTGCTCACATTTGGATGGTCCCTGGAGGCTGATCACTCAGAGATATCTGCTGGTGTTCTGTTCATAATTTCCCACCCACATGGCTCCTTCACAGCACAGACACAGACTTCACAGAGGGGAGGGGAAAGGCAGAGCCGACTAAGCCTCTACCATTTGTGCAGGGGGGGAACTGTGCACTGTGAGAGTGTAATAAACACAGTGAGCAAACACAGATGCAGCCAGACACCCCTCTATTTATACACAGCTTCTCCTGTCCCATAGAAGTTTATGGACAGGAGAAAATCGGGCTTATACTGCTGGCTGAGCGGGCCGATTTTAAGGCAGGGGCCTGGAGCTGCAGCTCCATCAGCCCCTATGTTAATCTGGCCCTGGGACCAGCTCTCTAGAAGAGAAGCGTTACAGGCAAAACCTTGTTTCTTCAGGTACGAGACCCGGGTACCATTCAATTCGGCCAAAAAGACGCTTTGAATGGATCCGGCTGCATGGCTAGCCCCAGCAAGGATTGCTCCAGTGGAGCTCAGCATAGCACATCTTTACTCGTGACCAACACCTCAGACACTGGTGAATAAAACTTAGGTACTCCCAGCAGTGGGAGGGGTTATATAGGGAGTACACTTTTTGTCTTAGGGCGTGCCAGTGTCCATCACCTGAAGGTGGCCTATAACCCACATAGTAACTACTATGGCTCTGTGTCCCGTGATGTACGATAAGAAATGTTGTTTGGGTACAGTGTAGTATGACCGCGCAATTATCATTCAAAGTGCGACAGCGCTGAAAGTTTAAAATTGGTCTGGGCAGGAAGGTGTATAAGTGCCCTGTATTGAAGTGGTTAATTACAACAGAAAGCACTATGATAATTTCTATTTCTTGTTTTGGAGCACATCTTGTCTGGAATCATGAAGAAGAATCCATTAATTGTGTAAATCTCCTGGATGGTTTTCCTGGAACCGGAAGTCTGCTTTTCTATATAAAAGGTGATATGTTGACCTTATTAACCGCTTCAGATCCGGGCCATTGCCAAACGACGGCAACAGCGCGGATCTGAAATACCGGGACTACGTCTATTGACGTCGTCTCCTTTCCTCGTTCCCAGCGCACTCTCATGAGCGCGCCTCGGGGAAAATCTGTATTGGCCGTGTCCCTTTGACACAGCCAATCACAGATCGCTGTAAATGGCCAATCACAGCGCCCGTTTACAGCGCGATCGCCGCCTCCAATGAGAGATGATCTAAAGGTAAACAATTGAGATCATCTCTCATTGCCGGCTCTCTCTCCTCACACAGAGACAGAGTGTGAGGAGAGAGATTCTGTGAGTAGTGTTATCAGTATAATAACAGCGAAGTGTGCCCAAAAAGTGCCCAACAGTGCCCACAGTGACATCAATATAGTGCCATCTGTGCCCACCTGTGCACATCAGTGCCCACTTGTTCCATCAGTGCCCATCTGTGCCCGTCTGTGCCCATCAGTGCCCATCAGTGCCCGTCTGTGCCCATCAGTGCACATCTGTGCAATCAGTGCAATCAGTACGCATCTGTGCCAACTCATCAGTGCCCATCTGTGCCACCTCATCAGTACCCATCTGTGCCATCTCATCAGTGCCCATCTGTGCCACCTCATCAATGCCCATCTGTACCAATCAGTGCCCATCTGTCGCTTCAGTGCACATCTGTGCCGCCTTATCAGTGCCCATCTGTGCTGCCTTATCAGTGCCCATCTGTGCCGCTTCATCAGTGCCCATCTGTGCCACCTCACCTGTGCCACATCAGTGCATATCTGTGCCCACCTGTGCCGCCTCATCAGTGTAAATCTGTGCTGCTTCCTCAGTGCCCATCTGTGCTGCCTCAGTGCCCATTTGTGCCGCCTCATCAGTGCCCATCTGTGCGATCAGTGCTCATCTGTGCCGCCTCATCAGTGCCCATCTGTGCGATCAGTGCCCATCTGTGACGCCTCATCAGTGCACATCTGTGCCATCAATCAGTGCCACCTCATCAGTGCAGGCTTAGCACACAGCTGTGCAATCTCATAACCACCAGCAGCCATGTCCAAAAAAAGCTTTTCCGCCGAGGAGGCATACCAAATTCTTTCTACGGCCGACGAGAGCAACAGGGAGCTCTCTTTTTCAGATTCCCTTTCCAATTCGGATTCTGACGTAAATTACGAGCCAGTCCTCAGTAGTGAAACACTTACAAACTCAGAGGAGGAAGAAACTAGGCCCGCCAAATGAAGGCGTTCTAGTGAGGAGGCAGTGGCATCCACCAGCACCGCAGTGGCATCCGCCAGCACCGCAGTGGCATCCACCAGCACCGCAGTGGTATCCGCCAGCACCGCAGTGGCATCCACTAGCACCGCAGTGCCTCGTTAAGAAAGGCCAAGTACCAGTGGGGTGTCACGCCAGCCCCAAAGGGTTAGGTCCCATGCCAGCCTTCCCTTTGCACTTCAGAACCCCTTGTGGCTTCCTCCTAATTCAGGAGAAGCTAGCGTTCCCCCTTTCATGGCCCAGCCAGGAGTCCAGGTGGATACAGAGAATTTCACCCCAATTAATTTTTTTAATTTAATTTTTACGGAGGACATGTTGGCGTCAATTGTGGCCCAGTGCAACCTGTACGCACAGCAATTTTTTGGGCCTCACATTTAATATGGGGCTCACCAAAAAAAACGAATTCCGTTCCTATTGGTCAAACCACCCCCTCCACCACATGCCGCTCTTCTCCGCGGTAATGCCCAGAACCAGGTATCTGATGATAATGAGGTTCCTGCATTTCAGCGACAATACCCAGTGCCCTCCCCGAACTGATCCAAATTTTGACAGGCTTTACAAAATTTGCCAAATATTAAATTATTTTTCCAAAGTATTCCCCCAGCTGTTCACCCCAGACCAACAAATATGTGTGGATGAGTCCCTTGTGAAATTTAGCGGCAGCCTTAAAATTAAGCAATTTATCCCCAGCAAAAGGGCCCGCTATGGGGTGAAGGTGTACAAACTATGTGACCGAGCCACAGGGTACACATATTCCTTCATAGTGTACGAAGGGAAGGACACCCAGCTGCAGCCTCCTAATTGCCCGGACTACTTGGGAACCAGCGGGAAAGTTGTTTGGGACCTTATATACCCCCTACTCGACAAAGGATACCACCTGTATGTAGATAACTTCCACACTTCTCTGCCCCTGTTCCACAACCTTCATCGGAAGAAGACGCCAGCATGTGGTACCGTGAAAAAAAATCGGAAGGGCTTTCCTCAAAGTCTTGTTAATAAGAAGTCGAGAAAAGGTGAAACGGCATGTCTGCGTAACAAAGAGATTTGGCAGTGAAGTGGAGGGACAGAAGGGATGTGTATATGTTGTCTTCCATCCACAACAACACCTATGTGGAAATCCCCAGAAGGAATGGCCCCATCCAGAAACCCACATGCATCCATCAATACAATTTGTTTATGGGGGGAGTCGACTTCAACGATCAAATGTTGGAACCATATCTTGCCACAAGAAGGACATACCATTGGTACAAAAAAGTAACGATTTATTTTTTTCAATTGGCCAAATACAACTCCTATATCATTTACCGCACATCCACCCAAAACCCCCAACCCTTCCTTGGCTACCAGGAGGAAATTTACACTGCCCTTATATTCCCGAACGGCCCACCAGTAAACATTCGATCAGATGTTGTTAGTCGACTCTCCGAACGCCACTTTCCAGATAAACTCCCTCCCAAACCAACAGGCCAAAGACCTCAAAAAAGATGTAAGGTGTGTACCAGAGCAGGAGTCAGAAGAGACACATCTTATTGTGCAGAATGTCCTTCCGAACCAGGCTTCTGTATAGGTGAATGCTTCCGCATTAGTGAAGTATGGTAACCATAATCCTCAGTTCCTGCCTTCACACCCCTTATGCCACTGCCTGCTCTGTAACTGACCCTGGCTTGTTATTTGACCACGCTTCTGCCTGCCGATTTTGTACATACCGCTGCCTGATCTGGAACTGACCGTGGACTGTTATTCGACCATGCTTCTGCCTAACGATTCTGTACATACCTCTGCCTGATAAAGAACTGACCCTGGACTGTTATTCGACCATGCTTCTGCCTAACGATTCTGTACATACCTTTGCCTGATCTGGAACTGACCTTGGACTGTTTGACCATGCCTCTTGCCTGCCTCTTGGACTGATCTTGTACCCTGCAACTGGACTAGTGGGATTCAACACAGGGGTCTCACATATGTGAGGGGCTCCAGAATAGTTTTTCTGGATGAAGAAAACAATTTTCTTTGTTTTCTCATTCCTAGATTAGGGTCTGGAGACTCGGAGGCTTCAAAGAGATTTGGGTGGGAGAAGCCTCTACCCCTGTCCCCATTCTGTCCTGAACGAGGCCCTACTTCTGCCTGCTGCCTGTAGGAGTTACTGCCGTCATGCCTCTGTTTGTCGCACTGACCACAGCACATGGACCTTGTTCCTGCCTACTACCAAGAGCAATATTTTGGCAATGCTGACAATCTCTGCCTGCACTGACCCTGCACTGCACTGACCTATGGACAGTATCCCTGCCTGCTGCCTGTACTGACTATGGACAGTATTTCTGCCTGCTGCCTGAAAAATTGTGTTCGCTGTTGCTGACCAAGTCCCTGCCTGCTGCCTGGACTAGTGCTATCCTCCTGTGGACAACTGTACTACTAAAACCACAGGTAATCTTTTGTTTCTCTTTGCTCAGCATAATGTATTTTGGGGTGTAATTCTTGGTATATGCATGCTATGTGTCCCTAGAACACCTGATGGTGTTCCTTGCATGTTGGATCTCTGTATGTGGCCTTGCTGTGTAAAGGTCTCACACATGTGGTATTGCCATACTCAAAAGGAGTGGCAGAATGTATTTTGAGGTGTAATTTTTGCTATGTAAATGCCATGTGTTGGAAATATCCTATAAACGGACAACTTTGTGTAAAAAAAATGCGTTTTCATTTTTTTTCCACATATTCCAAAAACTTCTGGAAAAAAATGAACCGTTCAAAAGACTCATTATGCCTCATAGATTATACGTTGGGGTGTTAGCTTTCCAAAATGGGGTCATTTTGTGGGCGTTTCCATTGTCCTGGTGCTCCAGGGCCTTCAAAAGTGTAATAGGTGGGTGAGAAATGAGATGTGTAATTTATGCTCGTAGAACGCCTGAAAGTGCTACTTCAATATTAGGCCTCTGTATGTGGTCAGGATGTGTAAAAGACTCACACATGTGGTATCGTTATACTCAAGAGGAGTAGCAGAATGTATTTTGGGGTGTTATTTTTGCTATGTAAATGCTATGTGTTGGAAATATCCTATAAACGGACAACTTTGTGTAAAAAAAAATGCGTTTTCATTTTTTTCAACATTTTTCAAAAACTTCTGGAACAAAATGAACCGTTCAAAAGACACATTATGCCTCATAGATTATACGTTGGGGTGTTAGCTTTCCAAAATGGGGTCATTTTGTGGGCGTTTCCATTGTCCTGGTGCTCCAGGGCCTTCAAAAGTGTAATAGGTGGGTGAGAAATGAGATGTGTAATTTATGCTCGTAGAACGCCTGAAAGTGCTACTTCAATATTAGGCCTCTGTATGTGGTCAGGCTGTGTAAAAGACTCACACATGTGGTATCGTTATACTCAGGAGGAGTAGCAGAATGTATTTCGGGGTGTTATTTTTGCTATGTAAATGCTATGTGTTGGAAATATCTTATAAATGGACAACTTTGTGTAAAAAAAAATGCGTTTTCATTTTTTTCAACATTTTTCAAAAACTTCTGGAACAAAATGAACCGTTCAAAAGACTCATTATGCCTCATAGATTATACGTTGGGGTGTTAGCTTTCCAAAATGGGGTCATTTTGTGGGTGTTTCCATTGTCCTGGTGCTCCAGGATCTTCAAAAGTGTAATAGGTGGGTGAGAAATGAGATGTGTAATTTATGCTCCTAGAACACCTGAAGGTGCTACTTCAATGTTAGGCCTCTGTATGTGGTCAGGCTGTGTAAAAGTCTCACACATGTGGTATCGTTTTAGTCAGGAGAAGTAGCTTGGGGTGTTAGCTTTCCAAAATGGGGTCATTTTGTGGGCGTTTCCATTGCCCTGGTGCTCTAGGGCCTTCAAAAGTGTAATAGGTAGTCAACAAGTTAGATGGTTAATTTATGCTCCTTGAACACCTGATGATGCTCCCTGCATGTTGGGCCTCTGTATGTGACCAGTTAGTGAAAAAGTCCCACACATGTGGTATTGTAATACTCAGGAGGAGTAGCCGAATGTATTTTGGGGTGTCATTTGTGGTATGCACATTCCATGTGAGAGAAATAAGCTATTACAATGACAATTTTCTGAAAAAAATATAAAAAATAAAAAAAACCTTAATTTGCAAAGAATTGTGGGAAAAAATGACAACTTCAAATAACTCACCATGCCTCTTACTAAATATCCTGGAATGTCTACTTTCCAAAAAGGGGTCATTTGGGGTGCATTTGTACTTTCCTGGCTTGTTAGGGTCTCAAGAAATGAGATGGACCTCAGTACATCAGGTATGATCAGATGTGATCATTTTTTTATGATTTGTACCATAGCTTGTAGACTCTATAAATTTCACACAGACCTCATAATATCCATTAATTTGGGTTATTTTTACCAAATATATGTAGCAGTATAAATTGTGGCCAACATTTATGAATGAAAATTGCTAATTTGCAAAATTTTATCACAGAAACGAAGAAAAAAGCATTTTTTTTTCAAAATTTTCGGTCTTTTTTCATTTATAGCACAAAAATTAAAAAACCCAAAGGTGATCAAATACCACCAAATGAAAGCTCTATTTGTATGAAGAAAAGGATAAAAAAATCGTTTGGGTACAGCGTTGCATGACTGAGTAATTGTCATTCAAAGTGTGAGAGCACTGAAAGCTGAAAATTGGTCTGGGCAGGAGGGGGGTTTAAGTGCCCAGTAAGCAAGTGGTTAATATTAGGGCCTAGAAACAAGGTGAGAGCACATCTGACTCTGAAGGAGATTGTATCTGAAGCAAGGTGGAGTTCTATGTGTACATTCACATTTGGGAGGAGATTTTGACACTACGTTCACACCTATTGCGTTTTCCAATTTGCAGAAACGCACTACAGTTCATTTAACTAGTGCAGTCGGATAACTCTGGGAGGCCGTCATATGACATCCTCCCAGAATCGCCCCCCGGGAATGTCCATGACCCGGCGCATCACTGATCGTGGTAAAGGGTCAATGACAGCGGTCTTTTACCACATGATCACGCCGTCCAATGACAGCGTGATCACTTGTAAACAAACTGCAGCATGTCCGGTTCGACTCCTCCCCTCTCCTCATGCCGATTGGTACAGCACGAGAAGAGAGGGAGAGAGCCGGGTGCAGCAGCGATGTGGGCTGCCCACAGCGCTGATTTGTGCTCATCCATCCTCATTCTGGCTCATCCATGCTCCATCCATGGCTTATCCATGACTCATCCATTGCTCATCCATGACTCATCCATGACTCATCCATTGCTCATCCATTGCTCATCCATGACTCATTCATTGCTCATCCATGGCTCATCCATGCTCCATCCATCCTTATCCATGCTCATTTATCCCCATTCATGGCTAATACATTCATGGTTCATCCATCCCCATCCATGGCGGATCCCTGCCACATCAGTGAATATCCGTGCCACATCAGTGCTCATCCGTGCCACATCAGTGTTCATCCGTGCTACATTAGTGCTCATCCGTGCTACATTAGTGCTCATCCGTGCCACATCAGTGCTCATCCGTGCCACATCAGTGCTCATCCGTGCCACATCAGTGCTCATCCGTGCTACATTAGTGCTCACCCATGCTACATTAGTGCTCATCCGTGCTACATTAGTGCTCATCCGTGCTACATTAGTGCTCATCCATGCCACATAAGTGCTCATCCGTGCTACATTAGTGCTCATCCGTGCCACATCAGTGATCATCCGTGCCACATCAGTGATCATCCATGCAACATCAGTGATCATCCGTGCCACATCCATGTCATATAAGTGCTCATCCATGCCACATCTGTGCCACATGCATGCCACATCAGTTCTAATCCATGCCAAATCCATGCCACATCCGTGCCACATCAGTGCTCATCCGTGCAACATCCATGCCACGTCAGTTCTCATCCATGCCACATCGGTGCTCATCCGTGCCACATCAATGCCACTACAGTGCCACACAAAATTGTAATAGGTAGTCAAATTAGATTTGAAATTTATGTCCCTAGAACGCCTGATGGTGCTCCCTACATTTTGGGCCTCTGTATGTGGCCAGGCTGTCTAAAAGTCTCACACATATGGTATCACCATACTCAGGAGGAGTAGATGATTATATTTTGGGGTGTAATTTTTGCTATGTACATGCTATGTGTTAGAAATATCTTATAAATGGACAACTTTGTAAAAAAAAAATAAATAAATAAATACCTTGGAATGTCTACTTTCCAAAAAGGGGTCATTTTGGGGTATTTGTACTTTCCTGGCATGTTAGTGTCTCAAGAAATGAGATGGGCCGTCGGTACGATCGGGTGTGATCAGTTTTCAATGATTCGCACCATAGCTTGTAGACTTTATAACTTTCACAAAGACCAAATAGTTTACATTGATTTGGGTTATTTTTACCAAAGGTATGTAGCAGTATAAATTTTGGCCAAATTGTATATAGAAAAATTACTAATTTGCAAAATGTTATAACAAAAACAAAGAATTTTTTTTAACAAATTTTTGGTCTTTTTTAATTTATAGCGCAAAAAATAAAAAAAAAACAGTGGTGATTAACTACCACCAAAAGAAAGCTATATTTGTGTGAAAAAAGAACAAACATTTCATATGATTACAGTGTTGCATGACTGAGTAATTGTCATTCAAAATGTGAGAGCACCGAAAGCTTAAAATTGGTCTGGTTAGGAAAGGGGTTTAAGTGCTTAGTGGTCAAGCGGTTAACATGGTTTCCTATGTTACACATTCACATTTGTGTGTTTTTCAGCCAATGCGTTTTTGGAAAGGGTCGGGGACTTTTTTTCCCACAGCAGATTGCGTTTTGCGTGTAATAGACTTCAATTGAGCTGCACCAAAAAAGCAAGTGTTGCATTTTTCATGCGTTTTTTTCCACCCTAATACACTGTGTATAGATAGTTGCTAAGGAGCAGGCTGGGAAGCCGGCCGCCATGTCCTTAACAACCGATGAGCAATCAGCTGTCAGTAGGTTGCCCACTGACAGCTGAATGTGAGAACAATGCATTGCCGGCAAAAAATAATAAATGGCGTGGCCCCCCCCCCCCCCAAATCCATGCCACACCCTTATCCGAAAATGCAGCCCCGCAGGTCAGAAAAGAGAGGGGATGAGCGAGTGCCCCCCCTTATGAACCATAGCAGGCTACATGCCCTCAACATGGCGGGGTGCTTTGGGGCAGGCCGCCAACGTCACAGGGGGGCAGTGCCACCAGGTGACATTGTCAAGTGGCCCCGCCACAGCTGTTTAAGAAATGTCACACGGCAGGCCAAGAAGACCGTGGGAGCGTTCGTCGGGAGTGGAGCTTTTTTCTTTATTTTTATTTTTCAGGCACGGAGGTGGCGGCGGCATCGGATCTACATCAGGGGACATTGTTTTTTATTTTATAATAAAGGAATTGTCAAAAAACATGTGCACTGTCTTTATTTGCTTTGTACACTTTTTTGGTGAGGGGGGAAACGGGATCTGGGGCCCCTATTTTAAAGGGGGTTTCCAGATTCTGATCACTTCAAAGGGCCTGGTAATGATTTTTTTTTCACATTCAGGGATGTCCCAGCCCGCTCCTTACCAACCAGCTATACACAGTGGGAGTTATTTACTAAAGGAAAATCCACTCTTCACTGCAAGTGCACTTAGAAGTAAAGTCGCTGTAGATCCGAGGGGGACATGCAAGGAAAATAAAAAACAGCATTTTAGCTTGCACATTATTGGATGATAAAATCAGCAGAGCTTCCACTCATTTCAGATCTACCCCTTAGATTTAGAACGACTGCACTTCCAACTTGCAGTGCAAAGTGGGTTTGCCTTTCGTAAATAACCCCCAGTGTATTAAAGTGGAAAATTAAAAAAATGCAAAATGCATTAAAAAAGCATGTTCAAAAATGCAAAACGAGCCTGAAAATTGCATCAAGCACAGCCTGCATAGATGGATCTAGACTTATGGAAGAGCTGTGCTGAATAAGCAACAGGATTGCAGGGGTATCAGAGACTTCCTCACAGAGTGGAGAACTGGATAATAATTAATAATATGTTATATAGAACTTCAATTCAGGGTGGAGTAAATATGTAAAGATGGATCTATGGTGGATTTTCTATCAACACTGAGTGAGGACACAAATGTTTTATTATTTCATATATTAGAGATGTTAAAAGGCACTAAGGTATCACTAGTGTCACACATTTATAATATTGTGGATATTGTCACCCCAGTGTGACTTACCTCTCGGGACATTGCCCTCATCCAGTGTAAAGGCCTGCAGCTGGACATCCAGGAGAACAAGGCTCACTTTGGAATCAACCCTCACTATCACTTCTTCACAAGTAAATGAATGTCCAAGTGGGGTCACCAAGTCTGTTAGATTCAAGTATTTATCTAGGAAGTACTCTGTAAACCAATAAGAGACAGATAGTTTTTATATAAACATGGCTGCCAAGTGTTGGAAGACAAATGATGTGTGGTCGGGGATGGTATACATAGGTAACAAGGTTGGACATGGCTAGAGCTGGTATACAAAGAGAACTATGCTATACCTACCCAGACGGCAGCCCAGCTGAGCATCATGAGGACCATTACCCAGCCAACAATGAAAAATAGCAAGTAGGGTGAAGCATAAAAACAGGTGAAATTATGCCTAGATGAATGCATGGACACATGGCTGAGCTCAACTAGGACCATTATATCAGGAACCAAAACTGACTATAGTAGGGACCAAAACAGAGAAAACAATTATAAGACTAGGACTAGTCCTCCAGAAAACAGTGATAATGAAACATACAACCTTTATAGGATTACTGTGTGCAGAGTTAGTACTGGGTATAGCCAACTTTAACCACTCACCGTCTCGCCACAGTACATATCCTGCAGCGGGGTAACACATGAAGGCACAGTGATGTACATGGACATAATTGTGCCCCCCCCCCTTGCGACAGCGGATTGCGGCTCACGGTACTGGGTCGTTCGGACAGGCATCACATGCTCACAAAACAAAGCAGTTATGAATAAATCTCATTAATAGTGAGCTGTGATTGGTCCACAGCTATCACATGGTACCTGAGCCAATCACAGCAGCCTCAACCATGTGTTTAGCTGTAGCCAATCAATAGTAATCACAGCTGTCATAATTGAAATTCGTTCATGACAGTTCAAAGCATTCCTGTTGCAATGAACTTCCCTGATCACCCCCCCCCCCCCCCCCCAGGAGTAGTACTGTGTTGAGCCTCGTACACACAATGAGAATATCAGACAAATGATCTTCCATTTTTTTTTTGCATGCTAGTCTCATATCAAAAATGAAGTTACTAAACTTATGAAAATTCTCATACGACAGAATACAACTAGGGAAGTGATGTAATGTGTTGTATTGTATTGTAAGGTATTCTTTCCTTTCTGAGCATGCGTGGTTTTGCTCTTTCAATTTTTTTCAGATGAATACTGTACCAATTAAACTAAAATTGTCCGATCTTATATCGAATGAGGAAAATGTTTGTGTGTGTCTTTTCAGATCATTTCAGATGAACTGTTATGATCGCTTCTTGAAAGCTGTATACTAACGATCAGATTATCGTACAATCGTTTTGAAAGTGGTATTTTTCTTCCAACTTTCTGAACGTTTGTACTAGACTTAACTATGGTAACACTGAACTACTCTCATTAAAATATGTAAAAAAAATTAGTAAACCAATTTAAAAAAAATGCTAAAAAACAAAAACATAATAAATGTAAAAAAAAATTTAATTTTTTTTTGTTATATTTTTAACCACTTCAGTACCAGGCACTTTCACCCCCTTCCTGCCTAGGCCAATTTTCAGATTTCAGCACTTTGAATGACAATTGCGTGGTCATGCAAGACTGTGCCGAAATGAAATGTTTGTCATTATGTTCACACATCTAGAGCTTTCTTTTGGTGGTATTTAAACACCGCTGGTTTTTTTAAAATTTTTTGCTAAATAAATTAAAAAAGAAAGAATATTTAAAAAAAAAAAAGATTAATCACTGCGCTAGTAGCGGTAATAAAGCAGCTGCAGTAATTGCATAGTGACAATAAGAAGCATGAAAAATATAATGAAATGCAGCGCTATAAATGTAGTATTACAAATAAAAAGTCCATAGTGTTTGAAATAAAGTCCTTATTCAGGAGAAAAAGCTGGAATCACCCACAGTGTAGACAGAAATACAAATTAGGTGAATACGGACTTATCCTCCACTGAACATCAACACACCAGGCCTCTTACCAAAAAGAATGGACCACTTAATCACAGGTGATCAAACAGGCATGATAAATCCACAGAGCCACAAAACCATTAATGGAGATCACAGATGGCTGGGTCTTGTAGTTTCATCAAAAAATCAGAGGTGCATGCATAACATATAAAAGAAGGAACTCCTCATGGTGTAGTATTATAAAACCAGGGTCATATTTATTTAAAAAAAAATCCAGGGTACTCACATTTTATCAGATAAAAACGAGCATGTAAAAGACAGCAGTCTGTATAAGCAGCATTTGTTTCCAACCACAAAAATGGCCGCGGTCGACACATTGCAGTGTCGTGATGTCAGAACTCCTCCCAACGCGTTTCGTCCAATTGAACATCGTCAGGGGCCTAGTTAGAGTTCATACTGACTTCTTTATATAGGAGGAAAGGCAGAAGTAGACACGCCCATTCCCCTGTGTTCCAAGCCTCTCTCCCATCCACAGGAAGCGGAACCACAGATAATCAGATGTTTACATCCAGGTCTCAAAATACATGGCTAGAAACACCCACGGTGGCCATGTTTAGGGAGACTAGATAGGAAACACTATGAGTGTATCCATATAATCTCTGAGAGGGGAAAGAAGAAGAAACCAGACCAGATTGGAAACAAGAACAATAATAAATGGAAAAAATTAAGAATACTTAAAAAATCCAAAAATGGAAATAAAAATGCCCCATACACACGATCGGAAATTCTGCCAGCAAAAGTCCGATGTTAGCTTTTGGTCAGAAATTCCGACCATGTGTATGCTCCATCGGACTTTTGCTGGTGGAATTTCCACCAGGAAAAGTTTGAGAGCAGGTTCTCTATTTTTCCGACGAAAAAAGTTCCGATCGGAAATTCCGATCGTCTGTAGCAATTCCGACGAGCAAAATTCCTACGCATGCTCGGAAACAATTCTATGCATGCTCAGAAGCATTGAACTTAATTTTCTCAGCTCGTCGTAGTGTTGCACGTCATCGCGTTCTTGACGGTTGAAAGTTCAGAGAACTTTTGTGTGGCCGTGTGTATGCAAGCCAGGCTTGAGCGGAATTCCATTGGAAAAACCACCCAAGATTTTTCCGATGGAAATTCTGTTTGTGTTTAAGGGGCATTAGAGTAATTAATAGAATTACAGTTTATTCAAAAAAACTGCCTCTATAATAGACATAATGCTGCCATCTTGTGGTTGAAAACAAGTATAACAGGAAAATCAAATATATAAAAGCAACATACAGAAAACATAGATATAAAAAGATAATAAAAAAACTATAAAAAAGGGAGAGCATTCTAGGGGTTCAACTATTGTTAATAAAGGCATTCACATCCCATTCTATGTTCAAACCAAATCCACCAGGTCTCCATATTTGAAATCTCTCTCCTAATATGGCTGCCTCTCCAATGAGGATCAAACTTGTCTATGGCCATAAAAGACCTGCCCTTTGGACTCTTACCATGGCATAAGGCATAGTGTTTAGATAAACTATGGTTCAAGAAGCCCTTACGAATATTTGCCAGGTGCACCCTGAGCCTAGTTTCCAACTAAAAAATTGTTCTTCATAAATTTTGCCCAAAATCTATTCTGCTACATTTCTTTGGTAAAAATAACCCAAATCAGTGTATATTATTTTAGTCTGTGTGAAAGTTATAGAGTCCACAAACTATGGTCTGAAAACAGATCAATCCTGATGTACTGACGGCATTTCATTCTCATTTTGAGGTCCTAAAATTCCAGGTCAGCACAAATAGCACCCAAATTACCTCTTTTTGGAAAGTAGATGGTCCAGGATATTTAGTAAGAGGCATGGCGGTTTTTTTGAAGTTATAACATTTCTTGTAATTTTTTTGGGGAAAAAAATCACAATTTTTTTTTAACATACTGTTACCAGTGCAGTACAGCATTATCATATAACATGTGTGGTGGTGATCAGGGACACTGGCTGGTGACAGTATGTAAAAAATAAATAAATCGTTTTTTCATTTTTAAAATGTTTTTATTATTACATTTTTTCTTTTTTTTTTACGATTTTTTTTAACACACTGTGACCAAAGTAACCTAGTAACATTGTACTACTATGGGGAAGTAACATTGCTATAAGAAAGCATTTTACTAAATGATTTGTTGTGATTAGCTGTGATTGGTCATAGCTAATCACATGGTACAAATGGTCCATGATTGGCACTGTCTGTACCATGTGATCACAATGACCAATCACAGCTAACAACACAATTGTACACAATTGATGGTATGAAAGGAAGCCATCCATTGTTTCTAACTGTCATGTGACCTGCTGTGATTGGTCACAGCAGTCACATGGAACTGGCAGCGAGCCGGTACACTGATCAGTCATCAAACATACTGTCACCAGTCCCTGATCACCACCACACTAGTCACATAATGACGCTGTAATGCATTTTACAGCCACGGGTCAGGTGGACTAGATGTCCACTGGCCACCCGTGATAAAGTAACTAGGCAGGTCCCCGTTCTGACAGGGGAGGAGAGAGAGATCAGCTGTTCCTAGTGATCAAGAGCAGCGATCTCTCTCTACTCCCAGTCAGTCCATCCCCCTGACAGTTAGCACCTCCCTAGAGAACACTTAACCCTTTGATCGCCCCCTAGTGTTAAACCCCTTCCCTGTCGGTGACATTTATACAGTGATCAGTGCATTTTTTATAGCACTGATCACTGTAATGGTGCCACTGGTCACCAAAAAGTGCCAGTTAGGGTCAGATTTGTTTACTGCAGTGATGGGCTCGGGCGTGTTTGGATCGAGCCCGCTAGGAAGCCATCACTGCACACCGCCAATCATAGTGTCATTATAATGGGGGATTTTAATTATCCAGACATAGACTAGGTGGAAGGAACCGTGCATTCATCTAAGGCTCACCAGTTCCTAAATGTCTTGCATGAAAATTTCAGGGGTAAGATGGTAAATGCACCAACTAGAAACAAAGTGTTACTACACCTACTGATTACCAACAATACAGACCAGATCACAGATGTGGAAATACAGGGAAATTTAGGAAACAGTGATCACAGGTCAAATAGGAAACATAAGGGGAATACAAAGACACTGAATTTCAAAAGAGCCAACTTCCCTAAACTACGAGCCTTGCTAGAAGATACTAAATGGGATAAAATCTTAGGAACAAAGAACACGGAGGAAAAATGAGTATGCTTTAAGATCATATTAAATAAAGACATTAGCCAGTGCATCCCAATGGGAAATAAAATTAAAAGAGCTAATAAAATCCTGGGTGGATTAGCTCCAATGTAAAAATGCATATAAAGGCAAAGGAGAAGGCCTTCAAAAATTACAAGGCTGAGGGATCATCATCAGCATTCCAACTTTACAAAGAATGCAACAAGAAAAGGGTGCAATCAGGGCGGCTAAGATAGAACACAAAAGGTACATAGCAGAGGAGAGTAAAAAAAAGCCCAAGAAATTTTTTAAGTATATAAATAGTAAGAAAGGGAGGTCAGATCATATTGGTCCCATAAAGAATGATAAAGGGAATCTGGTTACTAAGAGATGGAGAGATGGGGAAGGTATTACATTTTTTTTCTTCTCCTTAGTCTTCACAAGGGAAACGGGGGGATTCAGTAACCAAAACTGCAATGTCTATCCTCATGACACGTCACAGGAAGCACCCTCATGGCTAACAGAGGACAGAATTAGAAATACCTGTATACTTGAAAAACGTAACATTAATAAGTCACCGGGACCAGATGGCTTGCACCCGAGGGTCCTTAAGGAACTCAATCAAGTAATTGTCAGACCATTGTTCCCAGTTTTTACAAACAGTCTGCTGACTGGAATGGTACCAGCTGATTGGAGAAAAGCCAATGTAGTACCAATATTTAAAAAAGGGCCAAAATACATCCCTAGGAATTACAGACCAGTTAGCCTAACATCAATAGTATGCAAGCTCTTGGAGGGGATGATAAGGGACTATATACAAAATTTTTGTAATGACAACGGTATCATTAGAAGTAATCAGCATGGATTCATGAAAAATCGTTCTTGCCAAACCAATGTATTAACCTTCTATGAGGAGGTGAGCTGCCATCTAGATAAAGGAAGGCCCATAGACCTGGTGTATCTGGATTTTGCAAAAGCATTTGACACAGTTCCCCATAAACGTTTACTGTACAAAATAAGGTCCCTTAGCATGGACCATAGGGTGAGTACATGGAAAACTGGCTACAAGGGTGAGTTCAGAGGGTGGTGATAAATGGGGTGTACTCGGAATGGTCGGGTGGAAAGTGGGGTCCCCCAGGCTTCTGTCCTGGGACCAATCCTATTTAATTTATTCATAAATGACCTGGAAGATGGAATAAACAGCTTAATCTCTGTATTTGCAGATGATTCTAAGCTAAGCAGGGCAATAACTTCTCCACAGGAAGATCTGAACAAATGAATGGGGTGGGCAACTACATGGCATATGAGGTTTAATGTAGAAAAATTTAAAATAATGCATTTGGGTGGCAAAAATATGAATGCAATCTATACACTGGGGGGAGAACATCTGGGGGAATCTAGGATGGAAAAGGACCTGGGGGTCCTAGTAGATGATAGGCTCAGCAATGGCATGCAATGCCAAGCTTCTGCTAACAAAGCAAACAGAATATTGGCATGCAAAAAGGGGATTAACTCCAGAGATAAAGCGATAATTCTCCCACTCTACAAGACTCTGGTCCAGCCGCACCTAGAATATGCCGTCCAGTTCTGGGCACCAGTCTTCAGGAAGTATGTACTGGAACTGGAGAAAGTCCAGAGAAGGGCAACAAAACTAATAAAGTGACTGGAGGACGTTAGTTATGAAGAAAGGTTGCGAGCACTGAACTTATTCTCTCTGGAGAAGAGACGCTTGACAGGGGATATGATTTCAATGTACAAATACTGTACTGGTGACCCTACAATAGGGTTAAACTTTTCCGCGTAAGGGAATTTAATAAGACGCAGCCATTCAAATTAGAAGAAAAGTGGTTTAACCTTAAACTCTGTAGAGGGTTCTTTACTGTAAGAGCGGTTGGGATGTGGAATTCCCTTCCACAGGCAGTGGTTTCAGCAGGGAGCATCAACAATTTCAAAAAACTATTAGATAAGCACCTGAACGACCACAACATACAGGGATATACAATGTAATACTAATATATAATCACACACATAGGTTGGACTTGATAGACTTTCGCTGCCGTCTCCGCGGGGCTCCCCACCTCGGCTCCCGTTTGGGGGCAACCTGGATGGCTTACGGGGTCCCACCGCTACACCATCAGTGCACAGTCTCCCAGTGAGTATATCCACACATCAGCCTGGGGGCTCGTATACCACGCTCCCCCATTATTATTGCCCTTTGTCCAATTGGTATACTTAACTATCCTAATATATTTTCAGATAATACACGGGCTCGCTCCTGACGAGTGGCATGGAAGCCACGAAACGCATTGAGCCACTATTCGCCGTGTTTAACTGTTTATCCAGTCCCTACCTACTATACTCTATTCATAAACCCCCCCACAGGTCTAGCGAGGCCTTAGGTCCAGCAGGCATTACTGGTTCTTAATTTTAATTTTACCCAACCTTGATTGTGATGTACTAGGGAATTTGTCTTAGGTGGTATCTTGAGTCACCATTACCTAACTTTTTATCCTGTTTATCTATCCATCAATTGTATGAATAATATTATCATGTATGT
The DNA here is from genome assembly GCA_037952835.1 of Lithobates septentrionalis. Classification (NCBI taxonomy): domain Eukaryota; kingdom Metazoa; phylum Chordata; class Amphibia; order Anura; family Ranidae; genus Lithobates; species Lithobates septentrionalis. Next base: position 735,505 of record JBBDGP010000824.1, read on the forward strand.
TATATTATACTTCCTTATGCATTTATGGTTTTACACTGTATGCATTTTACGATTGTAACGTGTATGCTCTGGTATTATGTCAATAAATTCCTCTATGTTCATCTTATTACTTGCTTGCTGGTACATGCTTCATATAAAGTCCCAACCTCCCCTCCAACAATCCCCCTTGCTCGTGTTATAGATTGGGATGGAAATACATGACCTTACCAGGTCATGGTTTCATTTAAAGTCCCTAGGGATGGAAATGGGTGACCTTACCAGGCCATGATTTCCTTAAAGTCCCTAATACAAAAACCCCCTTCTCTTGTATTTATGCATAGGGATGGAAGCATGTGCCATTGTTCTATCAGTTTTAACCCATCATCTTCACTGCTCTCAATGACCTTCGTGACACCTCCCCTGTGTTTTATTAATTCTATTTTTATTTAACCAAGCTTATCCATAACATCCCTTGTACTCTATATTATCCCGCTATGTCTTGTCACCCTACCCAGCACTTTCTGACGGGGCTGTGTCGTTGGTGGTGCTTTGTTGGTGGGGCCGCCCTGTCATCTGGCCCTTGTTCCCCTTTCAGGAGCCGCGACGCTCCTTGCGGGTCTCCTCCCTCCCCCAGGTAATCCTATGGGGGGGTGGACGCTGGGCTAATGTGCGTCAACGTCACGCAACATGCTGTACATGCGGCTTCCCCCTTGTGGCGCCGTCGAGCACATCTGTTATTCCATCTCGTGGGCTAATGGGGAGTTTCCTCTGCGCTCTATTGCCGGACATTGTCCGACTTGCGGTGCCCCTCCCCCCGCTGCACGGCGTGACGTTGGTGGGCGGCACTCGCGGCGGCGTTATCTGGACGCTCTCCGGGGCGGCATGGGTACTCAAGGCTTTACACACACCCGATCACACATCTATTGGAAATTCCCCTTCCGAGGGGTCTTATTCCCTTTCAGGTACATTCATCACTTCCCCTATCTTTGGTTACCACACTATGTTGTTTCTGTGTTTCCTTCACCTTGCTTTACCCTCTGATGGTCTGTTCCTCCCTTCTCACATCTCTCACTGTTTCCCTATCACTTTACCTTACATCTGGGGGGCTCCTTTCCTTTTCCCATTCCTTATATCCTCTCTTTTCATCCCAGCATATCTTCACCCTCTTTCATTCTCTCTAGTCATCCCTCGGTTCCTATGCCTACCCTGGTTGGCTTTCGCTGCCGTCTCCGCGGGGCTCCCCACCTCGGCTCCCGTTTGGGGGCAACCTGGATGGCTTAAGGGGTCCCACCGTTACACCATCAGTGCACAGTCTCCCAGTGAGTATATCCACACATCAGCCTGGGGGCTCGTATACCACGCTCCCCCATTATTATTGCCCTTTGTCCAATTGGTATACTTAACTATCCTAATATATTTTTAGCTAATACACGGGCTCGCTCCTGACGAGTGGCATGGAAGCCACGAAACGCGTTGAGCCACTATTCGCCGTGTTTAACTGTTTATCCAGCCCCTACCTACTATACTCTATTCATAAACCCCCCCACAGGTCTAGCGAGGCCTTAGGTCCAGCAGGCATTACTGGTTCTTAATTTTAATTTTACCCAACCTTGATTGTGATGTACTAGGGAATTTGTCTTAGGTGGTATCTTGAGTCACCATTACCTAACCTTTTATCCTGTTTATCTATCCATCAATTGTATGAATAATATTATCATGTATGTTATATTATACTTCCTTATGCATTTATGGTTTTACACTGTATGCATTTTACGATTGTAACGTGTATGCTCTGGTATTATGTCAATAAATTCCTCTATGTTCATCTTATTACTTGCTTGCTGGTACATGCTTCATATAAAGTCCCACCCTCCCCTTCAACAATCCCCCTTGCTCGTGTTGATAGACTTGTGTTTTTTTTCAACCTCACCTACTATGTATCTATAAATAGTCAGTGAGGCATTTCCCGACTTGCAGCTGCACATACACACGCTGCCTATAACAATAAAAGATGCAGCGTTTATGATAAATAAAACCACCAAGTGAATAATGTGTTACATGGGGATAAATATAAAGTCCATATATAAATCAGAAGTTCAAAAAAAAGTCCAGTGACAGCAATCGAAGACAATGGGTGTTGCAATGAAGACCACCACCGATAGGGAGGACACACACTGACCCTTACCCTAAGCGTTGGACTACCCAATAAAGTAGTCAAAACAGCTTTGTTTACAACAAGGAACATGAAGCTCCTCCACATCCACAGTGACTGGAGTCACCTAGCAGAGTCTCCTTCCCAGATGTTAATTGAATCTCACATAGATACAGGGCCGTCTTTAGTGCAGGGCAAACGGGGCACTTGCCCTGGGCCCAATCTTTGTTGGGGGGCCCGCGCTACCCGTGAATTGGGGCCCCGATGACGGCTTTGCAGAGCGTCTGTAGTGAGAGCCAGTGAGCGGAGTGGGAGCGTCAGTGGAGCTCCCAGCCCCGCCCCCCTCTATACTGGCTGGTAAATACAGAGATCTGGGGGTGGGGCCGGGAACTCCACTGACGCTCCCACTCCGATCACTGCTCTCACTACAGATGCTCTGGTCCGAGTATACAGGCTGCACGTGGGCGGGGTCAGAGCATCAGTGGAGCTCCCGGCCCCGCACCCTCAGCTAGCTAGCACAGGAATACAGCCTCTTGTGTCCTCTGTGCGCTCTGCAAAGCTGTCATCGGGGCCCCAATTCACGGGTAGCGGGTTCACGGGTCAGGGGGCTCCCCAACAAAGCGTCAGTGGAGCTCCCGGCTGTTATAGTAAGAGCAGAGAGTTAAAGCCCCGCCCACAGACCAGTATGTATGTAGTGAGTTTGGCTGGCCAAGTATGTCCTTATACCCATAAAATGCCTGTTTAAACCCTGGGCTGTGTTATTCAACTGTAAAGCTGTGCGTTGCTGAAAGTTCTCTGACCATCACTTGTATAATGTCTGCAGTCTCTGATTGTCTCCTGCAGTATGTCCGTAGTCTCTAGTAATCTCCTGCAGTATGTCCGCAGTCTCTGGTAATCTCCTGCAGTATGTCCGCAGTCTCTGGAAATCTCCTGCAGTATGTCCGCAGTCTCTGGTAATCTCCTGCAGTATGTCTGCAGTCTCTTGTAATCTCCTGCAGTATGTCCGCAGTCTCTTTTAATCTTCTGCAGTATGTCCGCAAACTCTGGTAATCTCCTGCAGTATGTCCGCAGTCTCTGGTAATCTCCTGTAGTATGTCCGCAGTCTCTGGTAATCTCCTGCAGTATGTCCGCAGTCTCTTTTAATCTCCTGCAGTATGTCCGCAGTCTCTGGTAATCTCCTGCAGTATGTCCGCAGTCTCTGGTAATCTCCTGCAGTATGTCCGCAGTCTCTGGTAATCTCCTGCAGTATGTCCACAGTCTCTTTTAATCTCCTGCAGTATGTCCACAGTCTCTGGTAATCTCCTGCAGTATGCCCGTAGTCTCTGGTAATCTCCTGAAGTATGTCCGCAGTCTCTGGTAATCTCCTGCAGTATGTCCGCAGTCTCTGGTAATCTCCTGCAGTATGTCCGCAGTCTCTGGTAATCTCCTGCAGTATGTCCGCAGTCTCTGGTAATCTCCTGCAGTATGTCCGCAGTCTCTGATTGTCTCCTGCAGTATGTCTGCAGTCTCCGATTGTCTCCTGCAGTATGTCCGCAGTCTCTGGTAATCTCCTGTCCGCAGTCTCTGAACCTTTCCTGTACTATGTCTGCACTCTCTGACACTCTCCTGTAATATGTGTATTAATGTGCCCCTTTACTTGCTCAATTATTTGGGATTGCTCCACTGCTCAGTGAGAAGTAATGATGTGCATTAACCTCTAGCAACCAATCAGCGAACAGTAGTGATCTGCTTTAATCTCTAGCAACCAATCAGTAAGTGGTAATGATGTGCTGTAACCCCTAGCAACCAATTAGTGAGCGCTAATAATGTGCAGTAACCTCTAGCAACCAATGGGCAAACAGAAATTATGTGTTGTAACCTCTAGAAACCAGCCAGTGAACAGTAAGGATAGGCTGTAACCTCTGGCAAACAAATGCAATCACTGCGTGATCTTCTGCAGTAAACTTATTTTGAGTCTACCTGCTATTTTTTGTATGTCTCAGAACAGAGGGGGGGGGCCCCAAGAAAATGTTTGCCGAGGGGCCAATCAATATTAAAGACGGCCCTGCATACATATAAAATATAAACACTTTATTGTGCAGTATTACTGTTAATGTGCTTTATTTAAAAAAATTCCAAAGTACTCACAAGCATTGAATAAAAAAAATTTCCAACCAACACAACGTCTGACCGTCAAACGTGGCGATGTCATGTAGCTCAGCACCTCCCTATGCGTTTCGTCATCATAGACGTTATATGCTTGTCGGTGTGCAGTACCGGCTTCCTAGCAGGTTTGTTCCGAACACGCCCAAGCCCATTGCTAGTCTGTTGCAATGTCGCAGTCCCGCTAAAAATCACTGACCCCCGCCATTACTAGTAAAAACACTAAAAAGTCCCTAAATCTTTCCACTATATTATACATGCTATAACTTTTGCGCAAACCAATCAATATACGCTTATTGCGATTTTTTTACCAAAAATATGTAGCAAAATACATATTGGCCTAAACTGATGAAGACATTTTTTATTTTTTTGGATATGTATTATAGCAGAAAGTAAAAAATGCAGTTTTTGGAGGAGCGCATGCGCAGCAGCTCCAAGATGGCCACCAGCATCTGAAGCTCCGCGCCACCACAGCCTCCTCTGTTCCCCGTGAGCTGACAGAGCGCTCATCCGACCACCTAAACGGCACTGCAGGGCAGGGGAAACCCCCAGGAAGCCTCCTATGTCCTCGGGCACCGCCAGAAGGAACCTCACTGGCCAGATGACGGCCGCGAGCGGACCCCTCAGCTATGCCAAGATGGCCGCCGCAACTCCGAACCGCAGCATGGCAGTGACTGTGGAAGAATCTATAGCAGACCAGGACCTCCTCTCTCCACATACACCAGGTACTGTGCACGGCCCCCAGCCCCAGGATCACTCACCAACATCCACCGAATCACTACTTCTGAGCCTGCAAAACGGATTGCCATCTACCCCCATGATGGATCCACAGACAGGCCTCCTGCTGTCGGTCAGCGAAGCGCAGGAGGCTACCCCCACCCCCACAGACTTCCCCTCCATGATGGAAGCTTTTGCTCTCATGCTTTCAAAAAGCCTAGCTCAGAATGCAGCTCAAATTACATCATCCATTCATGCTGATATGCAGCAGTTTGGCCTCAGATTAGACCGTATAGAACACAAAGCAGACCAAGCTGGGGCTCGTATTAACCAGAATACAGCGCGAATTCAAGAAATGCAGGATCAACTCGAGACGGCCTTTGTGAAAGTAGACGATCTCGAAAACAGATCGAGACATTACAACTTCAGGGTACGGGGGCTCCCGGAAGCCGAACAAGAGGTCCAGTCTGCGGTCAAAGACCTTATCAAAGATCTAATTCTAGGGATCCCTGAACACCGCCTGGAGCTGGACGGGGCTCACAGAGCATTACAACCTCCACGCAAAGATGGCCTCCCCAGAGACATAATTGTTAAACCTCATTTTTATGCCGTAAAGGAGGAAGTTATGCGGAAAGCCAGAAATATGAAGGAATTATCTATTCACGGACATAAAATACAGATTTTTGCTGACCTGTTCTCCTACACGGTCCAAAGGAGGAGATCCCTTAAACCATTGCTACTATTGCTGCAAGAGAAAGATATTCCCTACAGGTGGTCATTTCCTCTAAGACTGAACTTCACATATAAAAGCAGAAATTGCAGCTTTTCTACCTTTCCCGAGGGCGAACATCTATTTCTGCAATTGGGCCTCATTAATCAGAATCCTTCCTCGTCTCATACAAGCAAAGGGACTCCTTCCTCCACCAAGAGACCCCCTCCGGCAAGCCCTCTTTAACCTTCCTGGATGAAACAAGGCTCCAAGAGATTGAAGGAAAATCTCCCGACGTGATTCATATCTATTTGCTGGTGGTTTGAGACCCAACAGTAGTTGGTTGGTGGCGAATCCTAACCTGTAGGATCCCTTGGAAAATTCACCCCAGCTCCCTTTTTTTTTGTTCTTTTTCACTGGTCCTCTCCAGACAATCTTTTGGTTGCTATATAAGATAGTCAGCATTGGCTCCACCTGAGGGGGCCAGTAACTTTTCATTTTTTTGTATACGGCTATTTTTACCGACCTGGGAACCCAGGGCTAAGTTTATGGTTTTTTCTCCCCTTTTTTTGTAATTGTTTTTTTTTCTTTGTATTTCTGCCTGGCTCGGGGATTTGGGGGAGGAGGGGGGAGTTTCCCAGGAGGGATTACCCATGATTGAGCCTGATTTGGCTCAGGGCGACCTCGGCTCCCGTCACTTGTGAGGGGGATCCTGGGTCGCTACAATTCTCAGTATCTAACCGCATTTTTGTTATTACTCTTCAGTTTTTTAAGGTTATCTATACATTTTGATCGCTTTGTCATATGTTTCTGATGGACTCATTTGATGTCTTAATTCAATAGGGTCAGAGGGGCTGTGGTGGGCCCAGTGCGCTGCTCCTAGTTCCCAAGAGGACTTCTGAGTCCCTTGGGACCTTGGTTGTACCCCTTTTTTTTTTAGGGTAGCTCCAGACCAACTGGACACAAGGAAGGGTCCGACCTCTCGCTCCCTCCCTTGGATTCGTTTGGGGTATGTTACCCCATCTCATTTTTGCTCAATATACTGTAATGCCCCGTACACATGGTCGGACTTTGTTCGGACATTCCGACAACAAAATCCTAGGATTTATTCCGATGGATGTTGGCTCAAACTTGTCTTGCACACACACGGTCACACAAAGTTGTCGGAAAATCTGATCGTTCTGAACGCGGTGACATAAAACACGTACGTCGGGACTATAAACGGGGCAGTGGCCAATAGCTTTCATCTCTTTATTTATTCTGAGCATGCGTGGCACTTTGTCCGTCAGATTTGTGTACACATAATCGGAATTTCCGACAACGGATTTTGTTGTCGGTAAATTTTATAGCCTGCTCTCAAACTTTGTGTGTCGGAAAATCCGATGGAAAATGTGTGATGGAGCCTACACATGGTCAGAATTTCTGACAACAAGGTCCTATCACACATTTTCCGTCGGAAAATCCGACCATGTGTACGGGGCATAATAGTTTTGTTCTCATGGCTGTTTATATTGCAATGTTCCCCATTTTTTCACCTTTGTCTCTACTATTTCATCTCTTTTTCCCATCTCTCTCCCTCTACTCCTCTATACTCGATTGTAGGCTCTCCTGGACTCAAAGGGAATCTCTGACTCAACTTCCCAGGTTGGAGCACTCCAAGTCCCCCAGCAGCTGGTCCACACATTACTCTTGTGTCTCCAGAAGATGGTAAGGCTCAGATACTCCACATAGATCTCTCCCCTCTGGATTATGGCTAACACCTCAGAGCAACACCTTCCCCTAAAAATTTTCTCACACAACACGCAAGGCCTTAACTCTCCGGTTAAACGTAGAAAGGTTTTCCAGTCTTATAAATCCATACATGCTGATGTCCTTCTGCTTCAAGAAACACATTTCCCGGCTAGCTATAAACCCTCATTCATACACCAACGTTACCCCCAATTTTTCCTGGCTTCCACGGAAAACAAAACCAAGGGAGTAGCGATCTGTTTCGCCAAACATTTAAATGTTTCTCAAACAGAGACGGTTGTTGATTCGCAGGGTCGCTTCCTGCTAGTTTCGGGTAACGTAGATGGTGAACTTTACACCTTTGTTTCCTATTATGCACCCAATAAGGGTCAAAGACAGTTCTTTGACACAATGCTCAAAAAACTTCACATCCATCTGAAAGGCACTGTGTTTATGGGAGGCGACTCTAATATCGCCTTCGACTCCGGACTTGACAGACTTGCAAATGGACATTCTAGACCTAAACGCCCAACTAAACAAGGTATTAAGATTGCAGCTCTCCTGTTCGAGGAGGGACTGATAGATATATGGAGGGAAGCTAATCCACACAAAAAAGATTTTACTCATTTTTCCGCCCCCCACAACTCATATGCCAGGATAGACCACATCTTCTCAGGATCCCGCACAATCCCACTTGTCATCAATTCAAAAATCTTGGACTCCCCTTCGTCAGATCTTGCGATAGTCTCAGTGGTAACCCAGAGAGCGGGCCCCACAAAGGGACCCCCTCGATGGAGATTACAGGAATCACTCCTCAGTGATCCGATACTTTTCATGGGTATTGAAAGAGCCATTAAAGACTATTTCAGTATCAACCAAACGACAGATGTCTCCCCGACAACGGTATGGGCAGCTCACAAAGCGGTTCTCCGTGGACACATCATTGGTTTATCTTCCCAACTTAAAGCAGCACACAAAGCGGAAGTCCTTAAACTAACAGTAGAATACAGGGCTGTGGCGAGGGCGCACAAGAGCCTTCTTACAGCTGAATCACTGAACAAACTTGACAAATCCCGTACCTTCCTCAATCTTGCTCTGACCTCAGCAGCAGAAAAACACCTAAGATGGACTGGAGCCACATTCTACCACCAATCCGACCGAATAGGATCTAGATTAGCGACCAAACTTCCCCCTAAACCATGCACTTTAGCTTTCCCCAAAATCAAAACGCTTGCAGGTGACTTGACCCAAAACCTGACAAAGATTATGGAGGCCTTTTCACAATTTTACTCGAAGCTGTACAGAGCCATTGACCAGCCCCCACATCCACAACATGACGGCTTCTTAGACAATCTTCCACTACCTAAACTGTCTACTGAGCATAGAGAGCTTATGGAAGACCCTTTTTCAGTGGAGGAAGTATTAGCTATGATCCGATCCTTAAAGAAGGGTTCAGCCCCGGGACCAGATGGTTTTTCAACGGGTTATTACAAAAAGTTCGCCCCTTCCCTGGCCCCTCACCTAACTAAATTTTTCAACTCCCTTAGGGATGGTGCTCCCCTGGAACATGAGCTCAATACAGCTTTTATAACAGTAATCCCGAAGCCTGGGAAAGATCCTAGTGAAATAGTCAACTACAGGCCTATCTCGCCTATTAATAATGATATTAAAATATTCACAAAGATTTTAGCGAATAGGATAGCAAACTTTATTCCAACCTATATTCATAAGGACCAGGTGGGCAGGGGCCAGACCAAATCCGTAGAACAATAGACGTTATATCCCTGCTCAAGTCCGGATGGGATGGTGGCCCCCGTCAAAAGGGTTTCCTCCTTTCCATCGATCTACATAAAGCATTTGACTCCGTACACTGGACTTATATGACGGATTTACTTCACAGATGGGGGTTTGGCCCCTGTTTCCTGAACACATTTAAGTCCCTGTACTCTACCCCTTTGGCCCAGGTCCGGCTCCTAGGGAGATACTCAGAGAAATTCGCAATTGGCAGGGGGACCAGACAAGGTTGTCCTCTGTCTCCTCTCCTGTTTGCGATCGCCATTGAGACCTTGGCGATAGCGGTCAGGACGAATCCTGATGTCAGAGGCATGCGCTGTGGAGATCAGGAGCATAAGTGTGCTCTTTACGCGGATGACCTCCTCCTCTATATCACTTCTCCCCTCACCTCCACCCCTGTGATCTACAAAATATTACAGAATTTTAGCACGGTTTCTGGCCTAAAGGTTAATTTATCTAAATTATTAGCATTAAACATTTCGGCTCCACAGGATATTATAACACAACTATCCACCAACTTTACTTTTTCGTGGGCTCAAACAGAGATTCCATACCTGGGTATTAAAATTACACCAGATCTACTCAACCTTTACAGCACGAATTACCCCCCTTTGTTTCAAAAGTGTAGAGGGGACCTGGAAAGATGGGCTAGATGTGGTCTGTCCTGGCTGGGTAGGATTCATGCGGTAAAGATGACTCTTCTCCCGCGCCTCCTATATCTGTTTCGCTCCCTCCCTATTCCAATTAGAAAAAAAGCCCTCCTCAAATTTCAATCGGAAATTCTCCGCTTTGTTTGGGGTCATAAAGGTTATAGATGTCCATCCAGCATCCTCTACTGTCTGAAGAGTCAAGCGGGGCTTGGACTGCCGGACTTATGGGGCTATTTTCAAGCTGCTTAACTATCACAAATCTCAGTAGTCTTCACAAAAGGCCCAAAACCGAGCTGGGTGTCTATGAAACGTCAGGCCACTCCGCTAAACACTATAGACCCTCTGGTGTGATCCTAAAGTTAGACCAGCTATCATGTCCCCAACCCTCTCACATTCTATCGCCCTTGGCACAGGCCTTTTTAAACATCACAATCTGATCTCCCCTATGAGACCACTATCTCATCTTTTTCACAATGCAGACTTTCCACCAGGGATGGTCATTAAGGTGGACAGATAAAGGCCTCTATAGAATAGGACACTATCTTTCTCATAAGGGCCCGATAACACTGTCCCAATATAGAAAAGACTTAGAAATGCCAGAGAGGTTCAGATTCTCTCAAATTTCCCACTTTCTACACTCAATTTGGTCACGTAGCCCTGAAAATACCTCCTTGACCTCCTTGACTCCTTTTGAACAATGGTGCTGCAACACAGTAATCCAGAGGGGAGGAATCTCACTAATATACACAGCTTTAAAATCTAAGGCAGACAAACCTGCCTATGCTCGAGCCTGGGAAGAGGAAACAGACAGCACCCGCTCTTCACAGGACTGGTCAATAAGGTTCATTAGATCTTATAAAGGTATACTAAACGTCTCCCTGATAGAAGCCAGTGTTAAAGTAATAAGGGAAAAGAGAATCGCGCTAAATAAGTGTACAATCTTGCATACGTAAAGCAATAAAAAATAAATAAAATATTGTGAAAAATAAATGAATCCTCGTGACAGCTACATATATTCAAAACATATCACATCAACTGAAATAAAAAAGTGACTAAATATCACCCATAGATCATTAAACAAAAAAGTCCAAGTGATAAATAATTGTTCATCTGTGAGAACCAGAAAAGATTCACCACCAGGAATAGAAGGGGTCACTCCTTACCGGATGGCCACGATCCCCCACTACAGAGGATCATAGCTAGCAGGTACACCTTAAAACTGGCAGTGGGAACTCGTGTCAGCATCCGTTAGGGGTCATCACACCATCAATATCAACAGCAAGCTCGTGGCAGAGATGTACCATAAAAGGAAAGATGGAACTCACATAAAACCATAAAAATTGTTTTATTTGGTATACATAAAATGGACACTTACAATAATCCAGAAAATAGAGAACCTTAAGTCCGGTTCGTGGCCAGATGAACTCGGACAAACCCCTCCTACTGGAGTAAAGCACAGCTTGGAGGTGACGTCAGCGCATCGTCTAGCTCCGCCCTACGCGCTTCATGACATCATCACGTCTTCCAGGAGCTAGAGGACGCGCTGACGTCACCTCCAAGCTGTGCTTTACTCCAGTAGGACGGGTTTGTCTGAGTTCATCTGGCCACGAACCGGACTTAAGGCTCTCTATTTTCTGGATGACCTCTAACGGATGCTGACACAAGTTCCCACTGCCAGTTTTAACCACTTAAGGACCGCCTCACGCCGATGTACGTCGGCAAGGCGGCACGGGCAGGCAAAATCACGTACATGTACGTGATTTGCCTCCCGCGGGTGGGGGGTCCGATCGGACCCCCCCCGGTGCCCGAGGCGGTCCCGTTTTGTTCCCCGGCGATCGGAGTGGAGGGGGAGGCCATCCGTTCGTGGCCCCCCCCTCACGATCGCCGCCGGCCAATGGGAACATTCCTTTGCTGCTGTATGCTAAACAGCAGCAAAGGAAATTATGTCATCTCCCCTCGGCTCGGTAGTTTCCGTTCCAGCGCCGAGGGGAGAAGACATCAATGTGAGTGCACAACACACACAGTAGAACATGCCAGGCATACAAAACACCCCGATCCCCCCCCCGATCGCCCCCCGATCCCCCCCAATCACCCCCCCTGTCACAAACTGATACCAAGCAGGTTTTTTTTTTTTTTCTGATTACTGTATTGGTGTCAGTTTGTGACAGTTACAGTGTTAGCACAGTTACTGTTACCCCCCTGTAGGTCTAGGGTACCCCCCTAACCCCCCCTAATAAAGTTTTAACCCCTTTATCACCCCCCGTCACCAGTGTCACTAAGCAATCATTTTTCTGATCGCTGTATTAGTGTCGCTGGTGACGCTAGTTAGGGACGTAAATATTTAGGTTCGCCGTCAGCGTTTTATAGCGTCAGGGACCCCCATATACTACCTAATAAATGTTTTAACCCCTTGATTGCCCCCTAGTTAACCCTTTCACCACTGATCACCGTATAACCATTACGGTTGACGCTGGTTAGTTCGTTTATTTTTTATAGTGTCAGGGCACCCGCTGTTTATTACCGAATAAAGGTTTAGCCCCCTAATCGCCCGGCGGTGATATGCGTCGCCCCAGGCAGCGTCAGATTAGCGCCAGTACCGCTAACACCCACGCACGCAGCATGCGCCTCCCTTAGTGGTATAGTATCTGATCGGATCACTATCTGATCCGATCAGATCTATACTAGCGTCCCCAGCAGTTTAGGGTTCCCAAAAACGCAGTGTTAGCGGGATCAGCCCAGATACCCGCTAGCACCTGCGTTTTGCCCCTCTGCCCAGCCCACCCAAGTGCAGTATCGATCGATCACTGTCACTTACAAAACACTAAACGCATAACTGCAGCGTTCGCAGAGTCAGGCCTGATCCCTGCGATCGCTAACAGTTTTTTTGGTAGTATTTTGGTGAACTGGCAAGCACCGGCCCCAGGCAGCGTCAGGTTAGCGCCAGTACCGCTAACACCCACGCACGCAGCATACACCTCCTTTAGTGGTACAGTATCTGAACGGATCAATATCTGATCCGATCAGATCTATACGTCCCCAGCAGTTTAGGCTTCCCAAAAACGCAGTGTTAGCGGGATCAGCCCAGATACCTGCTAGCACCTGCATTTTGCCCCTCCGCCCGGCCCAGCCCAGCCCACCCAAGTGCAGTATCGATCGATCACTGTCACTTACAAAACACTAAACGCATAACTGCAGCGTTCGCAGAGTCAGGCCTGATCCCTGCGATCGCTAACAGTTTTTTTTGTAGCGTTTTGGTGAACTGGCAAGCACCAGTGGCCTAGGACACCCCGGTCGTAGTCAAACCAGCACTGCAGTAACACTTGGTGACGAGGCGAGTCCCATAAGTGCAGTTCCAGCTGGGGAGGTGGCAAGCACAAGTAGTGTCCCGCTGCCACCAAAAAGACAAACACAGGCCGTCGTGCCCATAATGCCCTTCCTGCTGCATTCGCCAATTCTAATTGGGAACCCACTACTTCTGCAGCGCCCGTACTTCCCCCATTCACATCCCCAACCAAATGCAGTCGGCTGCATGAGAGGCATTTTTTTTGTCCTCCCGAGTACCCCTACCCAACGAACCCCCCCAAAAAAGATGTTGTGTCTGCAGCAATCGCGTATATAGGCATGACACCCGCTATTATTGTCCCTCCTGTCCTGACGATCCTGGTCTTTGCATTGGTGAATGTTTTGAACGCTACCATTCACTAGTTGAGTATTAGCGTAGGGTACAGCATTCCACAGACTAGGCACACTTTCACAGGGTCTCCCAAGATGCCGTCGCATTTTGAGAGACCCGAACCTGGAATCGGTTACAGTTACAAAAGTTAGTTACAAAAAAAGTGTCAAAAATAAATAAATATATAAAATAAAAAAAAAATAGTTGTCGTTTTATTGTTCTCTCTCTCTCTATTCTCTCTCTATTGTTCTGCTCTTTTTTACTGTATTCTATTCTGCAATGTTTTATTGTTGTTATGTTTTATCATGTTTGCTTTTCAGATATGCAATTTTTTATACTTTACCGTTTACTGTGCTTTATTGTTAACCATTTTTTTGTCTTCAGGTACGCCATTCACGACTTTGAGTGGTTATACCAGAATGATGCCTGCAGGTTTAGGTATCATCTTGGTATCATTCTTTTCAGCCAGCGGTCAGCTTTCATGTAAAAGCAATCCTAGTGGCTAATTAGCCTCTAGACTGCTTTTACAAGCCGTGGGAGGGAATGCCCCCCCCACCGTCTTCCGTGTTTTTCTCTGGCTCTCCTGTCTCAACAGGGAACCTGAGAATGCAGCCGGTGATTCAGCCAGCTGACCATAGAGCTGATCAGAGACCAGAGTGGCTCCAAACATCTCTATAGCCTAAGAAACCGGAAGCTACGAGCATTTTATGACTTAGATTTCGCCGGATGTAAATAGCGCTATTGGGAAATTGGGGAAGCATTTTATCACACCGATCTTGGTGTGGTCAGATGCTTTGAGGGCAGAGGAGAGATCAAGGGTCTAATAGACCCCAATTTTTTCAAAAAAGAGTACCTGTCACTACCTATTGCTATCATAGGGGATATTTACATTCCCCGAGATAACAATAAAAATGATTAAAAAAAAAAATATGAAAGGAACAGTTTAAAAATAAGATAAAAAAAGCAAAAAAATAATAAAGAAAAAAAAAAAAAAAAAAAAAAGCACCCCTGTCGCCCCCTGCTCTCGCGCTAAGGCGAACGCAAGCGGCGGTCTGTCGTCAAGCGTAAACAGCAATTGTACCATGCATGTGAGGTATCACCGCGAAGGTCAGATCGAGGGCAGTAATTTTTGCAGTAGACCTCCTCTGTAAATCTAAAGTGGTACCTGTAAAGGCTTTTAAAGGCTTTTAAAAATGTATTTATTTTGTTGCCACTGCACGTTTGTGCGCAATTTTAAAGCATGTCATGTTTGGTATCCATGTACTCAGCCTAAGATCATCTTTTTTATTTCTTCAAACATTTGGGCAATATAGTGTGTTTTAGTGCATTAAAATTTAAAAAAGTGTGTTTTTTCCCCAAAAAATGCGTTTGAAAAATCGCTGCGCAAATACTGTGTGAAAAAAAAAAATGAAACACCCACCATTTTAATCTGTAGGGCATTTGCTTTAAAAAAATATATAATGTTTGGGGGTTCAAAGTATTTTTTTTGCAAAAAAAAATAACTTTCTCATGTAAACAATAAGTGTCAGAAAGGGCTTTGTCTTCAAGTGGTTAGAAGAGTGGGTGATGTGTGACATAAGCTTCTAAATGTTGTGCATAAAATGCCAGGACAGTTCAAAACCCCCCCAAATGACCCCATTTTGGAAAGTAGACACCCCAAGCTATTTGCTGAGAGGCATGTTGAGTCCATGGAATATTTTATATTGCGACACAAGTTGCGGGAAAGAGACAAATTTATTTTATTTTTATTTTTTTTTTGCACAAAGTTGTCACTAAATGATATATTGCTCAAACATGCCATGGAAATATGTGAAATTACACCCCAAAATACATTCTGCTGCTTCTCCTGAGTACAGGGATACCACATGTGTGAGACTTTTTGGGAGCCTAGCCGCGCACGGGACCCCGAAAACCAAGCACCGCCTTCAGGCTTTCTAAGGGCGTGAATTTTTGATTTCACTCTTCACTGCCTATCACAGTTTCGGAGGCCATGGAATGCCCAGGTGGCACAAAACCCCCCCAAATGACCCCATTTTGGAAAGTAGACACCCCAAGCTATTTGCTGAGAGGTATAGTGAGTATTTTGCAGACCTCACTTTTTGTCACAAAGTTTTGAAAATTGAAAAAAGAAAAAAAAATGTTTTTTCTTGTCTTTCTTCATTTTCAAAAACAAATGAGAGATGCAAAATACTCACCATGCCTCTCAGCAAATAGCTTGGGGTGTCTACTTTCCAAAATGGGGTCATTTGGGGGGGGTTTGTGCCACCTGGGCATTCCATGGCCTCCGAAACTGTGATAGGCAGTAAAGAGTGAAATCAAAAATTTTCACCCTTAGAAATCCTGAAGGCGGTGATTGGATTTCAGGGCCCCGTACGCGGCTAGGCTCCCAAAAAGTCCCACACATGTGGTATCCCCATACTCAGGAGAAGCAGCTAAATGTATTTTGGGGTGCAATTCCACATATGCTCATGGCCTGTGTGAGCAATATATCATTTAGTGACAGCTTTATGCAAAAAAAAAAAAAAAAAAGTGTCACTTTCCCGCAACTTGTGTCAAAATATAAAATATTCCATGGACTCAATATGCCTCTCAGCAAATAGCTTGGGTTGTCTACTTTCCAAAATGGGGTAATTTTGGGGGGTTTTGTGCCACCTGGGCATTCCATGGCCTCCGAAACTGTGATAGGCAGTGAAGAGTGAAATCAAAAATTTACACCCTTCGAAATCCTGAAGGCGGTGATTGGTTTTCGGGGCCCCGTACGCGGCTAGGCTCCCAAAAAGTCCCACACATGTGGTATCCCCATACTCAGGAGAAGCAGCTGAATGTATTTTGGGGTGCAATTCCACATAGGCCCATGGCCTGTGTGAGCAATATATCATTTAGTGACAACTTTTTGTAAATATTTTTTTTTTTTTGTCATTATTCAATCACTTGGGACAAAAAAAAATAAATATTCAATGGGTTCAACATGCCTCTCAGCATTTTCCTTGGGGTGTCTACTTTCCAAAATGGGGTCATTTGGGGGGGTTTTGTACTTCCCTGCCATTTTAGCACCTCAAGAAATGACATAGGCAGTCATAAACTAAAAGCTGTGTAAATTACAGAAAATGTACCCTAGATTGTAGACGCTATAACTTTTGCGCAAACCAATAAATATACGCTTATTGACATTTTTTTTACCAAAGACATGTGGCCGAATACATTTTGGCCTAAATGTATGACTAAAATTTAGTTTATTGGATTTTTTTTATAACAAAAAGTAGAAAATATCATTTTTTTTTCAAAATTTTCGGTCTTTTTCCATTTATAGCACAAAAAATAAAAACGGCAGAGGTGATCAAATACCATCAAAAGAAAGCTCTATTTGTGGGAAGAAAAGGACGCAAATTTCGTTTGGGTACAGCATTGCATGACCGCGCAATTAGCAGTTAAAGCGACGCAGTGCCAAATTGGAAAAAGACCTCTGGTCCTTAGGCAGCATAATGGTCCGGGACTCAAGTGGTTAAGGTGTACCTGCTAGCTATGATCCTCTGTAGTGGGGGATCGTGGCCATCCGGTAAGGAGTGACCCCTTCTATTCCTGGTGGTGGATCTTTTCTGGTTCTCACAGATTAACAATTATTTATCACTTGGACTTTTTTGTTTAATGATCTATGGGTGATCTTTAGTCACTTTTTTATTTCAGTTGATGTGATATGTTTTGAATATATGTAGCTGTCACAAGGATTAATTTATTTTCACATATATTTTATTTATTTTTTATTGCTTTACGTATGCAATATTGTACACTTATTTAGCGCAATTCTCTTTTTCTTTATTATTTGCATTTACAATTGGTGTTTATTGTTAGAATTGCTGCTTCTTTCACTGTCATTTTTCACATTCAAATATCTTATAGCGCAGTTTTTTTCCCAATTTTTTCAGTGTTAAAGTTATAACTCGGTGGTATTATGTGCCAGCTTGCCTGGCAGTCATTTTTCCGGGGTCCTCCCCTCTATGCTTCAGGGGATGTGAACTTCAGGGCACAATGTTTCATGTATGGTGGTCCTGTCCACGAATTAGATCATACTGGCAGAGAGTTTCAGTGTTCCGCATTATCAGCACAGTCTCACGGAAAACAATTACCCCAGATCCTAACATCGCCCTGCTTAATGGGATGATTAGGGATATCTCTAAATTAACACAGAAGCTTATATTCTTCATCCTCTTAGGGGCTAAAGTAACTATTGCAAAATGTTGGAAAAAATCTAGAATATCGTTCCTCGTTTTTAAGAAGAAGGTATCTTGGAATATGGCGCAGGAACAAATTGTGGCCAAACTGAAGGATAAAAGTAGCAATTTCTTTGATATCTGGGAACCTTGGGCCAGATACTGTGGAATAACTCTGTTCCCAGGCAGGTCTTTAGAACCTGAGTCTGGAGGGTCTACACAGCGTTGCTGATCCCCAACCTCCCCCTCTCTTTCTCTTCTCACACCTTTCTCTCTTTCGCTGATAGAGACTCTCTTGTCTCCTATGTTGGGTTTTATTAACCAGTTAAGAACATGTTGCCTACTGACACTAGAAGATCTTGAATAGGTAGCCAATTATCTGTTGTTCTCCAAATTCAGTTTTGGTTTTGACTACCTCTTCAAACTCCAAAACCTATTTACCAGAACCTCGGTTGTAGGTTTCTGCAGGTCTATGTAGGGGTGGTGTTTTTGTTTTTTTTTGTTTTTTATTTTTAGTTTTGCGAGGCTTCAAGGTCTCAATGGGAAGGGGAATCAAATGGACCGATAGGCGCTTCCACAGTATGCTCCCACAGGGGTGGAAAGCCATCGGTGAGATGGATTTAATCGGCCTCCCCATATAGTGTTCTGGATGTTTAGAATCACGTCCAATTGGAGTTTGAGGTATCATTTCAAGACTACCCCTAGAGTTGCTCAGTAGATTGATTTGTAGAGCTTGTATGACCTCTAGTCAGTTCGCTATTTCTTTCCATTTTGTATACAGCCAATGTATAAGTATTGCATTGATCTGATTTGTTTATTTCATCATTTTGTTTTTATTTATAAATTGTGCCTGTATACCTGCTCTTTTCAAAAATAAAAATTTTATTAACGAGAAAAAAAAAAAATAGTTTTTTTTTCAAAATTGTCGGTTTATTTTTGTTTGTAGCGCAAAAAAAAACCAAAAAAAAATGCAGAGGTGATCAAATACCACCAAAAGAAAGCTCTATTTGTGGGAAAAAAGGACATCAATTTTGTTTGAATACAGAGTCACACCACCGCGCAATTATCAGTTAAAGCGATGCAGTGCCATATCTCAAAAAATGGCCTGGTCATTAAGGGGGTAAATCATTCCAGGGCTGAAGTGGTTAACACAGCCTGGAGCTGCATTTCATCACATTGCAATACTGTAAAGCACCATGAATGAAGTGTACTTTTTTACATATCACATAAACTTTGCACAAAAAAAAAGAGCTGTGTGATGCGCTGAATTGTCAGCCATCAGAAATTTTTGGGCCCCTTACACAGCTTTAGGCCTGGGCCCCCCCCCCCAAGCCTGACCACTAACATTCCCCGGGGCTTGCCTATGGGCCATCCTACCAAATCCGCACACCAGCCACCTCATCTGTATGCACTGAGCCCCACCCCCCCTCAATCTTGTATATATGTCAGTCCCCCAGTCCCCCCACACACTGTATATATGTCAGCCCCCCAAACCTTTATATTTGTCAGCCCCCCCAAACCTGTATATATGTCAGCCCCCCCACACACACCTGTATATATGTCAGCCCTCCACACACACCTGTATATATGTCACAGCACAGATCCCCTTCATCAGTCCTGCCTTCTTCTGGCCTGGGCGGGCCCCGGGGCCCCTTACAGTTGTAACGGCTGTACCCCCCTGATGGCGGCCCTGTGTGCACTCCTACAACACCCTGGAACAAACAGATACCAGAGAGGAAAAGCGCTCCAGCAGCTTTCCATTTCAGTGTGAATACAGACTTACTGGCTAGATCACCGGCTGAGAATAAAGAAAAAATAAATAAATAAAATGAATGCAGCCGTCACATGTAAGAATTGGTAAGCTACAATATAATAAATGTTTGCTGTTGAGTTTTATACCACTTTAACTTTTTGTGCAGACAATGGGTGTTGGTGGAAGCATCGCTAAATAGAGAAGCTGATTGACAGGCTGGGTGGGGACTGGCTGTGCAGGAGATATGTTATCCACTTGGCAGGGGCAGGCTCATTCATGTACTGTGTGTATATATATATATATATATATATATATATATATATATATATATATATATATATATACACACACACATACACACACACACACATACACACATACAGTGCCTTGCAAATGTATTATTCACCCCCCTTGGCATTTTTCATGTTTTGTTGCCTCAACCTGGAATTAACATGGATTGTTTGAGGATTTGCATCATTTAATTTACAGAACATGCCCACAACTTTGAATATATTTTTTTTATTGTAAAGCAAACAACAAATAGGACAAAATAACATAAAAGTCAATGTGCATAACTATTCACCCCCCTAATGCCACGTAAACACGACCGGTTTTGCCGTCAGGATAAACTCCGAAGGTTTCTCAGACGGAACTCCGACGGAATTCCGCTCAAGCGGTCTTGCATACACACGGTCACACCAAAGTCCGACCATCCAGAACGAGGTGATGTACAACACGTACAACGGGACTAGATAAAGAAAGTCCAATAGCCAGTAGCCTATAACTTCCGTCTCGTACTTGCTTCAGAGCATGCAACGTTTTTGGTCCGTCGGAACAGCATACAGACGAGCTGGTTTCCAGATAGGAATTGGTTCAGTCGAAAATAATTAGAACATGTTCCATTTCTAGGTCCGTCAGAATTTTCGAAAAAAAAGTCCGATGAGGCATACACACGATCGGAGTAGACGATAAAAAGCTTCCGTCTGACTTTTTCTCGTGTGTACGCGGCTTTAAGTCAATACTTTGTAGAGCCACCTTTTGTGGCTATCACAGCTCCAAGTCGCTTTGGATTAGTCTCTATGAGCTTGCCACATCTTACCACTGGGATTTTTGCCCATTCCTCCTTGCAAAACTGCTCCAGCTCCTTCAAGTCGGATGGTTTGCACTTGTGAACAGCAATCTTTAAGTCTGACCAAAGATTTTCTATTGGATTGAGGTCTGGGCTTTAACTAGGCCATTCCAACACATTTACATGTTTCCCCTTAAACCACTCAAGTGTTTCTTTAGCAGTGTGTTTGGGGTCAAGGTCCAAATCACACACAGAGTGGTACAGGTTTTGCTCAAGAATATCCCTGTATTTAGCACCATTCATCTTTCCCTCAACTCTAACCAGTTTCCCAGTCCCGACTGCTGAAAAACAGCCCCACAGCATTATGCTGCCACCACCATGTTTCACTGTGGGGATGGTGTTCTTTGGGTGATGTGATGTGTTGGGTTGCGCCAGACATAGCATTTTCTTTGATGGCCAAAAAGTTCAATTTTAGTCTCATCATACCAGCACCTTCCTCCATTCATACCAGCACCTTCCTTCCGCCTTTTCACAAACTCAAAATGTGCCATTTTGTTTTTTTCTGAAAGTAATGGCTTTCTTCTGGCCATTCTTTCATAAAGCCCAACTCTATGGAGCGTACGGCTTATTGTCGTCCTATGTACAGATACTCCAGTCTCTGCTGTGGAACTCTGCAGCTCCTCCAGGGTTACCTTAGGTCTCTGTGCTGCCTCTCTGATTAATGCCCTCCTTGCATGAGTTTTGGTGTGCGGCCGTCTCTTGGCAGGTTTGCTGTTGTGCCATGTTCTTTCTATTTGGTTATGATAGATTTGATGGTGCTCCTAGGGATCATCAAAGATTTGAATTTTTTTTTATAACCTAGCACTGACTTGTACTTCTCAACAACATTGTCCCTTACTTGTTTGGAGAGTTCCTTGGTCTTCATGGCAGTGTTTAGTTAGTGGTGCCTCTTGCTTAGGTGTTGCAGCCTCTGGGGCCTTTCAAAAAGGTGTGTATATGTAATGACAGATCATGTGACACTTAGATTGCACACAGGTGGACATTATTTCACTAATTATGTGACTTCTGAAGGTAATTGGTTGCACCAGAGCTTTTTATGGGCTTCATAACAAAGGGGGTGAATACATACGCACATGCCAATTATCAGTTTTTTATTTCTGAAAAATAGTTTTATGTATATATTTTTCTAATTTTACTTCACCAACTTAGACTATTGTGTTCTGATCCATCACATATAATTCAGATTAAAAAAAATTGAACTAAAGGCTGTAATGTAACAAAATAGTAAAAAGCCAAGGGGTGGTTAATACTTTTTAAAGGCACTGTAATATATAGGGGCTCCCAGTGCTTACTTGGATGTGCAGTTCGCTCCTGCTGTGACTGTTGTATTTATCCTACACATCGATTCACTGTTACCGGTATCCTGTAATCGCTGTGATTTGTCACAGCGATCACATGATAACAATGTAAACAAACTGTTATGAACAGCTTCCCTACTGTTGTGATCTGTGATTGGCCCAAAGCAATCACATGGTACCTTGCTACCTGTAGCCAATCACAGATGACAACCAAAAGCAAGCTATTCATGCTTTTGGGACTTGAAAAAGTCACGTGTCTGGTGACGCAACGCATCGGGAGGAGGAGCCTGTGACATTTCCAGCAGTGTCTGTGTGTGAGCACTGGCGGTGGATGAGGAGCCTCCAGCGCATAGCTGAATGCAGCTGATCATTATTCTTTCTATGCGATCTTGCGAATGGGGATATGTGAGTGAGAATAGTATCCTAGCATTTTTTTTTTAACAGAAAATTGTATTAAACAAATCAGCATTACTTTACAGAATGATTTAAAACATTCAAGGTATAGAAGAAAATGACAGTAAAATCAACCTTCAACCTGTAGTCATTGCCTATCAGATATTCCAATTGTGCAAATTTTAGAAGTATCACTTAACAGTACACCTTAATACATTATAGTATTATAGCATCGTAGATAAACTTACATAAGTAACCATTTTCAATCCAAGCTGATAAGGAGGGGGAAGGGGGGAGGGGAGGGGAAGGAGGGAGAAGGGGGAGGGAAAGGGGAGGAGGGAAGGGGGGGAGGAGGGGGGAAGGGGAGCGAAGGAAAGGCAAGGGGGGGCAAGAGGGAACAGGCAGCGGGAGAGTAGTCAAAGAGACACTGGATTTCCTCCAACCAGTTTCATAGCATAATAATTATGGGGGAGGGGGTTCCAGGGCCCCAGAGGCATTTACCCAAGAGGACCAGATCTTATCGAACTTTCCTGGACATTGCCTACTTTCATATGTCAATCTGTACAGGGGAAGTACCATGTTCACTGACCTTTTCCATGATGCCAAAGTAGGAGGCTCTGCCTTTTTCCATACCATTAATATTTCACGCCTAGCATAATATAATGCGAAGGTAAGACCCAGTTTACTATATCTGTCTCCCTCAATATCCTCCAAATGGCTAAGCAATAGTATCTGAGGGTCGACCGGTACATTCAAACTTGTGACATCGCTCAGTGTGGAGGCCACTGCTAACCAAAAGGGTTTAAGTTTGGGACAGGACCAGACCATGTGCCAAAAGGTGCCCACTTCCTGCCTACATCTCTGACAATTGGGGTCCCTTTGATCATAAATGCGCGCCAGTCTCTGTGGGGTGAAGTACGCTCTGTGTAGGAACTTAATATGTATTGTATTGTATGAACCTATCCTTTCGTCGCTATCATGGAAGGAATGTAGGAAATTAAACACTCCTTCCATTCCTCTTCATCCAGGGAAGGGATATCAACCCTCCATTTTTCCCATGTCTTGGTTAGTTTGGTGTCATACTCTACTGTTAAGTATAGATATAACGTTGAAAGTGGCTTCCCCATCACGCTAGAAATCAGGAGCCGTTCAATGGAGTCTGGTTCCAAAATAAGGGGGGCAGGGAACTGAGCTTCAAAAGCATGCTTTAGCTGCCAGTATCTAAATTGGAAGGAGGATGGGATAGAAAATGATTGCCTCAGGGCCTGAAAAGTCTTAAGCCTACCATCCTGAACTATATGTTTTAGTGTGAGAATACCCTTATTTGCCCAGATAGAGGGGTCTGGTATACTATGAAGGTGAGGGAGCATGGGATTGCCCCATAAGGGCATATGAGGTGAGATATGATTGGGTTTTCCATATATCCTCCTGGCCTCCTGCCAGACCCTTACAGTGGTTCGTATCGGAGTTGTCATGGACTGACTAGCCCGAAGTCCACGAAACGGAAGGTTGCTCAGGGCTGCAAAAGAACCCAAAATGGCTGCTTCGAGAGTAACAGCAGGATTCTGTGCGGGTTGGGAAAACCACCACCGAATCGTAACAAGAACAGCTAATAAATTTAAAAGTTCGGTAGTGCCAGTCCCCCCCCCCGGATAATGGGAGATATAGGATCTGCTTGGCCACTCTGGGTGGCCTCCCAGCCCACACAAAGTGTATCAGCAGACTCTCCAATCTTTGGAAAAAGGCCCTAGCGATATGGATGGGTGTGTTGCGAAAAAAGTATAAGTATTTGGGAAGGTAAATAATTTTTAGCAGATTTACTCTGCCAACCGGGGTCAGTGGGAGGGAACGCCAAGAAGCACACCTAGCCGTTAGCTGTGTCATAAGTGGTCGCAGATTATCGTCCATATAGTCCTGGACTTTACCACTAATCTTAATCCCTAGGTACTTGAAGTCCTCTACCCATTTAAGCTGCACGTGTGGGATCCTAGGGGTCGACTGATGGAGCGGGAACAGTATCGACTTATCCCAATTAATACGGATCCCCGAATACCCGCCGAATCGGTCGATTAGACCTAGTGCAGTCTGCATGGAGGATGACGCGTCCGCCAAATAGAGCAGAGCGTCATCCGCATACAGCAAAATCTTCTCCTCGATTGGGCCCACCTGAAGCCCCCTCACCTAAGGGTCAGCCCACAGCAGTATAGCCAGGGGCTCCATCGCCAGGGCAAATAAGCCCGGGGAGAGGGGACACCCCTGTCTCGTACCCCGAAACAATTTAAACTTCTCTGATAGACAACCATTGGTGCGTATTCTGGCTGAAGGACTATGATATAGCATGCAGAGCCATTTTGTGAAGCCCGGGCCAAACCCAAAACGCGAGAGCACCTCCCATAAGTAGCCCCACTCAACTGAATCAAAAGCCTTCTCCACGTCGAGTGAGGCCACCACTCCTCCGGACTCCCCATCCGCCCTGTCTATGAGTATAAAGACGCCTAATGTTGATGTCAGTACCTCTCCCGGGCATGAAGCCTGTTTGATCTCTGCGGATCAGGGCAGTGATGACAAGGTTAAGCCTATTGGCCAGTACTTTTGCCAGGACCTTTGCGTCCACATTCAGGAGAGCTATGGGGCGATATGAGGAGCATAAAGTAGGGTCCTTCCCGGGCTTGGGGATCACCACTATAATCGCTTCACTCATTGTATCCGGGAGTTTCTCGAGGCGCATCGACGCAGAGAAGAGGTCCTGAAGCTTGTCTACTAGTTCTGCAGCATATTGTTTGTAAAATTCTACAGGGATACCATCGGGTCCCGGTGTTTTCTCCGTCTGCATTGATTTGAGTGCCCGGAGTATTTCCAAGGATGTAATTGGGCCATCAAGCTTATCACGATATGATACCACCATCAGGGTCCAGGGCCAAATCCAGGAGCCGGAAAGGAAGGGATTTCAATATCAGAATAGTGACACCCCTGGAAAAACTGGAGTGCGTGGAGTGGTAGTGATAACCCACCCACGGTTTTTTGAGGGCCAGAACTCTACTTCCTGTCAAATGCGTTTCCTGGAGCACACATATATGTGGATTGTAAGCTTTAAGGAATTGGAACACCAGGGAACGCTTAACCGGGGAGTTCAGTCCCCTAGTGTTCCAGGAAACAATATTAAGGGAGGACATGGTTACTCAGAATGATAATAATGTTAGGGTCAATGTAGGTCGTGGCTCCCGAACTGGACCCCCGGACCCATAACGGACATACCTGAAAACATTGCAATGCTGATGAGTCAATTTTTAAAAAAAAACAATTGTAAAACAAAAACAGAACCAAACTGAAAACAGTCCAACTTCTAACGTAAATTAAAACAGTCTATGTCTTGACGGATTAGACCCATATCCAGCTGAACAGCCTCTATTTTTGTTGTTAATGTGGATTGGCAAGTTGCTATGGCCGCCATGACATCCGCCAGCCAGGGGGGACGAGAGTCATCTGACTCCATGATGCTTGTCTGTGAGGCTCTATGTGTGCTGCGTGTGGTATGGGCCTCCGGAGTGGGACAGGTGGGCGTCTGAGGGAAGTCCGACTGTGGCTGAAAGGCCAACCTTTTGCCCCCTTTGCTATATTTTGCACTAGAAGATCTGCGCCTCATTCAGATTGTCAAGGCCCCGGTCTGGGCAATAATTAGTGGCTGGCTGTGGGAGACTATCAGGGGGGGTTGAGGGGTATGCAGTCAGTATATTTAGAGCTGTACGTGCACCCCAGAGAGTCTACCCCCTCACCTGCAGGCTGAGTAAAATCAGGGCTGTCCTCGGACTTCCACAGGCCTACAGGGACTTTCAGTGTGTCTCTCCCAGGGTGTCAGGGGAAGAGATCCACAATCCAGATAGGGACCCTCAGCTTTCCCGGGCTCCCCTCCTCCAGATCCCTGGGGTCAGTCTCACCCTCAGCTGTTCCGGCGGCCTCAGATCTTCAGGAAAGGCCGCGGATGCGGCCTAGCTGTTCGTGGGGCCTGAGGATGCAATCCGAGCTGATTCCGCGGCCGTAGCTAGGCCCGAGCTTTCATCTGAGGCCCGTGATGTTTCCGGAGGCGCCGACCGCGCCAGGGGTCATCCGGATGGCGGCGCGGCCCACCAGGAAAGGCCGCGGCTGCGGCCTAGTGCCTTGAGGTAGGCCGGAACGTCTGGCGGCCCCGATCGCGGTCCCGGATCAAAAAATTATCCTCCCCCCTCAAGAGACACAGGGTCTGTGAGCCCCCCAGAGAAAGCAGGGATGTGTCCGGAGGATTTAAGAGGCAGATGGATCCGGATTATGTCGGCGATGTGCGGAGCTCTCTGAGAAGCAGCCGCTCACATCGCCATCTTGGCCACGCCCCCAGTATCCTAGCATTTAGCATCACTCTGTTTTAATCTCTGCGCAATGGATCTGCTTTCTAGACAGGTGCACACTGAAATATTTCGTTTCGGAATTTCGTTTACGTCCCAAAAATAAATTTATTTAGTTACTCCCAAAATTCATTTTTATTTATTCCTTTTTCGTTAAAAAATTGCATTCGTCCGAAAATCCAAATTAAGGTCGAATCTGTCATTGAAGGCTTATGGTGTCTGTCGATTGTTCAAAGAAGATTAGACGGAGCAGCTAAACTGTACTACGCTGTATAGTTTACCTGCTCCGTCGAATCTTCTTAGAACTTTCAACAGACACCATAAGCCAAAGTACGTGTGTACTTAGTTCTAGCTATTTTACTGCTCCTCCTCTTTGGTTACATTCAGCCAATAACATTCATCATCATCATTATTTTTATTTATCTTTTCTCCCCTTCGTCAAATCTTTTATCCCCTACGTCAAATCTTTTCTCCCCTATGTCAAATCTTTTCTCCCCTATGTCAAATCTTTTCTCTATGTAGAATAATCTTGGACTAATAGAGTTAAGGTTAGGCACATTCGACCACAGGTTTGATGGACACAGATTGTTATTGTCATCATCATGTCGAATCTTCTATCTATATCGAACTGTTGCAACGAAAACTAAAATAAAGCATTTGTTTATGTCGGATCTTTCATTTTTCGGATTCTGCACTTTCGTTATCGTTTGTTAAAACGATAACGAAAATACCTGAAATTCGGACGAAAATGCATTCGGACGAAAACGAATGCACATGTCTACTGCTTTCTGTGTTTATTTTACATGTCATGGAAATGTGCTGAAAACCGAAAAGTCCTACCAATTGCCATCGGCGGCTGAATGGTGAAATTGATGTTGAACCTGTTGCTATTTATTTTCACAGTATACTCAGCATTTGAATCTCCTACCATTTATATTACTTCTTGGTTCACTTAATATTTGAACTTTATAGTAACACATTTTTTTGGCGCATTTATTTTATTTAATTTACTTTATTTTGCCATTTTTAACCTAGGATTATTGTAGTATATAATTTATGGGTGTTTTATTTGTGTTTACTCACATACTAAGTGGGTGTTAATCACCAGGAAGATTGTATTATTCACATAATTGTATTTATTATTGTTTAATCACATATTGAGTAAGGATATTAAGGTGCACTATTAAGAGGTTAATATCAGCGCAATTATCCACTTATACTAAATTATCTATTTGACACCTTTTTTTTTTTACTAAAAAAAGGTTGAAACTTGACGTTCAGAAGAGATAAGAGGAGTTTAGGAGAGACTGACGTTTTTACAGCTCCTAAGCTTCTCCAGAAAACGCGATAGAGAAGGGTTTTTTTCCTGCCTCTGAACGTCCCAGACAGAAAACGCCTGTAGTATTCATAATGTGCAAAGACACATAGAACACAATAGAAGTGCTTCTAGAGGCAGGTGAAAAAAAGGTCAAACGCCTGTAGAACCAACGTTTTTTAAGTTCAGTGTACATGGAACATAAAACTATTGCTTATACACAGGGGCGTAACTAGAAATCACAGGGCCCCATAGCAAAATGTTGTACCCCCCCTGCAAACATCCCCTCCCACAAAAAAAAAAAAAAAAAGCCATTGAACAACAGTCTACCACACTCATGGCACAGTACCCAGGCAACAGCTTATATTAATTTCAAACAACAAAACTTTAAAAACAAACAAAAACAAAAAATTTAAAAAAACATATAATAAATAAAATGCAAAATTCAAAAGCAGTATACTGTATGCTGCTGTTCATGGGCACAGTGCAGCTGCTATTCATGGGATCAGGGAGGCTACTATTCATTGGCACAGTGCGGCTGCTACTCATGGGCACAGTGAGGCTGCTACTCATAGGCACAGTGCGGCTGCTATTCATGGGCACAGTGTGGCTGCTATTCATGGGCACAGTGCGGCTGCTATTCATGGGCACAGTGAGGCTGCTACTCATAGGCACAGTGAGGCTGCTATTCATGGGCACAGTGCTGCTGCTATTCATGGGCAAAATGTTGTACCCCCCCTGCAAACATCCCCTCCCACAAAAAAAAAAATCCATTGAACAACAGTCTACCACACTCATGGCACAGTACCCAGGCAACAGCTTATATTAATTTCGAACAACAAAACAAAAATTTAAAAAACCATATAATAAATATAATGCAAAATTCAAAAGCAGTATACTGTATGCTGCTATTCATGGGCACAGTGCAGCTGCTATTCATGGGATCAGGGAGGCTGCTATTCATTGGCACAGTGCGGCTGCTACTCATGGGCACAGTGAGGCTGCTACTCATAGGCACAGTGCGGCTGCTACTCATAGGCACAGTGTGGCTGCTATTCATGGGCACAGTGCGGCTGCTATTCATGGGCACAGTGCGGCTGCTATTCATGGGCACAGTGAGGCTGCTACTCATAGGCACAGTGAGGCTGCTATTCATGGGCACAGTGCTGCTGCTATTCATGGGCATGGTGTGGCTGATATTCATGGGCACAGTGAGGCTGCTATTCATGGCCACAGTGAAGCTGCTATTCATGGGCACAGTGCGGCTGCTATTCAGGGCACAGTGTGGCTGCAGGAAACAGGAAGCCAAAACACACAAAGGTTGATCAGCAGGGCTGGCCTGCAGTGCAGAGGTTAATATAGAGTTCTCTGATAGGAGCTGGGGTGGAGCCATGCTACAGGAGAGATTATAAAAGCAGTCAAGTGAGAGTCAGCTGGTCTCTAGAGATGAACACATGGAGACAGGTAAGCTGACAGACAAAACCCGGAGTTTGATGTTCCTGGTGGAGAGCCAGACTTTGTCTCCTGGCTGAAGAGAAGGCGGCTTACGCCTGCGACGGTCAGCAAAACTCTTGAATTTGTTGGCAGCTTTCTGGAGGGAATCATGAACATCAGTCCACATGGAATTGAATGATTCCTGAAAAGTAGCCAAGGCTGGAATGTCGGAAGAACAGGTCATAGGAAGAGGGAGTTGAGGATGTCTTCCATAAACAGTGACAGAGAGTGTTTTCTGAGAACTGACGTTGAGATGATTATTGTGGGAGAAATCTGCCCATGGGAGTAGTGATGCCCAATCATCGTGATGAGCCGAGACCAAGGTACGGAGAAAGACCTCCAACTCCTGATTAACCATCTCAGTCTGGCTATTGGATTGGGGATGGTAAGAAGAGGTAAAATCCAAGGTAATGTTGAGGGATTTGCAAAAGGCTCTCCAAAAACGGGACGTAAACTGAACACCCCTGTCCAAAACGACATGGGAAGGAACACCATGAAGGCGGAAAATCTCTCGTACAAAAATGGGAACCAAGGCAGGGGCAGAAGGGAGACCAGGAAGAGGAACAAAATGAGCCATCTTGGAGAACCGATCGATTACCACCCAAATGGCCGTATTATTCTCAGACAGTGGAAGATCAGTGATAAAATCCATGGCGATGTGAGACCAGGGCTTCTTAGGAATGGGCAAGGGCATGAGAAGACCAGCAGGGGCTTGTGTGGAAGATTTAGACTGAGCACAGACATGACAAGCCTTAACGCAATCTTTAACATCAGAGCGGAGATTAGGCCACCAGTAGAGACAACTGATGAGCAGGAAGGATCGGAGGAACCCAGCATGACCTGCCACCTTGGAATCCTGTCCCCAACGAAGGATCTTAACTCTTAGCTCTGTGGGAACAAAGGTTTTGCCAGGAGGAATTTTTGATTCCAGGGTGGTAGAATGGGCAACAATGCATGAGGTCGGAATGATCGGCTCAGGATCAGGGGTGGACTCCTCGTCCAAAGTGTCAAATGACCTAGAAAGCGCATCAGCCCGACCGTTGCAGGAACCAGGTTTGTATTTAATCGTGAATTTAAAATGAGAAAAGAAGAGACTCCACCTGGCCTGTCTGGGGTTCAGACGTTTAGCATTTTGTAGGTATTGTAGATTCTTGTGATCAGTAAAGATCGTAATGGAGTGAGGGGAACCCTCCAAGAGATGACGCCACTCTTCCAATGCCAATTAAATTGCGAGAAGTTCCCGATCACCAATGGCATAATTTCTTTCTGCCTGAGAAAATTTTTTGGATTAGAACGCACATGGTTGACGTCTCTTCTCAAAGAACTGAAGAAGCACAGCTCCCACCCCCATCGAAGAAGTGTCTACTTCAAAAAAAATGGGTCCCCAGGATTTGGAGAGGACCAGAAACAAAGGCCTGTTTCAGATCGTGAAACGCAGAGACAGCCTCGGGAGGCCAGTCTTTGGCATTCGCACCCTTTTGGTCAAAGCAATAATAGGCACGGCAATGGAAGAGTGATTCCTTATGAACTGCCTATAATAATTTGTGAAGCCAAGAAAGCGCTGTGTGGCCTTGAGGCTAGCAGGAAGGGGCCAGTTGGTAATGGCCGAGACCTTTGCGGGGTCCATGCGAAGACCTAAACTAGAAACAAAACATCCCAGAAACAGGACCTCAGGACATTCAAAGGAACATTTCTCCAGCTTGGCATAGAGATTATTCTCTCTAAGGCGCTGAAGTACGGTGCGGACATGGTTTCTGTGAGCAAGCAGATTTTCGGAAAAGATGAGAATGTCATCCAGATAGATGACAACAAACTAGTACAGTAGATACCTGAAGATTTCATTGACAAAGTTCTGGAACACAGCTGGAGCATTACACAAACCAAAAGGCATAACCAGGTATTCGTAATGCCCTTCCCTAGTGTTAAACGCAGTTTTCCATTCATCACCTTCCTGTATTCTAATGAGATTGTATGCACCTCTGAGATCCAACTTGGTAAAAATGGAACCCCCCTTCAACCTGTCGAATAGCTCAGATATTAGAGGTAAGGGGTATCGGTTTTTGTTAGTCACTGCGTTTAACCCTCGATAGTCGATGCAGGGTCTGAGGGTACCATCCTTTTTGGCAAGGAAAAAGAACCCTGCTCCTGCAGGCGACGAGGATTTATGGATGAAACCTATCTCCAGATTCTTGGCGACATACTCAGACATGGCCTGGGTCTCTGGAATGGACAGAGGGTAGGTACAACCCCTGGGCAGAGTTGCTCCAGGGACAAGGTCAATGGCACAGTCAAAAGATCTGTGGGGAGGAAGCACCTCAGCAGACTTCTTACAGAACACATCCCGGTAATCGCTGTATGCCACAGGAAGATCAGAAGGTACGGATGTGGTAGCAATGGGAAGTCTCTCCTTGGGGGCCACCTTGAGAAGACAGGACGAGAAACACGAAGGACCCCAAGCCAGGATCTGCCCAGAGACCCAGTCCATATGTGGAGAGTGGAGCTGTAGCCAAGGAAGGCCCAATACAATGGGGGTAGAGGCCTTGGGTAGAATGAGGAAGGAAATCCACCCCTGGTGGAGTATCCCTACCGACATCCTAATAGGTAGCGTCTGGAAACGAATAGGGCCCCCTGGGAGCACAGTGCCATCAACCAGTGGTGTAGCGAGGGGAGAAAGGGTAAGCTTCATAGAAGAAGCAGTTCTCCAGTCCATAAAATTGCTGTGAGCCCCGGAGTCCAGATATGCTAGGACTGATTGGGGAGAAGTGCCTACATGGAGGAACACCGGAAAAAGAAGACGAGAAGGTGATGTTTCTGGGTCCAAAACTCCACCTTCTAAAAGTATTGGACCCGAGTGTTTCTTGGATGAAGCGAGCAGGAGTCACGAAAATGACCCTTGCCCCCACAATAAAGACACAAGCCCAGAGTTCTGCATCTAGCACGTTCTTCGGGGGTTAGTCTGGTCCGGCCCAGCTGCATAGGTTCCTCAGCAGGCAGAGGATACTCCACAGGGCAACGGGGGAAGAATTCTGGCTGACTAGGACCTAGGGGGTGCTGGCATCTTTTTTCTAGGGACCTCTCCTGGAAACGAATGTCAATCTGATTGCACAAGGAAATTACATCATCCAGACCGGCGGGGATGGCTCCTCCTGCTAATTCGACCTTCACTTGGTCAGAGAGGCCATGTAAAAAGGTTGTGACCAGGGCCTCATTGTTCAGCTGTGAGAATACGGAACTGAAGCGCATATTGTCCCACTGAACAAGATTCTTGGTGAAGGCATAAAAGGGCACTAGCCGCTGAAGAAACACGAGCTGGCTCCTCGAAGATATTACGAAAGAGCTTTAAGAAGTCGGACAGACTGGAAACCACCCGGTCATTCTTCTCCCACGGTGGGGCAGCCCAGGCTAAAGCTTCACCAAAGAGGAGGGAAATGATATAGGCTACCTTAGCCTGATCAGACAGAAAGTTTTAAGGCTGGAGTTCAAAATGAATGGTGCATTGGCTGAGGAAGCCCCTGTAGGCCTTGGAGTCCCCAGAGAAACGGGACGGAGCTGGCAGTAAATATGAATGTGTGGCTGCGACTGGTGCGATAGGTGCAGCTGCTGATTGGACTTGAGGCTGCAGGTTCGGGTTTCCCAAGGAGGCCTGGAGCTGCTCGAAGCGAGAAGCCAGATCTTATAGGAATTGCATCACCTGAGCCTGAATAGATTCCTGGGTCTTGAGTCTGCGAACTATGCCCTGCAATGGATCGGCTGCAGGAAGCGGCACGTCAGCCGGGTCCATGGCTGATCAAACTGTCAGGTCACCTTGAGGCTAGGTGACAGATGCACACCGTTGGGATCAGGAGTGCACCGCAAGGTAGTGGACCCTATGGCTGACTGCTGTGGATGGGAGTCAGGGTGGTAAGGAAGGCACCAACATGGATCCCACCAGGGTTAGAGCATAAGATTCCCTGGGGTGTGGAGTCTAAGAGCCAGCAGGTGTTCATCAGAGCCTCTAGTGGTGAGGATGGACTGGGCTGCAACTGGCTTCAGTTCGCGACCCCTAGGGTCCCCCAGCTCACACCCACAGTAGGCAACAGGAGGATAGGGATAGTAAGGGAATAAGCCAAGGTCGAGGCCACAAGCAGAGAAGGACAACAGAGTTCACGCCAAGGTTCAGGGTCACAGGCAAACAGGCACAGTCGGGGACACGCCAAAGGTCAGGGTCACAAGCATAAAGGAATAGTTGAGAACACGCCAAGGTCGGTAACAGAAACAAACCTAAAGCACACGGCAGGCAGAAAACAGGAAGCCAAAACACACAAAGGTTGATCAGCAGGGCTGGCCTGCAGTGCAGAGGTTAATATAGAGTTCTCTGATAGGAGCTGGGGTGGAGCCATGCTAGAGGAGAGATTATAAAAGCAGTCAGGTGAGAGTCAGCTGGTCTCTAGAGATGAACACATAGAGACAGGTAAGCTGACAGACAGAACTCTATTGCATAACCATGATAGGGACTAGGCATGTGCAAAATGAAAAAATTTGTTTCGTTTCGTTTCGTTTTAATTCGTTATTTAATTAATTTAGTTTAGTTAGATTCGTTAAATTCATTAAATTCGTTTTTCAAATCAGTTTCGTTTTCGACCGAATTCGAAAATCGGTCGAATTCGAAAATATTTCAACCGGATTCGATATTATTTCAACCGCATTCGAAAATATTTCAACAGCATTCGAAATTATTTCAACTGTATTAGAAATTATTTCAATCGTATTCGATAATATTTCAATCGCATTCGAAAATATTTCTACCAAATTTGATAATATTTCAACCGCATTCGAAATTATTTCAACTTTATTCAAAATTATTTTAATCGGATTCGATAATATTTCAACCGCATTCGAAAATATTTCAACAGCATTCGAAATTATTTCAACTGTATTAGAAATTATTTCAATCGCATTCGAAAATATTTCTATTTTCCAATTTGATAATATTCAGATAATATTCAGATAATATTCCTCTTCAGCAAACCAGAAGAACGCTGCATGGTTTTGCGTCACCATGGCAGTAAAAGCTGTGAGAGGGATTGAGCGCACCCCAGACTGCATCCGTCATTGGTAAATAAAAATGATTACATTCTCTTTCTCTCTCTCTCTGTGGTGTCCGTTTATGAAGCAGTGATCAGCGGTGATCCCGAGGATCACCGCTGATCACAGTCCATAAACAGTTTATGAAACAGTGATAATCGGGGGAGAACATGTTTGAACTTGTTCTCCCGCCGATGATCTCTACCCATGGAGAATCCTCATTGAATGACACAGTAACGGACAGTTTATGAAGCGGTGATCTCACCGCTTCACTGGCGATCTGTGTCAGAATTCACACTCCCAGGTTCACCAGCTCAGAGGTGGAGAATCGGGGAGTGAAGAGGAAATCTGGGGGGATCTGAGGGGGAAGGAGGAAGATTTTTAACTTCCTTATGCCTCGTTCAGACCCCCCAACACTGTAAGCATGTCCCCCTGTCATATTTATGTGTATACATATTTATACATATATACATATAATGTGTATATGTATATATATATCATGTGTGTGTATATACATGTATATATAGTGTGTGTGTGTGTATACATATGTGTATAATGTAGGGGGACACATTATTTTATTAACATTAATCCACGCCGTTGAGCGGTGATAATTTATCACTGCTTGATAAACTGACATCTGGTACTGTAATCTCGTAAAGTCTCACGAGATTCCAGTATCAGGGGCCGTTCTCCAGTGTTAGAAGCAGTTGTAGATCACTTCACTCCTCCAAAGGTGAAGCGATCTACACCGCTTCATAAACAGGCACACAGAGGAGAAGATTCTTCACTGTGAATGCCGGAGAACAAAGCAGTGAATAGATTTCACTGCTTCATAAACGGACACCTGTGTCTCCCAGAGGCATATTTAGTGAAAATGGCACCTATGGCAAGCACTGAAACTGCGCCCCTGTCAAAAAAAAAAAAAAACAGCTAATAAAACTACAAGTCTTTAACCACTTCAGCCCCGGAAGAATTTCCCCCCTTTCTGACCAGAGCACTTTTTGCGATTCGGCACTGCATCGCTTTAACTGAAAATTGCGCGGTTGTTCGACGTGGCTCCCAAACAAAATTGAAGTCCTTTTTTTCCCATAAATAGAGCTTTCTTTTGGTGGTATTTGATCACCCCTGCGGTTTTTATTTTTTGCGCTATAAACAAAATAAGAGCGACAATTTTGAAAAAAACGCATTATTTTTTAGATTTTGCTATAATAAATATCCCCCAAAAATATATAAAAAAACATTTTTTTTCCTCAGTTTAGGCCGATACGTATTCTTCTACATATTTTTGTTTAAAAAAAATCGCAATAAGCGTTTATTGATTGCTTTCCGCAAAAGTTATAGCGTTTACAAAAAAAAATAATAATAAATATATATATATATATATATATATATATATATATATATATATATATATATATATATTATTTTTTATTCTATTCTGTTCTATTGTTACTCTATTCTATTCTATTCTATTTTTTTTCTATTCAAATTTGAATAGTAAAGAATAGTAAAGAATAGAATAGAATAACAATAGAACAGAATAGAATTATATATATATATATATATATATATATATATATATATATATATATATATATATATATATATATATATATATATATATATATATATATATATATATATATATATATATGGAACTGGTACCATAACATATCCAAAGCTGGGGTTCCTAGCACTAAGTGGCCCCGAGATACAGGGCCCAAAATCGGTTCAGAAAATGTCATTCTCTGCTGCAGAAAAGTGCTTGACATTTTCCGAACCGACTTTGGGGCCCGTATCTCAGGGCCACTTGGTGCTAGGAACCCCAAATTTGGTGTGCTAACCCAGTGGAACTGGTACCATAATATTATCCATCCATTTGCAGCCACAGGTCCCCTGAACTTCAAACTCGTTAGTTAAGGGTTCCTAGATGCCCCCTAGCTGCAGCCAAAATTTGGGGTCTCTGAACCCAAAGGGTCCCAAAATGACATTGCTGCAGATGGACACAGTTGACCGAATTTGGGGCCACATATCTTGGGGCCACTTAGTGCTAAGAACCCCAAATTTGGTGTGCAAACCCAGTGGAACTAGCACCATAAAATTCCCAAAGCTGAGGTTTCTAGCACCAAGTAGCCCCGAGATACAGGGCCCCAAAAATCAGTTCAGAAAATGTCAAGCACTTTTCTGCAGCAGAGAATGACATTTTCTGAACCGATTTTGGGCCCTGTATTTCGGGGCCACTTAGTGCTAGGAACCCCAGCTTTGGATATGTTATGGTAACAGTTCAACTGGGTTAGCACACCAAATTTGAGGTTCTTAGCTCCAAGTAGCCCTGAGCTATGGGGCCCCAAACTCGGTTCAGAAAATGTCAAGCACTTTTCTGCAGCAGAGAATGACATTTTCTGAACCGATTTTGGGGCCCCATATCTCGAGGCCACTTAGTGCTAGGAACTTCAGCTTTGGATATGTTATGGGACCAGTTCCACTGGGTTTGCACACCAAATATGGGGTTCCTAGCACCAAGTGGCCCTGAGATACGGGGCCCCAAAATCGGTTCGGAAAATGAAATTTTTTGCTGCAGAAAAAGTATTTATATATATAACCATCTTTTGAAATTCGAAATTCATATAGAATGAATTCAAATTCGAATAGAAAAGATTAGAATAGGAATACAAAAGAACAGAAAATAATCTAATATATATATTATATTTTATTCTATTCTGTTCTATTGTTTTTCTAGTCTATTTTCTTTTCTATTCGAATTCGAATTTATTCTATATGAAATTCGAATTTCGGAAAATGGTTATATATATATATATATATATATATATATATATATATATATATATATATATATATATATATAACCATTTTCCGAAATTCGAATTTCATATAGAATGAATTTGAATTCGAATAGAAAAGAAAATATACTAGAAAAACAATATTTTACTCAATTGTGTTCTATTGTTTTTCTAGTCTATTTTCTATTTCTAGTCTAATCTTTTCCTTGTCAAAAGAAGTTTATTGAGTATACAATATTATAAAGATACATAAAGTAAGTTTACAAGGATCTATAAAGTAAGCTCATTGTTTTACAGTAGGGTTTATATAGGTAAATATCATGAAATTTCAAATATTAAACATTGGGTTCACGTAAACCTAAATTATATATATCATTTCCTTAGTTACTTTTGTAGGTATTTAAATGATTTATACCTACTATACATATTGTTTACAAGTAGAGTGTATATAGGTCAAATTCTGATAATGAGCTTTAATCGTAAGGTGGAGAAAAGGAAAGAGAAAGAAGAAAAAGGGTTGAAAGGTAGAGGTATGGTCCACAAGGTTGTCCCGCTCGTCAGTTTATTATTCTTTTTAGTTCTCTTTGAAGCCTTAGAATGGGTGTCTCTGTAAGTCATTTAATCTGTTACCATGGCAACAGGACAGAGTCATTGAAGTTTGACAAGAACCGTTGTTTTATCCAAGGATGCCAAAGTTTTTCAAATTTTGGAATTTGATTTTGATCGATGGCTACCATCTTAGCATGGGACATTGTATTATTCATTCTGTGAATTGTTTCTGCTAGTACCAATGTAGGAGATTTCCATGCCTTGGCCACTGTTTGTTTTGCAGCCGTTATTAGTTGGATCATAAGTTTGAATTGAGAGAGTGTTAATCATTCCGGTTTTAGATTAAGTAAGGTTAAATATGGATCTGGTTGTATTATTTTTTTAAATATTTTAGATGCAATCACGAAGACTTCCTTCCAGAAGGTTTGGATTACTGGGCACGTCCACCATATGTGTAAATATGTGCCTATTTCTGGGCATCCTCGAAAACAAAGAGCTGAGGTATTAGGTGAATATTTTGCCACTCTAGCGGGTACAAGGTACCAGCGAGTTAGGACTTTATAATTTGTCTCCAGTGCTAAGATGTTGGGTGAAGATGACTTAGATGTGAGCCATATGTTAGACCAGTCCGTGTCTTCTAAAGTTCGTCCCAGGTCCTCCTCCCACCTCTGAACGTAAGAGGGTCTATTAAGATTTGCTACTCCATATAATTGATTATAAAGTGATGAAATTGTACCTTTAGCAAATGGATCTTTTGTACAGATTGATTCAAAAATGGATAATTGGGATAATGGTGTATCCCCCTTTAGGAATGGTGTATAGAAATTTTTGATTTGGAGATATCTAAATATCTCAGAGTTTGGTAGATCATATTTTTCTCTAAGCGATGGGAATGAAAGGAATGATTTAGATGCTATGAAGTCATTTAGTGTCTGAATGCCTGATGTTGTCCAAGCTTTAAAAGAATTTGGGTAGATCCATGCCGGATAAAAGGCCGGATTTCTGATAAAAGAAAGGAGAGGATTGTGTGGAGATTGTAACTGATATTTGGTTTTTAGTTTATCCCAGAGAGATAAGAAGTGTTTAGTTATGGGATTATGAATTTTAAAGCGGTCTTTAGGATCAAGCCATAATAAATTTGATATTAATAGAGGGTCATTTTCTGAAGCCTCTATAAATACCCATAATGGGATTTCCTGTTTTGCATGGTATTTGGACAGACTGGCCAAATGTGCTGCTCTGTAGTAGTTAGTAAAATTAGGGTATCCCAGGCCTCCTTTATTTTTGGGAAGCTGTAGTGTGTGTATAGGTATACGTGGTTTAGAAGAGCCCCATATAAACGAAGTTGCTCTTTTTTGTACTATTCTCAAAAAATAGGAAGGAATTGGAATAGGGAGGACTCTGAATAGATAAAGCAAATTGGGTAGAATAGTCATTTTGATTGCATTAATCTTCCGTATCCAGGATAAAGGAAGTTGCGACCATTGTTTTATTAGATTTGTGATCTGTCTTAATACAGGAGGATAATTGGTTGAGAATAAGTCAGAATGAGATGCTGTTAAATGAATTCCAAGATATGGGATTGATTTTTCTGCCCATGTGAATGGGAGTGCAGCCCTAGCTGGGATCAATTCCATGTTTGTGAGTGAAATATTAAGCACTAGGCATTTCTTAGGATTAATCATAAGGCCGGATAGGGCTGCAAATCCATCAAGAGCTGGTATTAAGTTAGGACCAGAGACCTGTGGTGATGATAGAAAAAGTAATATATCATCTGCAAATATACATAATTTGTGTGTAATACCTCCTACTTCAATGCCAGTTATAGTTTGGTTTGTTCTGATGTATTGGGCCATGGGTTCGAGTATAAGGGCAAATAATAAGGGAGATAATGGGCAACCCTGTCGGGTACCTCTTTCGATATTAAAGGCTTCAGATTTGTATTCAGCATATTTTATATAGGCTTTGGGTTTATTATATAATGCTTTGATCCATGTTAAAAAGTGGGGTCCAAAACCCCATTTTTGTAATGAATATTGCATATATTGCCAGGATACTGTGTCAAATGCCCTCTTAATATCGAGAGATAGAAAACATAAAGGGATTTTCCG
This sequence comes from Lithobates septentrionalis, assembly GCA_037952835.1. Lineage (NCBI taxonomy): Eukaryota > Metazoa > Chordata > Amphibia > Anura > Ranidae > Lithobates > Lithobates septentrionalis. The sequence goes on from JBBDGP010000824.1 coordinate 775,540, forward strand.
TTTTTTAGCAATATGTGCCAATAACACTGCCCTGCGTATATTATCGCCTGCCTGTCTATTTGGCATGAAGCCTACTTGATCTCTATGTATTAATTTTCCTATAATGCTATTGAGGCGTTTTGCTATTATTTTTGCTAATAATTTAATATCGAGGTTTAACAGAGAGATGGGCCGATAATTCACACAGGAAGTATCATCAGAAAGGGGTTTTGGGATCATACAAACAATTGCCATTAGTGTTTCTTGCCGAAAAGAATGTCCATCTAGAAGTTTGTTAAAAGTTTCAGTGAGAATGGGAGAGAGTATTTCTGAGAATGTTTTATAGTATAAAGCCGAGTAGCCGTCTGGGCCTGGTCTTTTGTTAAGTTTTAGGTCTTTTATGGCGTTAGCAACTTCATCTATAGTTATAGGCTCATCCAAACTGCTTTTTTGATTCTGAGATAACTCAGGTAAGGTTATTTTTGAGAAGAAGGATTCAGCCTCTGTAGGATTAAATTCATTGTTTGTCTTGTATAAAGTTGCGAGATGTGAGTGAAATTTATGGACTATTTTAACTGGATTACAAGTGTAAACATTTTTTGATAATTTCAAACGTATTGGTTTGAAAGATTTGTTAGTTGAATTTAATGCCCGAGCCAAATATGTACCTGGTTTGTTTGTATTCATGTAGAAATTGTGTTTGGAGCGTTTGAGGGATTTATCAACTGACTCAGTGAGAAATAGATCATATTCCAATCTAGATTTTTCCAGATGAGATTTTGTACTCTGAGATGGATTATCTTGAAATGATATGTAGGCTGCATTAAAATTGAGTTCTAGTTTTTTTGCTAGATTTTTGCGTTCCCGTTTAAATAGTGCCATTTGTCTTTGTATTGTACCACGCAAGACAGGCTTATGAGCTTCACACAGTGTTATTGGGGAGATGTCTGTTGTATTATTAATTGATATGTATTCCTTTAAAGCTTGTTCAATGGCCATCTGATGTAGTGGGTGTTTGAGCATTATGTCCGGTAAGTACCACGTTGGGTCATGCGCTTTTGGTATGGCTGAGGCTATAGTAGTGTATACTGCATTATGGTCAGACCACGGAATCGGAATTATATCTGATGCAATAATTTCTGGTATCATTCCTATTGTTAGAAAAATATGATCTAATCTGGTGAAGGTTTGATGAGGGTGCGAGAAATAAGTGAATTTCTTTTTCATTGGGTTACTTTCTCTCCACGAATTTACCAGATTGTATTTGGAAAGAAGTTGAGAAAAAGGTAATCTAGAGGTTATTTTGGATGGTGTAAAAGGTGATTTATCTAGAAATGGGAGGAGGACCTGGTTCGAATCCCCACACATTATCACTGTTCCTATTTTGTGTGTATTAATCACTTGTAATATATGTGAGAGGAATGGTGTAGGTTGTTTGTTAGGAGCGTAGTAGGAAATCACCGTGATTGCTGTATCCATTATATAACCCATGAGTATCAGGTATCTACCTTCTGGGTCTTTAATTTCTGATGATAAGGTGAATGGTGTGGATCGGTGAAATGCAATTAGAGTTCCCCTTTGCTTGGTACAGGCAGAAGCCGTGTAAATTTGTTGATAAAAAGGAGAAATATATTTTGGAGTAGAAGCTTTGGTGAAGTGTGTTTCTTGGAGGCATACTATGTGAGCCTTCTTGTTATGAAAAGTACGGAAGGCTTTGGTCCTTTTTTGAGGGACATTTATTCCCTGAACATTCAGGGAAAGTATATTCAGTGGTGCCATGTCAACAGATCAAATAGTTTTGACTTACTTTTTGTTATGCAGAGCTGACTGCGCAGATCAACCTGTGTGGACTGAAGAGATGAATAGATAGAAAAGAAACCAGTGAATTCTGGAGTAAAGAGTAAACAAAAAACATATGAGATTAGTTGATACATTGTATAAATTATTTTTTGCAAGTAATCACAATTTACCCGTGAAAGAGAATAAATATCTCTCTCAGGGGAAAAGTGCCTTCGTCACACTCCCACATAATATGGTTGGGAGAATGAGGAGGGCTAATGGGGGTACACGGATCTTCCGCTTACAGGAGAGAAGTGCTATGTCAAAAGACATCAAAATGATGTTTCATTAATTGGAGTGCAGAATATAGTTTTTGTTGAAATTATTTATTCCAGGGTGGTTGTATATGGTTAGTCTTGCCCTAGGCTAAATAATTCAGTTAGAAAGGTACTGTTAATAACTTTGGTATTGATGAAGATAGTTTGAATTATTTTGGGATTTTAACCCTTTTAGAGTAAACAATTACATATTTTATTCATATGTAACTGTTTAGATATGTTAACTCATAAAATTGAGGTTGTATTGCTTCAGATTAGAATAAACAAAAACATAATTCTAGGAACTAGTTAGGAAAAGAAAGAAAAAGCTTCCATTACTTCTGGATTATTGAACATATTTGTCCTAAAAAGTAATAAATCTATTGTTATTACCTGATAATATATAATTGAACAAGAATTTCCTTATTTCACTTATATATTCTAAGGCTATATGAATCAGAAGTAATAAGAAATATAACTGGAATGTAACATGATCCCACACAGTGTGTGACTATCAGAATACATTCAGTTATAAATACAGGTTTTTTATAGAGAACCATCTCTTAGTATAATAAATGAAGAGATATCAGGAATTAGGATGTCAGTCCATTGAATCTTCTTGGTCCATGGATGATGTGGCATAACGGCCTCTTTTGTGAGAATGATGATTCCCATTTTGTTCTGAAATTTTCTGGGTGCTGCCTGAAGGTGAAGATGATGTCATTCTTCTGCGTGTGGGAGAGTTGCTGCTTGTGGGTTCTGTCAGATTTAATTTTAAAAGGGTTTGTTGTAGTTCATCTGCTGATCTGCTTCTGTAAATTGTACCTTGGTAGTTAAATCTGACTGAAAAGGGGAAGCCCCATTGATACATAATGTTGTGGCGTTGCAGTTCCATTAGTTGGGGTTTCATGGATCGTCTTTTAGTAATAGTAAGTTGGGATAGGTCAGCAAAAATTTGATAATTGTGTCCTTGAAAATTAAGTTCCTTTTTTTCTCTTGCAGCAATTAGTATTTGTTCTTTCGTTCTGTAATAATGAAATTTTGTGATTATATCACGTGGGGGTCCATCTTTCTTTTTGGCTGTGAGGGCTCTGTGTACTCTGTCCAGTTCTAAACGTTCAATAGGGATATCTGGCTTTAGTTCTTTTTTTTTTTTTTTTAATAAATTTTTATTGAAGGATGTAACATACAGGGAATGACATCAATAGACAGTATCCTTGTTTTGTGATTTTTTTCCAAAAAAAAAAAAAAAAAAAAAAAAAAGAAAAACCAAAGTAAACATTAGCTGTATACAAAATAGGAACATAAAACAGCTGATAAAGATAGATAGCAGAAGGGAGGAAATAAAGGGGAAGAAACTGGATGGATCTAGGTGGGGGGGGGAGGGATTCCCTGAAATTGCTAGCACAATGTTACTGGAAGTATTCCGCATAGGGTGGAGGAAGGGTTGATTGGGGGAAGGCCAGGTAGATGTAGAATGTCAACATCAGACATCAGGGAGAGGGGGGGGGGGGTGGGGGGGGGGAACACCAAGAGCATGCTTTAGGTGGTGTAAAAACAGCCTGTGGGTATAAAGTACAGGTTAAGTGGTAACAAATAGGTTGACGTGATATGGGTAGTGATGATTGCGGTTTTAGTGGTAAGGTGTTGATGTCTTTAGTTGTAGTTGCGGTGTCCATTTTCCTACAAGGGGAGAAATAAGAGGTCCTGAGGAGCGGAAGGAAGTCCTGGATCGTGTTGTGATGTTTGGTGGGAGTTGGGTTCCTTATGTTGAGGAATCTTGGTTTGGAGGGATCATTCCATCTGCGGTGAGGGGGGGAGGTTCCTGATAGAGGAAAGAGAAAGTCTCAAGATGCGTTATATCCGTGGGGGAAAGTGTCGAGGTCATGAAGGCCCCCCATTTGTGGTGAAAGCGCATCCTGGTTGTGTCGTTCGTAAAGTCCATGTTGATCCTATCTTTGTACAGCAACTGTAGGAGGTCCCTTTTGATTTGAGAGGTATTGGGACATGAATCGGATATCCAATTTTTTAAAATGGCTCTTCTGGCGAAAAGGAGGCATATCAGGATCCAGTCCTTGTAGGAAGGTGCGGGGTTCGGAGACCAGGGTAACAATTGGGGGTCCCAGTGACCGAAAATAAGGAGAAGGGGGTCTTTGGGGATTTTCAGCAGGGTTACATCGAATATGTAATGGAGGACCTTGTCCCAGAAGCTGGAGATGTAGCTGCATGACCAAAAGCGATGGGTCAGAGTAGGCCTGGGGTGTCGGCATAAGGGGCACGTGGAGGAGGTTTGAGGTTGTTTGTTCGAGAGGAAGGGTATGTGGGCTCGATGGACGATCTTAAGTTGGGTTTCCCTCCAGGATTCGTTGGGTACCAGATTGTGGATAGTGTTGAGGCCTTGAAGTATTTTGTCGACCAATTCGTCATCAGGGAAGTCTTTTGCCCAGTTAGCTGCTGAAGATGTCTTCAGTGAGGGAATGGCTTTTAGTAGGAGAGGCTGGTATATGTCTGAAATTTTGTAGGAGCCCTTTGCGAGAAGAGAGTCCGATAGGGACGTTTGAAATCTTTTGTGATCGTCTCTGCAGGCATTTTTGAGGAAGCTGATGCATTGACCATAGTGGAACATGTGTGACTGTGGGAGTTGGAATGTCTCCGCTAATGACTTGAAAGGGACGGGGCGGCCAGTTTTTAAGTCACACAGCGAAGAAAAGTTGGAGATGCCTTTCTGCTGCCAGGTGATGTATGGCTGACGTTCCAGACCTGGGGGGAAGCTCGGGTTTCCTTGTATTGGAAGGTGTTTAGATATAAAGGGCGAAAGCTTGAGGCATTTCCGGGTCTCCCTCCAGGCAATGGCTGTGTCCCGAAGTAGTAGGTTATGTTGAAGGGGTGGGGGGGTGGATTTCCATTTGCAGTGTAGGAGAGCTACCAGGGAGTATGGATTGACCATTTCGGTTTCCAAACAAAAGTTGGAGTATCGAGATGTTTGCGCTACCCAATCTAGACTTATCCTCATGAGGCAGGCTAAATTATAAATTCTGACATTAGGGAGATTAATACCCCCTTCGCGCCTGGGAAGGTAAAGTTTAGTGAGTGCAATTCGCGGCCGCTTATTCCGCCATAAAAATTTGGATATAGCCTCGTTAAGAAATTTTGTGTCTTTATGCTGTAGGAGTAGGGGAATGGTTTGTAATGGGTAAAGTAGGCGGGCGAAGCTGACCATTTTCACTAGATGACATCTTCCCAGTAGCGAGAGGGGGAGATCCATCCAGTTTGTTAGTTCCTGAGAGATTTTTTTGAGTAAGGGTGGGTAGTTGAGGTGATAGAGAGAGGAGGGTAGTTTGCCTATTCTTATACCTAAGTAGGTGATGTGGGAGTGTGCTACCGAGAATATGGAATTCTGTGTCCAAGGAGGGTTGGATGTGATACCTAGGGGGAGGATTTCGCTTTTGTTGTAATTTATGCGAAGGCCCGAACATAATCTAAATTGGTCAAAGATAAGCTTAATCGTAAACATATCAGAGGAGGGGTTTGCTGTGAATATAAGGACGTCGTCGGCAAATAGTGAGGTGCGAAGCTCCTGTTTGCCGATGGGGATGCCGTTTAGGGGGGCTACGTGTGATAAGTATCTAGATAATGGTTCTAGTGCTATGTTAAAGAGGAGTGGCGATAAGGGGCAGCCCTGCCGGGTCCCTTTGTGTAGGCGGAATTCCTCTGATAGGAGGCCTGCTGCTACCAGTCTAGCGGCTGGGGCGGTGTACATGGTGTTTATAAGATGGGCGAAGGAGCCGGAAAATCCCATTTTGTTCATGACCAGAGAAAGCCATTCGAAGTTTACATTATCGAAGGCTTTCTCCGCGTCCAGAGTGATGATAGCATACTTTCCCTCTGAATTGCATTTGGCATGTTCTAGGGCCATCATTACCTTCCTGATGTTCATGGTGGCAGTTCTGCCTTTCACGAACCCTGATTGGGCAGGATGTATCAGGGAGGGTATGATGTCTGCTAATCTTGTGGCAATAATTTTGGAGAGGATTTTGACATCTAAGTTTAAAAGTGAGATTGGCCTATATGAGCCTGGTTCTTGGGGGTCTTTACCTTTTTTGGCTAGTAATTTGATGGTGGCTTGATTGCCCGTGGGTAGGTATGTTCCCCCTGTCCAAATGTGCTGATATACTTCATGTAGTGTGGGTTCTACGAGTGGTTGTAGTGACTTGTAGAATTCTCCCGTGAAACCATCAGGACCTGGGGCTTTCGAGGGAGCTAGGTTTTTAATTGTAGTGGATATTTCGTGGAGGGATATTGGGGCGTTTAGAGCTTCTAACTGTGTGGGTGATACGTGCGATAGGGTTACCTTTTCAAGAAATGATTGTGCTGTTTCATGGTTTATGGGATCTGGTCCATATAAGGATGAGTAATATTGTAGCATGGTATCGTTTATATCCGTTTGGGTGGTTTTTATATTACCCCGAGAGTCTCGGAGGGATGAGATATGTGTCGGATGGTAGGGTCCCTTACATAAATTGGCGAGGAGTTTGCCTGCCTTATTGCCGAATTTGTGGAGGGTAGCATCCATGTGGGCTTTTTTCGTTTGTTCTAGGGTTTCGGCCCAAGTGTCAAAAGACTGTTTAGCTGATTGCCATGCCTTCCTGCTGTCATTTGAGTTGTTTGTGTACAGTATTCTTTGGGCTAGGTGTAGTTGGGAGCTGGCTTGTTTGTATTTTTGGAGAGCGTTTCTTTTAAAGGATGCTGCATAGGAGATTATACGGCCTCTGAGGAAGGCTTTCCCTGCTTCCCAGAATAAATTGGGGTTGTCGGAGTGTTTAGCATTGGTCGAAGTGTATTCAGACCAGACGTTTTCGATGTATTTTCGAAAGTCAGCATTGTTGTGAAGATAAGAGGGGAAACGCCATATTTTAGGATTTGGGTGTAAGTCAGGTTTGTCAAACGTGGTCGAGATTGGTGCATGGTCGGATATGGCAATGTCGTGAATGTCCGCATCGGATATCATTGGTAAAAGGTCGTCTGAACAGAAGAGGTAGTCAATTCTGGTGAAGACATTGTGGGGATTGGAATAAAATGTAAAGTCTCTGTCGGCTGGGTGTCGTAGTCGCCAGATGTCGTGTAGATGGAGGGATTCCATCGTGGAGGCTAGTAGAGTTTGTGAATCTAGATCTGAGGGAGGGAATGTGCGCTTAGAAGTGGATCTGTCGTCTATCGGGTGTATTGTGGAATTAAAGTCTCCACCCACTATGTGTGGGAGAGTCGGGTCGCTGAGGAGCCATGTTGAGAGTTCGCTAAAAAATTGTTTTGTGGGGTTGTTGGGCGCATAGATGTTTGAAATTATCAGTTCTTTGGTACCTAATTTGATGTGGGTTGAGATGAGGCGCCCCTGAGCATCTGTTTTGGTGGATAGGACCTCACATGGTAGGTTTTTGTGGATGAGTATCAGAACTCCTGCTTTGCGTCCATTAGAATCTGAGCCTATTACTGTACCTACCCATAATTTTTTCATTCGGTGGAAGTCAGGGGTGGAGAGGTGGGTTTCTTGGAGTAGGGCAATGTCGGTTTTGAGTCTTTTGAGGTGACGGAGGATTTTCATTCTCTTATTGGGCGAACGAAGCCCTTTAACATTCCAGGAGACTAGTTTCATATAGGGGGGGTCACTGGGGGGGTATGTGAAGATTTTGTATGATTTTCACATGTAGGTATGTGGAGGTGTGGCATGGAATTAGGCTGAGTTCTGGGGGGGGTTATTTTGTTTAAAATAGGGATTTTGTAACCGCTAAGGGCATGTGTGCAATGAGGTGGGGGTGCGTAGTATAGGGAGGGGTACAGGAAGGGGAGGGTAGGAAGGAGAAACAACAAAACATATTGCGTAAACTTCGCTTTTTTCCGCATGGAGTCGACTGTGTAGTCCAACTCCCAACGCAGGACTCATCGACTGCTGTATTTAAGAACCCGCATTTAAGGGCGTGAAATGTATTGGCCGCTTGTTTTGTGCAGCAGTAGAAGAAGGAGTTGGGTACACAGGAGAACCAGGGGAGAGAGACAATACCTTAGTTGTAGACAAAAACCAAATTTACCAGTTAGTTAAGTATAAACAGTACGTATTAAACATGAAAGAAACTGCTTGGCCTACCAGTATCCGAATTTCCTGGTGAGGAAGAGTGGACAAGCTTGAAAGAGAGGAGAAAAAAAAAAAAAAGAACAAACAAACAAAAAAAAAGAAAAAAAAAATTCCTTTCCTCTCTTTTTTCCTTCTCCTCTCTCCTTTTTTTTTTTTTTTTTTTCTTTTTTTTTTTCCTTTTCCTTTAACTCCGTCTCTTGAGTGGGATATCCCGTTAAGAGTTGGGCCACCATAGCCATAGGGGCGGGGCATTGAGTGGTAGCAATGTGTGAATATGGTCGTGTTCCTCAACGAGGAGTATGACGGTGATGGTCCGGTGCTGAAGGTCTGAACCGTTTTGGAGAGTCTTTGCGTGGGCTCCTTTGGTCTAGAGCACGGTTGACAGGAGTCGCTCTAGGAGAGGGGCTGAGGTTGGGGCCTGAGTGTAGCGAACGCAGGAAAGCTTCTGCTTCTTTTGGGTCTTGGAAGGAGAGTTGGTCGCCATTTGGGGCTTTGAGTCGAAGGGTAGCTGGGAAAGCCAACGTGAATTTGAGTTGTTGATGGTGCAGTTCCGAGCAAATCTGTTGAAAGGCTTTTCTCTTTTGGGACACTTCAATGGAGTAGTCTGCGAAGATCAGGATTTTCATGCCGTCAATTTGGAGAGCTCTGGATTGCCTGAATTTTTGCAAGATGTAAGCTTTATCTGAGTAGTTGAGGTATTTTGCTATTATGGGACGAGGAGATTTGCGTTCTGCGTTGAAGGTTCCCATGCGATGGGCCCGTTCTACTGTGCAGGGGCCTGGCAGGCCTAGAGCTTCGGGAATGCGCCTGGCGCATAGGTCAGAGAGAGCTGAGGATTGTAGCGACTCTGGGATGCCTACAAATCGCAAGTTGCTCCTTCTGGATCTATTTTCCAAATCGTCCAGTTTTTCAAGGATATATTTGTTGGTTTTGTCATGGGCCTGCATTGAGGAATGGGAGTGGTACATATCTTCTTCAATATTTGCTATGCGGTGTTCAGCTTCATTCAGCCTGGAGGCATGTTCCCCTAGCTGGGCCTGGATTTGTTGCATGCCTGCGTTAACTGCCTTCTCCACCGAGGCTGTAATCATTGGGGAGAGGAGGGCTGCCACAGCCTGTGCTATCATTTCAATATTGGATGCATTGGATGGGCTGGATGGGCTTGTGGGGTGTGGAGCTGCATCAGCAGGTGAGGAGGGGGCCGCAGCGCCGCTTACCTCCATGTCAGGCTCTGACTCTGTGGGAGGCTCCGTGTAGGCCGAAGCCGGGGCCTCGATTTGCGGCTGTGGGATCCGCGCCGCCGCGGCCGCGTACGATCGCGTGCCGGTTTTTTCCACAAACCGGTCCATCCTGTGCCCTGGGATGGCGTGGGGTGGGTGCCGGTGTTTTTTGGGGGGTTTTCTGGCTTTATATGCCGATTTTGGAGTCGAGCTGCGGGGGCTGGTGAAGAGAGCAGCTACTCCATGCGGCGCCGGAACCGGAAGTCCTTTAGTTCTTGTAATAGAGCAGTAATAGTAGATTGCAGGTCTGTCACAGTTTCAGGTATTCCCCTTATGCGCAAGTTTGAACGTCTGGCTCTATTTTCGTAATCTTCGAGCTTAGTTTGAAGTATTAAATTCTCTTCTTTTAATTGTTCCAATTCTGTTATATTTACTTGGGTTGTAATTTCAATTTCATCCATTTTTATTTCTAAGGCTGCGGTGCGGTTTCCCAGCTCTCTTATTTCTTTGGTTAGGCTTTTTGTTATTTGGTCTGAGGTTTGTTTTAAAGCCTTATGAAGCATCTTTTCAAATTGTAATAATATTACTGGGGATACTGAGGAGGCTTGTGGAGAAGTTTGTGAGAGGATTTGTTCTGTATCTGACTCAAATGGAGAGTCTTGCTGTGACATTTTCTGTCTGTGAGAGCGCCCTGATGCTGTATCTTGTGAGATGACTGGAGCTGCTTTAGTTGCAGTGAGTGCCTGTGAGCTCTTTGTGAGGTGATTTTTATTTCTGCCACGGTTTCCTCCCAGTACCATATTTCCTGCCCAAACTTTCACAGTTTGTTCCCTGGGGCAAAAAGGTTCAAATGGATACCTTTTGAGCCTGCAGGCTCCGCTTTGTCCTTCTCCTCTCTCCTCAGCAGTGCAGAGCTCTAACAATGCATGTCCGCTCCGTTAGGCTCCACCCATCTCCCTCCTAGTCTAATCTTTTCAATTCGAATTCGAATTCATTCTATATGAAATTCGAATTTCGGAAAATGGTTATATATATATACATATATATATATACATATATATATATATATATATATATATATATATATATATATATACATATATATATATATATATATATATATATATATATATATATATATATATATATATATATATATATATATATATATATATATATATATATATATATATATATATATATATATATATAAAAAATATTTATATATATAACCATCTTTTGAAATTAGAAATTCATATAGAATGAATTCAAATTCGAATAGAAAAGAAAATAGACTAGAAAAACAATAGAACAGAATAGAATAAAATATAATATATATATTAGATTATTTTCTGTTCTATTGTTTTTCTATTCTAATCTTTTCTATTCAAATTTGAATTCATTTTATAGGAATTTCGAATTTCAAAAGATGTATATAATTTTTTTTTTCCTGATCTGTTCTATTGTTTTTCTATGATATTCTTTTCTATTATTTTCTAATCTATTCTAATCTTTTATATTCAAATTCGATTTCATTCTATATGAAATTCGAAATTCAGAAAATGGTTATTTATATATATATATATATATATATATATATATATATATATATATATATATATATATATATATATATTAGATATTTATTTATATATAACCATGTATTGAAATTCGAAATTCATTTAGCATGAATTCAAATTCGAATAGAAAAGATTAGAATAGAAAAAAAATAGAACAGAATAGAATAAAATATAATATATATACACATTATATTTTACTCAATTCTGTTCTATTGTTTTTCTAGTCTATTTCCTATTTCTAGTCTAATCTTTTCTATTCGAATTCAAATTCATTCTATATGAAATTCGAATTTCGGAAAATGGTTTTATATATATATATATATATATATATATAAATATATATTTATATTTATATATAAATATATATTTATATATATAACCATTTTCCGAAATTCGAATTTCATATAGAATGAATTTGAATATATATATTATATATATATATATATAAATTGTTATTTTCCAATCTATTTTCGAATTCGAATTTATACTATTCGAAATTCGAATTTCAGAAGATGGTCATATTCTGTTGTATTTTATTAAATTCTATTAAATTCTGTTCTATTCTTTACGATTCTTTTATGTTTATTCTATTGTTTTATTATTTTATATTCTATTTTATTGTATTTTTTTTTAGAAATCAATTTATATTTTTTCTAATTCGATTCGAATTTGTTTTCGAATTCAAGTCGAATAGATTTCGAATTTGTTTTCGAATCGAATATATTTCGAATTTGGTTTCGAATTCGATTCGAATTCGATTCGAATTTCGGCCGTGGGTTTTCGATTCGAAACATTTCGGATTCGTTTAAATTCGTTAGTATTGTATTTCGGTATTTCGGATGCATCCGAATGTCCAAATAATGAAAATTTCGTCCGAATTTCGATTCGGAACTAAACGAAATGCACATGTCTAATAGGGACAATGAGGCTGCTATTCATGGGCACAGTGAGGCTGCTATTCATGGGCACAGTGTGGCTGCTATTCATGGGCACAGTGAGGCTGCATTTGACAGGGGGGGGTTAACATGCAGGAAGACAGTGAGATCACCAACACTGCAGCACCCCAGTGTGAGCCCACATCATAGTACACATGACCAGGTACTGCACAGGCTTCTGAAAGAAACCTCCTTATCTGCAGAGAAGGGGGGAGAGGAATTTGGGAGAGAGGGGGGAGAGGCCGGTCACAGCTCACTCACTTGGAAGGAAGAACCCAGCAGGAGGCTCAGCCATCAGCTTTCAGAGCGTCCCATACAGAACACCATCTGCTCTCAGTTTAAATGTTCCCACCCACACAACCTATTCACAGACGCAGCACACGGGCTGCTCAGAGTGTGGGCGGGCACAGTGAGAGAGGGGGATGGAGGAGGCAGAGCGGATCCACCCTCTTCCATTTGGCTTTGCTGTGAATGGATACAGAGTGTCAGCTTAAAAGCAGGGAACAGCACTGTGAAATGACATATGTCTGCTCCCAACACAAACGTTCCTGCACGCTTCTGGGCTGTTATCCAGCCCTGTCAGCCTCCCTCCGGATTCGCCCGAGCAGTAACACTCGGCCAACTGCGGAACTGCACATGCGCAGTTCCCAGCTTGCAGCACATCAGCCTTTTTATGATCAATCATCCCAGCCCGCCCCTGCTCATCCTCACTGGGCCCCACTCGACTGTGGGCCCCATAGCACCCACGTGGGTCGCTATGGTGGTAGTTCCGCCCCTGCTTATACAGCAATCAGCATTGTACATAACAATAATGCCCCTACACATGGTCGGACATTCCGACGTAAAATGTGCGATTGGAGCTTGTTGTCGGAAATTCAGACTCTGTGTAGGCTCCATCGGACAGTTTCCATTGGAATTTCCGTCGCACAAAATTTGAGATCTGGCTCTCAAATCTGCCAACAACAAAATCCGTTTGCACAAATTCCGATCGTGTGTACACAATTCCGACGCACAGTTCCACGCATGCTTGTAATCAAGCAGAAGAGCAGCACTGGCTATAAAACATAATTTTTCTCGGCTCGTCGAATGTGTTGTACGTCACCGCGTTTTTTGATGTTTCGGAATTTCGACCAACTTTGTGTGACCGTGTGTATGCAAGACAAGTTTGAGCCAACATCCGTCACAAAAAATCCATGGATTTTGTTGTCGGAATGTCCGATCAATGTCAGATCATGTGTACGTACAGTGTGAAAGAAACAAAAAAAAAATTGCTGATCACCCCTTCAGAGTAGTACACTGAGACATTGAGCTGCTCTGATGACAGGATGTAAAAAAAAATAGTAAGAGAAAAAAAAAGAAAATATAATGTTAAAACAAAAAAAAATGTTTAAAAAAATTGATTAAAAACATATTTTTTTTACATCCTGTCACCAGTCAGGATCCTGATCACCACCACATCAGTCATATGATGAAGCTGTACTGTACTGGTGACAGTATGTAAAAAAAATAAAAAATTGTATTTAATTTCTTAATTTTTCCCCAAAAAATTAACAAAAAAATACAACTTCAAAAGACTTGCCATGCCTCTAACTAAATGCCTTAGACTATCTACTTTCCAAAAAGGGGAAATTTGGGGGTATTTCTACTGTCCTGGCACTGTAAGGGCCTTAATAAATAAGATAGACATACATCAAGATTGATACATTTTCAAATTATATATATATATATATATATATTTTTTTTATGGTCAGAGCCCTCCAACCGAAGGAGACATGAAACCAAATAAAGACCCCACAAGACTCACAACATAACATAGACCTGAGGTGAGCCCTGGTCAGCTGGTCGGTACACCAAAAGGGAATACCCAAATAAGTAATGATTGATTGTAGAAGAGGGCTGTGATGGAAGTGCCCTGTAAAAGGGATGGGAGGGAGGGTATCATGCACTGGAACCAACAAGGGACACAGGTGAGTGGGCTGCTTAAATACCCCCCTCCCCCGGGCTCCTCCCATAAATTCAGATCACCAGTTTGCTGGCACTCAACTGACCTAAGAGGAAAAACAGGAATGCAAATGAGTGACCATGATGTTAGATGATGAGCGGCTGTGAACGTGTGCCACTGGTAGAAGATGAGCGGCCATGAATGTGTGCCACTGGTAGATGGTGAGTGGCCGTGAATGTGTGCCACTGGTAGATGGTGAGCGACCGTGAACGTGTGCCACTGGTAGATGGTGAGCGGCCGTGAACGTGTGCCACTGGTAGACAAGTTGCAATGACGTGTTGCAAAAGGAACTTCATGAGGGAGGCAGAAAACAAGAAATCATAGAAATCAGACTGTGTGGGGCGGAACCATAGACGATGCTAGTTGTTTGTCGTGATTGTATGTTTGTGGCATGAGAGCGGAATGTGCCGATTTGTGTCGGAACTGTGAACTGAAGCATTGTATTAGCTGCGAGTGAGCGTGAACGTACGAATGAGTGGTACGAGTAGCGACTGGGTGCTTGTGGCAGGTGCCTTGGTGGGGGGAGGCCTGAGCTGCAGAAGCCTGTGGTGTATGTGTAAGACAGGACGTGTTGAATCGTGCCAAGGATTCGAATCGCTGTGTTGCAAATACGACTGGGATTCAAATCAGGCTATGGCGGGTGAGCGAAATTAACCCGCCGACTGTGGCGAGGCCTTCTATGCCATAGTTCTGCAGCAAGTTTGAGATAGCCCATCCCCTCAGGTTGTGAGTGCAGCCGTGCTCTGAACCCGCGGAGAGTGACAGAGGGGCGGAAGCATGTGTTCAAAAAGTCGACTCAACACCCTAGTTGCGAAGTCCTGGTTGAGGCTAAGAAACCTAGTCGACAGAGAACCTGTAGAAAAGGTGACATAGGAGTCCAGGTTTTAACCTGGCCTGGAATGAATCCTGACCCACCCCCTAACATGTGACAGACCCCCCTGGGTGAGGATGCAGACCCTATGCTTGTTGTGTGTGTTTTTTTTTTAATTTTTTCTGCAAATCAAATTTTTTTATTTATCGATTTTTTTTTAGAAAACGATGTCCAACCTGGTGCAGGATGGAACAATTTGAACTCAACTGACCTGATGGAGAAATGACAGACAAGAAAAGCACGAGTGGCCGGTTTGTATGCCACTGGAGACTATGAGTGGCTGGGTTGTATGCCGCTGGAGACTTGCTTGCAATGATTGCAAGAAGTAGCCTCATCGGTGAGGTGAAAACAAGGACAGCAGAGAAATTGGAGCATGTGGGGATGAGCCATGATCATTTGCAACAGAGTCGTGACCGTATGTTTGTGGAAACGAACGAATCGTGCCGACATGGGTCGGAGTTACGAAGTAGGATATCGTATGCATTTCTTTTTTACTATTATTTCTTTCTTTTTTTCTTTTTCTTTTTTTGTTAACACTGAAACGAGGTGTGCTGGTTCATGTCAGAGTTAGCGACCTAGGAAGTTGCATGAGTTCTAAGTGTGAACGGGTAAATGAGTGGTATACTGTAAGTGGTGACTGATAGCTTGTGGCAGGAACCTCTATGGGGAGGCCGTATTTTCAGAAGCTTGTGGTGCCTATGAACGGGTAAATGAGTGATATGAGTGGCGACTGATAGCTAGTGGCAGGAACCTCTATGGGGAGGCCATGCTGGAGAAGCTTGTGGTGCCTGTGAATGGGTAAATGAGTGGTATGAATGGTGACAGAGCTTGTGGCAGGAACCTCTATGGGGAGGATGTATTTGCAGAAGCTCGTGGTGCCTGTGAATGGGTAAATGAGTGGTATGAAAGGTGACTGAGAGCTTGTGGAGGGGACCTCGTGGGGGAGGCCATTTAGCGGAAGCTCATGGTGCCTGTAAACAGATAATGAGTGGTGTGAGTGGTGACTGAGAGCTTGTGGCGGAGACCTTGAGAATGAGACCGTGTAGCAGAAGCGTGTGGTGCCGGTAAACGGGTAATGAGTGGTATGAGCAGCAACTGAGAAATTGTGGCAGGAACCTCATGGGGGAGGCCGTGTTGCAGAAGCTCATGGTGCCTGTAAATGGGTAAATGAGTGGTACGAAAGGCGACTGAGAGCTTGTGGCGGGGACCTCGTAGGGGAGGCCATTTAGCGGAAGCTCGTGGTGCCTGTAAACGGATAATGAGTGGTGTGAGTGGTGACTGAGAGCTTGTGGCGGAGACCTTGAGAATGAGACCGTGTAGCAGAAGCGTGTGGTGCCGGTAAACAGATAATGAGTGGTATGAGCAGCAACTGAGAAATTGTGGCAGGAACCTCATGGGGGAGGCTGTGTTGCAGAAGCTCATGGTGCCTGTAAATGGGTAAATGAGTGGTACGAAAGGCGACTGAGAGCTTGTGGCAGGGACCTCGTGGGGGAGGCCATTTTGCAGAAGCTCTTGGTGCCTGTAAACGGATAAAGAGAAGCCCGTAGCAAAAGATGCAGGAATAGGCACAGGGCTGGCATGACAGGGTAGCAGGGCCAGCTAGCCAATTAAGGGTTAACTGGGTGTTTTGAGTTGGTCAGAGTAGAGGGGGTGGCCAGAATAGTATGCAGCATAGTTAGGGAGGGGCCAGTGTCCGGTGGTCAGTTGGAGGTCACTGGATGAAGAAACAGCTTCTCTGCTCCTGCCTGCTTCTACACACCTGCCTGTGAGTAACATGGCTGAGATGGATGGCTTCCTGGCCCAACTAACAGCAGCTGCTGCTTCTGAGGGCACTGCTTGGCTCTCTGGCTAGAGGGGCATCTGCAGCAGCCGGAGAGTCTGGGGGCCGACGTGCTCGGAGGTCTCGGCCTCCGGAGCGCTTCCCCCCTCCACCCCCCGAGCTCAGCGCCAACATGGGAGCCCTCTCGCAAGAGACCCTCCAGCAACACCGGCTCGTCCATGCACCCAGATGGCCATCGACAGTGCTGGGAGGAATCTGACAGAGGCGGAGCTTGTCAGGCGGGGCCCGTGGTGCGGCTTCCCCCCCCAGTCCCACCTGCTCAGCGAGGGAGACAGGAATGAGCGGTCATCTCTCCTGGTGATGTTCTGGCCAGGGAGGCAGCCTAGCGAGGGAGCGACCACATGTCGGGCGCCAGCCAGTCATCAAGAGCGGCCGGCGGCCATCTTCCAACTGATGGGCAGGTCCTCAGGTTGGGGGGCAGAGCAGGGCACGTTCACCCCCACTCGGACGGCTGAAAAAACTGCTGACACAAAGGTTTGGAGATCGAGGAGAGCAGTGGGAGCTGGCACACGGCACACCCCAGGGGCTGGGACAGGCACTTCCAGATCCTTGGTTGGCGCCTCTGCGACTGTCATTCCTGCGGTGGCAGGGCGTCTTAATGCGGCATTCGAACGATCTGAGGATGACAGAGTGCCCGAACTAACAGCAGCGGTGGATTTAGGACGGGCGGCTGCAGGACCCTCTACTGTGCAGCCTGGTAAGTCCAGTATTAACCCCCTTTCTTCTTTGCAGGCAGTGTTGGGTAGTCTATTGGGCATAGGTGCTGGGGGTAAAGGGGGTCTGGGAGTACCCCCCCACCCATGGTATTTTCGCCTGTACCCGCACCCCACTCAGCGGACTGAGCATCTGCTGTGTTGGGCTCGGGAGGTGAGTTACAACAGCTAATGACAGGTTTGTGCACGTTAGTGCAACAGTTTGATGTGAGTGCTGTTTCTTCTTCATAAAAAATGTAAAAGTGCAGCGCAATTCTTAAAAGTCGGTATTGCATTCCTAAATATATACAAAGTCCAACTAAGTGCATGTGAGAACAGCACAAATCTTATTCAGTGCGATGAAGAACAAGATGATGCATCCAGTGATAGTGATCCCTCCACCACAGATAAAAATGGCCTCTTACATCATATATTCGACCTGACACAGGTCACAAAGCAGTAAGCAGATCACCAGGCAATAAACCCACACTCTGGATACCGTCCTCGAATCCACACTTTCAGGGCCGTTTTTAAGGCAGGGCAAAAGGGGGAGCTGCCCTGGGCCCTGTCATTGTTGTGGGGCCCAAAGCAGCTGTCTCATACTTGCCAACTATCCTGGTTTATTTTCCCTCGTCCCTTGAGGTTTTAGTCCTGTGCTGTGTCCCAATATCTCAGTGTGAAGTGCTGCTACTAATGCTGCCCAGCTCTGCCCTATTGCTGTGTAAAGATGACTCACCTGCAGACCCTGTGTTTACATGTAAATTACCAGCATTCATATGTAAATAGCGGCAGCATTCATATGTAAATAGGGACGACCAGCAGCATTGATATGTATATCATGCCCCCCTGAGGTCATATCCACAGTAATCTCTAGCAACCAATCAACAAGCAGAAATCATGTGCTGTAACCTTTAGCAACTAATCAGTGAGCCTTAATGTGTGCTGTAACCTTTAGCAACCAGTCAGTGAGCGGTAATGATACACTGTAACCTCTGGCAACCAATCGCAATATCTGATTCAGTAAACTAATTTTGAGTCTAGCTGCTATTTATTGTATGTCTCAGAGCAGGTGGAGAGCAAAACTGCATGGGGGCGGGCCCCAAGAAAAGTTTTGCCCAGGGTCCAATCAATATTAAAGACGGCCCTGCACACTTTATGTATTTAGTTTGGTACTCCACAGCATAAATAAAACAGAGGGAAAACAATTTAATGCTCTCTGTCTTTACAAAATACATAAAGTGTGGATTCGAGGACTGTATCCAGAGTGTGGGTTTATTGCCTGGTGATCTGCTTATTGCTTTGTGACCTGTGAGGCGAGAGGCCATTTTTATCTGTGGTGGAGGGGCCACTATCACCGGATGCATCGTCTTGTTCTTCTCTGCACTGAATAAGATTTGTGCTGTTCTCACATGCACTTACTTGGACTTTGTAAATATTTAGGAATGCAATAAGGACTTTTAGGAATTGCGCTGCACTGTTTTACATTTTTTATGTCCATTTGAGGTATTACAGTATTTGAGTTGACCTTGAGTGCTAGCCTGCAGTTCAGTTGTCATTTTATCTTAGGGTTTATATGTGTCATTGCTGAATATCCTTCCACTTTTCTATTTCTTCTTCCCCAGTCTCTGGTTGGGTTCCTGACCAGGCAGGGTGGGGGCCCTATCCACCCCGGTTCCAGGGTCGGTAGCGGCTGTTATGGGTATGGCAAGGGGGGCAGGCTCGGGGGCTCAGGAGGGGGGTCCAGCCTCCGG
Organism: Lithobates septentrionalis; assembly: GCA_037952835.1. Taxonomy (NCBI): domain Eukaryota; kingdom Metazoa; phylum Chordata; class Amphibia; order Anura; family Ranidae; genus Lithobates; species Lithobates septentrionalis. Next base: position 794,633 of record JBBDGP010000824.1, read on the forward strand.
CAAGGATGATACAACGAAGGAGTCGAGTAAGGTTGCGGACACCGTTCGCTTGGCTGACGCAGCCAAGTGTGAGGTATATGTATGTTTTGAGGGTCCTTTGGGGGCACAACTCAAAGCAGAGGTGTGGGAAAAAATATGGAGAGGTGAGTATGTGGAAATGTTTTCCTTGTTGCCACAGGAAAAGTTCAACTTTGACCAGGTAAAACCAGACAAGTCGAAAAAGGAGGAGGAAGAAAAGCGTCATTATCGCCTTATTCCCCGTTCCTTTGTTAACTGGCTACAGGCGTTCGCTATTCTAGCGAGCGTGATTGGTGAAAAACAGCCCAAGAGTTGCTTGGCGCTCTTTTGTTACCTGGATGCCATTGGAGAAGGCTCAGAGGGTGTACAGGGGTCAGGCGTGGCTCCAGTATGATGAGCAATTTCGCCAGCGAAAAGCCATCCGCCCCTCCCTGCGCTTGGACCACAAGGACATCAGCTTACGGATGAAGCTTATGTCTTCGGCGCGGACCTCTACATTGGTTTTTCCCAGCAGGGCCAGAAGTTCAGATCCCCCAGGACAGCTGGCCCCCAAAAGAAAAGGGGTGTGTTGGCAGTACAATGAAGGGGTGTTCAGGTTTGGAAACGGTTGCCGTTTCAAACATGAGTGCTCCGGCTGCGAGGGCAGCCACATTTTGTCCCAATGTTTTAAACAGGGAAAAGGCCATTCTGGAGAAGCTTCGGGAAAAAGGGACAACTATGGTGAGGGTGGAAAGGATGCTTTCTTTTCTAAATAGGTACCCGGACCAGGCGGCTGCCCGGCTACTGGAATTGGGTTTTACGGGGGATTTTAGTATTCCGTGCTCACTCTCACGCATACCCCCAGTGTAAAAAAATCTGCGCTCGGCCCTGCAACATCCGGATGTGGTTTCTGAGAAACTATTCAAGGAAGTGGCATTGGGGTGCATGAGTGGCCCTTTCCCATTTCCCTCGTTGCCGGATTTAGTGGTTTCACCATTGGGGTGGTTCCCAAAAAAGAGCCCCACAAATTTCGATTGATTCATCACCTGTCCTGGAGGGTCGGTTAATGACACAATCGACCCGGGTGCTTGTTCTGTAATGTAGTGTTCTGGGTCCAGCATTACGGACAGGGTACACTCATGGGAAAAACTGATGTGGAAGCGGCTTTTCGGCTGTTGCCGGTCCACCCGCAGAGTTTTTACCTCCTCGGGTTTCAGTGGCAAGATGCCTTTTATGTGGACTGATGTCTGCTGTGATATTGGGGTGTTTAGCTCAAGTGGATAGATGCTTGTTTGTGCAGTGAGTCCACATCAGACAGGCGTTTATAGTTAAGGGCCTGGTAGCCCATGTTTATTAAAGGGAAAAAACAAAACAAAAGTCCATCCAGGAATCCCACGCAGGGGTTTAATTTCGTTCGGTACTCATAAATGAAAACATACCGAGCCACCTGGCTCTCTCTTGTCAGCAGTTCTTCTGCTTGCTCCCAACAGTCTTATTGATTCTTTCTAGCCCCCTGGGCTCACTGGCTTCCTTAGTCTTCCCGACTCTAAAGGCCGGCCAGCCTTTCCCAGTCCCTGGGCAAAGAATCCCTCTTACACAGGCGGCAGTCTCCCACAGGGCAGACCACTCTCCAGACACAAGTCTGTCTTCACTCAGCACCAGCAGTGGCAAGCTGCTCACACTCCACCTTCCTCTCCTCTCTGCTCTCACCAGCCCCTCGTTATATGGGCCGTGTGCACCTGGGCACACAACCTGCTGGCTATCCACAAGACCTGGACACAGGGTTGGAGATCCCGTCCCACCCAAGACTCTGAGGGATCTCCAAACTACAGACCCCCATCCGGAATTAGCAAGATCCGGAGAAAGCTGCCAGAGCAGTCCTCTCCTTTTCAGATCTACGCTCTGTAGCTCTGCAATCCGCAGATATGCAAACTCTGTTTCCCTTTTAATTCCATTTTCCCAGAGACAGGGACTCTCACTATTACACTGCCTATGGGCTGTTCGATCTCATGCTCCCTGTTTGAGACCTGCAGTTCATTTGTGGAATGGGTGGTGCGGAACGTGTCAGGTATAAATTCCATCATCCATTATCTGGACGATTTTTTATGCGTGGGCCCTCCTTCCTCTAGGTTGTGTGGTATCTTGCTGGCCACTCTACAGCATATTTCGGAAAGCTTTGGTATACCACTGGTGCCTGACAAGACTGTCGGCCCAGTGGTCCAGCTTAGCTTTCTGGGTATTGTTATAGATTCACAGGCGATGGAATGTCGGTTTCCAGATGAAAAGTTGCTTGCCCTCCAGGCCGAGATCCGCATGGTGGTGGGTAAGCGCAAGATTCAACTGCGACAGCTACAGTTCCTGTTAGGAAAGTTGAACTTTGCGTGTAGGATCATGCCCATGGGGAGAGTGTTTTGCTGCGACAGTGGGTGTTTCTTCCCCGACACATTTTATTGCGCTGACTAGGGATCACAGGGAGGACTTTCGCATGTGGCATGTTTTCCTAGATTCCTTTAATGGCCGGTCACTGTGGATGGATGGGCCGGTGAGTAATTTTGATCTGGAATTTTACACCGATACGGCTGGGTCATCGGGATACGGGGCCTTTTTCGGGGGAAGATGGAATGCAGAGAGCTGGTATGATGATTGTCGGGGGGTGGGGTTTCTCAAAAACCTGGTCCTGCTGGAACTATTTCCGGTGATTGTCACAGTGGAGATCTGGGATGAGTTCTTTCTAGACCGTAAGACCCGCCTGCATTGTGACAATCTGGGGTGGTTCCATTCATTAATCGTGTGGCAGCTTCCTCGGCTCCGGTGGTATGCCTGTTGCGGCACCTGGTGTTACGTTGTCTGCAATTAAATGTTTTTATGTATGCAGTGCATATTTCAGGAATGGTTAACACAGTAGCTGATGCTATGTCTCGGTTTCAGTGGGACAGATTCCGGGAGTTGGCACATGGATTGGAGCAACACGGGTATCCATGTCCCCAGGAGCTGTGGCAAATTGCATTGGAGTCGCCGTAGGATTGATCCAGAAGGCTGTGTGCAGCAGTACGTGGTCAGCCTATGCTAAGGTTTGGCAGGAGCAAAATTATGGGCGAAGGGTTAGTTACAGTCTTGCTGAATTTTCATGGCTTGAATTATGCAAAAGGAGTGTCTGTTTCAGCGATGGACCGCAAGATAGCGGGTTTAGCTTTTTGGTTCAAACTAACAGGGGGGTTATTATTGTTTTACGACAGACTTTATGGTTAGGCAGGCCTTAAAGGGGTAAAGAAGGGGTAACAAGAAAAAGGACAGTCGGTGCCCAGTCACTTTTTCTATGTTACAGCAGTTGATTCTTCAGGTAAGTTTGGTATGTGATTCTAGCTATGAAGCATGTTTGTTTAGGGTGGCATTCACACTGGCATTCTGTGGGGTTTTTAGGGTGGGTGAATTGGTTAGCCCCTCTACAGTGGCTCAACGGGGACTTTTGGTAGATGATGTTCACTGTGGAAGTACTTCAGTGGCACTGTTTCTTCGCCGGTCCAAGACGGACCGGTTGGGGAGGGGCAACTATGTTTATGTTTACGAGGTCCCTGGGTCTGCCATTTGCTCTGTAGCTGCGGTTCGGGAGTATTTGGGCATCCACCCGGCGGTTGGGGGGATCCATTTTAGTGCACCAGGATGGGTTGTCTTTATCTGAATTCCAGTTTGGCTCTATGTTTCGCAGATGTTTGGGGGAGGTGGTTCATGACCCCCGGTCCTTTTCTTCACATTCCTTTCTTATCGGGTCTGCCACTGAGGCCACCCGATGGGGATTGGAGACTTCAGTGATAAAGCATATTGGGCATTGGGAATCCGACCGGTTCAAGCTTTATATATGCCCCCATTTGGTGTAAGCCACGTAGATTTACAGTTGCTGTGTTATGTGTTCTATGTTCCGCATTTTTTCTTTTCAGGTGATGCGGTCGGTCTCGTATGGATCGTGGGATACTCTTATGTGTTTTGGGGGGCAAAACGGGCGGATTTTCCCCATACCCTCATTGGGTGGTCAGATATGGTAGGCCACACTGCTTGGCGCTGGGCTAGGTCGGTGGACAAGGTTAACAAAGCTTGCATAAAAGTTAATAAGGAGGTGGGTAGGTTCATTGCTCGCAACAGTGGATTAGTGGTTAGGCACCCGGAGTTGGAGGTTGAGACCAGACAGTACTTAAGAGGGGATGGCGTACACCTTAACAAAGTGGCTATTGATTTTTGGTGCTTGGATTTGCAGGACAGCATCCAAAGAGCGTTGTGTTTTTTGGGGCATTCACAGGTGTAAGGCTTCACACCTGCGGGCTGTGGCGGTTGAGATCTTCGGAGACCTTTTAAATTAAGACCAGTATGGCATAGTGGGGAACCACCTTGGTATGGGATTCTCAGGAAGATGCCAGTTAACCGAGGTTTAACTGGGCATTTGGATATGGGTATCAGCGTTGGAAGTTGAAGAGTTGGTATTGTCCCAGAGTCGGCGTGCTGCGACTGGGGACCTGGTGTGTCACGCTGATACAATATAAATTTGGGGTATTTTCAGTGCCTTCAAAGATCTACAACATGGTTACGATTGATCTGAAAAAGTACTGTATGTAAATAATATGTTTATGGTTTATTGTTAATAAAATTGCCAGTACAGCCAAGTTTACTCCAAAAGGGTGTTGTATGGTTATTTAAGATGGTAAACATAATAGTAGGTTATGTGCAAAGGTATCAGGCCAGCTTGCATCTGTCTTACCATAGTCATGAGGGGTGTGAGTGGTGACAGAGCTTGTGGCAAAGAACCTCGAGAAGGAGACAGTGTAGCAGAAGCTCGTGGTGCCTGTAAACGGGTGAGTGGCATGAGCAGCAACTGAGAACTTGTGGCAGGAACCTCATGGGGGAGGCCATGCTGCAGAAGCATGGTGCCTGTTGGAAGAAAGTATTATATATATGTGTATATATATATATATATATATATATATATATATATATATATATATATATATATATATATATATATGTGTATATGTGTATATATGTATATATATATATATATATATATATATATATATATATATATATATATATATATATATATATATATATATATATATATATATATATATATATATATATATATATATATATTTATATATATATATATATACTTATTTTATTTTTTTTGAAGAAAGCACATCCAATCTAGTGCAGGATGGAACAACCTGAACACAACTGACCTAAGGGAGAAGTGACAGACAAGAAAATGTGAGTGGCTGAATTGTGTGCCACTGGAAACAATGAGTGGTCGGATCGTGTGCCACTGGAGACGTGCTTGGAACAATTGAAAGAAAGTAGCCTCATCAGGGAAGCGAAAACAAGGACAAATCATGCCAACTTGGGTCAGAGTTATGAAGCTGGTGTATCGTTTGTGTTTGTAAGTGCGACCATATGAATAGTCTGAGTAACGACTGGTTGCTTATGGCAGGTGCCTCACGAGAGAGACTAAGCTGCGGGAAACTTGCGATGTGTGTGTCAACTGGAATTGACCTCTCGTGCCGAGGATACGAAACACTGTGTCGCCGAAGTGACCGGGATTCGAAATGGGCCATCGTAGAGTGTTAGGGTGCCACCCCCTCCTCCAAAACCAAGCACATAGCAACCACCCAGCCCCCGAGGCTAATCAAACAAGGCACCAGGTGGGTCTAATTACCACCTCAACATGCTACATGCAAATCTCCAATGGATGAGGGGGCAACCCCATAGACAGCGAATCCTATAACCAGTGAAGCCTGTGTTGAGTGATATCAGACATCTACTGACAGCGGCTCAGAGGCTTGGATCTACCACCTAATCATATGTTTGTGGATGGGATGACAAACAAGGCAGAGGGAACCTACAAATCTACTACGCCTGTGCCGAATGATGTCGGGACACGACCGACAACAACTCAGAGGCAGTTAAGTATGAAAGGGATGCGGGATAGGAAACGTAACGAATCGTAACATTGCGTATGAAATGAAAAAAAGATTTGAATCCCACCTGCAACAGCGAGCAAGAACTGCCGACGAAGACCACGAACCGAAAAGCCGCAACACACTTGTAAATCAAACACACAGACTCCCGAACATGAGGTGAGCTGGGGAGAGTTGGCCCAGTGATGTGTAGTATCGCGCACTGGAATCGACAAGGAACGCAGGTGAGTGGGCTGCTTAACCTCTTGCTTACAGGGCACTTTCACCCCCCTCCTGCCCTGACCAATTTTCAGCTTACAGTGCTGTCACACTTTGAATTACAATTGCGCGGTCATACAACACTGTACTCACATGACATTTTTATTATTTTTTTCCCACAAATAGAGATTTCTTTTGGTGGTATTTGATCACCTCTGGGTTTTTTATTTTTTGTTAAAAAAATGAAAAAAGGCACAAAATTTTGAAAAAAATACAAAACTGTTTTATATTTTGTTATAAAATTTTGCAAACAGGTAATTTTTCTCCTTCATTGATGTATGCTGATGAGGCTGCACTGATGGGCACTGATAGACTGCACTGATAGGCACCGATAGGCTGCATTGATGGGCACTGAAAGGCAGCACTGGTGGGCACTGATGAGGCGTCACTAGTGGGCACTGAGGTGGTACTGAGAGATGACACTGAGAAGTGGCACTGATGAGTGGCACTGATGAGCACTGATGGGAGGCACTGAAGGGCACGAATATGTTGCACTGATAGGTGGCAGTGATGGGCACTGATAAGTGGCAGTGACGGGCGGCAGTGATGGGCACTGATGGGTGGCAGTGATGGACAGTGATGGGAACTGGTAGGTGACACTGATAGGCAGCACTGCTAGGTGGCACTGATGAGGCATTGATTGGCACCACTGGTGGGCATTGATAGGTGGCACTCGTGGGCATTGATAGTTGGCACTGATATACACTGGTGGACACTGATATGCACTGTGTGGGCACTGGCATGTGGCACTGGCAGGCAGCAATGGTGGGTGCAGATGAGGCGGCTGTGCCTCTTCCTCTTCGGGACCGATGTCCCTTACTCAGAAGCCAGTGATCGGCTTTTTTTTCTTCTCACGCTATCAGCGTGAGGAGAAGAAAAAAATGATTGCCAATCTTCTGTTTACATCACATGATCAACTGTCATTGGCTGACCGCTGATCACGTGGTAAGGGGCCAGGATCAGCTGCAGGGGGAGCCCGGGGAGCGCGCAAAGGGGAGGACATCTATTGACGGCTACCAGACAATGTAGGTCCACGCTGTAGCCGTCATTCGGCTATAGTGCAGACGGGGACAGGTTAAACACCTAAGGCAGCAGTCTTACAAGCGCACTTTTTTGAATTAAAAAATAACACAACAGTAAAGTTAGCCCATTTTTTTGATATTGTGAAAGATAATGTTACGCCAAGTAAATTGATTCCCAACATGTCAAGCTTCAAAATTGCGCCCGCTCGTGGAATGGCGACAAACTTTTACCCTTAAAAATTTCCATAGACGATGTTTAAAAAATTCTATAGGTTGCATGTTTTGAGTTACAGAGGAGGTCTAGGGCTATAATTATTGCTCTCGCTCTACCGATTGCGGCGATACCTTACATGTGTGGTTTGAACACTGTTTTCATATGCAGGCGCTGCTCGCGTATGCGTTCGCTTCTGCACGTGAGCTCAACGGGAAAAAATGTTTTTTCTTATTTATTTTACTTTTTATTTTTTATTTTTACACTGTTCTTTTAAAAAAAAGTGTCACTTTTATTCCTATTACAAGTAAACATCTCTTGTAATAGAAAAAAAGCATGACAGGACCTCTTAAATATGAGATCTTGGGTCAAAAAGACCTCAGCTCTCATATTTACACTAAAATGCAATAAAAATAAAATAAAAAAAATGCTGTTTGGAAAAAAATTAAATCAAAAAATGTCCCTTTAAGAGCTATGGGTGGAACTGACGTTTTGACATCGCTTCCGCCCTGCAATGGTATGGAGCAGAGCGGGGGCCATCTTCCCCTCAGTCAGTTCCATACCACAGACTGAGAAGGATCCGATCGCCTCCGCTGCTACCGACAGCTCTGTTAAGCGGCGGAGGGCACCGAAGCGCGGCGGGAGGGGGGGCGGACTCTCCCACCACCGATAAAAGTGATCTCGCGGTGAATCCGCTGCAGAGACCGCTTTTATCTTAAAGTGGACCGCCCGAAGAAGAGAATACTGGGGTTATGGCAGCTAGCTGCTGCCATAACAACGATATTCCTCTTCAAACAGCCGATGTATAATGACGGTGGGTGGTCGGCAAGTGGTTAAATACCCCCTCTGCCCCGGGCTCCTCACATAAATTCAGGCCACCATACTGGCCTTCTAATATATATATACATATATATATATATATATATATATATATATATATATATATATATATATATATATATATATATATATATATATATATATATATATATATATATATATACATACATACATACATACATACATACATACATACATACATACATATATATATATATATATATATATATATATATATATATATATATACATACAGTTGTGCTCATAAGTTTACATACCCTGGCAGAATGTATGATTTCTTGAGAATATGAATGATAACACAAAAACTTTTTTTTTTTGCACTCATGGTTTGTGTTTGGCTGAAGCCATTTATTATCAATCAACTGTATTTACTGTTTTTAAATCATAATGACAACAGAAACTACCCAAATTACTCTGATCATAAGTTTACAGTTCTTAAGTTCTTAATGCCGTGTATTGCCCCCTTTAACATCAATGACAGCTTAAAGTCTTTTGTGGTATTTGTGAATGAGGCTCTTTATCTTCTCAGATGGTATAGTTGCCCATTCCTCTTGGCAAAAAGCCTCCAGTTCCTGTAAATTCTTGGGCTGTCTTGCATTAACTGCACATTTGAGATCTCCCCAGAGTGATATTGAGGTCAGGAGACTGAGATGGCCAGTCCAGAACCTTCACTTTATTCTGCTGTAGCCAATGACAGGTCGACTTGGCCTTGTGTTTTGGATCATTGTCATGTTGGAATGTCCAAGTACGTCTCATGCGCAGTATCCTGGCTGATGAATGCAAATGTTCCTCCAGTATTTTTTGATAACATACTTCATTCATCTTGCCATCAATTTTGACCAAATTTCCTGTGCCTTTGTAGCTCACACATCCCCAAAACATCAGAGATCCACCTCTGTACCTTTCATCATAGGTCTTGTTGTGGCTGAAATTTCAGTTGGTCTACCTGACCATGGTTTGGTTTCAATAAAACCCCTCATTTTTCACTTCCTGATTAGAATTTGAACACTGCTGATTGGCATTCTCAGTTCCTTGGATATCTTTTTATATCCCTTTCCTGTTTTATACAATTCAACTACCTTTTGCCACAGATTCCTTGACAATTCTTTTGCTTTCCCCATGGCTCAGAATCCAGAAATGCCAGTGCAGCACTGGATGAAAGATGCAAGGGGTCTGCCAGGAGTCCAGAAACCACGTTGACTTTTTATACACACACACTAATTAGAAGCAAACATATCACAGGTGAGGATGGTTACCTTTAATAGCCATTCAAACCCCTTTGTGTCAGCTTATGTGCATGTTATCAGGCCAAAATCACCAAGGTATGTAAACTTTTGATCAGGGTCATTTGTATATTTATATATTATATATATAAATATATATACACACACACTGTATATACCATAGTTTGTAGACTCTATAACTTTCACACAAACCAGTTAATATTGGGATTGTTCTACCAAGAAATTTGATTTTACTGGATATATTTTATAACAGAAATGAGAAAATAAAGTTTTTTTTTCAAAATTTCCAGTCTTTTTTTGTTTAAAAAAAAAAAAAAACCCAGTGGTTATCAAATACCACCAAAAGAAAGCTCTATGTGTGTGAAAAATTATACACGTTTCATTTGAGTGCAGGATTGCATGACTGAGCAATTGTCAGTTAAAGTAGCGCATTGCTGAATAGCAAAAAAATGCCCAGGTCATGAAAGGTGTAAATCCTTCTGGCGCTCAAGTGGTTAATCGGCAGGTAGATTCCAGCCACTCCTATACTCCCAGTCCAGGAACAAAGCAGTCTGTAGTAAGGAGGGAGAGATTAAATAGCGAGAGAATCCCAAGTAGATCAGAATTGCTGCTGATCTGGGACAGTATTGCCGCGTACACACGATCGGAAATTCGGGCAGCAAAAGACCGATGAGTGCTTTTGGTCAGAAAATGCGACTGTGTGTATGCTCCATCGGACTTTTGCTGGCCGAATTTCGGCCAGCAAACGATTGAGAGTATGTTTTCAATTTTTCAGACGGAAAAAGTTTCTATCGGAATTTCCGTTTGTGTGTATGCAATTCCGACGCACAAAAAAACATGCATGCTCAGAATCAAGTATGAGACGGAACCGCTCGGTCTGGTAAAACTAGCTTTAGTAATGGAGATAGCACATTTTAAATCTTTCAATGCAGCGCATTCTCTTCTTCTTTATAATGCTAGAAGAATGAAATTGTTTTGCTGCTCATATTCACACAGACTTCTCACAAACTTTTTAACTTTTTAAACTTTTAAACTTTTTAACAAACTTCTATTTCTTTATTATTTCTCGTGATCTTGTGAATAATCTTTTTTGTTTTTAAAGCCAGATCTCCCTAATAATGTTTAGAATTTTGTTTTATAGTCATTTTTTTAATCAAGATCTCCTTTTGTTTTTTTTTTGTAATTATTTTATAGTGATCTAGTGATTTTTTGGATGTCACGTTTCCACAACACCATTATTATCTTGTATTTGTAAACCTCAAGGAGGTTGCTTGGTGTTGGTGTCCCTTGTTAATTTGACATTGTATTTTTGAAATGTACCTGCCTACTCACAAAAAACTGTCCTATTTTAATAAAAACACATAGGCAAGTATTTTCATAAATTAAAAATCCATTTATTCTGACTCATAATAACAAAATAAAGAGGGAAGGCAACGCTGGAGATACTGCTGGAATTTGCGAAGCCTTTGGCCCCCAGGGCAGACATCAACTCTGTAGCTTAAAAAATTGGTAGCTTGAGAAGTCCATATAGAAGGGAGCACAATCTGGTCCAGGACTCCCAGAGATCAGGAACAGCAGCAGATGACATATTTGTCCCCAGGCTGTGGTACTACAACAGGCTGTGTGTCCTGTCAGACCAGACTAAAGCCAGGCAATTACTTTCTTCTCTTCGCTGCAACTTTCCCTCGACGCTTCCCTGCAGGCTGTGGCTCTGGAGGTAGACTTGTGGCAGGAGATGGAGGAGGATGGGCGAGCATACACAGGTGGACATCATCCGTCATTTGGCCACTCAACCCCTTATGGATGGCCTCAAAAATTATTTTTTCACATTTGCGGCGTTGGCCCTCCTCCATTTGCTGAAAATTTGAGGCTATATACAGTAGATTCCATAGGCCTCTACAGTGTCAAGGGGGGCTTTCAGAGCTGCATTGGCCTCCTTAATGAGGGCCAGTGCTGCCTCATCCACATTCCTCCCCTTGCTTGGCCTCTTGTGTGGAAGGCAGAAGGGGAAGCACCTGGGATTGGGTGTGACTGGGCCCCGCCACCTCCTGGGTGACACTTCCCCCCGTCTCCTCCTGTGTGCCACATTACAGAGCCTCGTCCTGGCTGAGGTCCTCCTGTGTATGAAAAAGGGACATAGTTTTAGTTTTTGGTTCATTAATCACACACAATTTTCAGCTCATGACTGTTGCAAATTGAATAATAATAAATAGAAAAGACTATCATTCTGAGCCCAGCATTTTTCATTCTTGTCCCAAACATTTTTGGCCCCTACTGTCTATTGATATGTCAAACACTTTTTGTTAAATCATTCATTTGTTAGCAATAATAACATCTAGTTAACAACAATCATTTTCCCCACAAAAAATATGTTTAAAAATACTATACCTGGCTCCATCTGGGCTCCTCAATTTTTTCCAGGATGGAAGGCCCAGGTTGGTCCTCGGAAGCCTCAGCTGGGGTTGAGGGAAGGGTGGATAGAAGGGCTGGAAGAGTGGAAATTGATTCCCTGGCTTCAATCTGGTCATCCAGAAAACGCATCTTGTTGTAGTACCACCGACTGGGTACATACACGTCTTCTGCTGCAGCTTCTGACCTCAAGAACTTCTGGACCTTCCGATGCTCCTTCCTATATGTGCTTCTCAAGCTACGAATTTTATTTTCAACAAACGTGATGTCTGCGTTGGGGACCTACGTCTTCACGAATTCCAGCAGTTTCTCCAGCGATGCTTTCCTTGCTGGTTTGTTGCGATATAAGGGTTTTTTTACCTCCCATAAATTCTGCATATCCCTGTATGGATGTATGAATTGTCCCTTAAATTCAGGGTCTTTAAATTGTTAATTTTTTTCTGAAAGAACAAACACAAGACAAAAACACTAAATATCAGGCTAAATTCTCCTAATCTTATCTCAATATAGGCCTTAATCTAGAATTAGTATAGGCCACTCATGTCCCAAGTTAAAATGTTTTAACTTCGTTATTACGTTCGTCGCTTCCGTTCCTCCTTCCTCCGCACACAGAACAGAGCTACGAGACAAACGCGTGTTAGCTTTATACACACTGTGCCCGCGTCGCCCGCTCCTGACGTTCTATCTAGAATATTCCCCGCCCCGTCTCTTTCGTCGCATTGGGGGAGAGGAACATGGCGGAGACACAGCAGATGCATAATAGCAGTAACGAGGAGGAAAGCCCGGAGCCAGAAACGTCCAGATCCAGGAGGAGATTTAAGGCCTCAAATATGTCCTTTGTAGAGATGTTGGAGATGGTCGACATCTTGAGGAGGAACGACTATGATGGTGATTATGGACCGTACCCAAACCCAAATATGAGAAAGGCCAAGATCATGACTAAAGTTGTGAAGAGTCTGCACAGGAATTTTGGGGTACGACGATCCAAGGATCAGTTGAGGAAATGCTGGTCAGACCTCAAATTAAGGGAGCAGGATCAGTACAGAAGGATCAAGAAAGTTCTTTGAAAAAGTAGGTAGTTGTCGTGTGTTCCTATTATTATTATTACTTGCATGCTGCTCCATGTGCTTTTCTTTACTGTTGGACATTTTAAAATGGCTACTTTCATGTTCGTGGGTACAGTAATCGGTCGTAGTAAACATTGTTTGTTTTCCAACTAAATACGATGTTTTTGCCAGATACAGGGTTAACTACATTTGGTCATGATAATTTGTATTAAAAGAAGTTTAGGACAGTGTTGTCTAGAAGTGCTTGAAACTAGAAGGAATTGCAAACTTGATTCAGTGTAATGTAAGGAGAGGACACTCAGCAGCTGTTTAAACATCTGGACTCAGGAGCACTAGTGTGGGACACAAGAACAAACTTTTTAGGGTGTCACACACAGGTACTCCAGTGGATACTTGGGGTCTCTACATGTGTGAAACTTGTCCTAAAAAGGTAACCATTCCAGCTTTGGTAAGGAAATAAATCATGTCTTCAGGTTGAAACTCTGCTCAAACAGACAATTGTACCTCACTTTCAAGCAATGTTTCATAATCCTATTTCTGGCCTCAAATATCTGTGTGCTAAGTATACCTTGTTTCATTCTCATACGGGAGCAAAGAATCGGGAAATATGAGGACACCAGGAACCCCCCACCTCCTGAAGAAGGGGAACAGATGACACCACAAGATGAGAATGTGGAGGAAGGAGAGGTGGTTGAAATTGACACCACAACAGGTCAGTGTCTGACACCCCAGATTCAGGTAATAGATGTATGCCTGCATATTTATAATACATGGTGTGAATTTTATTATTTAGGTGATGTACAGGTTGTGGAAGAACAATCTCATCATTTCACCAGTGACAGTGCCCAAAGGCTAATTTATTTTTAAAGCACAAATTTTTGACACATTTTAAAAGCCAAATTTTGAAGATACACACAGTGTGTCAACATGTGCTATCTGCCATCAGGGGATATCAGTGTACGCGTTTTGTGGCTGCAACCCCTTCTCGAAACTCAAGTAAGTGAGAGGAAGTGGTTGCACCCCCAAAACACGTCCATTTATCCCCCATGATGGGAGATAGCACATGTTGACATCAGACATGAGATCAGGTAGGAAATTCCTAGTTTGACTCCCAATTTGTGTGCATCTTCAAAATTTGGCTTTTACAGGGGTGACTTCACCCCATCTGATGAAGGCAATATCAAGACTTTTTGGACACTATAATGTCTGATAGACATGTGCATTCGTTTTCGTCCGAATGCATTTTCATCAGAATTTCAGGTATTTTCGTTATCGTTTTAACAAACGATAACGAAAGTGCAGAATCCGAAAAACAAAAGAGCCGTCATAAACAAATGCTTTATTTTCATTTTCGTTGCTACAACAGTTCGATATAGATAGGAGATTCGACATGATGATGACAATAACAATCCATCAAACCTGTGGTCGAATGTGCCTAACCTTAACTCTATTAGTCCAAGATTATTCTACATAGAGAAAAGATTCGACATAGAGAGAAAAGATTCGACGTAGGGGAGAAAAGATTCGACGTAGGGGAGAAAAGATTTGACATAGGGGAGAAAAGATTAGACGTAGGGGAGAAAAGATTAGACGTAGGGGAGAAAAGATAAATACAAAATAATGATGATGATGAATGTTATTGGCTGATTGTAACCAAAGAGGAGGAGCAGTAAATAGCTAGAACTAAGTACACACGTACTTTGGCTTATGGTGTCTGTTGAAAGTTCCAAGAAGATTCGACGGAGCAGGTAAACTATACGGCGTCATACAGTTTAGTTGCTCCGTCAAATCTTCTTTGAACATTCAACAGACCCCATAAGCCTTCAATGACAGATTCTACCTTAATTTGGATTTTCGGACGATTGCAATTTTAAACGAAAAACGAAATAAATAAAAACAAATTTCGGGAGTAACTAAATAAATTTATTTTTCGGACGAAAAACGAAATTCCGAAACAAAATATTTCAGTGCGCACATGTCTAATGTCTGATTTTGCCTTCAGTGTTTCAATGTTGAACTTTGTAAGTTCCAGAGTTGTGTATGTTATGTTTTGAAGCATGCCTGTTTATGTACCCTAAAAAAAAAAAAAAAAATGAAACCAAGAATTGGGGTTTTTACCAAAAATATGTTTTACAATGCACATGCACAGAATAAAAGGTTTTATACTCAACAATGTGTGGCTTCTTTCAATGATCAATACCAGTTTTTGTAGTAAGTTGGTGTTTACAGTGACAATGGGTGCTATTTAACCACTAGGCGTCCGCGCTATAGCCGAAAGACGGCTACAGCGCGGACTCCAATTGCCGGGAGGGCGTCCCTGGACGTCCTCCTGTTTACTTCCGCATTGCGCGCTCCCGCGAGCGCGCATCGCGGAAGTTTTGTGCTGGCCGTGTCCCTCGGACACAGCCAGTCACAGATCACCGTAAACGGCCAATGACAGCGGCCGTTTACGGTGCGATCGGCGGTGCCAATGAGAGAGGATCTCATATGTAAACATATGAGATCCTCTCTCATCGCCGGCTCTCCCTCCTCACACAGAGACAGCGTGTGAGGAGGGAGAGCGAACCGCTGCGGCGGTGAGTGTAAAAAAAAAAAAAAAAAGGTGTCCCGCTGTTAACAGTCCCTGCCATCTGCCCTGCTATCTGCCCTGTCATCTGCCCCTGCCATCTGCCCTGTCATCTGCCCTGTCATCTGCCCTGTCATCTGCCCTGTCATCTGCCCCTGCCATCTGCCCTGTCATCTGCCCCTGCCATCTGCCCCTGCCATCTGTCCCCACTGCCACGTATAAGTGCCATCTGTCATCAGTGCCACATAGTGCCATCTGTCATCAGTGCCACATAGTGCCATCTGTCATCAGTGCCACATAGTGCCATCTGTCATCAGTGCCACATAGTGCCATCTGTCATCAGTGCCACATAGTGCCATCTGTCATCAGTGCCACCTGTCAGTGTCACGTGCCATCTGTCATCAGTGTCACATGTCATCAGTGCCACGTATTAGTGCCACCTGTCATCAGTGTCATCAGTGCCCCGTATCAGTGCCACCTGTCATCAGTGTCATCAGTGCCACGTATTAGTGCCATCTGTCATCAGTGCCACGTATTAGTGCCATCTGTCATCAGTGCCATGTATTAGTGCCATCTTTCATCAGTGCCACATGTCATCAGTGCCACATATCAGTGCCATTTGTCATCAGCGCCACATGTCGTCAGTGCCACATATTAGTGCCATGTGTCATCAGTGCCACATATTAGTGCCATCTGTCAGTGCCACGTATTAGTGCCATCTGTCAGTGCCACGTATTAGTGCCATCTGTCATCAGTGCCATGTATTAGTGCCATCTGTCATCAGTGCCACGTCAGTGCCACGTATCAGTGCCATCTGTCATCAGTGCCACATCAGTGCCACGTATCAGTGCCATTTGTCATCAGTGCCACGTCAGTGTCACGTGTCATTGTCCTGGTGCTCCAGGGCCTTCAAAAGTGTAATAGGTAGTCAACAAATTAGATGTGTAATTTATGCTCCTAGAACACCTGATGGTGCTCCATGCATGTTGGGCCTCTCTATGTGGCCAGGCTGTGAAAAAGTCCCACACATGTGGTATCGTAATACTCAGGAGGAGTAGCAGAATGTATTTTGGGGTGTCATTTGTGGTATATACATGCCATGTGAGAGAAATAACCTATTACAATGACAATTTTGTGGGGGGGGAAAAAAAAAAAAAAAATCTTCATTTTGCAAAGAATTGTGGGAAAAAATTACAACATCAAAAACCTCACCATGCATCTTACTAAATACCTTGGAATGTCTACTTTCAAAAAAGGGGTCATTTGGGGGGTATTTGTACTTTCCTGACTTGTTCGGGTCACAAGAAATGAGATAGGCCGTCAGTGCATCAGATGTGATCAATTTTTATGATTTGCACCATAACTTGTAGACTCTCTAACTTTCAGAAAGACCAAATAATATCCACTAATTTGGGTTATTTTTACCAAAGATATGTAGCAGTATAAATTGTGGCCAAAATTTATGAAGAAAAATTACTAATTTGAAAAATTTTATCACAGAAACTAAGAAAAATGCGTTTTTTTTCAAAATTTGCGGTCTTTTTTCATTTATAGCGCAAAAAATAAAAAACCCAGAGGTGATCAAATACCACCAAAAGAAAGCTCTATTTGTATGAAAAAAAGGACAAAAAATTCATTTGGGTACAGTATTGCATGACTGAGTAATTGTCATTCAAAGTGTGAGAGCGCTGAAAGCTGAAAATTGGTCTGGTCACGAAGGGGGTTTAAGTGCCCAGTTGTCAGGTGGTTAATAATGGAAAAAAACACTTGGCACTACAAGAGCACTAGGAGAAACTAGAAGACATAAAAAAAAACCCAAGCAGTAAATGAAAATCAAGATTTTTTCTGATAAAATAAGAAAATTTATTCCACATTTGGTGGCAAAGCAATGGCCCCCCTACCCGTAAAATATTGCACATAATTTTCTCTCACTTCACGGGCACTTTGGGGAGGCAAGCCAGGACGGCCCACTTCCAGGGCCGTCATTGAAACTTCTGAAAGTCCGGCCTCAGGTCCAACAGAGGCAACATAACTTGCATTATAGTAAAGAAGAAAAACAAATGTGATGAGGCCTAATGTCACACTTAAAACAAGCGCTTAGGAGTCATAAATATTCTGAGACAGATTGGTGCAAATAAAACAAATTAGTGGCAACAGCTGCTACCTAAAAAAAAGTATATTTCTTATGCAGCGTACACACGGTAGGACTTTTGGACCGGACTGGTCCAACGGACCGAGTCCGGCGGACAATCCGATCGTGTGTGGGCTTCATTGGACCTGTAGCAGCCTTTTCCAGTCGAAAATCTGATGGACTTTAGTCTTGGGACATGCTTTAAATCTTTACGTCGCAACTCCGCCGGACCCAGAAATCCGCTCGTCTGTATGCTAGTCCGATGGACAAAAACTGATGCTAGGGCAGCTATTGGCTACTGGCTATCAACTTCCTTATTTTAGTCTGGTCGTACGTCATCACGTACGAATCCGTCGGACTTTGGTGTGATCGTGTGTAGGCAAGTTCGGTCGTTAGAAAGTCTGTCGAAAGTCCGTCATAACTCCGTCGAAAGTCCGTCGAAAGTCCGTCGGACAGGCCGTCGGACTTTTGTTGCTGAAAAGTCCGAGCGTGTGTACACGGCATAAGAAAAGAAATAATACTGGTAAATAATAAATAAAAAAGAGTCTGATAGACTTCTGATAGACTTCGAGAGCGCTTATAAAAGTAATTGTTTGCCCCTGGGGGGGGGACCCACGCCGTTTTTTTCATTTAAAATTTGTCGCGGTGTTCCCGCTTCAGGATTCATACCAGACAGCTGTCAGCACTGCCTGTCACTCATCGCGGAAGGAAAACAAAGTTTTCCTTTCCCGATGAGTGAGCCATTTCGGCGCTGACTCCTGCGACGGGGCTCGCAGTCAAATCTCGCCGAGAAATGCTGCGAGATTGACACAATATCGCAGTGACCTACTGTACTCATTGATGGCCCTCAGCTGCGTGTGCAGCTGCTGCAGCATGGCCAATGTTGAGTTCCACCTGGTGGGCATGTCATAGATTAGGCGGTTCTTGGGCAGGTTAAATTCCTTTTGGAGGTTAGCCAGCTGAGCACTGGCATTATATGACCGACCGAAATGCACACAGACTTTCCTGGCCTGTCTCAGGACATCCTGTAAGCCCAGTACCTGCCCAAGAACCGCTGCACCACCAAGTTAAGGACCTGAGCCAAACAGGGCACATGGGTCAGTTGTTCCTGTTGGAGGGCGGAGAGGAGGTTGGTGCCATTGTCACAAACCACCATACCTGCCTTATGCTGGCGTGGCGTCAACCACCTCTGAACCTGCCCCTACAGTGCTGACAGAATCTTTGCCCCAGTGTGGCTCCTGTCCCCCAAGCACACCAGCTCAAGCACCGCATGGCATCTTTTGGCCTGCGTGCTTGTGTAGCCCCTTGAACGCCTACGGAGCACCGCTGGTTCCGAAGACAAATCAGCACAGGAAGAGGCCATGGAGGAAGAAGAAGAGGAGGGGGTGGAGGAGAGAGGTGTGGCAGAATCACCACTAGTAGTATTTTGGAGGCTTGGAACAACCTCCAACACTACTGCACCCTGTCCTGCATCCTTCCCAACTGCCAGAAGAGTCACCCAGTGCACGGTGAAAGATAGGTAATGTCCCTGTCCATGCCTGCTGGACCATGAGTCAGCAGTAATATGCACCTTACCGCTGACCGCCCTGTCCAGCGAGGCCAAGACATTGCCTTCCACATGCCGGTAGAGAGCCGGAATCGCTTCCGTGAGAAAAAGTGGCGTTTGGAAACCTGCCACTGAGGAACCAAACATTCCACAAACTCACGGAAGGGGGCAGAGTCTACCAACTGAAAAGGCAGCAGTTGAAGTGCTAGCAATTTAGCCAAGCTAGCATTCAACCGCTGGGCATGTGGATGGCTGGGAGCGAACTTCTTTTTGCGGTGCAGCAGCTGGGGCAGGGAAAATTGCCTGGTACAATCTGATGTCGGTGTACCGATAGCAGATTGCCCGCAAGTACATTTGACTGTGACACACCTAATTCTACACCTTCATTTCTCTCAGGGCAGGTCTCAAAGAGGACTGAAGGTATAGTGGGGTTGGAGATCCCAGCTGATGAGGAGCAAGGAGAGGTCCTCTTTGTTCTTTGGTGTGGGTCTTTTAGGTACGCTTGCCAACGAACTGCATGGCAGGTCAACATATGTCTGGTCAAGCATGTGGTGCCCAAGCGGGAGATGTTTTGGCCATTCGAGATACGCTTGAGACATATGTTGCAAATAGCAGCGGTGGGATCTGATGCAAAAAAGCCCACACGCAGAGACAGCAGCACCCTGCACATACGGAGCTCTGCGGTGTGATGCAGTCGGTGTGCTGCCCTTAAGCTGGCCCCTGGAGAGCATCCTGCCTCGTTGGTGATGTGCCTCCTCCTCCTCCTCTCTCCTATCAGGCACCCACGTGGAGTCAGTGACCTTATCATCCCCTCCCTCCTCATCACTGGCGCAAAGCTGGCAGTATGCTGCAGCTGGGGAAACATGACTGCCAGATTGCTGTCCTTCTTGGGCACCCCCTCTCTCTGGGCTCACGTTACTGCCCTCCTCTAGCTGGGTACTATCATCGGAGCCTTCAAAATGCTGGGCATCCTCCTGGAGCATGTACCCAACACTGTGGTCAACCAGTTCGGGGGACTCCTCAGGAGGACATGGTGGGGCTAGGGAGGAGTGACTGATGCCATTGAGCCGAGGGAAGAGGCCACGTTGGCAGCTGCTTTGCCAGACAAAGTACCCTGAGCCTGGGTGAGAGAGGAAGAGGAGGAGGATGAGGATGGCTTGGTCATCCACTCTACCAAGTTTTTTGCATGCTGCGGCTCAACATGGCCAGCTGCTGAAAAAAAGGACAAGCGTGTCCCACGGCCACGTGCTGATGAGGATGCACCGTCTCCATGACCAGCACTATTGCCTCTAGACATAGAACCTGCTTGCCCTCTTTTTTTGGCTTATGACTGTTTGTCTCTCCTTGTTGGCCTTCCAGACATACTAATGGCCTGCAGTGAGATGTAGCTGCACAAAGCTGGGATTATACAGTCAGGTCCATAAATATTGGGAGATCAACACAATTCTAATCTTTTTGGCTCTATACACCACTACAATGGAGTTAAAAAGAAACAATCAAGATTTGCTTTAACTGCAGACATTCAGCTTTAATTTAATTTACATCCAAATCAGGTGAATGGTGTAGGAATTACAACAGTTTGTATATGTGCATCCCACTTTTTAAGGGACCAGAAGTAATGGGACAATTGGCTGCTTAGCTGTTCCATGGCCAGGTGTGTGTTATTCCCTCATTATCCCATTTACAAGGAGCAGATAAAAGCTCCAGAGTTCATTTCAAGTGTGCTATTTGCATTTGGAATCTGTTGCTGTCAACTCTCAATATGAGATCCAAAGAGCTGTCACTATCAGTGAAGCAAGCCATCATTAGGCTGAAAAAAACAAAACAAACCCATCAGAGAGCTAGCAAAAACATTAGTTGTGGCCAAATCAACTGTTTGGAACATCCTTAAAAAGAAAGAACGCACCGGTGAGCTCAGTAACACCAAAAGACCCGGAAGACCATGAAAAACAACTGTAGCTGCCTGCCTGTGGTATTAATATAGGATCAGAAGAACACCACCAATTTTATTCAGGTAGCTTTAGGTGCACACTGTGCAGAGGACGCACTACACTAATTGTAAATACTATAGCTGCCTGCCTGTGGTATTAATAGGATCAGGAGAACACCACCAATTTTATTCAGGTAGCTTTAGGTGCACACTGTGCAGAGGATGCACTACACTAACTTGTAAACACTGTAACTGCCTGCCTGTGGTATTAATATAGGATCAGAAGAACACCACCAATTTTATTCAGGTAGCTTTAGGTGCACACTGTGCAGAGGACGCACTACACTAATTGTAAATACTATAGCTGCCTGCCTGTGGTATTAATAGGATCAGGAGAACACCACCAATTTTATTCAGGTAGCTTTAGGTGCACACTGTGCAGGGGACGCACTACACTAATTGTAAATACTGTAGCTGCCCGCCTGTGGTATTAATAGGATCAGGAGAACACCACCAATTTTATTCAGGTAGCTTTAGGTGCACACTGTGCAGAGGATGCACTACACTAATTGTAAATACTATAGCTGCCTGCCTGTGGTATTAATAGGATCAGAAGAACACCACCAATTTTATTCAGGTAGCTTTAGGTGCACACTGTGCAGGGGACGCACTACACTAATTGTAAATACTGTAGCTGCCCGCCTGTGGTATTAATAGGATCAGGAGAACACCACCAATTTTATTCAGGTAGCTTTAGGTGCACACTGTGCAGAGGATGCACTACACTAATTGTAAATACTATAGCTGCCTGCCTGTGGTATTAATAGGATCAGGAGAACACCACCAATTTTATTCAGGTAGCTTTAGGTGCACACTGTGCAGAGGATGCACTACACTAACTTGTAAACACTGTAGCGGCCTGCCTGTGGTATTAATATAGGATCAGAAGAACACCACCAATTTTATTCGGGTAGCTTTAGGTGCACACTGTGCAGAGGATGCAGTACACTAACTGTAAATACTGTAGCTGCCTGCCTGTGGTGTTAATATAGGATCAGAAGAACACCACCAATTTAATTCAGGTAGCTTTAGGTGCACACTGTGCAGAGGACACAGTACACTAACTGTAAATACTGTAGCTACCTGCCTGTGGTATTAATAGGAGCAGAACAACAGCAATTGTCTCCAGGTAGCTTTAGGTGCACACTGTGCACAGGACGCAGTACACAACTACACTAACTTGTAAATTCTACAGCTGCCTGCTATACTAAAAGGATCAGAAGAACACCACCAAATTTCTTCAGGTAGCTTTAGGTGCACGCTGTGCAGAGGATGCACTACACTAACTTGTAAATACTGCAGCTGCCTGCGGTACTGTACTAATAGGATCAGAAGAACACCACTAATTTTCTTCAGGTAGCTTTAGGTGCAGAGGACACACTATAATAACTGTAAATACTGTAGCTAATAGGACTAATAGGACTAGAAGAACACCAGCAATTTTCTTCAGGTAGCTGTAAATACTGTAAAAACACCTGCCTGCCTGTCAGTAGGAAGAGAATAACAGGAACAGATCTAGCTAAACTGAATACAGTATATATATATACAACACCTAGGATGTATATATATACACAAATCACTGTAAGTGCAGCTAACTGACTCGCCTGCCTACTCTATCTAACTTAAATCAAATGACACTGTCTCTCTGTCTATCTATCTCTCTCTCAACACTTGAACACACTACACAAGGCCGCCGTGCAAGCGGCCTTATATAGTGTGGGGCGTGTAGTAAACCCCCTGAGCCATAATTGGCCAAAGCCACCCTGGCTTTGGCCAATTACGGCTGTCTGTACAGACGGCGCTGTGATTGGCCAAGCATGCGGGTCATAGTGCATGCTTGGCCAATCATCAGCCAGCAATGCACTGCGATGCCGCAGTGAATTATGGGCCGTGACGCGCCACTTGAATTTGGCGAGAACGCCCCATATCGTTCATAATTCGGCGAACGGCCGAACACACGATGTTCGAGTCGAACATGGGTTTGACTCGAACACGAAGCTCATCCCTATTCACTACATGCTTTGGTGAATTCATCCATAAATAAACCACAAAAGAGGTAGGTATAGTGTATATAGGTTTGGCAAAGTCAGCAGATAGAGGATTGTTATCAAATGACTTAGCGGTTGGGGGGGAGGGAGGGTTCCAAATGATTTTGGGCCCCAAAAAAAAGCCTCTGGCACACTGCATGAATTTAAGGACACAAATAACATTTGTACACATTTTAGGGGGTGTTTAGGGTAAAGTACTACTATGGAGCTGCCAAAATACATTGTTAAGTGACTAGGCTAGGTGGGTATGGGCCCAGGATACAATGCTGGGGAGGTTAGTGAAGGCAAATATGCATGAAGGACAAAAAAGGAGCATTAAAAGCTTACATCATGCATGAGGACAAAGGGGACATTCACAGCATATTCCAATCATGGTAATTAGGGAACGATGAAAGAAATACAATATGTTAGCAAACATTAAATACATAGAATGTGATGTTAAAGGAGAACTCTTACTAATATATTAATATAGTCCTTCTGCAGGACCTGGATGATGGCAGAACAGGTCTCTGGGATAATGATCCCCAGAGCCTGGGAGGAGATGCCTGTCGAGAATTGAGGTCCTGCAGGCTTCTCCCAGTCGTCAAGTACAGCAACGTGGCAACTAGCCTCTGCTCCTGCCTGCTGATATAAGGGGTCAGCAAAGCCAACAGACGGTGAAAAACAGGGTTCATCATCCTGAGACAGTTCCTGAAATCATCATGATTATTCTCCTGGATTTCCCGCAGCAAAGGGATGTGAGAGAATTGGTCACGCTGGAGCAACCAATTCTTGGTCCATTAACTCCTCCTCGCCCTGTTCATGGACTGGGCTCGGGTCAAAGCTAGAAGACTAACACCAAGCCCCCACACTGCACAAACTCTACGACGAGTACGTACACGCAACATGGCTTTAAAACTGTCGGCTGGTCAGAACGAACTAACAGAATGTACTGAAGAACAGCAAGGCCTGTGAAGAGCGAGCTGAAAATCAGCAACTAGCGGACAAGAATGAAATGAAAAACAGATACGAACTGACTGCACGCACTGAAAAACAGATACAAACCCACCAGCACAAACTGAACAGCAGTAAAACGATCTGAAAAGCACAAGTCTGAAAAGTGTGAATCGTCTCTAACCAAACTTCTACTAACTCGAGATAAACACGAGAGTAGCAGAAGGAGCCCAAACGGTGGCGCACTGGCTATTGAACTGCCCTTTTATACTCCTGTCATACGTGTTGTACGTCACTGCGTTCTGTCGGTCGGAATTTGGTGTGGCCGTGTGTAGGCAAGACAAGCTTGAGCGGAATTCTGTCGGAAAAACCATCATAGCTTTTTGCGACGAGAATTCCGATCGTGTGTACGCGGCATAAATCTTGTTTTTTCCAATAGTGAGATCTCCTTCCCATAATACCAGCTCTGTTTTGGGTGTTCCTTCCCACCTTTGTGTGTCGCTGCTCCTCCTGTCACAATCCCCATAATTTAAAATGAATCTAAAATCTAACAGGGATGGTGGGAACCCCTCATGATGGGCACAACAGGTGTACAGACCCGGGAACTCAGTACAAGGATGGTGGGAAACCCTCATGATGGGCACAACAGGTGTACAGACCCGGGAACTCAGTACAGGGATGGTGGGAACCCCTCTTAATGGGCACAGCAGGTGTACAGACCTGGGAACTCAGCACAGGGATGGTGGTAACCCCTCATAATGGGAACATCGGGTGTACAGACATGGGAACTCAGCACAGGGATGGTGGGAACCCCTCATAATGGGCAAAGCAGGTGTACAGATCCGTGAACTCAGCACAGGGATGGTGGAAACGCCTCTTAATGGGCACAGCGGGTGTACAGACCTAGGAACTCAGAACAGGGATGGTGGGAACCCCTCATAATGGGCACAGCAAGTGTACAGACCTGGGAACTCAGCACAGGGATGATGGGAACCCCTCATAATGGGAACATCGGGTGTACAGACCTGGGAACTCAGCACAGGGATGGCGGGAACCCCTCATAATGGGAACATTGGGTGCACAGACCCGGGAACTCAGCACAGGGATGGTGGGAACCCCTCATAATGGGCACAGCAGGTGTACAGACCCGGGAACACAGCACAGGGATGATGGGAACCCCTCATAATGGGAACATCGGGTGTACAGACCTGGAAACTCAGCACAGGGATGGTGGGAACCCCTCATGATGGGCACAACAGGTGTACAGACCCGGGAACTCAGTACAGGGATGGTGGGAACCCCTCTTAATGGGCACAGCAGGTGTACAGACCTGGGAACTCAGCACAGGGATGGTGGGAACCCCTCATAATGGGCACAGCAAGTGTACAGACCTGGGAACTCAGCACAGGGATGGTGGGAACCCCTCATAATGGGAACATCGGGTGTACAGACATGGGAACTCAGCACAGGGATGGTGGGAACCCCTCATAATGGGCGAAGCAGGTGTACAGATCCGTGAACTCAGCACAGGAATGGTGGGAACCCCTCTTAATGGGCACAGCGGGTGTACAGACCTAGGAACTCAGAACAGGGATGGTGGGAACCCCTCATAATGGGCACAGCAAGTGTACAGACCTGGGAACTCAGCACAGGGATGGTGGGAACCCCTCATAATGGGAACATCGGGTGTACAGACCTGGGAACTCAGCACAGGGATGGCGGGAACCCCTCATAATGGGAACATTGGGTGTACAGACCCGGGAACTCAGCACAGGGATGGTGGGAACCCCTCATAATAGGCACAGCAGGTGTACAGACCCGGGAACTAAGCACAGGGATGGTGGGAACCCCTCATAATGGGAACATCGGGTGTACAGACCTGGGAACTCAGCACAGGGATGGCGGGAACCCCTCATAATGGGAACATTGGGTGTACAGACCCGGGAACTCAGCACAGGGATGGTGGGAACCCCTCATAATGGGCACAGCAGGTGTACAGATTTGGGATGTCATCAATGGAGTCATTGAGAGACAGAAAAGAATGTAATACGGTGTAACTCTCCATATCCACCAAACACTGAAATATCAGATTTGGGTAAACTGGCGGTGTAACTTGGACTAGTATATTTGGATACAGAGGTAGGAAGGGGTCACTTTGCTGCTAAAATATCCGGGCAGTGTGAAGTTGTATTTGTTGTATTACCTTTTTCCCATATGTTAATACGAACCCAGCTCAGGTAAAACAAACTCCCCATCTTGTTCTATAAAAAAAAAGTACAAATTATTTCAGATACAATTGTTACTTGTTGCTTCCACATATTATACTGTATGTATTACTGCTGTTGCAATGCATTGTGTCATGTTATTAATATAGTGCTGTACTTCCCAACCTTTTTTCACTTTTATATCCCTTGGCAGAACATTTCTATAAATTGCCCCCCCCCCCTCCCAGGACAGAGGGTGGAGTAGGGGATGGAGATAATAGTGGTGTGATAAGAAGAACCATTCTCCCAGCTTGCCCTTCAGTCCTAGCATTCCCTCTGATCTTAGGACAGCTGGGCGGTAGTGATGGAGAAAGATGGATGTGAAGAAGCCGCTGGACAATTTTCTCAGCCCTCCTGTAACTATGAAGCTATTGTATACTGTAGACTTTGCAGAGATAGTGAGTTACTGTAGGCTCCATTCACACTAGCGCGTTTTTTGATGCATTTTGCATTTTGCAGAAATGCATGGGAATTTTTTAACATGGGTTCCTATGGAACATGTTCACATCAATGCCTTTTTGTTTCTCTGCATTTTTGGAAAGGGTCAGGGACTTTTTTTCATGCAAAATGCAGCGTTTTGAATGTAATAGAATTCAATGGACAAGCATCAAAAACGCAAGTGCACCGTTTTTGCAGCGTTTTTGGTGCGTTTTTGATGCGTTTTTGCCGTTTTTTTTTTTTTTTTTTTTAATTTTTTTTAAGACTGTAAAAAAAAATGTATAAAAAAAAAAAATAAAAAAATAAAAAAACGGAAATCGCGGCAAAATCGCGGCAAAATCGCGGCAAAAACGCGGCTCAAAAACGTGGCAAGCATGAAAAAAAACCCTCCAAAAACGCTCAAAAGCAACATGCATAGGTGTGAATCGAGCCTAAGAGCCCTTGCACACTGGGGCGGTTTGCAGGCGCTATTGCGCTAATAATAGCGCCTGCAAACCGCCCCGAAAGTGCCGCTCCTTGAATTCCAGTGTGCAAGCCCCGAGGGCTTGCACACTGGAGCGATGCGCTGGCAGGACGGTAAAAAAAGTCCTGCCAGCAGCATCTTCGGAGCGGTGAAGGAGCGGTGTGTATACCGCTCCTTTACCGCTCCTGCCCATTGAAATCAATGGGACGGCGCGGCTATACCGCCGGCAATGCGCCTCTGCAGAGGCGCTTTGCGGTGGTATTTAACCCCTTCTCGGCCGCTAGCGGGGGTAAAACTGCCCAGCTAGCGGCCGCATACCGGCGGTAAAACGCCGCTAATAATAGCGGCGTTTTACCGCCAACGCCGCCCCCTGCCCCAGTGTGCAAGGGCTCTTATAGAAGTGCCAAAGCAGAGCAAACCAATCGTATCACTCTGATAGCATTGCTTACTTTGTAAGCTCACCAGGTGATGACAAGTCTGCTGTAGGTCACTCAATAATAGGAAGACCATCCAGGAGAGGAGAGAGGACATATGAGGAAGACTATCCTCACTCCACTGGCCATGTCTGTAAGCAGGGGTATAGTGTAGCGTTTCCACAGAGGGAATCACACGTACTGACTTTATAAACCAGGCAGCATTTATTACCGGAGAGATGGTAGTAGAAAGAGTATTTACAGCAGTAAGGTACGTAGATTCACTCCAAGAATGGAGGCACAGATACACAGTACAGTCACTTCTAGACATGTGCGATTAGTATCGTACGAATCGAAAATTTGTACGAATTTCCGGAAATTCGTGCATTTGTACGAATCCGAAGTATGAATTTTTATGCATACGAATTCTGTACGAAATACGAAATTTCGTTTACGAATTTCGGATCCCAATTTATAACGAACATTCGTAATTGTTACGAAAAGTTAACAAACCTAAAAGTTAAAACCCCAGGAAGTCAGCACAGCACAGGGATGGTGGGAACCCCTCATAATGTTAAAAAAATGAATAAAAACCAAGCGCTGATGTGGATAGATATGTGTGATAAAATATATATATATATGTGGTATAAATAAATTGTGCCTAAATATATATATATATACCAATATAGTTAGTGCTATGAAAAAATCAGTAAACTAAAGCTGCTATCAATATAGGGTGATCAGATAACCAAACAAATAGTACTAAGTATAAAATTGATGCGCTTTAAATAAATAGTGCACAATATGCTGCTGCAACTAAGCTTAAATCCAGGAATAAAAAATGCATACATGTGAATAAAATAAATAAATAATTATGGTGCTAATACATGTGTTAAAATTGCCGAAATAAATCTTCAAATTGGTGATGTGACGGTGAATGTAAATAAAATAATAATGACACTCTGAGTACAATGTCCAGGCAGAGATAAATAGTGGGGGAAAATAAAAATCATTAAACAGTTCCTTCCCTTAATCCAGATTGATTGACTCACTGGACTTCAAGGATCCTTGAAAAAGTCACGTGTCAGTGATGTAACGCGTGGGAGGAGCTTAGGACGTTCAGTGCTGCAATACACCTGAAGGTTAACAGCAGCTGTTTCTCTTTGGGAAACCTCGTCCACAGCGGCTGACTGCAATCTGCATATTTGAATGCTTCTAATAGACTGGGAGTTTGTGAGTGTATCTCTTGTCCCTGTTTTGCTTATGTACTATCTAGTAAGTTCACTGCACAATGATCTATTTTTTCTTTGCTTGCTTTGCATAAAACCTTTATCCTGAGAGCCGAATCACCAGCAGTATTATGGCTAAAGTGGGATGCAAGAAAAACTAAATATCCTGATGCAAACGATCTAACCCAGTGAGTCAATCAATCTAGATTAAGGGAAGGAACTGTTTAATTATTTTTATTTTCCCCCACTATTTACAGTATCTCTGCCTGGACATTGTACTCAGAGTGTCATTATTATTTTATTTATATTCATCGTCACATCACCAATTTGAAGATTTATTTTGGCAATTTTAACACATGTATTAGCACCATAATTATTTATTTATTTTATTCACATGTATGCATTTTTTATTCCTGGATTTAAGCTTAGTCGCAGCAGCATATTGTGCACTATTTATTTAAAGCGCATCAATTTTATACTTAGAACCCCTCATAATGGGCACAGCGGGTGTACATTCAGACCCGGGAACTCAGCACAGGGATGGTGGGAACCCCTCATAATGGACACAGCAGGTGTACAGACCTGGGAACTCAGCACAGGGATGGTGGGAACCCTATGGGAATTTCTATGCTTACGTATTTTATACGAAAGACGAAATTTCATTAACGAATTTCGGAATTTCGGATCCAAATTCCGTTACAACAGAAAAATGATTGGTGTTTTGTTCACCAATCAGAGGAAGTCAGCACAGCACAAGGATGATGGGAAACTGCCATTCTTCTCCTTGACAGTGAGGTGTGAGGTTGCTAGTTCCTTTGCTCCTGTGCTTCCAGAGACCAGGGGCTAGAGTGGCTTCTCTGCCCCAGGAAGGATGCTGAATCCTGGGGAGGATCCTGGCAGGGGCCCCCTGGATAGGCCTGTGACTGGGCCTCAGCCTGTGGAAGATACTGGGCCTGGCCCAAGGAAAGATGAATCTCTGTCTTTAGACGGAGGATTGTTGAAACGCTGAACTGGATTGAGAAGGAAGAAGAGAAATTGTTAGCTTTGAAAACTGAATTTAAAAAGAAAAAGCAGATTTGTGCCAAGGTGTTCAGTAGGGATGAGCTTCGAGTTCGAGTCAAACTCATGTTCGACTCGAACATGGGCTGTTCGCCGAACAGCAAACAATTTGGGGTGTTCGCGGCAAATTCGAATGCTGCAGAACATCCTTTAAAAGTCTATGGGAGAAATCAAAAGTGCTAATTTTAAAGGCTTATATGCATGGTATTGTCATAAAAAGTGTTTGGGGACCTGGGTCCTGCCCCAGGGGACATGTATCAATGCAAAAAAAAGTTTTAAAAATGGACGTTTTTTCGGGAGCAGTGATTTTAATAATGCTTAAAGTGAAACAATAAAAGTGTAATATCCCTTTAAATTTCATACCTGGGGGGTGTCTATAGTATGCCTGTAAAGAGGCGCATGTTTCCCGTGTTTAGAACAGTCTGATAGCAAAATGTCATTTCAAAGGAAAAAAAGTCATTTAAAACTACTCGCGGCTATTAATGCATTGCCAGTCCGACAATACACATAGAAGTTCATTGATAAAAACGGCATGGGAATTCCCCACAGGGGAACCTCGAACCAAAATGTAAAAAAAAATTACGTGGGGGGTCCCCCTAAATTCCATACCAGGCCCTTCAGGTCTGGTATGGATATTAAGGGGAACCCCGGCCAAACTTATTTAAAAAATGACGTAGGGGTCCCCCTAAATTCCATACCAGGCCCTTCAGGTCTGGTATGGATATTAAGGGGAACCCCGCGCCAAAATTTTTTAAAAAAACGACATGGGGTCCCCCCAATAATCCATACCAGACCCTTATCCGAGCACGCAACCTGGCAGGGTGCAGGAAAAGAGGGGGGGGAATGAGAGAGCGCCCCCCCTCCTGAACGGTACCAGGCCACATGCCCTCAACATTGGGAGGGTGCTTTGGGGTAGCCCCCCAAAACACAATGTCCCCATGTTGATGAGGACAAGGGCCTCATCCCCACAACCCTGGCTGGTGGTTGTGGGGGTCTGCGGGCGGGGGGCTTATCGGAATCTGGGAGCCCCCTTTAACAAGGGGACCCCCAGATCCCGGCACTCCCCCCTGTGTGAAATGGTAAGGGGGTATTTGTACCCTTACCATTTCACTAAAAAACTGTCAAAAATGTTAAAAATGACAAGAGACAGTTTTTGACAATTCCTTTATTTAAATGCTTCTTCTTTCTTCTATCTTCTATCTTCCTTCATCTTCTTCTTCTTCTGGTTCTTCTGGATCTTCTGGTTCTTCCTCCGGTGTTCTCGTCCAGCATCTCCTCCGCAGTGTCTTCTTCCCTTCTTCTCCTCGGGCCGCTCCGCATCCATGGCATGGAGGGAGGCTCCCGCTCTTCTCTTCATCTTCTTCTCTTCATCTTCTTCTCTTCATCTTCTTCTCTTCATCTTCTTTTCGGGCCGCTCCGCATCCATGCTGGCATGGAGGGAGGCTCCCGCTGTGTGACACTTCTCCTCTTCTGACGGTTCTTAAATAACGGGGGGCGGGGCCATCTGGTGACCCTGCCCCCCTCTGACGCACGGTGACTTGACAGGACTTCCCTGTGGCGTCACGGGGAATGCCACAGGGAAGTCCTGTCATGTCCCCGTGTGTCAGAGGGGGGTGGGGTCACCGGGTGGCCCTGCCCCCCCATTATTTAAGAACCGTCAGAAGAGGAGAAGCGTCACACAGCGGGAGCCTCCCTCCATGCCATCATGGGTGCGGAGCAGCCCGAAAAGAAGATGAAGAGAAGAAGATGAAGAGAAGAGCGGGAGCCTCCCTCCATGCCATGGATGCGGAGCGGCCCGAGGAGAAGAAGGGAAGAAGACGCCGCAGAGGAGATGCTGGATGAGAACACCGGAAGAAGAAGATGAAGGAAGATAGAAGATAGAAGAAAGAAGATGCATTTAAATAAAGGAATTGTCAAAAACTTTCTCTTGTCATTTTTAACATTTTTGACAGTTTTTTAGTGAAATGGTAGGGGTACTTTCGTACCCCCTTACCATTTCACACAGGGGGGAGGGCCAGGATCTGGGGGTCCCCTTGTTAAAGGGGGCTTCCAGATTCCGATAAGTCCCCCGCCTGCAGACCCCCACAACCAACGGCCAGGGTTGTGGGGATGAGGCCCTTGTCCTCATCAACATGGGGTCAAGGTGTTTTGGGGGGCTACCCCAAAGCACCCTCCCAATGTTGAGGGCATGTGGCCTGGTACGGTTCAGGAGGGGGGGCGCTCTCTCATTCCCCCCCTCTTTTCCTGTGGCCTGCCAGGTTGCGTGCTCGGATAAGGGTCTGGTATGGATTTTTGGGGGGACCCCACGCCATTTTTAAAAAAATGTTGGCGCGGGGTTCCCCTTAATATCCATACCAGACCTGAAGGGCCTGGTATGGAATTTAGGGGGACCCCCACGTCATTTTTTTTTTAATTTTGGTTCGGGGTCCCCTGTGGGGAATTCCCATGCTGTTTTTATCAATGAACTTCTATGTGTATTGTCGGACCGGCAATGCATTAATAGCCGCGAGTAGTTTTAAATGACTTTTTTTCCTTTGAAATGTCATTTTGCTGTCAGACTGTTCTAAACACAGGAAACATGCGCCCCTTTACAGGCATACTATAGACACCCCCCAGGTACGAAATTTAAAGGGATATTACACTTTTATTGTTTCACTTTAAGCATTATTAAAATCACTGCTCCCGAAAAAACTGACATTTTTAAAACTTTTTTTTGCATTGATCCATGCCCCCTGGGGCAGGACCCAGGTCCCCAAACACTTTTTATGACAATAACTTGCATATAAGCCTTTAAAATTAGCACTTTTGATTATTCATGTTCGTGTCCCATAGACTTTAACGGTGTTCGCGTGTTCTAACAAATTTTTTGCCTGTTCGCATGTTCTGGTGCGAAACGAACAGGGGGGTGTTCGGCTCATCTCTAATGTTCAGTAAGAAAAGACTAAAACAAATAAAACTCTCGCTCAGAATTGCTGATCATAAAACAACAAACAGGCAATAAAAACTCTACAAAAATCTAAAATTATATGTAGAACAGTTAGGTCCATAAATAAGTCCATAAATATAAAACCAATATTAGCTGGTGATAGATGATTTGCTAGTAGAAGAGATAATTATAGCACCGTCAGCAAAGAGCAGCTCTTCTCAGGAGTGATGCCAGCTCGGAATCATCCAGGGAAAAAAAGAGAGAGAGGAGCGCCTCTAAGTAAAAATGCTTTATTCCATGTAATAAAAGGAAAATAGCCACTTAAATATTGGCAAAGAGCAAAGCTCTCCACAAGTTGGTAACTGGTAGTAGGCTGCGAATAAAACCACAAGCTGGAGGGGTGTCACTGATCCGAGGCTGCAATGATGACAAGGAACCGGGACGGGACAGCCGATCATGCAGGGGAAGGAGAGGACAGCTCGCAGAGCCAGCATGTGACGTCAGCCGGGTGAAGGAGACACAACGCGTTTCAGAGCATGTGCAACATCCATGGGGCGCATGCGCGCTCCTTTCTCAAGTGTAGTGATAGGGAATAGGAGGAGAAGCATTTATGTGTGTGCGCCGGCAGCAAGACAACAAGCAGCGGGCCAAAAGGGGAGAGCTCTATATGTGGCATTGTAAGGACAAGAAATTGCACGATGTAATATTGACCCATATCTTCAAAAGGGGTGTAAACATATGATGATAGATAGGAAACGTATGGGCAATGACAATTAGAAATAATAATAATTGATAATGAAAATCCACTGACCTACCCTAAAATAAAAAATGGGAGTGAAATAAAAATAATAAAAAAATAAGAAAAAATGAAAGACAATGAAAAATAAAATACAAATAAGAAATATAAAATTAATTATTAAAATAATACAATTTTAAAATATTAGAGATAAGAAATGAAGGGTGGGGGAATTTGGCAAAGAACCACCCTACAGCAAGCACCAAGGTGTAAAGTGCAAGCCATAGAGAAATGGTATTGACCTCAAGTTCCTCGTTTAGACCATTAGGGGCAAGAGTGACTAAGGTGTATATCCAGAACGTTTCACGTTCACATAGTCACGAGAAACGTTCTGCTTCGGAGGAGCCCCTGGGTGTGGACTCAATGACTCAAACCCGAAAGCCCAGTAAGAAAAGACTTGCTCTGAGGCCTGAGTTGAAAGACCTGGAACAAGCTCTGTGGAAGCAGAAAGAACTGGTGAGTTCTCTGAAGGAGTGTAGTGGAGCTTTTAAAGAAAAGTATAAAAATTAAGAACGGTTTAGCCAAATGAGAAGAGGAGCCGCTTCCTGTATGGAGGGTGACCCAACCAGTGAGGAGATACAGGTACAGACAGAGTCAGCAGAGAGTGAGAAAGTGGGCCCGGAGGATGAGCCCAGCTCTTCAAAACCTCAGACATCTACAGAGTCCTCAATGGTGGAGGCCTCTGTCCCCTTCACTCCCCAGCAATGTGGAACATCTGAGGAGGTTAAAGGTTCTGGCATGCTGGAATTCATCACCAAGCTGGAATCACCTCTGGATTCGGCTTCCCAGGATGATGAGGAGAAGATGGACACCGTTCCTATCCCTGTGGAAGAAAGACCTGTGGAGAGAGCAAGATCCACCATTAAGTCTGCAGCAACTGGGAAGAAATCTGACCCCACTATCAGGCATGATATCGCAGAGGTGACAGCACAGCAAGCAGGTGCAGGTACAGTGTGTGTGCAAGATGGTGTGAACTTTAATGACAATGGGCTTGCTGAGGGTTGTAGTGCTATAGGCAGTCAGCCCAGACCCATAGACAATGTACAGCATGTAATGCAGTCTCATAATAACTGTCAGCTTCAGTCTGCAGAGAGGTCCATGGACAATACAGAGACTTTGCCTGGACCAGGCACAGCGGCTGTTCCTGAGAATGGTGGAGGAGATGCTGGGTGCAGTAGTGCTACAACTCTCCAGGAGTCTGCCTTGGACAGGATTGAAGCTGAGTGTTCAGAGCAGGGGGAGAGGGCGGGTCCTGCCTCTGCTAATCAGAAGCCTGTTATCCCAGCTGATTTAGACTCTCTGCCAGCAGGTTTGATTGTGTCTAAGGACAAGACTGCAAATGCTGGTGGTGTAAGAAAAACTTATGCTGGTGTTGCTGCTACAGGCTCTGGGAAGGGGGAGCAAGTAGGGAAGGAATATGAAAATGTTTTATCTTCCTCCCTGTTTAAAAGGAGGAATGTTGTCCAGTTAAAATGGGAAGGCGGTGGAATCCCCCCACATAGGAGGGCAGTGGTGGATAAGATTTTGCAGATGGGGTTTAGGCCCGCAGATATCATTTGCCCTGATCAGTCCGGCAGGTTCCTATGAATGCGATTTGTCCTTTATCCGTCCGGAGTCTTTGGACATATTTTGGGAGAAATATGAACATGTGTGTAGGGGCCTGCCGGACTGGAAAGGGCTCATCCCCAAGCTTATATCACGCCAGCCCCTCATTAAAATGGTGACAATTCTTGTCTGCAATGAGTCCATACCACAAGGGGATTTAACTGTATGGTTGAGGAGGTATGGAGATGCCACCCTAAAGAAGATTGTGAATGATCTGGGAATATGGATGGGGGGATGGTCTGTGCAGTTAAAGTTAAAAGTCATTGACAATGTTGTCCAGCATCTGCCATCCTCAGCTTTCCTGGTGAGGGACAGGCTGAGCATCTTCTATCCGGGCCAGCCAAAGCTCTGCAACAAGTGTGGGGATAGAGGGCATCTTGCATCCTCCTGTCCAGTGATGAAGTGCTCTCTGTGTCAGGGTCTAGGACATTTGGCGAAGGACTGTAATATTATAAGGTGCAATCTGTGCAATGCGGTGGGACATCCTTACAGTCAGTGTCCTGAGGCAATGCACAACAAGCCTGAGCTCATAAGAGAGTTCTTCCGCCTGGACATGGAGGATGCTCAGAGCTCAGCAGCTGGAGTGCCTGTGAGTCCATCTGAGTCTGTGCCAATTCCCAATGTGTCTGTGTCTCTCCAGTCTGTGGTGCCCCAGTCTGTGCCCGCCCAGTTGCCCCAGTCTGTGCCAATACCCAGTAGGTCTGTGTCTTCCCAGTCTGTGCATTTACCTAGTGTGCCCGTGTCTTCCCAGTCTGTAGGTAAGGTATCAGTTGCCGAGAATGTGTCCAATCCTTCTGTGTCTGTGTCTTCTAAAATTGCAGAGGCAGCAAGAGGTGCTGAGGCAGGTGCATCAAGTGCAGTGCCAGTCCCCCTCCCCCGCTACAGGGTTTCTATTGAGGATTGTGGGGAAAATGGTAGAGAGGCTGGCCTGGTAGAAGATAAGGGAAGGGAGAGTGGGCGGAGGGGGGTGAAGGGGAGGATAGGTGTGGGGAGGCTGTTAACTTCGGTTTGTCCAAGGATGATATGGAGTGGTTGGAGGATAGGAGGAGGAGGGGAAAAAAGAAGGAAAAAAAGGGGTTCAGTTACCTTAAATCCTAAATTTTTGCCTTTAGAAAATAAGTTTGGCATGGTCGCGGTGATGTCAGACGTCGACACGGCTGCCGACACGGAAGTAGGCGGATGTAATGGGAGATGGAAACACCCAGTGCGCATGCACGGACAAGTACTGTCTGCACAGAGGGCTCCGCCAATGCCACCCTAGGAAGGGAGCTGCCCCCACGGCGGCATATCACATCACCGAAGGGGCCCCCTGTGTCGGGGAGCCTCGATGGGCCACCAGGGACAACCCAACCCACCCAAATTAGTCAAGGAACAATAGGCATGTAGGCACGGCATGAGGATCAACTTGGGCCATCGGTTAACACCTGTACAATTAGGTTTACTGGTGATAGGCTGTCTGTAACAAGAAAAGCACAAACATTTATTAAGTACAATGCCATTTTTACAAAATAAGCATAGAATTATACATAGTCTATAGTGACCAAAATAAGTGCTGTCATAAATGACAGAGGAGGGGACAAAGAGACAATAGAGAGATTATATACAGAAAAAATCATGGAATGCAGAAACTGACATTATATATCCTTATCAAACGAGCCTGAAGTAAAGCCTGGTAAAAAAGGCTTACAGCTGAAGGCCTCTTTGAGGCCAGGGGGTGAGGTGGCCTTAAGATGGTATATCCACCTGAGCTCTCGTTGGAGAAGGAGTTTATCAAGGTCCCCTCCACGGGTGCCCGGGTGCATTCGGTCCAATACCAATACTCTAATGGTGGGAAAAATGCCATTGTGTACTTGTGACACATGTGACACATGTCTTCCTAGGGGTACATCAGGGTTTCTAGTTTGCATAGCCCTGATGTGGCGATATAGCCTTTGCCACAGCTACAGGTACATAGAGAGATCCTCGTCGCAAAAAATGGTTTGTTCCCACTCCCCCAGGTACAGATTGGCGTAGCCAGGGGCACAACAGGTGCCCATGGCTACGCCCTGCACCTGGAGGAAGTGTCGACCATCAAATGAAAAGACATTATGTTGAAGAATGAAATCTAGAGATAACAGAATTAAATCATTAAAAGAGTTTTCGTGATGGCTAGTCTGTGAAAGAACCTTTTGCATGCAGGCTAGTCCCTTCGAATGGGGTATAGAGCTATAAAGAGCTATAAAGAGCTTCCACATCGATGCTGACCAAAATACATCCTTCTGATAACTGTACCCCTTCAATAATTTGTAACAAATGAATGGTATCACATATATATGAAGGTATGGATAAAACAAAGGGTCTAATGTGTTCATCCACAAGACGTGACAAGTTTTCCATGATAGCCCCATTGCCCGAAATTATGGGTCTCCCTGGAGGGTCACTGGCATGTTTGTGGATCTTAGGGAGGGCATAAAAGGTTGGCACCCTAGGATGAGGAATATGTATGAAGTCAAGAGTTTGTTTTGAAATAGCTTTGTTATAAAATGCTTCATCAACAAATGCATAAAATTTGTTCTTAAATGCTTCAACGATATCAGGGCCGACTGGACGGTACCACTCCCTTTTACCCAGAATCTTCATGCACATATGACTGTATTTGTCATTGTCCATTAAGACTATGTTCCCCTCTTGTCCGATGCTTTTATCGTTATTTCATGGTTGTTAAGCAAATTTTGAAGGGCAGATTTCTCATTTTGAGTGAGGTTATCAGAGATGGAAGACATAGGTTTTAGTTTGTTAATTTCTTGGCAAGTCATCTTTAGAAAGGTAGAAACCCCTTGATTGGAGCTAGGTGCAGGATATATTGAAGAAGTTTTTTTGAGGGAAGATTTAGTGGGAGGGGCTGGTGTTTGTGAGGTAGAGATACCTGTGAGAAGAGCTTCTAAGTCAATGGTGTCAATAAAATCTTTTGGTTCATTTTCCTTGAGCAATGAATTGAGATTATCCAATGCGCGTCTTTCACTGAGGGTTCGGAAACCCTCAGTGTCAGTTGTAGTTTTATCAAACATGCTCTTTAGAAGGAGTTTTCGTGTATAGAGGTGAAGGTCTTTGATTATTTCAAACTTATCTGTTTTGTTTGTTGGGACTAGCAAAAGGTTCTCTCACAGACTAGCCATCACGAAAACTCTTTTAATGATTTCATTCTGTTATCTCTAGATTTCATTCTTCAACATAACGCCGTTTCATTTGATGGTCGACACTTCCTCCAGGTGCAGGGTGTAGCCATGGGCACCTGTTGTGCCCCTGGCTACGCCAATCTGTACCTGGGGGAGTGGGAACGAACCATTTTTTGCGACGAGGATCTCTCTATGTACCTGTGCCACGTTGTTATGTGGCACGGGTACATAGATGACATCTTCTTCGTCTGGGATGGTCCACGTGAACTATTGGATGATTGTCTACTAGCTTTAAATCAAAACAAATTTAATCTTAAATTCACCATGATTGCAGATTCCTTGAAGGTTACCTTCTTGGATGTAGAAATATTTAAGAATGATGCAAATATGCCATCATGCTAACTATATAGGAAAACTACTGCAGGCAACACCATTCTTCACTCATCCAGTTTCCATCCCAGACCTCTTATCCAATCCATTCCTTATGGACAATATTTAAGGATTAAGTGAAACTGCTCTAATTATACAGACTACAAACCAGAGGCCAACAAGCTCAAAAGGCGCCTCCTAGATAGAGGTTATAGCCATAAAATTCTAAAAAAGGCTTTCAAGCGGGCAGAAAATATTGACAGACACCAACTACTGAGTGGAAAATTGATGACTCGCGCTTTAACAGACTACAGTGTGTATAGCTGGAAAGTAATCCCAACCTTACTTAAAACCAAATGCAAAAAGACATATGATGATATATGACAAACTGCAATGTGCAAGATGGAAAAAGTGATCAAACCTCCCCATAAAACAAATACAAAAAGACATATAATGATATATCAAAAAAAGTTGGTGCAGAAAAATAAATACATAAACATGAAGAGCTGCAGTGTATGATGCAAGCAAATGAAAAAATTGAAAAATAGTGAAAAATAGTCCATATACAAAAACAGCCAATAGTGATGTAACAATCCAAGATTGTCCAATTGTATGGAATCATAGGTGTATGGGTCCACCACCATAGATATAATGCCTGGCCGCTTACCAGAACCCCATGACCCCTCATTACAGAGGGTCTAAATGGGCTGTTAAATCCTGCTACTCCGGAACACCAAGGAGTCAAGATGGAAGCTGGAATGGGACATCATGAACTGTAGTACAGATGGATGGATCAACAGGGAAAAAGGCTTAGCCTTCAGCAGAGTGGTATCATCATAAAAGAGAAAAGAGGAGGGCTCCGATAGTGTAAAATCAAACGGTATTTATTTAAAAGTATAGTAAACACTCGCATGTAAAATAGGAAAAAACGTCCTCTGAAGAAGAACAGTCTGTGGCACTGGCTGGATGCTCACAGACAGCCCGTCCTGCTGGAGTTGCAACGACAGTGGGAGGTGACGTGATGACACAGCTCAGCCCTACGCTGCGTTTCATAAAAGAATTATGTCTTCCAGGGGCACAGGCAGCACATCACCTCACCTCCCTTAACCACTTCCCGCCCGGCCTATAGCGGATTGACGGCCGGGCGGTGGTTGTGTTATCCTGACTGGGCGTCATATGACGTCCTTCAGGATAACATGCCGCCGCGCGCCCGCAGGGGCGCGCATCGCGGCGATCGGTGGATCGGTGTGTCAGTCTGACACACCGCTACACCGATCTTGGTAAAGAGCCTCCGGCGGAGGCTCTTTACCACGTGATCAGCCGTGTCCAATCACGGCTGATCACGCTGTCAATAGGAAGAGCCGTTGATCGGCTCTTCCTCACTCGCGTCTGACAGACGCGAGTAGAGGAGAGCCGATCGGCGGCTCTCCTGGCAGGGGGGGTCTGCGCTGATTGTTTATCAGCGCAGCCCCCCCGCAGATCACCACACTGGACCACCAGGGATCGCCACTAGGACCACCAGGGAAGGGAAACATGTGGATGGCCAGGTATGTACCCCATGGCCATCCACATGTGCCCAGTCAGTGCCAAATCTGTGCCAATCAGTGCCCACAAATGGGCACTGATTGGCACAATTATGTTGCAGTGATGCCCAGCAATGCCACACTTAGGGGCATCACTGCCATCAATCAGAATCATCAGTGCCACCCATTAGTGTCCATCGGTGCCACCTGTCAGTGCCCATCTGTGCCCATCTGTGCCCACCTATCAGTGCCCATCCGTGCCCATCTGTGCCAACTATCAGTGCCACCCATAACTACCCATCAACGCCACCTACGAGTGCCCATTAATGCCACCTACAAGTGCCCATCAGTGCCGCCTATCAGTGCCCATCGGTGCCACCTATCAGCGCCCATCAGTGCCACCTACCAGTGCCACCTATCAGTGCCCATTAGTGCCACCTATCAGTGCGCATCAGTGCCACCTATCAGTGCCCATCATCAGTGCCCGTCAGTGCCACCTCATCAGTGCCACCTCATTGGTGCCACCTCATCGGTGCCCATCAGTGCCGCCGTATCAGTGCCCGTCAGTGCAGCCATATCAGTGCCCGTCATTGAAGAAGAAAACGTACTCATTTACAAAAAATTTTAACAGAAACAAAGAAAAACGTGCTTTTTTTCAAAATTTTCTGTCTTTTTTTATTTGTTGCGCAAAAAATAAAAACCGCAGAGGGGATCAAATACCACCAAAAGAAAGCTCTATTTGTGGGAACAAAATGATAAAAAATTTGTTTGGGTACAGTGTGGCATGACCGCGCAATTGTCATTCAAATTGTGACAGCGCTGAAAGCTGAAAATTGGGCTGGGCGGGAAGGTGTCTAAGTGCCTGGTATTGAAGTGGTTAAATAATAAACAGTAGAAGCCTCACTCTGGGTTCCACCTACATCGGACTTCCGCATTAGCCTGGAACGCAATTGGCAGAAATCATGTGCGCATGCGCGCCCTGAGTCCTGACCTGCATCGCATGATGCTACGTCGGGCGGCTAACTAGATGAACCCGGAATGAGAGTCGCGGCCACTCAAGTGCGCATGGGCACCCGAGGCCGCAGTGATGAAATGGAATGGAACCCGGAACTAAAGTAGCGGCCACTCTAGTGCGCGTGGGCACCCGAGGCCGCAGCAATGAAATGAGATATAGACGCCAGCCACTCATAGAGGGTCTATCATGTTTGCGTATTGTACCTGGTCAAATCAAAATACATAGCCTCGATGGGGCCACGTTCCATCAAAATAATGTGTGTCCACATCGGGACGGATAATCTAAATCTATGCTGAAACACAATATTAAAAGTCCGCCCGACCTAAGTCGTGACACACATAAATAAATAATTAAAATGGGGCCTAAGGGGACATTAAAAGAGAGACCCCTGGTGGCCATCCAAGCATTTACATGCAAAAATTTAAAATGATAGATGTACATGTAAATACATGTATAAATATAAAATTATATAAGAAATAGGCCAATATATTACACGCTAGAAATATGAGAATTACAAAATGTTAAAAATGGACTGGTGTAAAGCAGTATATTGACTATACGCAGATCCACCCACTAATTAGAGTTCCCTCCCAAAATCTCCAAAAAATAAATCTAAATGTAATTGTGTTAGTACATGATTGTCCAGCACAATATGCCCAACTAGCCACAAATCCAGTGTGGTTGAAAAAATTGAGAGCTCATCCGGTGCTCCAGATGTGAGGACCCAGAGCGATGACTTTAACAATAAATTCATTAAATCGATATATATACCACATAAT
Source organism: Lithobates septentrionalis (assembly GCA_037952835.1). Lineage (NCBI taxonomy): Eukaryota > Metazoa > Chordata > Amphibia > Anura > Ranidae > Lithobates > Lithobates septentrionalis. The sequence continues at coordinate 836,913 of JBBDGP010000824.1, forward strand.
CAAACACCATTGACATGTTTGAGAAAAGAAAGAAAAAAAGGAGAGGGGGGGGACAAGAAAAAAAGGAGGGGGGGAAAGAAAAAAATAACTAACTATGTGTTAGAAATCAAAAGCAAAGCCATCGAATGAGTTAGGCGTTGTTAATGAAGGCATTCACATCTGTATCAACGTTCATGCCAAATGGCACGTAACTTTTACCTCTATATATCCAGGACATCTCTAACTTGGAGATCTCCCTAATAAGTGAGCTGCCTCGCCAATGGGGTTTGTACTTATCAATACCTACAAATAATGTTTTGGAAGGGTCTCTTCTGTGGACCTGATCGTAATGTCTAGAGATAGGGTGTTTATCATATCTTCTTCTTATATTCCCTATGTGTTCGTTTAAACAGACACGTAGGGCCCTGTCATGAAGATCCTGCCAGTAACAGGCAGATTAGACCCATCAATGCACGATTGCGGGCGTCTATGCGCACGCGCACATGCACTCGTTAGTGTCTGGCGGGTTATTTAAACCTGTCTGGCACTTGCATCATTGCTGTTTGCTCTGCAGCTCTGTGTATGTGTTCCCTGAAAACCTGATATCTGCTCCTGTTTTGACCCGGCTTGCTTTGAGACTATTCCTGTTATCTGCCTGTACCTGATCCCTGGCTTGTTTGAAGATCCCTCTGCCTTCTCCTCTTGTACCTCTGCTGCCAGCCTGCTTACCGACCTGGCCTGTCTGACGATCCTGGATTCCCATCCAATCTGCTGAGCCTGTCTGCTGAGCCATCCAGGCTGTTCACCTGTCTGCTGATCATCCAGTCTGCTGGGCCTGTCTGCTGAGCCATCCAGGCTGTTCACCTGTCTGCTGATCATCCAGTCTGCTGGGCCTGTCTGCTGAGCCATCCAGGCTGTTCACCTGTCTGCTGGTCATCCAGTCTGCTGGGCCTGTCTGCTGAGCCATCTAGGCTGTTCACCTGTCTGCTGATCATCCAGTCTGCTGGGCCTGTCTGCTGAGCCATCCAGGCTGCTCACCTGTCTGCCTGATCCATCCAGTCTGCTGTCCTGTCTGCTGAGTTGTCCAGTCTGCAGTTCCTATCTACTGATCCATCCCGTCAGCTGTGCTGGCCATCTGATCCTTCTGCTGTTGATCCTGCCAGGCACTCATACCACTCCGCACTCCTGCACCCCTGTCACCACTATCAGGGGCTCTCGAGTCGGAGGCGTAGGAGAGGCCATCCTCTGCAATTTGTGCTCACCCTTTAGGTACATAACAGGCCCCTTTTCCTCCCTAAATATTGGAGCCCGCAAGGACATTGTAGGAGATAGACCACCCCTTCGGAGCCACAGGTAATGAATGGTTCAATTTCATGTGAACACCCAGTGCTAGTGGATGTAAATGTCGTAATTCGTCTTGATCTGTTAGCGCTAAGAGAGCACATTTGGCATTTTCCACACCTATAGAACCCAGTCAGATTCTGGAGAAAAGATCTATTTTCCCGTGGGGGTCTTGAACCGTGGGTGCTATCCTGCTCCCCAGGGAGGCTGCTCCCTTAAATATCACTCTGGGTCTCGGTGGTAGAATGGCATTAAGAGCTAAAACGCTGCCAAGGACATGCCAATGCTTTTGTATTAATTGCTTAATCGCACGATGCTGCACCGAATAGGTGGTAATAAATGGTACAGCATCCGAAGCTTCGGTCTTAGGTCTGGGAGCATCAGACAGAAGAGCCGCCCTATCCCTATCCCTTTCACGGCCTGAGAGAGGGAGAGCTGGTCATATCCCTTCTCTAAGAATCTTTCTGTCAAAATGGATGCTTGATGGTCAAAAGTGGCTATATCTGAACAATTGCATCTAAGGCGCAAAAATTGTCCTTGAGGGATAGCCTTTAGCCAGGGTTCATGATGGCAGCTGTCTACAGAGATATATGAATTTCTGTCAGTTGCCTTGAAGTATGTAGACATCACGAACTGTCCTTCCACGATCTGGATCTTCAAATCCAGGAAGTGGATAGTGTCCTGGCTGGCTTCAAAATTTAACCTGATGCCTCTATTGTTGACGTTGAGGATGTTCATGAAGCCATGAAACTCAGCCTTACATCCATCCCATAGGAGGAGGACGTCATCGATATATCTGGCCCACAGGAGCACCTCAGGTCTCCTGGGGGCATCAACGACGTCCTCCTCCCACTTGGCCATAAAAATATTGGCCAAACTTGGGGCATATTTGGCCCCCATGGCCACGCCACGATCCTGCCGGTAAAACTGGTGCTCCAACCAAAAGTAGCTATGACTGGCGGCATATTGCAAGAGTTCCATAATGGATTGGCTTTGTATAGGGGGTAGACCAGAATCTCGATTGAGGAACAGTTCTAACGCCTGTAGGCCCAGTTGATGGGGAATGATGGTATAAAGGGATGAAACATTCGCAGTTACCATCCAAAGGCCCTCCTTGGGGGTGATATTAGAGAGTATGTTAATCACCTGCTTGGTGTCCTTAATAAATGATGGTATTCTCCCCACCAGCGGTTGTAAAAAATGGTCAATGTATTTGCCCACCCGGGACGCGATTGAGTCAATCCCACTTACAATGGGACGTCCCGGGGGGCAAACCAAATCCTTATGTATCTTCGGGAGGTAGTAAATGACTGGAGTCCAAGGGGCAATCGGAACCAGAAAACGCCTCTCTTTGTCATTTAAAATACCTCTCCGAAGTCCCCTATCCACAATGGATTCCAGTTCCTGCTTATATTTATTCAAAGGATCCCTGTTCAAAATCGTGTATGTATCAGTATCATCCACAATGCGATGCATCTCTTTTTGGTAATCGTGACGATCCAACACCACAATCCCCCCACCCTTGTCAGCCGGCCTAATGACCAAAGATTTATTATTACAGAGAGATTCCAGTCCAATCTGGAGATCCCTATGTAATTTCACCTTCCTGACCTTAATCTGCTCAAGGTCCCATAGGACCACATCCCTAAATACACGGATAGCTGGGGCAAGGGAACCCGGGGGGTTGAAAAGGGAAGCGTTTGACAAATTTGTGTGTTGGTATTCACTACCCACACTGTCCACCCTATTGATGGGGTTGGATAACATATATCGTTTGATGTTTAATCTGCGTGTAAATTTATGCACATTCATGTAGGTTTGAAATTTTCTCAAATTTTTGGGCGGGGCAAATTTCAAACCTTTATCCAAAAGTCGCTTCTCAGCATCAGTGAGCATTTGTTTGGACAGATTAAAAATGCCTGAGCCTAAGTTTTTCTTCTTTTTGAGTGTCTGGACTCGCCTCCCCCCTCTGGTTCCTCTTTTCGTTCCCCAGGACATTTGGAAACCCGAGCGTCCCTGGGAAAACCCCAATGTTGGTTGTTACTCCCTCCTGGGGGACCATAGGGTTGGGATGGACCAGGGTGTATATAGTCCCGTTGGGAGTTCATAGAGTACTGAGTACCCTGATTCCTTTCAGGATAAGTCTGCCTATATCCTTCTATACTCGTGCCTCGATGTCCAGGGGTATCCAGGTCCGACAAAGGATAAAACCTATTATGTGTGGGAACTGGATTCCCTGGACCATCGGGTGGTTGATAATGCTGAATCGGTCCCTCATTGTAGCCCTGAGGGTTTCGCCTCCATGGGGGATTCTCCCACATTGGTAGGGGAGGAGTATTGTAAGGGCGTTGATATTGATTAGAACGTGGAGACTGATAATAGTCCTGCCTAGGGAATCCAGATGGACCTCCCATGGGGCCATAATAAGGTCCAGCACCACAACCCTTGGGTTTGGGGTTGATAAATAATAAATAAATAAATACAGTTTGATTTTACACTATCAGAGCCCTCCTCTTTTCTCTTTTATGATGATACCACTCTGCTGAGGGCTAAGCCTTTTTCCCTGTGGATCCATCCATCTGTACTACAGTTCCTGATGTCCCATTCCAGCTTCCATCTTGACTCCTTGGTGTTCCGGAGTAGCAGGATTTAACAGCCCATTTAGACCCTCTGTAACGGGGGGTCATGGGGTTCTGGTAAGCGGCCAGGCATTCTATCTATGGTGGTGGACCCATACACCTATGATTCCATACAATTGGACAATCTTGGATTGTTACATCACTTTTGGGTGTTTTTGTATATGGACTATTTTTCACTATTTTTCAATTTTTTCATTTGCTTGCATCATACACTGCAGCTCTTCATGTTTATGTATTTATTTTTCTGCACCAACTTTTTTTGATATATCATTATATGTCTTTTTGTATTTGTTTTAAGGGGAGGTTTGATCACTTTTTCAATCTTGCACATGGCAGTTTGTCATATATCATCATATGTCTTTTTGCATTTGGTTTTAAGTAAGGTTGGGATTACTTTCCAGCTATACACACTGTAGTCTGTTAAAGCACGAGTCACCAATTTTCCATTTTTCACGTTGTGTGTTTGTGTCACATATAGGACTTTGCAGCATATGTTACTATTTTCTTTTATTTTTCACGTTTTCTTGACCAACTACTGAGTGCCAAAAACAAAACATCTGAGACACATAGTCGTATTATCACTACCTATTCCAAAGACCACGCAATGATCAGACAAATCTGCAAAAAATACTGGCATCTTCTCACTTCGGACCCCACTGTGGGACCATATGTACCCTCTGTTCCCAATCTAACATACAGACGTGCTACCTCTTTAGGGGACCTTCTGGTCAAAAGTGAGTTTCAAGGTTCGGGTAGAGGAGACCCATATAAGACGCGAGGGACCTTCCCCTGCAGCTCTTGCGGATATTGCAAATACATGGACTCCAGAAAGAATATATACTTACCCAATGGAACATGTTATATACCCAGACACTTCTCTAATTGCCAAATGACTGCGGTCGTCTATTTTTTGGTTTGCAGTTGCAATTGCTTCTACGTGGGTAAGATCATACAGAAGCTGTGGCAAAGGCTATATCACCACATCAGGGCTATGCAAACTAGCAACCCTGATGTACCTATAGGAAGACATGTGTCACAAGTACACAATGGCATTTTTCCCACCATTAGAGTATTGGTATTGGACCGAATGCACCCGTGGAGGGGACCTTGATAAACTCCTTCTCCAACGGGAGCTCAGGTGGATATACCATCTTAAGGTCACCTCACCCCCTGGCCTCAATGAGGCCTTCAGCTTTAAGCCTTTTTTACCAGGCTTTACTTCAGGCTCGTTTGATAAGGATATATAATGTCAGTTTCTGCTTTGCATGATTTTTTCTGTATATAATCTCTCTATTGTCTCTTTGTCCCCTCCTCTGTCATTTATGACAGCACTTATTTTGGTCACTATAGACTATGTATAATTTTATGCTTATTTTGTAAAAATGGCATTGTACTTAATAAATATTTGTGCTTTTCTTGTTACAGACAGCCTATCACCAGTAAACCTAATTGTACAGGTGTTAACCGATGGCCCGAGTTGATCCTCATGCCGTGCCTACATGCCTATTGTTCCTTGACTAATTTGGGTGGGTTGGGTTGTCCCTGGTAGCCCATCGAAGCTCCCCAACACGGGGGGCCCTTTCGGTGATGTCATATGCCGCCGTGGGGGCAGCTCCCTTCCTAGGGTGGCATTGGCGGAGCCCTCTGTGCGGACAGTACTTGTCCGCGCATGCGCACTGGGTGTTTCATGTTCATCTCCCATTACATCTGCCTACTTCCGTGTCGGCGGCCGTGCCGACATCTGACATCACCGCAGACATGCGCGGTGGCGCCGGACGCCGCATCGGCCGGGGGATATGCTTGGGAGACATATGGGGAAACCGGTGCTAGATGACGAGTGTCTGAGGGAGTGGTCGGCTGACGCTCCACAGCGCTTGTCCCTACCCCCTTCTTTCCCCTCTCATTATCCTATTGACACACACTGCCAATTAACTCCAAACTCATTCACCTGATCTCTGGGCTTATATACTCTGGCTGTGAATAGCATTCACTGCTGCACAGCCAGGAAATGCCAGAGACTCCTGTGATTGAGTTGGAATCTTTATCCCTGAGGTAAATAGTAATGGGTTATGCTTACTTTCTTATACACATTATTACTGTTGTTGATTTTACACCTATATCCCATTACATTCTCAGACATTGGTCTCCCTCATTCGAGATATCCTTGCGAGCATTGGTGGGCTGCTTTGGGACATACAACATACCTGCTACCTCTCTCTTGGAGCATAGATACAGCCTTATCATATTTGCCTCCCATTTATGGGACTCATCCCCCAGTCTATACTCTATGAATTGAGCTATCCAGGCACGGCTGAGCAAATACCCCTGGCCTAACGTTTTCATCTACTAGTGTGCATGGTTATCAGATTTGAGCTTATTTCTGTAAGTACAAATATATATATATAAATTTGTCTATCATACATGTGCTATATTACCATTGTGCTATAACCTATTGTTTTTGGACAATACTTTCATACAATATTGATACAATACTCCCCCCCCCCCCTTTTCCTTTCTTTAATAGAATACGGAAAAGTGTGCTACTCTATTACCTTGAAGAAGGAAATACAAATGTCAAAAGCATGTTTTTTTGGCTTCCGAAACATGTCGGTGATATAAATGTAGCAACTTTTCCCATTGAGATGCACCATTGTTTTTACCTTTTGTACATTTCTATTGTTATATTTATTATTTTGTATCAATAAAGCAAATCTTTTTACATTTTCTAGGTGTACCCCCATTTCTCTATTCCTCTATGTCCACACTATCCCTGGGGCTTATTTCTTTCTTCATCTGAGTAGTCTGGCCAATATACATCTGGCAAAGAAGGAGTGGAGACGTGGTCCCTCATTTTGGTCTCTTGCGGCCGAGCCTTACAGCGGGGTTACGGTCCTTTTTTCTGGTATGGTAATGTGCTGGCGGGTAATTGAAGTAGAGATAGGGAGATGCATGGTCTTAGACATCTCTGTGAGGGGGCAGGACTTGCGCCTGATTAACATCTATGTGTTGTAATATGTTGGCCAATTTATGTATAATATTGTATTGGAGTGCCATGCTGACCAGAAATTCAGTTGCATTGTCCAACTGAATTTTAACATATCAAGGGGACAGCTGAAGACTCATTGATGTGTTGATGCAAGTCTACCTAGGTGTGTGAGGTATGGTCTGGAAACCTAATTGAACATTTCAAAGGGTACATTGTTTAAAGGACCATAGTAGAAGTATTTATGGATGGTAATTAGACTTGACGGGGTAACAATAAGATCAAAGAGTATTTTGGGTTGACCTAGCAGAAACTCCCTCCTAGTGGACTAGTATTTCATAGAGGACATTCAAGCTGGCATTTATTTTTGTTAGAGGCTTGTCTGTGTATGCACACTCAGACCTAAGACATGGGACTTTGAATTATATTTCCTCTGTCGGATTTCTTTGTCATCTGTGGACTTTGGACTTTGTTCTGTGTTGGAAGTCAATAAAGTGCATCTCTCTGGAAGAATTGGGTTGCTGCGGAAGAGTACTTACATCTTCATCATCCTTATAAGAGTACTTACTAATTAATTATCATACCCACTCTACATCTAATCACCCAATACATATTAATATATTCGATCACTACACTGGTGCCGTTCAAGCGACCAGAAGAGCATTTTCGGACTTAGTAACAGAAGTCGGTGGTGACAACAATCCTGTGAGTTGGACAGAAGTCTGATGAAGAACCAAGAGCTGTGCTGTGACTCTAATGTCTGGTTGTGACATAAGAGAGTCTGATCTACAAAATTTAACAAGTTGGGAACCCCAGAATTATCCTCTGGAGACTGGAAACAAAAAAAAAAAAAAAAAAGGACTGTGTCGTGTACCAGAAGACCTGAAGTGGAAGATAAAGAGTAACTAATGCGGTGAGTAAAATATTTCCTTTTTTTTAAAAATTATTAGTAATATAGTCAAAATGCTTACTCGGTGTGAAGCTAGTGTCAGTTCTGATAAAGTTAACAGATGGGTATTAAAATGTATTAAGCGCCATGGCGGTCCTTATGAAATTCCAGAAAAATGTAAGCAGACGTGGACGATGATGAGGGAATTTTTAGAGAAAAATGTTTTTGATAGCAAAATTTCAGAAAGTAAAAGAAAAGGTTGTATTATACAGGGCTTGTTATCTTGCTGTCTAACAATGGAAAGTTCTTTGAATTATAAGGTTGAGGAAATTAGCCAGTTACAGAAGGCAGTTGATAATAGCAACAATGTTTGTGAGAGGTTACAAAACCAATCAGACACTGAGACAGTAAATTTAAAATTGCATGCGGTTACCATTGGTGAAGCCTTAATTGAGAAATCTAAACGTTGTGATGAATTATCAGAGGAAAATGAGAGATTAAAATTAAGAATTATGGAATTAGAGAAGAGATCTCAGGAATGCAGATATGCATCAAATCTTGGATTCAGCAATCTGCAGCAAACAGAACCTCATATTGAATCTGATAATGCATTACCAGCTGCCCCCACTGTGACTACCACAGTTTATAACAATAATAATAATACAGGTGAAGTTCAGCTTGTAATGAAGCCATTGAAACCAAAATTATTAGACACAATTCTTAAAGAAGTAGGAATGGTTCCATACCATGATTTAAACAGATTTTTAAAATGGTTTTGTGACGTGCAGCAAGTCAGAGATATGTACAACCTCAACCCATCTGACTTAGAAAGAGTTTTGCAACATTCTATAGGAAGTGGTCTTTGGATGAGAATTAAACAAATCTGTATTCAGCCTCTGAGGACAAGGGACATATTACTGGAATTATTATGTGTTTTGTATGGTGTACGTTCTGATGTTACTATTCATGGGAAGATCCAACAAATGCAAAATGAATCTCCCTATGAATTGTCACACAGGATAGCAACTATTATGGAATTATTGGTCGGTAATAATCTTGCATTTGAGCGTGGGGGCTTGATACATATGAGTATGTTTCTAGATGCTTTGCATGAAGATATCAAACAAAATATTTTATTAGTTACCCCAAATCCTCATGATTTAAAAGAGATATTGTTGAGAGCAGACCATTTATGGAGAAAGTCAAATGAGCAGGCTGTCAAAATTGATTTAGCCACATTGTTTAGGACAAATACTGAGCATAAAGATCAGAAGATAATATCCTATGATAACACCCAGAGAGGACACTCCGGGTCAAATATAGGTGATATTAATATGAAAAACAGAGCTGAACAAAATAATAATAAGAGAAGGTCCAAGACTTGGATACCGTTTTCTCAGTTAAAACAGAAATATGACCAGCTGAAAATTAAGTATGACAAGATGAGAGGGGAACGTGATAAATTATTACAGCAGTTGAAGGGGGTACAAGATGTACATTCTCCAGATCTGTCTTTGAATGCAGATGACACTTCTCTAGCAGTGGGGGTGAATTAGCTCCAAACTGTAAACGTGTAAATAGTGTTTTGTTTTAACTTCAAACAATGTTTAAGGACCTTGCTAATTAGTTTTGTTGGAGAGTTTTTTGTCTTTCAGATATTGACATTTAAATGACGGTGAATAGCAGAAGCACAGTCTGAAATTGATGGCTAGTGTGGGAGAATTGTGGAAGAAATGCTGAATAGACTACATGGAATTATAAAGCATTCATGGACTCTCTCGAAATTCATCAAGCAATGGACCTTTTTTTTTCTTTTTTCTTCAACGCCCTAATTTTTAATTTTTCTCCCTTTTCCTGATATATTTTGCTTTTCATTTTTTTATTTTTTCTTTATGTTTTATTTCTTGAACTTTATCTTAAAACCAAAGAGAAGCATTTTAACCTAAAATAATTTTCGTAACATCTGTACATATTACATAATGCGTATTGATCAATATATTTGACATCTAAGGTGAGATGCTGCACAATGGCTTGGCATAGCATAAATTTTAGTATGTTGGGTGGTTTTCCTAAATTTATAAGAGGGGTGAGTGAAATTCATGACTCTAGTCATGATTTGAAACTTTGTTGATTCAGTTGTTTATAATATGCTAAAGGCTATGACATATATGGATGAAAAAGACCTTTCTACCTTTCATGGTGAAGATACTGGCAAGAATTTCCACTGCCGCTTTGTCTGGATAGAAGATCTGATAAACACTGATGACTCTATCTGAACCATCGTGTGGGGGTATATCTATATGTATATGTTGGTATACCATTCAGGTGTAATTATGGACTGAATGATCCAAGTAACTGCTTTATTGAAGGCAATGAGGGTGTCGGCCTACAGCAAATTACAAAAGTAAATTGTGGCTGGCAATCAACAAATTCTGGTACTTGACAGGTACACAACCCGGTCATCTTTGTTCAAATAGGAAATGGAAAGAAGCAGATGTGAATTGTAAAATGCTTGCAAGATGGACTCATGAATGTCAAGTGCAAGAAAATAGTTTAAAGCACAGTTTTTACTGCCATATCCAAACCTTTTGACCTTGAAAGTGAGTGCTGGTACATTGATAGTTCTTCTTACTATAAAGATGAAAGTAGAGTGTTTGCGTAAAAGCATCTTTAAAAATGGAAAGCTTGAGCCTGGAGATGAAAAAATCCTGGACTGATGTGGATTGGAGTTCCCAGAGCATACCAAGTTTACTTTCAGTGAGATGGTGAGAGATGTGATGAAGTCAGACCGAAGAATGGACTGTGACATCAGCTCGTCTTTTCGCAATATTCAAGATCTTGATGTGATATAAGGCCTAACAGCTATATGGGCCACTGATGTTTACCAAATCCTTTTCCAGTCATGGTCTAAAAGTTATATTATCTAATAACTGTTTCATGGGGATATTTTAGAGGCTGGTGAAGAGAAATGTAACCAGTTTCAACTTCATATTTTATATGAGCCATTGTAAAGCATCCAGTACCTTAAATCATAATGATATTTTTTGTTGTTTGATTTATGGGTCAGTTCTAGTAGTTAGAACCGACCCAAGTGGGGGTATATGTTGTAATATGTTGGCCAATTTATGTATAATATTGTATTGGAGTGCCATGCTGACCAGAAATTCAGTTGCATTGTCCAACTGAATTTTAGCATAGCAAGGGAACAGCTCTTTGATGTGTTAATCTTATGCAAGTCTATTTGAACATTTCAAAGGGTATTCAGGTGGTATGTTAATCTAATCTAATTACATATATCTAAAGGGGACTTGTTGATGTTGATATGCGGGAGTGCAAATTGGGGCGGTTTATGACTGCAACTGTTCACGGCTGGGGGTTGTTGTCTGTTTGAAAGACTCCTAAATTGGAACGGCCAATCAAATTGCTCAGCCATTCAATATTTAGTGAATATAACACGGCATTCAGTCTATAGGTTTGGGTGAGTGAGGCTTGTCTTTGTATGAGAGAGGCTTGTCTGTGCATGGCTGGGAACACACAGGCCTAGGAATATGGGTCTCTGAATTTTATTTCCTCTGTCGGATTTCTTTGTCATCTGTGGACTTTGGACTTTGTTCTGTGTTGGAAGTCAATAAAGTGCATCTCTCTGGAAGAATTGGGTTGCTGCGGAAGAGTACTTACATCATCATCATTATAATAATACCTAAATATTAATTATCTATACACCCAATATTGATTAATATACATTCGATCACTACACTATGGTCCCCAGACGAAATGGGACAGGAAATGCCTCTTTACAAAGATTAAGACTTTTCTTTTTACGGCCCAGCAGGTTATCTTCGGAGGTGATTTCAACACCATTACTAGGTCTAAAGACAGGAGAGGTTTCAGAGATAAGCTGGGCTATGACACCCTTTTTCTCAATGCGATAGTTAGGGAAGCAGGTCTGGTAGATGCGCACATTAAGCGCTGCCCAGACAGCACAGGGTTCACTTTTCAGCGAGGTAATAGTCACAGTAGGATAGATAGGTTTTTTTAAAGGGAGACTCTGCTTTTTCGGCACCTGTGTATCGGGCAGTGGAGTTTTCTGATCACTGTATTCTATCTGTGACTCTGAATGCCTCAGACATGCCACCTAGGTGGAGGGGTATCTGGAGATTGAATTCAGCCCTCCTGGAAGACGAGAAAGTAAGACAATCCTTTGAGGATTTTTTTCAAGCACAGGTAACGATCCTAAACTTTTGCAGCAGCAAGTCAGAATGGTGGGAGCTTGTAAAACAGCAGACTGTTGGGCTTTTCAAGGCCATAAGAAGAAAGAAGCAGGAGGATAAGTATATCACCTACCAGCGTTTGCAGGAGGAAACTTGACCGCTTTGTTTTGAATAGAGGAGATTCTGGGGCGATCTCTGAGGTGAAGCTCCTCCTTAGGAGACATCAATATGACCAACCTCTTTGGTTCAGGAGAGGGATTACGGGAAATACCATTTGCCTGACCCTTACCAGAACTGTAAACGAGCGTAGAAGTTAAGACGGTCAATGGCCTGAAGGACAGTACAGGCTCTCTGACGAAGTCTAGGTCAGGGATCCTGGAGGTTGTCAGGTCATACTATGCCAATCTCCTGGGAGGAAGGAACCTTGATCAGAAAAGGATGTTGGGTTTTTTGGACTCTACGCCAGGACTGGAAAGTAATGTTCCTTTGATGAATTTGACAGATGAAATCAGGTGAGGTAATCCAGTCTATTGATAAACTAGCCATCAAGAAAACACCAGGGCCAGATGGTTTGACAGGCAAATTTTATAAATGTTTTAAGACGATCCTGGCTCCCTACCTTGCAGAGGTTTTTAATGGCTGTTTGTGTGAGGGTTCTCTCCCTCCCTCCATCAGGCAATCTGCAGTGATCCTTCTGTCAAAGGGTTAAGATTCTTCGATGATTGGGAATTGGCACCTTATTAGTATTCATAATGTTGATAGAAAGATACTGGCAAAGATTTTTTTCTGGCGAGTCCAAGGTAGAAGCACTTTCTCAGCGGTGGTAGCTGTCCGGAAGGCCTTGGAGCATTGTAGGGCTGATGGTTGGGGTAAATTTTTTCTGACATTGGATCAGGCTAAGGCCTTTGATCGGGTTAATCATGAGCACTTGTGGCTCATTCTTCACAAATATGGCCTGGAGGGGGGTTTCATTGATTGGCTCAAGATTTTGTACAAAGGGGCCGAAAGCTTTCCTCTGGTTAATGGTTGGGTCGGGCAGCCCTTTGTGGTCGGCTCGAGTGTGCGTCAGGGGTGTCCATTGGGTCCTCTGCTATATGTGTTTGCAATCGACTCCTTCATTAGAAGGCTGGAGAGTGGACCATTGTGTGGGGTAACTTTGGGCATCGCTGCTGAGCCTCCTTTGAAGGTTGTGGCCTATGCTGATGATGTTTCTGTTTTTGTCTCCGGGACAGGGGAGGCGCAGGAGTTGGTCTCAGTGATAAGGCAGTATGCAGAGGCATCGAGTTCAAAGGTCAACCAAGACAAGTGTGAAGCTTTCTGGATGGGCGTGGAAGGTGAGACCTTTGTTCTTCTGGAGCCCCAACAAAAAATTAGAGTTCTAGGCATTGATTTCGACCCAGGTGACTATGGTCATACAAATTGGGTGAACAGGCTGGAGAATGCCGATGCCAAGGTGGCAAGCTGGAAAGTTTGTCAGCTTTCCTTAAGGGAAAAGGTTGATCTGATCAAGACATACCTGATTCCAATTTTTCTGTATGTCAGTTTTGTTTGCGTTTTTCCAGTTTCTCTCTATACCAGGGTCTATAGTTATTTCTTCCAGCTGTTATGGGGGAACAGAATAAACCTTGTCAAAAGGAATGTGACTTACCTTCCTAGGCGGGAGGGTGGTCTAGGAACGATCAACCCTGTAGTCTTTTTCTCTCTGATGTTTGTGAAGTACAATCTTGGTAACATGTTGGCAGAGAGACCGCCTGGGTGGGTTGGTATTTTCCAGTCTTTTTATTTTGTATTCTGTTTTACTCCCCTAGATTTTCAGATCAAATATATTTTTGATAAAAGGCTACATGCATGGTGACAGTGATGTTCCTTAGTCTGGCTCTCCCGTAGGAATTATGTTGTGCACAATTTGGTTTGCACCGTTTATTATGTTCTTGTTTTGTATAGTCATTTTCAATTATTTTGTAAATATGTTTTATTTTTTATTATGGTTTTATTGTATATAAGTTGTTTGTTTGTAAGATTTTTCAATAAACAAAATTAACCCCTCATAATGATAAATTCATCATAACGAACATTCATTATTTTTACGAAAAGTTAACGAGCCTAAAGGTTAAAAACCCAAGAAGTCAGCACATCACAGGGATGGTGGGAGCCCCTCATAATGATAAATTCATCATAACAAACTTTCGCCATTTTGCGAAAAGTTTACAAATCTAACGAAAATTCATATTTCGTACAAATCTGAATTGAATTTCGTATACAAATTACGAAATACATATTCATTTTCATACGAAACGGAACGAAACAAAACAAATTTATTGACGGCGCACATGTCTAGTCACTTCTGATGTAAGCGGTAATTGTATTCGTCAGCACTATAGGCACTTTTCACTGACTAACACAGTATAACCCAAGCACACGATGCGTATCTGTAGAGGCTGCTATTCACACACGTTACCCGGTAACAACGGTATTCCTACAGCAGATGGATATAGGCACCTGATTCGCTTGTCCCGCCCTCACAGCGAGGGCACCGGTTTTATTATACGCAACGGGAAGTCTTTTATCCAACCAGGATTGCTGATGCAGGACTCCGTAGGAACCCTGAACTATCCCTCACAAGCCGGAACACTCTCCCTATCTTCTCCTAACTCTCCCTGACGAGCAGGTTCCTTATCCCTGACTATGCACACACGTGAACTGAACTAAACATGGCTGGGCTTTCTTATATAAATTATCCACCCAAAAATGGCCGACCAAAGCTCCCGAGATTTGCTATCCTATCAGGTCAGCAGGCTTCTTCAAAATGGTGCTGGAGACAATGATAGAGGCCAGACAACTCTGAACATATGTACACATAAACATATCAAATAGGCTGGAAAGTGAGTATATACACTTGCTAACCCACTACCTCTTGCAGCCAGCTAGTCTGCCCTGCACTACAGCTGCCTACATTTCCCCCCTTTAAGAATTGCAATCCCGGGGTGGCATGCACGGCGCAAATCTGGAAGGTCGCATTTGAGTGGAGCTCCGACACAGCAGGGACCATGACGCCTTTCCCGGGGCCGTAAAACTGCTCAAAACAGCCCCAAAACATACTGCACCCCCGGGGGAACAAGCGGTGCATGCCGTCCTCCAGGTCTCGTCACGGGAAACCAGCCCAAAAGTCCCTGACAAACTATCTCCTCCGGGAGATGGCAGGGAAATCCCAAGATGGCGCTGGGACACAGCACGCTTCAGCCCAGCGGCCTCTCCGGTGCACTCGTCAGTGGACGCTGAGTACTCTCTGCAACTCACCAAGGCAGACCTGGACGACAGTCTAACGGCCATGTACAGTAAGATCGCTGCTAAATTCCAAACAGAGCTCCACAAATCTACCAATACTCTGCAACAAGAGATTGCAGCTCTGGGAGGCAGAACTGTCTTCTTAGAAACAAAGCACGATGAGCTGCAGCTGGCTTACACTGACCTCCGCAGAGACCATGAATCCCTCACAGATTCTGTCTCCCAACTCCAGGCGCACTTGGAGGACCTGGACAACAGAAATAGATGGAACAATTTGAGAATTAGAGGGGTCCCTGAGGTGGTCACCGAGTTAATCCTGGCCATCCACAAGTTATTCCAGTCCCTGCTCCCTGCCTCCCCAGTGACAGCGTTCGCATGTGATAGGATTCATAGAGCTCTACGCCCTAAGCCACCTGACGACAAACCACCCAGGGATATTGTTTTATGCCTCAAAGACTACCTAGTAAAGGAGGAAATTCTCAGAGCCTCCCGTTCTACCCCCAACATTGTTCTGGACGGAGCCAAACTTCAAATCTACCCTGATCTATCCCCGGCCACATTGGATAAACGCCGCAAGCTAAAGGAGATCACCATGCCACTCCAAGAGGCGAGAATCGGATACAGATGGGGATTCCCCTTTAATCTCCAAGTTCCACACAATGGAACGACTTACACAGTAGTCACCATTCAGCAAGGGAAGGAGCTCCTGGTCAAGCTAGGCCTGATGGCTAAAGAGGATCTCCCTAGAATGCCTTCAACCCCTTACCCTACAGCCATCTGGGCAACCCCTTCACTGCAGAGGGACCGCAGAAGACAGCGGCAGGATCTCAGAGGCCAATTGAACTGACTGATCAACCTTTTTCTCTCAATTCGGATCTCCATCTTTTTTCATGACATGGAACAACACCGGACGGTCGAGGTATTCCTATGATGTTAACGGAGGGGGTGATAATTGACTGGCTCTCTCTATGATTTGGGCCCCTCCCCCCATACAACTCATTTACACCTCAATGCACCATTTTTTTAATGTTTTTGTTCTTTTTGGTCTGCTCCCCGCTGTGCAGACATACAGAGGCACCCGTTTGGTTGACCCCACACTCTTGCAGAAACTCAGGAAGAAGGAGAGGGTGGAAGACTCTTTCACTCTTTAACCCAGAACATACCACATGGGTTCTTTTCTTTTTCTCCTCTTTTTTCTAGACCACCACCAGGTTGTCAAGAGTGTTGGACATTATTGTCCTTTGGTTCAGGAAGTTTTACCCCTGACAGGTTATTGTATTTCTCTATTGTCGGGATGGCCTATCCCCTCCCGACCCCATTGGTTTGTACTTTTTTTTGTTGCTTTACAGTTTTTTTATTTGCCCTGGCAATTGAACCCCTGGCCTGCTCAATCAGTCTAGACCCCAACATCAAGGGTTATACAAAAGGGGACCAGGAGTTTAAACTCAGTTTGTATGCGGATGATATGTCCTCATGTTCCTGTCTGATCCAAAAGTCTCAGTGCCCAATCTTATCTCCACCCTACGCATATTTCAAGATATTTCAGGTTTGGGAGTAAACCTCTCTAAATGTTCTGCCCTTCCGATAAACTTCCCCCAAAATATTACCTCTTCTATCCAATCCAATTTTGGCTTTTCCATGGATGGACAGACATTACCATATCTAGGGATCAAATTGGCCCCCTCGCTTTACAACCTATACCTCGCCAATTATCCACCTGCATTCACTCGGATCAGACAACTGCTACTCTCCTGGAGCTCATACCACATCACTTTCTTAGGCAGGATCCAGGCAGTAAAAATGTCTATTCTCCCAAAACTTTTATTTTTCTTTAGAGCCCTCCCCAATTACGTTTCTCGCCAGACGATAGACCTAATCCAACGTGACGTAAATAACTTTATCTGGCAAAATAAGAATCCCAGATTGGGTAAGAAAATGATATATAGACCTAGGGCCATTGGAGGGCTGGGATTACCGCACCTCTGGCTATACTATCTTTCAGCTAGACTTTTACAGCTGGCATAGTGGCATACCCCCAGATGTGAAATTCCCTGGATCCGTTTTGAACGGATTTCTATAGCCCCATACTTTCTCCCTGGATTACTATGGGCCAGGTCAATTGGCCCCAAAGATGTATCCAAGCTGAATGCGGTAGTAGGCCAATCATTACACCTATGGTCAATATATAAAAAAAAAACTTTCCCTCCCAAACCCAAGCGGGCCTCATTTATAGGGGACCCCACATTTCTCGCAGCGTTCCCCAACCCAATCAGCTTTGCCCTTTGGATCTCTAAAGACCTTGTTACCCTGGACTCCCTTCAGAAGGATGGGGTAATTTGTTCTTTTCGGGCCTTACAGGAGTCCTATTCCTTACCAAGCACAGAATTTTACAAATATCTACAGATCAGACACTTCTTTAACACACATTACCCTGGGGGGGGGAGCCTCTCCCGGTCTCTGCCTTTGAGGACCTGTGTGGCACTACATTCAGAGACAAGTGGACAATTTCCCTTTTATACAATTATTTGGGCGGCCTCGGCCTCCCAGAAAAATCCACTGCCATGCTCGGCTGAGAGGCGGGGACTGGGGAGGTTGCTTCCCCACAAGAATGGTCTGACAGGATCTCTAATATGCACAAATGCACTAAATCTGTGGCGGTGAAGGAAACAGTGGTGAAGTTGCACACAAGATGGTACTACACCCCTTCTAAGTTGCACAAATTCTTCCCCGCTGTTTCCGAAAATTGCTTTAGAGGATGTCCCGAGAAAGGGACCCACTTGTATATCTTCTGGAGTTGTACAGTTCTGAGAGATCTGTGGCAGAGAGTGACCTCTAAGGTAGCTGAGATCACAGGAGTACTGACGACTCTAACACATCAGATGTGCCTATTCTTCGCAGATATCCCCAGGTCCACTCCCCCTGAACAGAAATTGTCCCACACACTCTTTAGTGCAGTCCACTAGACCATCGCCTTGTTCTGGCGTTCCCCTGTGGTTCCTTGGGATCAGGTTCTTAAACATATGGCAGCCATAAAACTTATGAAGAAAATTTTCCATACCATCATGGATACCTTAGACATTTATAATCTGAAATGGAAGCCCTGGTCCTCCTGACCTTCTTTAAACCACTCTAGCCATACCAACACAGAATCCTCTCATTAAGGATGCAGGGTAACTGGCATATGCCAGACTGGTTTCCTGTAACCATTTTTTGATTTTTGCTTCAGTTTTGCTTTGTTTTTTATGTTAATAGTTACTTCCCTCAACTAGTGTGACAATCTCTACGAAATGGACCACATAGGCTCCTGACGATAATTCATATTATCTATATGGATAATTACGCTCCATTTTTCACTGTTAAAACACCTTGTTACTTGTACTAGACTTTATTTTCTGTAAAAGTCATTGATTGTCAATGCTCCTTATTTCTCAATAAAACGTTTGTATTAAAAAAAAAAGAATTGCAATCCTTTGCATGCACCTAGGGAGAGGGAATTAACACAGTGCAATAATATAGCAAGCAATAAAACAAGCAATACATAACAGTTCAAGTCTCCTAAGCAACGTTCCATTAGCCTTTGGAACATACTGGGGGCATTAGTCAGGACAAAGGGCATCCGATTAAACTCATATAGTCCCAGAGGGGTGATAAAGGTCGTATTTTTCATGATCTTCCTCTTTTACCGTGACCTGCCAATATCCGCTGGCCAAATCTAGCATGGAGAAATACTGGGCCTGTCCCAAGGCCATTAAGGATTCTTCAACCCGGGGCAAAGGGTAAGCATCCCAATGGGTACAAGCATTCAATCTGCGATAGTCCACACAAAAACGTAAGTTGCCACCCTTTTTCCGCACAAGAACTATGGGCGCAGCCCAGGGACTACGACTCTCTCGAATCCCCCCCCTTGCAGCATGCCGCGTAATAAGTCTTTGACCTTTTGGCAACGAGCCGGGGGTATATTACGATACCTTTCCTGAATAGAAGCCGTGTCTCCAGTGTGGATAGAATGATCCAAAGCATTAGTACAGCTGTAGTCTTCAGGGCCTTGAGAGAATACCATCAAATGTCTACTAACTAGTTGCTGGAGCTTGTTGCTTTGTTCTGGGGTCATCTCCTGCACCGGAAAAGCCAGTTGTTTTAACAATTTCAGGAGATGGGTCTCTGCTGAATGAGGTAGAGCTGTCTGCAAAGCAGCACAGGCAGCCTCCACCCCAGGGCAAGGATCAGTAATGCAGCTTTTGGATACTGTATACAAATCTGCAATGGCCATGTCCATGGGCACTTGTATTAGGGTGGACCCCAAGTTAACCAGTTGCACCAACACTTGTCCCTGCTGGAAAACAGATAGAGTTCTGGCTACCAACCATTCACTTTTGATTTCCAGGTTGCGTTGTGGTTCGACCATAACAGTGGCCCCTCTTACGTGTCTTCTAGCTACCACAGGAAGGGGGCACACCAACTCTTGACATGGGGGTATAATAACCTGATGATGGGCAGGGAGATGGATGACCCCCACCTTCTCTGTATGTTTATGACTCTGCATCTGAACAGTCTGACAAGCGTTGATTAGATTCTGCAGTTGTGGTTCTGACTGCCCGGATGCTTGTGTTGAAGCCTCCCATAGAAGGCGAGTTAAGTCCAATTCTTTTAGGGCATTCATGCTCAACACCACTGGACTTTCTGGGAAGGAGGACTTTTGGGTCACCACGACCCCGACCCTAGGGAGGGTTTGCTCTTATACTTTCATGGACATCCAAGTGACCCCTACTTAGGGATGAGCCAAACACCCCCCCGGTTCGGTTCGCATCCAGAACACACGAACGGACCGAAAGTTTGCGCAAACTTTCAAACACCGTTAAAGTCTATGGGACTCGAACGTGAGAAATCAAAAGTGTGAATTTTAAAGGCTAATATGCAAGTTATTGTCCTAAAAAGGGTTTGGGGACCTGGGTCCTGCCCCAGGGGACATGTATCAATGCAAAAAAAAAGTTTTAAAAACGGGCGTTTTTTCAGGAGCAGTGATTTTAATGATGCTTAAAGTGAAAAAATAAAAGTGAAATATTTGTTTAAATATCGTACCTGGGGGTTGTCTATAGTATGCCTGTAAAGTGGCGTGTGTTTCCCGTGTTTAGAACAGTCCCTGCACAAAATGACATTTCTAAAGGAATAATAGTCATTTAAAACTGCTTGCGGCTGTAATGTAATGTCGGGTCCCGGCAATATGGATGAAAATTATTGAGAAAAACGGCATGGGTAAACCCCCAGCCCATTACCAGGCCCTTTGGGTCTTGTATGGGTATTAAGGGGAACCCCGCACCCAAATTAAAAAAAGAAAAGGCGTGGGGCCCCCAGGCCCTATATACTCTGAACAGTATACAGGCGGTCCCAAGAAAGACACGGACTGTGGGTTTGTTCTTAAGTTTAATCTGTCTGTAATTTGGAACAGGTACATTTTGTAAGTGTAGTTCAAGCCAAAAAATCTATTTTTAAGCTTTTTGGAAAACATGGGGAGGGGTTATCACCCCTGTAACATTTGTTTTGCTGTCTGTGCCCCTATTCAGAAGATTACACCTCACTTTCTGTTCTAATGACAATTTATTTTGAAAATTTGGGTTTTTAGGGAAACAAGGATTGCTGATAAAGCATCAGTGGAGGAGACACCCTTTTACCATATTAACTCTTACAGGAGAGAATTTCCCTTCCTAGGGGTAGATTTCCTCTCACTTCTTATTGTCTCCCTCCATTTGTAAGTAGGAGTCGTTTGTAAGTCGGATGTTTGAAAGTAGAGGCCTGCCCTATATACTCTGCAGAAATTTGGGCCTTAGGTGTTGGTGGTACCAGAACACTGTAAGCCCTCACAGTTACTCTTGGTGGGCGCTGGAACGGATCCTGATGTGAAATATTATATCAAGAATTGTAATTACATTTCCCCGTTGAACAGGGTCAGAAAAATTGGGCCTTTGGTGGTGGTGTGGTGGTGTTGCCACAACACTGTAAGCCCTCACAGTTACTCTTGGTGGGCGCAGGAATGGGCCCTGCTGTGAAATATTAGATCAAAAATTGTAATTACATGCCCCTCTTGAACAGGGGCAGAAAAATTTGGCCTTAGGCACTGGTGGTGGTGCCACAACACTGCAACCCTTCACAGATACTCTAGTTGAGTGCAGGAACAAGCCCTGCTGCAAAATATTACAGCAAAAATTGTAATTACATGCCCCTGTTGAACAGGGGCAGAAAAATTGGGCCTTAGGCACTGGTGATGGTGCCACAACACTGCAACCCCTCACAGATACTCTAGTTGAACGCAGGAACAAGCCCTGCTGCAAAATATTACAGCAAAAATTGTAATCACACGCCCCTGTTAAACAGGGGCAGAAAAATTGGGCCTTAGCCACTGGTGGTGGTGCCCAGAACCAAAAATGTTCTTACAAGCTATCAACATGAACATTGAGGAGGAATAGGATAGTCACTCAGTATCAGCATAGGCAGTCTTGAAGGGATCTGACATTTTAAAAAAAATTATTCGGTTACATCAGCATCAGGTGCTTGGCAGCTGGTGATCCAAGACTGATTAATTTTTATGAAGGTGAGCTGATCAACCGAGTCGGTGGACAGGCGCACTTTGTGATCGGTTACAAAGCCTCCAGCAGCACTGAATGTGCGTTTGGAAAGAACGCTGGATGCAGGACAGGCCACTAGCTCAATTGCATACTGTGCAAGCTCTGGCCAGTGATCCGTCCTCCAAGACCCAGTAAGCCAGAGGATTTTCAATTTCAGTCTCCAAGTCTGATCTTGCCCCTAGGTATTCCTGCACCATGTAAATCAGACGCTGGCGATGGTTGCTGGAATAGATCAGACCTTGGGGCTGCGGACTAAAAAATTGTCTGAACGCATCTGTCAGATGGCCACCTTCTCCACCGCTCATTCTGTGGCTAACTGAAGCCTCAGCAACACGTTGTCCAGGACCAGGAATTTGTAACCTCCCAGGCTCTGGAAATGCGTTGCAGAAACCTTTCAGCAAGGCCTCTCGAAGATGTTTCATCTTCTGCTCCCTCTGTGATGGCTGGATAAGTACCCTTGTAACGTGGATCAAGGAGGGTTGCCAGCCAGTATTGATCCCTCTCCTTGATACCACAAATCTGAGGGTCCTTTCGCAGGCTTTGCAGGAACAGGGAGGCCATGCAGCGTAGGTTTTCTGAGGCATTCGGTCCGGAGTCCTCTGGGTCACTAAGGATGACCTGATCCGCAGCCACCTCCTCCCAGCCACGTACAAGTCCATGGGTTTCTGGGGACTGTAAATGATCCCTTGAAGACTGCTGCTGATGCTAAGTGCTAGGCTCCACCTCCATGCTGATACAATCCTCCTCCTCTTCCTGTGTGATCGGCGGGCCCACAGGAACACTGTCTGGATAAAGGGGGCCTTGAGAGGTAACCCCTTGAACGCCTAAGGAGCACCGCTGGTTCCGAGGACAAATCTATAGAGAAAGAGGCCACGGAGGAAGAAGAAGAGGAGGGGGTGGAGGAAAGCGGTGTGTCAGAATCACCACTAGTAGCATTTTGGAGGTGTGGTGGCGGAACAAGCTCCAACAAAACTGCACCCTGTCCTGCATCCTTCCCAGCTGCCAGCAGCGTCACCCAGTGCGCCGGGAAAGATAGGTAACGTCCCTGTCCATGCCTGCTGGACCATGAGTCAACAGTAATATGCACCTTACCCCTGACCGCCCTGTCCAGCGAGGCCAAGACATTGCCTTCCACATGTCGGTAGAGAGCCGGAATTGGCCTTCCGTGAAAAAAAGTGGCGTTTGGGAACCTGCTACTGAGGTACCGCACTTTCCACAAATTTACGAAAGGGGGCAGAGTCTACCAGCTGAAAAGGCAGCAGTTGGAGTGCTAGCAATTTAGCCTAGCATTAAGCTGCTGGGCATGTGGATGGCTGGGAGCGAATTTCTTTCGCCGGTTTAGCAACTAGGGTAGGGGAATTTGCCTGCTAAAATCGGACGTTGGTGTAGCGATAGCAGATTGCCCGCAAGTACTTGGAACACCTAATTCTACACCTTCATTCCTCTTAGTGCAGGTTTCTGAGAGAACTGAAGGTATACTGGGGTTAGAGATCCCAGCTGATGAAGCGCAAGGAGTGGTCCTCCTTGTTCTTTGGTGTGGGTCTTTTAGATACGCTTGCTAACGGACTGCATGGGAGTTCGACATATGTCTGGTCAAGCATGTGATGCCCAAGCGGCTGCTGTTTTGGCTAAGCTTGATACGCTTCAGACATATGTTGCAAACAGCAATGGTGCAATCTGCTGCACACGTCTCAAAAAAGGCCCACACCAAAGAACTTTTGGAAAAACTTGTGGAGTCAGCAGCATCCTGCCTCGTTGGAGATGTGCCTCCTCCTCTCTCCTATCAGGCACCCACGTAGAATCAGTGACCTCGTCATCCCCTCCCTCTTTGTCACTGGAGCAAACCTGGCAGTATGCTGCAGCTGGGGGAACATGACTGCCAGTTTGTTGTCCTTCTTGGGCACCCCCTCTCTCTGGGCTCACGTTACTGCCTTCCTCAATCTGGGTACCATCATCGGAGTCTTAAAAATGCTGCGCATCCTCCTGCAGCATGTACCCGACACTGTGGTTGAACAGTTCAGGGGGACTCCTCAGGGTATGATAGTGGGGCTAGAGAAGGAATGACTGATGACATTGAGCCGATTGAAGAGGTCCCTTTGTCAGCTGCACTGGCAGCCAAAGTACTCTGAGCCTGGGTGACAGAGGATGAGGAGTATGAGGACAAGCGTGCCCCATGGCCACGTGCTGAGGATGCACCATGTCCACGACCAGCAATGTTGGCTGTAGACACAGAGCCTGCCTGCCCTCTTTTAGTGGCCTGTGAGTGTCTGCCTCTCCTTGTTGGCCTTCCAGACATACTGTATTTGATGTATTTGTAATGTATTTGAATAGGTACACCAGGAATGGCCTGCAGTGAGATGTAGCTGCACAAAGCTGGGATGTATATATATATATATATATATATATACTGAATATACTGCAGCTAACTGAATCAACTGCCTGCCTTTAATATATTAGGAACAGAACAACAGGAACAGTCTGCAGCGAGATCTAGCTGCACAGGATACAGTACTGAATATACTGCAGCTAACTCAATGAACTGCGTGCCTGTAGTATATTAAGAACAGAACAACAGAAACGGTCTGCAGTGAGATCTAGCTGCACAGGATACAGTACTGAATATACTGCAGCTAACTGAATGAACTGCCTGCCTGTAGTATATTAGGAACAGAACAACAGGAATGGTCTGCAGCGAGATCTAGCTGCACAGGATACAGTACTGAATATCCTGAAGCTAACTGAATGAAATGCCTGCCTGTAGTATATTAGGAAGAGAACAACAGGAATGGTCTGCAGCGAGATCTAGCTGCACAGGATACAGTACTGAATATACTGCAGCTAACTGAATGAACTGCCTGCCTGCAGTATATTAGGAAGAGAACAACAGGAACGGTTTGCAGCGAGATCTAGCTGCACAGGATACAGTACTGAACATACTGCAGCTAACTGAATGAACTGCCTGCCTGTAGTATATTAGGAAGAGAACAACAGGAACGGTCTGCAGCGAGATCTAGCTGCACAGGATACAGTACTGAATATACTGCAGCTAACTGAATGAACTGCCTGCCTGTAGTATATTAGGAAGAGAACAAAAGGAATGGTCTGCAGCGAGATCTAGCTGCACAGGATACAGTGCTGAATATACTGCAGCTAACTGAATAAACTGCCTGCCTGTAGTATATTAGTAAGAGAACAAAAGGAACGGTCTGCAGCGAGATCTAGCTGCACAGGATACAGTACTGAATATACTGCAGCTAACTGAATGAACTGCCTGCCTGTAGTATATTAGGAAGAGAACAACAGGAATGGTCTGCAGCGAGATCTAGCTGCACAGGATACAGTACTGAATATACTGCAGCTAACTGAATGAACTGCCTGCCTGTAGTATATTAGGAAGAGAACAAAAGGAATGGTCTGCAGCGAGATCTAGCTGCACAGGATACAGTGCTGAATATACTGCAGCTAACTGAATGAACTGCCTGCCTGTAGTATATTAGGAACAGAACAACATGAACGGTCTGCAGTGAGATCCAGCTAAACTGGATACAGAATATATATATATATATATATATATATATTTATATATATATACATACAAAACCCGGAATGTGTAATATATATAATCAACTGTCTACTCAATCAATCTAAATGAAATTAAATGACACTCTCACACTCTCTCTCTCTCTCTCTCTCTGAACGCCGGAACACACTACACACGGCCGACGTGCAGGCGGCCTTATTTAGTGTGGGGTGTGTACTTAATCCCCTGAGCCATAAGTGGCCAAAGGCACCTTGCTTTTGGCCAATTATGGCTCTGTTTGCTTATGGCACTGTGATTGGCCAAAGCATGCGGGTCATAGTGCATGCTTGGCCAATCATCAGCCAGCAAACCACTGCGATGACGCAGTGCATTATGGGCCATGACGCGCTGCTCGAATTTGGCACGAACGGCCCATAATGTTTGATCTCCGTCGAACGATCGAACAGCCGATGTTCAAGACGAACTCGAAGCTCATCCCTACCCCTACTCCTGGAATTGGTAGGTTGTTAGTAGCTTTCAGCCTCAAGCAGGAGGGGTCTAGAGTTGGGGTTGACCCAAACTGTTGCTAGTGGAACAAATAGGCCATGGTGGTGACTTCTGATCCAGTGTCCACCAGACATCTAGCCGGCTGTCCATTGAACATCACTGTCACCACTGGGCACCCAGAAATCATTGTAGGATCACGTTTAGGCAGTGAATGAACATTTCCCGTGGGTCGCCCCTCCGCCACAGGAATCTCTAGTTTATAGGATGGTTTTGAATGTTCTGGGCTCCCCGTCTCGCTCCTAACCGTCCACTCTGCCAGAATTTTCGGTCAATATCAGGGTCCCTCCAGAGGGGGCTTACCGTCGCCCAGGGTTGTCCACTGAGCTGCCACCTCTTGCCTGAGAGAGGTGACCATATCAACAAGATCTCGTACAACCTTTTCCATTGAGGGCATCCCTGCATTCGAGGTGGTGGCAGAGCATGGGGCAGTCATTCCTCCCGCTCCACCAGCTACCTGGCTCCATGAGTGAGGGTAACCTGGCTTCTGGCACCAACCCGTCCATGGTCTGGCTCTTCCTGTTCCCTCTCAATGGCCTCCTGTAGGATAGCAGTGAATTTCACCGTACCATCAGCCCTCACTCGATCTCTTAAGGCTTTCTTTAATGAAGAAGACCATACACCAGTGAGGAACTGGTTCTGGATAAGCTGATTGGGGTTAGCGACCCCAGTTCCGGCGGGAGCCATTTTCTCCTCCAACCGGCACCAGATTTCTTGTAAGGCCAGTGCAAATTGTGGAATAGTCTCTCGGTCGTGCTGTTCCCGACAATAGAAACTCTTCTGGAGTTCGGCTATGGATGTACTCTCCCCATACAAGCTTTCTAGGTGGCCCACAATAGCTGTTCTGCTATCCCTTTCCTTCTCGGGCAGAACCATTAAAGCTCGGCGGGCTTCTCCTTCTAGCGCATTAACTGCCAAATCGGCAAAGTGTGCTGCGGGTATTTAGAACAAGCGGACCGAACTGTCCAATCTCTCCACCCACCCTGTCAGTCGGAGGAATATTTGTGCCATTAAATTTTGAAATCAGGGCCAAAGCCACTCCTGCCGACTATGCCAAAATGTAAGCAGGGGTATAGTGTAGCGTTTCCACAGAGGGAATCACACGTACTGACTTTATAAAGCAGGCAACGTTTATTACTGGAGAGACGGTAGTAGAAAGAGTATTTACAGCAGTAAGGTACGTAGTTTCACTCCAAGCATGGAGGCACAGATACACAGCACAGTCACTTCTGATGTAAGTGGTAAATCGTCAGCACTATAGGCACTTTCCACTGACTAACACAGTATAACCCAAGCACACGATGCGTATCTGTAGAGGCTTTTATTCACACACGTTACCCGGTAACAACGGTATTCCTTCAGCAGATGGATATAGGCACCTGATTCGCTTGTCCCACCCTCACAGCGAGGGCCCCGGTTTTATTATCCGCAACGGGAAGTCTTTTATCCAACCAGGATTGCTGATGCAGGACTCCGTAGGAACCCTGAACTATCCCTCACAAGCCGGAACACTCCCCCTATCTTCTCCTAACTCTCCCTGACAAGCGGGTTCTCTATTCCTGTCTATGCACACACATGAACTGAACTAAACGTGGCTGGGTTTTCTTATATAAAGTATCCACCCAAAAATGGACAACCAAATCTGCGGAGATTTGCTGTCCTATCAGCACCTACCAAAATGGTGCTGGAGACAATGATAGAGGCCAGACAACTCTGAACATATGTACACATAAACATATCAAATAAGCTGGAAAGTGAGTATATACACTTGCTAACCCACTACCTCTTGCAGCCAGCAAGGCTGCCCTGCACTACAGCTGCCTACATACCCCCCGCCACTTTAAGAATTGCAATCCCTTGCATGCACCTAGGGAGAGGTAATTAACACAGTGCAATAATATAGCAAGCAATAAAACAAGCAATACATAACAGTTCAAGTCTCCCAAGCAATGTTCCATTAGCCTTTGGAACGTACTGGGGGCATTAGTAACAGACAACAAGAGGAAGAGGGGAGCTTCTAACATTGACAATGCTGTCTGTCCTGGAGCAGAATAATGTGTTTCCATGGAGCCATCTGCCAGCACCATAACAGCCAATTACCCCATGAGGAGGTGATTCCGGTGCCTGAATCCTAGAAGCCAATCATACTGAATTGCTGGTGACACCATCACCGATTTTTTTTCACATGCCCCTGGGGGTATGCGTACTCCAAAATGGGAACCAATGATATAGTGATATCTACTGACACCTAGTGGTGCCACAACAACTTGTTTCGTTATACCCTTTGGTCTGCACCCTTGTATCCCCTCCTGTTTAGTGCTGGTTATCACTGTCCCTAGCTAGACGTTTCTTGCTCTCTGTGTAGAGCTAACCCTGAAGGAGCAGCTTGATGTGGTGGGTCCCCTTTTCCTGTGCCCACAACTCTGCAAATGGCACCACACACACTGAGACACCTGACTGAGAGGAGAATGTTTAGTGCAGATATCTGTATATACACCCCAATGACTCAAAGTGCATAGACACCAGGAATAACACAGTAACTGGTTAAACAATAGCAAATTGTATATTGCAACATACACTGTAATAAATCAGCGGTAAGAGAACTACACTGCAATGGTTAGTCTGTAAAATAAATCTTCTATGACAGTTATGTAGCAGAAACAATGATTGTAATAAAGCACAACCCCCTCCTAAAGTATGTACTGAGCAACCCTAACTAGGAATATATATACACATATGGCAAAAAACAAGTAAAAATTTGCACTGAACTGAAAAAAGCAAGCGGCCAGCAAAGTTCGTAGATAACAAACAAAAAGTCACATACATAAAAATTATTGCGGCGCTCAAAAGTTCAAAATGAAATTGAAGAGTGGGAGGAATCCAATCACCAAATATATTGTGCAGATGTAGAAAGAGTCACTCGTCACCACGTGTTAATGTAGTCTGCTTACCAGAAGGTGTTAAGGATTAGGCATAGATGATAAATTCTCAATAGCATCCAGCAAATCCAGCCCACTGGAACCCCTCATCAGACCACAACATCCGTGGGATTTCCTTCACATATAAACATCTCCCAATGGTCACTTCAGAATTAGGCATTCAGGCATGTAGTCATCATATATCCGAGAAAAGAAAATGAAGGACCCATAGTGAAGCCCGTAATGATAGATGAAAAAACTTTTATTGTAGTAGCTTACAGTTGAAGCTGAAAACAGCATGCATCAATGATAGGAACAAACGGCTGCAGCAATCAGCGTACGGATGTCAGCCTGCCTGACATGTTTCATCATAACAGATGTCTTCAGATGTCTATATATACATTGTAACGTTATGAAAGGCGAGGTGGTTGACAGACATTATGTTTCACCTCACATGCGTTTGTTTGCAGGAAACTAAGATGGAATCCGGTCTGGCTTTTACCAGCCACCTTAGAAGGGTTGGTTCCGGTCCAGATTTTGCGGTCCACTTGTGTCCACCAACAGGTGGTATAAATAAAACAGGACTGGAGGAAGAGAATTACTCTTGGCTTGGGACTCAGGAAGCCAAACCTACCTACCTACCTACCTAAGAGAGGTGTTTTGTGAGAGAAAGAAAAGGTTTGCATAATCTTTGTTTTGTGGGTGACTGGGAGAAGCCCTTCACCCCGAGTTAGGATCCAGATATGTTTAGTTAGTGACTGGATGGCAAGGGTTTATTTTCTGCTTTGTTTGTTTTATTTCCATGCAACCTTTTAAATAGAACTGACTGCCAGTCAGCTTTTAAAAAAGACCTGCTGTTTGAACTGCCTTTTTTTCACAGTGAAGGTGATCCCCACTTGAGCCAACCCCTAACACATGGTGAATTTGGCGGCAGGGCTGGTGCAAGGATTTGTACAACCCTAGGTGAATCCTCATTTTGCCACCCCCTGGCTCCACCCCTGACCCCACCCCCTTCTCCCTGCCCATGTATACCCCACCTTTTTAATGAAGTCACCAAATGCAGCCTACCAGAGCCCATCAAAAGCAGCCTCACCAGCGCCCATCAAATGCAGCCTCACCAGCGCCCCCCCATCAATGCAGCCTACCAGTGCCCATCAATGAGTGTTTGCTTGCTTTCATTCATTCGGTAGTCGGGACACAGACACAGTCCTCCGCCACCACTGTGCCTCTGACAGTATGTGCGAACAGAGTAGCCACTGCCTGCTGATGCTGAGACTTAGTTGCTTTCTGCAGAGAGAAGAGAGTAGGAACACCAGTGGTCGGGCGCCCTAGGCGCCTGCCTAGTTTGCCTAGTGGTAGCAGTGGCCCTGTTTGGTGGGCATCTTCCTGAACAAGTGGAAAGATGGAGGATGTGCTAAACGCCCTGCTGCATGCCACTGCAACCCAGCAGTAAACCAATCGCCAAGTCACAGAGGCCACTGCAGCCCAGCAGGAGGTGAATCACCAGCAGCAGGAGGCGAATCGCCAGGCCATTACAGCCCAGCAGGAAATCAACCGCCAGTTGCGGATGCCCTGGTGGAGTTAAAGAAGGGGTCCGCAGGTCCTTTGCCGGTCAAACAGAAAATGGTGCATGCCAGCTATTACCTGCAGAAGATGACACCTGCAGATGATGTGGAAGCTTACCTAACAACATTTGAAAGAGTCACTGTTCGAGAAGGATAGCAAAAAGAGCAATGGGCAGGACTGCTAGCCCCCCTTCTGACAGGAGAACCCCAAAAGGCCTATTATGACCTTGAACCAAGATTATCTGACACTGAAGGCTGAGATGCTTGCATGCCTGGGTGTCACCATTGCAGTCCGGGCTCAATGGGTGCATCGGTGGTCCTACATTACTGACAAACCACTCCGCTCCCATATATTTGACTTGATACACCTTACCAAGAAGTGGCTGCAGCCAGAGACTTTGGCAGGCCCTAAAATTGTAGAGCATGTCGTCATGGACCGGCATTTGCATGCGCTCCCTGCCACTGTGAGGAAGTGGGTCAGCCATGGGACCCTAACGCCTCGTACACATGATACGAAAGTCAGAATGGAAAATTCAAAAGACGAGCTGTCTGCGGATTTTCGGATTGTTAGTACGGTGCTTTCGACAGCCGATTTGACTTTTTCGTCAGACAAAAGCTGGATGTGCAGGCTATAAAATTTTTATTGGATGTGAGCTCAATGTCTGATTTTCGGATGGTCAGTACAGAAATCGTCACACAACAGTCGAAAGTACAAACACCCATGATTGGAATCAAGGAACGACTGGGAGGAGTTCGGTCTTGTAAACTACCGTTCATAATCTAGAATTGACATTTGTGACGCGGCAATTGATGAAATGTCAAAATTCTCATCTTCTTTAATGGGACAATAATGAAGCTGCTTTTCATGTAGTTATGCCAAACATATTTTAAAAGGCATTTGTTTTGTACGATCTGAAAATCGCGAATCAACGCTCACCAAACTTCTACTAACATAAAATTAGCAGAAGGGGCCCAAAGGGTGGCGCTTGTAAAATGAACTTACCCTTTATACTCTCATAGTACGTCACTATGTTTACATGTTTGTTGGAGAGAAAATTGAATACTGTCCGTGATACTTTTTTTATTTGCACTAACATACAATTTTTCAGGACAAGTTTTCGAGGTATGTCCCCTTCTTCAAGGTCCAAGCAGTACTGATTCACAAATTTTTAAGCAGAATGTTAAAAAAGAAGAAAAAAAAAAAAAAAAAAAAAGAGAAAACCAAACATATACAAATCAATGGTAATAAAGATAGCAACAGAGTTAGTGAGATAAGACAGAGGGAGAGCTAGGGGGGGAATGCAGGGGGGATACTAGTCACAGAGGGGTCGTAAAACTTTAGCATAATGTGTAAGGAAACCAATATCTAAATTCAGGCCATTATTCTTCGTATCAAAAAGAAGTATCATTCTTAGTTCAAACATTTTCCTTTCCTGGATAGTTCTGAAATTCCCTTTAAGAACTAAAACATTGAGGTCTTCAATAGTGTGGTCCGGTTGTGAGAAATGATGTCCCACAGGTGTGCATAAACTGTCTTCTTTATGTTCTTTGATGGTATGTCTGTGCAAATTCATCCTCGCTTGCAACTTCTGTCTTGTTTCACCAACATAAGATCCTTTGCTGCACCTTTTGCATTGGATGAGGTATACAACATTACTGGAGGTACAGCTGTAAGATCCCATGATCTTGAAGGTCCCATTTGTGTGTGTAACACCTTTGGATAGATTTATCTGGTTGTATAGTTTGCAGCGTTTTTTATTGCAGGGTTTGCTTCCATTATTTGTGACTTCATAAACAGAGTGAAGTTTCCTGCTGATTAGTTTGTGTCTGAGGTTGGGTGGTTGTCTGAAAGCCAATAATGGGGGTTGTTGGAATATTCCTTTCAGAGTTTCATCCTCTGTTATAATGGGTTGTAAATCTTTGATTATCTTTTTGATCCCTTCAAGTGCAGGGTTGTATGTGGTGACTAGAGGTACTCGGTTATTTGTTTTTTTCTCTGTGTATTGGAGGAGATTTTTCTCTTCGGGTTTTCAAGGCTGTGTTTATGCTGTTGTTGATGGTTTTGTCTTTGTAACCTTTCTTATGGAAGGAGTCTGCCAGTGTTCTGAGATGTTTATCTCTGTCTTCTGGGTCTGAACAAATTCGGTGTTATCTGATGGCCTGGCTGTGTATGATGGCCCGTTTAGTGTGTTGGGGGTGAAAACTAGAACTATGAAGATAGCTGCATCGGTCAGTCGGTTTTCTATATATCGACGTGTGTAGCTTGTCATCCCTGATGTATACTGTAGTGTCCAGGAAGTTGACATGTGTGTTCGAATAGTCCATTTTTAGTTTGATAGATGGGTGAAAAGTGTTGATCAATGAGAAGAATTGGTTTAGATTTTCTTCACCTTCAGTCCAATATGTGACGAACGCGGGTCTCAGATCCCCACCCTCCTCGCTAACTTGCAACGAAGGACCGGCCAACCTCACACCACGCTGTCACTTACGTAACAATGCCACTCTCAGCTGCGTCCAGCACAAAGATTTTCCAGCTTGCGGGACCACAATCTAGGTGCGAGCAGCCTGAGAGTTATTGTCACTGGGCTAATTACACAATTAACCCTTTAACTGCCACCACCCCCGTTTAAAAGACTGAGCCAGGGGACACTCGTAATTTTAGCAATACCAATTATAATTTTAGAATAAGTGTCTGCCACGCACACTGCCACCACAGACAGGTCTGCTCAGAGTCTTACCCTACAACAGTAGCGCCCTTCAAGAGGCAGGTTCGTTTATAGCTTGCATTAAGAGCTTTAGAGACAAGGTTAATACTTTTCAACATAAGAGTTTATTATGAAAAGGTCAAAGTTGATGCAAATAAAACATTTTACAGAAAAAAGATGTTTCAAAAAGATAAAGACAATATACAGCCACAAAGCAATAAGGTGGAATTGGGAAGGAAGAATACTTGCAATTAATGTCCGAGGGTTGATCAGAGTTCGATCGATGAGCTAGGTAATCGGTTCTTGACTTGGCAGATGTTTCTTCTTGGATGGTAAAAGGAGAACTGCCCATTTTCTTGGCATCTCCTCTTTTCTGTCAAATCAAAGGGGGTGTTGACAGTGACCAGTAACCAATCGTCTGGTCATCTTGTTTAGGGGTTGGTTGCTGGGAGGTGTCTACACTCATGACCACGTCCCAGGTAGATTTTGTAATACATATTCATATATCTGCATCTATAGTGTTTACAGACTCCAAATATCCATATTATTATTCAACTTGAGATTTCCTTCAAAACAAGTTTTACATGTTTGTTGAAAGACAATTTGCGTATCGTTACTATGCTAGACAAAATACTGCACACATGCTTTTGACAAAAATCAGATGCTCGGTTGTACAACAATCGGACCGTGTGTACGAGGCTGGTGGACCTGGTGGAGAGATATACTGCTGCTGAGGACTTATTAAACTCATCCGTGCCCCACCCTAGTGGTGCTAGGGGTGAAAAACTGCCCAGAGGATCCGGTAAGACTGTTTCGGGCTTCAAGATTGTGAGGAAAAATTACAAGACTGTTGCTACAGATAATGAGACTATGGGCTCAGGCCCTGGAGACTGGCCAAATAGGTCAGGAAGGTTTCTGAGGCCGTTTAGAGGACTGGGTACAGAACACATAAAATGTTATCGCTGCCATGCATTAGGTAATATTTCCGCTAACTGTTCCCTAAATGATGAACCAATGCAATGCGATAATGCTTATTTGAAAAAACGCATGTCTTTTTACACAGATGGCATGTACTGGCTCATGTCAGGGATGCATGGAAAAACAAATGTGTATGATTTCTGTTGATGGAAAGCCAGTCACTGCTCTGCTAAATTCTGGTAGAGTTGTGACATTAGTCAAAGATGATTTTGTAAATCCTGTGTTACACCCTAGCACTATTGGGGTGACTTGTATACATGGTGATACACATAACTACCAGACTGCTGTGGCTGTGTTTGATACCCCTTCAGGCACTGTGACACATTCAGTGGGGTTGGTACCCTCACTGCTTCATGAAGCCCTAGTGGGGAGAGATTTTCCCCACTTTTGGAGTTTATGGGGAAAACAAAAGGAGTCCGGAGAACAGAGGTCCCCCTGCTGAGGAAACCCTGAAACTCACTCCAGACCCTTTTCATTGCAAAACTGAAAAGGAAACTGTTGGTGTGTCCAAGGAATGGGTAGATCCTTTTTCCTTTTCTGTAATGGCTGGGGAGCAGGATGAGCTGGGATCTAGCCCCCAGCTTGAGGTTAATGAACAAGAAATTATCCCTGACTCTAATAGTGAGAGTGGGCAGAATATGGTGCCTGACTTGGAATTCAGGAAAGATGATTTTTCTACAGAACAACTAAGACGCTACACTCAATAGAGCCAGAGAAAATGTTAAAATGATTGATGGGGAATCTGTTGAACCCAATGCAGGGGTGTCTTTTCTTTACATGGTTCTTAAAAATAACTTGCTGTATCAAGTGATAAAGCAAGGGGAGGAGGAGGTATGACAATTAGTGGTTCTCCAAACCCTATCATCGGATGGTATTAGATTTAGCCCATGGTCATATAATGGATGGACACCTGGGTAAAGAGAAAACCTAAGGAGAGAATAACCCACAGATTCCTTTGGCCTGGGTTATATGCAGATTTCGAAGAATAGTGTGAGTCATGCCCAGAGTGTCATTATTCTGCGCCATCACCCCATTTTCCCAGTCCGCTGGTACCGTTGAAGTTATCGTTATCATTGAAGTACCTTTTGAAAGAATTGGCATGGGTCTGGTGGGACCACTAGTAAAGTCTGCTTGGGGCCATCAGTACATACTGCTGGAGGAGGGACATGCTGATGTGGCCGCAAACCCGCAGGGATGGGCATTTTTGTGCTTAGCCAGCTGGCTTACATTTTGCTGTTTTTAAACTTCCTTAAGTAAGTGTGTTACCTTTTTTAAAAGAAAATAGTTTATTGATTTTTACACTATGGCGAGTCTGCTTCTCTCCTTGGGTTTCTTGGCTTACACTGAACATCATCTGTGACTGGGTTGCCTTCTCTGGATAATGTCTTCAAGCATAACATCATCTGTCCAGCTTCGGGGAGACCCTTTAGGGATTACCATATGGAACCATTTGGATGTGAAAGGACCGGGCTGGGTTATTAGCGGCAAGCGCTAAAAGCTTGCCTTCTGGTAAGCCTTAAATCTATGTGGTGAAGGGATTGTTTGGTGTTATCTTTATCACAACAAGAAGCCTTACAAAGTGAACTAGCCATCTGATGAGTGATCTCACAGTTGTTTTTGGCACTGCACTATGTTGACTTTAAATGACTTTCAGTATATATATTTTTAGAATGAGTTACATTTCTCATTCATATGGTTGATTTTTTTTTTTTTTATTGATTTTGATCACCTACTTACCTTCTGAATAGCGATTCACCTGCTTGGATAAGCGCTTCACCTAATATTCTCTTGGTTTATTTTAGGTGCTTCACGGTATCAGTTTTACATAATATATATTTTTTTTATCATCAACACCTTTGGCTTATATTTGTTCAATTTTTTTTTAAGAGTGATTCACACGGTTGGAAGAGTGATTCACTTGCACACTATATTGATCAATTTTTTTGTGTTTCACGTTATTAGCGCAGCTTTCCTTTGACCACATTCTGGTTATATTGGACTATGCCACACGGTATCCTGAAGCCATTCCCTTGTGTAATACCTCAGATAAGACTATTGCCAAAGAGCTTGTCCAGGTATTTAATCGTGTGGGTATTCCAAAAGGTGTATTAACGGATCAAAGCACACCATTTTATGTCCAGAGTCACTAAAGAATTCTGCAAGTTGTTAAAAACCTCCCATCTCCGTATCTCTGTCCACCACCCCAAACTGATGGTCTTATGGAGAGATTTAACAAAACGCTCAAAAGCATGTTAAAGGTGATGGACAAAGATGGAAGAAATTGGGATTTTTTTTGTTGCCATACCTCATGTTTGCTATATGAGAGGTACCTCAGGCCTCTACAGGTTAATCCTCGTTTGAACTACTGTATGGTAGACATCCCAGGGGATTTCTAGATGTCGCAAAAGAAACGTGGGAGGGAGAGACCACGCCAAGCGTCATCAAGCATATCTCATTGATGCAAGATAGGAATGCTGCTTGTACATGAACATATGGAGCAAGCCCAGGAGGCCCAGAGAAAAGTTTATAATCCGGGTGCCAAGACCCAAACCTTCAACCCTGGTGATAGAGTTCTGGTAGCAGTCCCCACAGTTGAGAGTAAATTCCTAGCAAAGTGGCAAGGTCCCTTTTGAAATTATGGAAAGAGTAGGGGAAGTAAACTGCAAAGTTTACCAGCCAGGAAAAAGGAAACTAGAGCAAATATATCACGTTAATCTTTTGAAACCTTGGAAGGACAGAAGGACTTTACTGGCATTCCCAACACCCCAAAAAGACATGTCCCCTGAGGTACCCATAACTGAAACCTTGTCACTGGCCCAACAGAAGGATGTTAAATAGTTTGTGAGTAAAAATAGAGACTTTTTCTCTCACCTGCCCAGACTGACCACAGTTATACAGCATGACAGAATTACTGAACCAGGTGTCCGCGGAAATGTAAAGCCCTATAGAATACCTGAATATAGGTGAGAAGCAGTTGCAAATAAAGTAAAGAACATGTTAGAGTTGGATGTGATAGAGGAGTCCCATAGTGACTGGTCAAGTCCCATAGTGTTGGTCCCAAAGCCAGATGGCACTATAAGGCTTTGTAATGATTTCAGGAAGTTGAACAGCGTGTCCACATTCGATGGATACCCAAAGCCTCGGGTCAACGAGCTTGTTGACAGATTGGGAAATGCTCGGTACCTAACTACTTTAGATCTGACTAAAGGTTATTGTCAGATACCCCTAACAGAATCTTCAAAAGAGAAAACAGCATTTTCTATCCCAGAGGGGTCTTTCCAGTATAAGCATCCAGAGAATGATGGATAAGACCACATGGCCAATATTCAGCTGCCCATTCGGACGATTTAGTCATCCATAGCCCAGATTGGGAATCTCATTTGCCCTGAGTGCAAGCAGTAGTAGATTCCCTTAAGAAAGCAGGTCTCACTGCCAACCCCAGAAAGTGTGCCATTGGCTTAGAGGAGGCCAAATAACTTGGCTACATTATTGGTCGAGGGCTGATCAAGCCTCAGATTAATAAAATTGAGGCGGTTCAAAATTGGTCCCAACCTTCAAATAAAAACCAAGTTTGTACATTTCTTGCTATCATAGTATACTACAGGCATTTTTTACCCAATTTTGCCACCATTGCAGCCCCACTGACGGACCTGACGATGGGTAAAGGGTCAGTTATGATTAAGTGGAATCCTGAGGCAGAGAAGGCATTTTTATATGTTGAAGCAAGCTCTTTGTGTACAACCTGTGCTTGTGACCCCAGAGTTCACAAAGGAGTTTGTGGTACAGACAGATGCCTCTGATGTGGGACTGGGTGTGATACTATCCCAAATTGGAGAGGGTGAGGAGCACCCAGTGGTCCACCTGAGGAGAAAGCTTAACAGAGATGAGAAAAACTATGCCATTGTTGAGAAGGAATGTTTAGCAATCAAATGGGCCTTAGATGCCCTGAAATATTACCTGGTGGGGAGACCATTTAAACTAGTCACTGATCATGCCCCTCTTAAATGAATGTGTGATAACAAGGAGAAAAACAGTCGGTGACAAGGTGGTTCCTTGCCCATCAAGTATTTAAGTTCACAGCAGGACATAGAGCTGGGAAACTCCAGAATAATGCAGATGCCCTTTCCCGTGTCCATTGTCTGGTTGGGACAGTTGCTCAGCCGCAGGGGCTTGAGCAGGGGGGGGAGGGGTGATGATATGTGACGTTATGAAAGGCGAAGTGGTTGACGGACATTATGTTTCACCTCACTCACATGCGTTCATTTTCAGGCAACTAACATGGAATCCAGTCTGGGTTTTACCAGCCACCTTAGAAGGGTTGGTTCTGGACCAGATTTTGCGGTCCACTTGTGTCCACCAACAGGTGGTATAAATAAAGCCTGACTGGGACTCAGGAAGCTAAAAACCTGAGAGATGCTTTGTGAGAGAAAGAAAAGGCTTGCATAATCTTTGTTTCTACAGCGCCACCTAGTGGTTAACCCCTTCACTGCCGGTCACATTTACACAGTAATCAATGCATTTTTAATTGCACTGATCGCGGTATAAATGTGAATGGTCCCAAAATCGCGCCAAAAGTGTCCGTTCTGTCTGTCATAATGTCGCAGTCACAATGAAAATTGCGTATCGCCGCCATTACTAGTAAAAAAAAAAATTATTAATAAAAATGCCATAAAACTATCCCCTATTTTGTAGATGCTATACATTTTGCGCAAATCAATCATAAACGCTTATTGCAATTTTTTTTTTTTTTTTTTTTTACCATAAATATGTAGAAGAATATGTTTCTGCCTAAACTGAGGAAAAAAAATGTTTTTTTTTATATATTTTTTGGGGATATTTATTATAGCAAAAAGTAAAAAATAATGCTTTTTTTCAAAATTTTCACTATTTTTTTGTTCATAGTGCAAAAAATAAAAACCGCATAGGTGATCAAATACCACCAAAAGAAAGCTCTATTTGTGGGGAAAAAAAGGATGTCAATTTTGTTTGGGAGCCACGTCGCACGACTGCGCAGTTGTCAGTTAAAGCGAAGCAGTGCCGAATCGTAAAAAGTGCTCTGGTCTATGGGCAGCCAAATGGTCCGGGGCTTAAGTGGTTAAAGAGGAACTGCAGTCTGCTCACAAAATTTGTAATAAAAACATCTTTGCCATTTTGAAGCTTCCCTCCAACCACTTTGCATAATATTTTATATATACTGTGATTCTGTACTTTCCAAATATGCTGCAGTAATCTCCCTCCACTGAGTCTGGCTGCAGCCATTTTAACTGTGGGCAGCTGAAGCTGCTGCCTATTCACTCCCTGGATTTACACAGAGGCACACCTCCAGCTCTCATTGGCTCTCTTATGACTTATCCCCCCCTCCCTTCCTGGCAAACTCTCAGAGTGAGAGAGAAAGAGATGTGCATGATGTCATAAGTCTAGGCTTTTTACCAGACAAGAAACAGGAAGTGGGCTGTATAAGGTATTTACTGGCAGAAAAAATGTTTTACTATCCAAAGTTAAAACAACAAGGGCAGAAGATTTAACAGATGGAAAGTTGAAAAAATTACTGAAGGTCCGCTTTAAATACAAGCTTGCACACTCTGTTTGCAGCAGACTGAGAGGATGAGCTCACAGTGACTTATTTTCAGAGGCACTGAGCTCAATGGACAGCTTGGAGTCTTGGACCAATGGTAAAGTACCATTGGCCCAAGCTGTCCAATAAAAATGCTGCAGTGGAGGCACGCCTCTCACTGCAGTGTCATAGAAGGGGGCATGTGTCTAAAAGAGATTATAAGATTTACCCATAATCCCAAGTTTTTCTCACACAGTTAAGAGGGAGAATGAAAATCGTCTGCTGCTGAAAAGAAATTTTAAAGAGGAGTTCCACCCGAGGTCCAGTCAAAACAAAAAAAAAAATTAAAAGTCAGAAGCTACAAATACTGCAGCTGCTGACTTTTAATTGGACACTTACCTGTCCCAGGGTCCAGCGATGTGGGGGATCGAAGCCCCGCTCGTCTCCCCCTCCGTTCAGCGGCGCCGGCATTGCAACTGTGGGCGCTGGGCTGTGGCTTCACAGCCTGGCACCCACTGCGCATGCGCAGTGGCGCCGCGCGCCGTGATTGGCCGCTCAGTCACCTGGGACCTGTAATGGGTCCCAGATGATTGACAGGAGGGAGGGAGCAGAGCTGAGCCCTCCCTGTGCCGAGGGGGAAGTGATGTCACCAGCCCAGGCACTGGAAGAGGCAGTAAGTAAAAAAAAAAATATCCAAATGTTTTTTTGTATTTTTTTTAGCATTTTTGATGTAGTTTTTTTTTTTTGGGTGGAACCCCACTTTAATCAAGCTAAATCATTTTATTATGCTATATGTTATAAAATAATAATGTATTATTTATCTATTTACTATGAAATTACTGGCTTGAAGTCATAACTTTTTTGTCCGTTAAGCCTCCTGCTTAAGTACAGTTTTTGAAAATATAGTAAATTAACTTAAAAATAATATATAATAATTATTTGTATATTACTTATGGTAATTAGCCCCTTGCCATCCAGGCCAATTCTGACACTTCTCTCCTACATGTAAAAATCATCATTTCTTGCTAGAAAATTACTCAGAACCCCGAAACATTACATATATTGTTTTAGCAGACACCATAGGGAATAAAATGGTGGCTGTTGCAACTTTTTATGTTACACGGTATTTGCGCAAAGCAATTTTTGCAAATGCGTTTTTTTTGGAAATAACTGTTTACTGAATAAAAAAAAAATAATAAAAAAAAAAAACACTAAAGTTAGCCCGATTTCTATTTTATTTTTTTTGTATAATGTGAAAGATGATGTTACGAATAGTAAAGATACCTAACATATCACATTTTAAAATTTCGCACGCTTGTGGAATGGTGCCAAACTTCAGTACTTAAAAATCTCCACAGGCAACGCTTTTAAAATTTTTACAAGTTACATGTTTAGAGTTACAGAGAAGGTCTAGTACTAGAATTATTGCTCTCGCTCTAATGTTTGCGGCGTATGTAAACTGTGTGTTTACAACAGATTTGGGTATGTCTGAATTCAGGGGGACACGCTCCCCACCTAAGGTATGTACCAACAATGTTCCATTCCTGGTGTTTGTGCAAGAATAAGGTAAAAGTTTTTTTTTTTTAAATTGCCCCCATACAGGCGGAGAAGGAGCTAATGAAATGGGATGGATTTCTGAAAGAATTTCAACCTTACCGAACAGATGTTATGGGTTTAAGTAGAAGTACAGGTTATTATAGAAAACATGCTGATATGTGTGATGTCTAGAGGTCATCTTCGACCTAGCTAATTGTGTTAGTGTGTGAGGAATATGCAATATATGTCATGTCGTGTGACATTTGTCTCAGCTGCTGACAGCCCACCCAAATGACCCCCCTTCTTTCTCACCAGATCTGTGAGAGTGTGAAGCGAACTGTATTGACATGCAAAGTACCTGAGCCAAGATAATTATCTGTACTAGTGATTTGAAAGGTACATTTACTAAAATGTGTTTGTTTTCCAGAGAGACAGTACTGGAGAGGTTCTTTGTGGTAAGGTATTATGATCTGTTGATAAATTGTACCGCTAAAAGGTTTATTAAGAGTTTTTTTTATCACCATGGTGAATACAATTTTTTTTTTGGGGAAATTATTGGTATACCATAAGACAAAAATCCATGTGGTATTAATATGTATTAAGTAATATATATTAATAAGTTGAGCTCAACAATTTTTGGTATTTTTTTTCTTTTTTTAAAGTGCACTGTTTATGTAATGTAATGTAATCTAATGTATATTTGTGTTTCATATGCTAATGTCTTGTTACAGGTATATAACCATTGGTTTATTTTGTTTCTAGAAGGAAAAATGTAATGTTTATTACTAAAATTCTAATGGTGTTTCATCCCTCAGATTCGATAATTGGGTTTCATGGCTTTCAGAACAAAAGGATATCACAGCCTCCATAGACATTTTTTTTTATTTTTCCTGGTTTCAGCACCATTACCTAGTTGGTACTTATATTTGTCAGCCCATTCGGCTGTATTTTTTACTACCTAAGTGTGCGTTGTATGTTCTGATCCAATACACGCCCAGCCAGTGCTTTCTTTTCAAGCGTGGCTCTTTGCCTTAGGCTAAGGTATGTTAATGTGCCTAGCTATATGTGTGTCCCCAAGTGTAGTTCACACCTGTTTCCTTCCGTGTCACTATGCAATCTTATTTTCTCCTAGAGTTTCCTGTTTGTCTGTTTTTATGTGGCTATTTGTTACCAATTACCTAATGAATATCTGTGTGTTTCAAGGCATGTACCCGCTACTGTTTAGTGATCCTGGCGCCTCAGTGCTGCAAGGGATTT
This sequence comes from Lithobates septentrionalis, assembly GCA_037952835.1. Lineage (NCBI taxonomy): Eukaryota > Metazoa > Chordata > Amphibia > Anura > Ranidae > Lithobates > Lithobates septentrionalis. Next base: position 879,457 of record JBBDGP010000824.1, read on the forward strand.
TTCTATGCCTGTTGGCCAGTTGTGTCTGGTAGCAGCAGTTCCTCGAGCAGAATACACATTATGCAATTTTTTGTTGTTCGGTTTCCTTTAGATTTACCCTCAGATGTGTAGTACGAGGGCCTGCTGGATGGCATACAAGTTTAAAGTGTATAGGTCTGGCCTCGTATTGTATAGTTTTCGGTAAGTCTGGAGAAGAGTTGGGCGGGAAGATTGTGTGGGGTGTTACCAGCTCTTGGCTGTTCCAAGGACCCTCACTTTGGTTATTTGTGTGGGCATGCTGTATTCTCCTCAGTTAATACCCATAGGTGTCCTTCCTGCCCTAGACTACTTGTGTACCTTAACTAGTTGTCTGTGTCCTGCATGCCAGGAAGACCAGCGCCCCAGTGCTACACTATGCCCCTGTCATTCATGTGAGTCCTATCTGAAAAGTGTAGGCAGTTTATTTTGTATGGGTGAAGGATAACATGGTCTGATTATCGAATTGATAAAGGAGGGAAAAGGTGTGCAGTAGGGATGAGCTTCGTGTTCGAGTCGAACCCATGTTCAACTCGAACCTCGGCTGTTCGGTCGTTCGCCGAATTGCGAACGATATGGGCCGTTCGCGCCAAATTCGTGTGGCGCGTCACGGCCCATAATTCACTGCGGCATCGCAGTGCATTGCTTGCTGATGATTGGCCAAGCATGCACTATGACCCGCATGCTTGGCCAATCACAGCGCCGCCTGAACAGAGAGCCGTAATTGGCCAAAGCCAAGGAGGCTTTGGCCAATTATGGCTCAGGGGATTTAGTACACGCCCCACACTATATAAGGCCGCCTGCACGGCGGCCCTGTGCAGTGTGTTCCGGTGTGCTTAGAGAGAGAGAGAGACAGTGTCATTTCATTCGAGTTAGCTAGATTAGGCAGGACAGTCAGTCAGTTATCTGCACTTAAAGTGTATTGTGTATATATATATGCATCCCAGGTGTTGCATATATATATATATACACTGTATTCAGTTTAGCTAGATCCGTTCCTGTTATTTTCTAGACTATTTACATTTAGTGCAGTGCGTCCTGCTTACAGTGTTCAGCTAGATCCGTTCCTGTTATCTTCCTACTGACAGGCAGGCTTGTCTTGTTACAGTATTTACAGCTACCTAAAGAAAATTACTGGTGTTCTTTTGATCCTATTAGTACCACGGTCAGGCAGCTAGACTATTTACATTTAGTACAGTGCGTCCTGCTCACAGTGTTCAGCTAGATCCGTTCCTGTTATCTTCCTACTGACAGGCAGGCTTATCTTGTTACAGTATTTACAGCTACCTAAAGAAAATTACTGGTGTTCTTTTGATCCTATTAGTACCACGGTCAGGCAGCTAGACTATTTACATTTAGTACAGTGCGTCCTGCTCACAGTGTTCAGCTAGATCCGTTCCTGTTATCTTCCTACTGACAGGCAGGCTTGTCTTGTTACAGTATATAAAGCTACCTGAAGAAAATTACTGGTGTTCTTTTGATCCTATTAGTACCACGGTCAGGCAGCTAGACTATTTACATTTAGTGCAGTGCGTCCTGCTCACAGTGTTCAGCTAGATCCGTTCCTGTTATCTTCCTACTGACAGGCAGGCTTGTCTTGTTACAGTATATAAAGCTACCTGAAGAAAATTACTGGTGTTCTTTTGATCCTATTAGTACCACGGTCAGGCAGCTAGACTATTTACAGTTAGTGCAGTGCGTCCTGCTCACAGTGTTCAGCTAAACCTACAAGTTAGTGGGGTGCGTCCACCTCACAGTGTTCAGCTAAAGCTACCTGTAGAAGGTTGGTGGTGTTCTTATACTATAGGCAGGCAGTTGATTTTGCTAGCTGCAGTATCAGTACATATATATATATATATATATATATATATATATATATATATATATATATATATATATATATATATATATCCCAGCTTAGTGCAGCTACAGGCCATTAGTATGTCTGGAAGGCCAAGAAGGAGAGGCAGACAGTCACAAGCCAATAAGAGAGGGCAAGCAGGCTCTGTGTCTAGTGCTGGTCGTGGAGACGGTGCATCCTCATCAGCACGTGGCCATGGGACACGCTTGGCCTTTTTTTCGGCAGCTGGCTGTGTTGAGCCGCAACATGCGGAATACTTGGTCGAGTGGATGACCAAGCCGTCCTCATCCTCCTCATCCTCTCTCACCCATGCCCAGGGTGCTTTGTCTGGCAAAGCAGCGGCCTCTTCCCTCGGCTCAATGTCATCAGTGACTCCTTCCCTAGCTCCACCATGTCCTCCTGAGGAGTCCCTCGAACTGTTTGACCACAGTGTTGGGTACATACTCCAGGAGGATGCCCAGCGTTTGGAAGGCTCTGATGATGATACTGAGCTCGATGAAGGCAGTAACATGAGCACGGACAGAGGGGGTGCCCAAGAAGGACAGCAATCTGGCAGTCATGCTCCCCCTGCTGCAGCATACTGCCAGGTTTGCTCCAGTGATGAGGAGGGAGGGGATGATGAGGTCACTGACTCAACGTGGGTGCCTGATAGGAGAGAGGAGGAGGAGGAGGAGGAGGAGGAGGCGGCACATCACCAACGAGGCAGGATGCCCTCCAGGGGCCAGCCTAAGGGCAGCACATTGACTGCATCACACCCCAAAGCTCCACATGTGCAGGGCGCTGCAGTCTCTGCGCATTATTCAAAAAGTTCTTTGGTGTGGGCCTTTTTTGAGACGAGTGCATCAGATCGCACCGCTGCTATTTGCAACATATGTCTCAAGCGTATCTCACGTGGCCAAAACATCTCCCGCTTGGGTACCACATGCTTGACCAGACATATGTTGACCTGCCATGCAGTTCGTTGGCAAGCGTATCTAAAAGACCCACACCAAAGAACAAAGAGGACCTCTCCTTGCTCCTCATCAGCTGAGATTTCCAACCCCACTAGACCTCCAGTCCTCTCTGAGACCTGCACTGAGTGTAATGAAGGTGTAGAATTAGGTGTGTCACAGCCAAGTACTTGTGGGCAATCTGCTTTTGGTACACCGTCGTCAGATTGTACCAGGCAAATTTCCCTGCCCCAGCTGCTGCACCGCCGAAAAAAGTTTGCTCCCAGCCATCCACATGCCCAGCGGTTGAATGCTAGCTTGGCAAAATTGCTAGCACTTCAACTGCTGCCTTTTCAGTTGGTAGACTCTGCCCCCTTCCGTGAGTTTGTGGAATGTGCGGTTCCTCAGTGGCAGGTACCCAAAAGCCACTTTCTCACGGAAGGCGATTCCGGCTCTCTACCGGCATGTGGAAGGCAATGTCCATGCCTCGCTGGACAGGGCGGTCAGCGGTAAGGTGCATATTACCGCTGACTCATGGTCCAGCAGGCATGGACAGGGACGTTACCTAAGTTTCACGGCGCATTGGGTGACTCTGCTGGCAGCTGGGAAGGATGCAGGACAAGGTGCAGTAGTGTTGGAGGTTGTTCCGCCACCACGCCTCCAAAATGCTAATGATTGTGACACACCTCTCTCCTCCACCCCCTCCTCTTCTTCTTCCTCCATGGCCTCTTCCTCGGAACCAGCGGTGCTCCGAAGTCGTTCAAGGGGCTACGCAAGTACGCAGGCCAAAAGATGCCATGCGGTGCTTGAGCTGGTGTGCTTGGGGGACAGGAGCCACACTGGGGCAGAGGTTCTGTCAGCTCGGCAGGGGCAGGTTCAGAGGTGGTTGACGCCACGCCAACTTAAGGCAGGAATGGTGGTTTGCGACAATGGCACCAACCTCCTCTCTGCCCTCTGACAGGGACAAATGACCCATGTGCCCTGTTTGGCTCATGTCCTTAACTTGGTGGTGCAGCGGTTCTTGGGCAGGTACCCGGGCTTACAGGATGTCCTGAGGCAGGCCAGGAAAGTCTGTGTGCATTTCCGCCGGTCATATAATGCCAGTGCTCGGCTGACGGACCTCCAAAAGGAGTTTAACCTGCCCAAGAACCGCCTAATCTGTGACATGCCCACCAGGTGGAACTCAACGTTGGCCATGCTGCAGCGGCTGCACACGCAGCAGAGGGCCATCAATGAGTACCTGTGCGACTATGGCACCAGGACAGGGTCAGGGGAGCTTGGTTTTTTTTCCCCACGCCAGTGGGCCATGATCAGGGATGCATGCACTGTCCTGTCACCATTCGAGGAGGCCACGAGGATGGTGAGCAGTGACAGTGCATGCATCAGTGACACTGTCCCCCTTGTTCACCTGTTGGAGCACACGCTGCGTGGAATAATGGACAGGGCACTTGAGGCAGAACAGAGGCAGGAAGAGGAGGACTTCCTTAGCTCTCAAGGCCCCCTTTATCCAGACAGTGTTCCTGCGTGCCCGCCGATCACACAGGAAGAGGAGGAGGAGGAGGAGGAGGAGGAGGAGGAAGATTGTGTCAGTATGGAGGTGGAGCCTGGCACTCAGCATCAGCAGCAGTCTTTAAGGGATCAGTCCCAAGAAACACATGGACTTGTACGTGGCTGGGAGGAGGTGGCTGCGGACGTTGTCGTCCTTAGTGACCCAGAGGACTCCGGACCGAATGCCTCAGCAAACCTACGCTGCATGGCCTCCCTGATCCTGCAAAGCCTGCGTAAGGATCCTCGTATTCGTGGTATCAAGGAGAAGGACCAATACTGGCTGGCAACCCTCCTTGATCCACGTTACAAGGGTAAGGTTGCGGACCTTATCTTGCCATCGCAGAGGGAGCAGAGGATGAAACATCTTCGGGAGGCCTTGCAGAAAGGTCTGTGCAACGCGTTCCCAGAGACTGGGAGGTTACAAACTCCTGTTTCTGGACAACGTGTTGCTGAGGCTTCGGTCAGTCAAAGAAGGAGCGGTGGAGAAGGTGGCCGTCTGACCGATGCGTTCAGACAATTCTTTGGTCCGCAGCCCCAAGGTATGATCGGTTCCAGCAACCATCGCCAGCGTCTGTTTTACATGATGCAGGAATACCTAGGGGCAAGATCAGACTTGGACACCTTTCCCACCGAAAATCCTCTGGGTTACTGGGTCTTGAGGATGGATCACTGGCCAGAGCTTGCCCAGTATGCAATTGAGCTACTGGCCTGTCCTGCATCCAGCGTTCTTTCGGAACACACATTCAGTGCTGCTGGAGGCGTGGTAACCGATCACAGGGTGCGTCTGTCCACCGACTCGGTCGATCGACTGACCTTCATAAAAATGAATCAGTCTTGGATCAATACCAGCTACCAAGCACCTGATGCTGATGTAACCGAATAATTTTTTTTGAAATCTCAGATCCCTTCAAAGACTGCCTATGCTGATGCTGAGTGACTATCCCTGAGTAATTATCCTCTTCCTCCTCAATCATCACGCTGATAGCTTGTAAGAACATTTTTGGTTCTGGGCGCCACCACCAGTGCCTAAGGCACAATTTTTCAGCCCCTGTTTAACAGGGGCGTGTAATTACAATTTTTGATGTAATACTTTGCAGCAGGGCTCGTTCCTGCATTCCAACTAGAGTGTCTGTGAGGGGTTGCAGTGTTGTGGCACCAGCACCAGTGCCTAAGGCCCAATTTTTCTGCCCCTGTCTAACAGGGGCGTGTAATTACAATTTTTGATGCAATACTTTGCAGCAGGGCTCGTTCCTGCGTTCCACCTAGAGTGTCTGTGAGGGGTTGCAGTGTTGTGGCACCAGCACCAGTGCCTAAGGCCCAATTTTTCAGCCCTTGTTTAACAGGGGCGTGTAATTACAATTTTTGATGCAATACTTTGCAGCAGGGCTCGTTCCTGCGTTCCAACTAGAGTGTCTGTGAGGGGTTGCAGTGTTGTGGCAGCAGCACCGGTGCCTAAGGCCTAATTTTTCAGCTCCCGTTCAACAGGGGCATGTAATTACAATTCTTGATCTAATATTTCACAGCAGGGCCCTGTGAGGGCTTACAGTGTTGTGGCCACAGCAACACCTAAGGCCCAAATTTCTGCTGAGTATATAGGGCAGGACCCTACTTTCAAACATCTAACTTACAAACGACTCCTACTTGCAAACGGAAGGAGACAACAGGAAGTGAGATGAAATCTACCCCTAGGAAGGGAAATTCTCTCCTGTAAGAGTTAATATGGGAAAAAAATTTCTCCTTTCCACTGATGCTTTCCAATCCTTGTTCCACAAAAAAATCCAAATTTTCAAAAAACATTTTTCATTGGGACAAAAAGTGAGGTGAAATCTTCTGAAGAGGAGGAAAGACAGCAAAACAAATGTCACAGGGGTGATAACCCTTCCCTATGTTTTCCAAAAAGCTTAAAAAAGATTTTTTGGCTGGAGCTAAACACGTTAAAAATGTACCCGTTCAAAATTGCAAAGAGATTCTACTTAACAACAAACCTACAGTCCCTGTCTTGTTTGCACCGCCTGTATACTGCTGTTCAGAGTATATAGGGCCTTTCCTTATTTTAATTTGGGTGCGGGGTTCCCCTTAATATCCATACAAGACCCAAAGGGCCTGGTAATGGACTGGGGGGTACCCATGCCGTTTGTCTCACTGATTTTCATCCATATTGCCATGACCCGACATGACATTAAACCCGCAAGCAGTTTTAAATGAGATTTTTTCCTTTAAAAATGACATTTGGTGCAGGGACTGTTCTAAACACGGGAAACACGCGTCACTTTACAGGCATACTATAGACACCCCCCAGGTACGATATTTAAAGGAATATTTCACTTTTTTTTTTTTACTTTAAGCATCATTAAAATCACTGCTCCCGAAAAAACGGCCGTTTTTAAAAGTTTTTTTTGCATTGATACATGTCCCTTGGGGTAGGACCCGGGTCCCCAAACCCTTTTTAGGACAATACCATGCAAATTAGCCTTTAAAATGAGCACTTTTGATTTCGAACATTCGAGTCCCATAGACGTCAATGGGGTTCTAACGTTCGTGCAAACTTTCGGTCCGTTCGCAGGTTCTGGTGCGAACCGAACCGGGGTGTGTTCGGCTCATCCCTAGTACTGATGAGTGCTGGTGTTATGCTATGGGAAAAGGCAACAATGCTGGCACAGGAGGGGGTCATGTCTAATGGATGCTGGGGTAGAGTCCCAACTGGTCCTAAACAAAGTTAAAAATACTTGAGACATGAGACCAGGGCACTGGTCTCATGTCTCAAGTCCGGGGTAAAGGTTAAATGGTACTCAGCATGGTACACTACCTCGGGGGGGGGGCTATTGTACGTCTCCTCTTCACCTTAGCATGGATATTGCAGGAATGCCGGGTTGTACCCTGAAAACCCCTGAAGAAGTTTTTATAGCAAACCTGACATCCCCTTACACCTACTGAAACTTCTGTTGGGAGGAGTTAAAAGTTGGGTAGTTTGGGAGGTAACATTTTAGGTGGAGGCGGGGTAGGCTTCCCAGAATAAAAGTTTTTTTTTGTTCCTCTTTATTTTTATTTTTTTTTGGTAGGTTGCTGCTGCAACAGCTGCAATGTATTATAAAAAAATTTCAGGACAGTTATATATTGTTCATTTGTTTTTATGAATGCAGATTCAATGCTCTTTGACATAAAGTGAAATGTGTGTGATATAAACAATCTGGGTTGAAGCAGCATTAAACCTGTATGTTTTTTTTTTTAATTTTTTGCTTATTTTATTTTTTTTTCGTTCCTTCTTTCTTTGTTTCATATTCTTATCTTTAATTACTTTAAGTGATGGTACCAGTCCATTAGCTGATAATGTTCTTCTGTAGCTTTAAAGTAAATGTATCAGTCTTCTGGAACTTTTGTTTGAATATCAGAGATGAGCTGTGAATTGTAATGCCCCGTACACAAGGTCGGATTTTCCGACAGAAAATGTGTGATAGGACCTTGTTGTCGGAAATTCCGACCGCGTGTAGGCTCCATCACACATTTTCCATCGGATTTTCCGACACACAAAGTTTGAGAGCAGGCTAAAAAATTTTCCGACAACAAAATCCGTTGTCGGAAATTCCGATCGTGTGTACACAAATCCGACGGACAAAGTGCCACGCATGCTCAGAATAAATAAAGAGATGAAAGCTATTGGCCACTGCCCTGTTTATAGTGCCGACGTACGTGTTTTACGTCACCACGTTCAGAATGATCGGATTTTCCGACAACTTTGTGTGACCGTGTGTATGCAAGACAAGTTTGAGCCAGCATCCGTTGGAAAAAATCCTAGGATTTTGTTGTCGGAATGTCCGAACAAAGTCCGACCGTGTGTACGGGGCATTAGGCTTTACCGTTTCTGCCTGACTCTATTTTTAAGAGTCCAGTGGGTCCTATAGAAGGGTTTCCTGAAACATACAAGTACCACATTTCACAAAGTATCCCTGGACATCCGACTTGTAAATTTTTAGTGACAGTGATCCTATTCACCAACGTTTACCATCCAATCTGACAGAACTGGAGAGGATCTGCAAGGAGGAATGGCAGAGGATCCCCAAATCCAGGTGTGAAAAACTTGTTGCATCTTTCACAAAAAGATTCATGACTGTATTAAATCAAAAGGGTAATTCTACTAAATACTGAGGAAAGGGTCTGAATACTTAGGACCATGTCATATTTCATTTTTTCTTTTTTAATAAATCTGCAAAAATGTCAACAATTCTGTGTTTTTCTGTCAATATGGGGTGCTGTGTGTACATTAATGAGGAAAAAAATGAACTTAAATGATTTTAGCAAATGGCTGCAATATAACAAAGAGTGAAAAATTTAAGGGGATCTGAATACTTTCCTTCCCCACTTGGGGATCAAAGGGGGTTGTTTTTTAAGTCATTGACCTGGAGGCACCGGAACCTTAAAACCTGAGCATGAACATTTAGGAAGCTTCAGAGGTAGTCAATCAGAATTTGAGGCAACTCTGAACCAATGGACATTTGGGAGGCTTCAGAGGTAGCCAATCAGAATTCAATGCCACTTCTGAACCAATGAGACGATCCTGGATTTTGATTGGTAGGAATTGGATATTCTAACAACATAAAACCAAAAGCCTAGAGATGCTAGCTCTCTTCGGCTCACGGCCTAGATGAAACATGATAACATAAGGACTGTCTAGGTAATGTACCTGTAATATCTATGTCTCTCTTCTCTCTAACTTTTTCTATCCCAGGGTTTGTCTTAATACCATGAGTATGTCAATTGTAACCATATCTTCTTTTTGCATTAACTTTCTTTGTAGACTGGCAACACTGTATTTGTATCTTCTATATAAATAAATTAGATATTTGTATTTTAGCACCATTATCATTCCTTATTGGTTTCATGGGTTATAGAATTAACCGCATGGGTTGATTCATATATTGATAAAAGGTTTTAATCACTTATGTATCATTAACCACTTAAGGACCGAGCCTCTTTCGGAGATTTGTTGTTTACAAGTTAAAAACTGTTTTTTTTGCTAGAAAATTACTTAGAAACCCCAAACATTATACATTTTTTTCGAACACCCTAGAGAATAAAATGGGGGACATTGCAATACTTTCTGTTACACCATATTTGCGCAGCGGTCTTACAAGCGCACTTTTTTTTTGAAAAAATACACTTTTTTGAATTAAAAAATAAGACAACAGTAAAGTTATAATAAATAGTATACCGCGCTAAATGCTAAAAAATTACATACAGGTAATAGATATAAGTGAGACACTGGTAACAATTAAAAAAATTAATAAAACCGTCCCCAGTGAAAAAAAGGTGCTTATGCTGGTGGAACAGTATCCAGTGCTGTGACTTGAATAAAAGATGCATCATTCTGTGCTTCTTAATTGCGTTAATAGGGTTCCCCCCTAGTAGATGTGCACTCACCCCTGGGAGTGGACCAACTATCACTAGTTATGTCAAATGTGCGTGTGGGATGACCCCTGTGAATGTCCTCTGGGCTTATGATTGGCTGCGGTGAATGTTCCTCATATAAATAGATATAAAAGATAAGGCCTCATTGCGCCTCATTAAAGAGCTTTTTATTCCAAAAAATATAAAGGTATTCAACTCACATGTATGAGTGCCTAATGTCCTGGCACCCGGAGTGAAAAGCAGGTATAAGTAAATCCATGAAATCTGCCTGGTTAGTGGCTCAGTGAAGGCTTGATTTCCGGGTTGAATGTTTGGGCGGAACTGTGTCCTGATACACTAAATTACAGAATACTATTGCAAGGATCGCATCTGTATCTACTAGCCACAAACCCCTTAGTGAGGTTGGGATGCTGGGCCATCCCTGATGGCTTCGGAATGCCTGCCTTCTCCTACAGTTCAGCACCTCTTTTTGTCAAAGCGTGGGCTTCGGTCTACAAAATCTAACCAAAAATGGCCGCCGTTCTTTTTCATGCAAGCGCCCTGGGGACACTACACCCTATAATAAGACGGGAGGTGTAGCAATATGGACGCTCCAGACGACGTTGAATGACGAAACACATAGGGCGTCCTTGCATCACTTCCGGTCAGAGCGGCGACTGTTTGTATACACAGCGCTGGCTCCATTTTTTTCATTCATGCATGCCTAATAGTTATACAATGTGAGTACCTTTTATATTTTATTCATAACAAAGCCTTAGTCAAACAATATTATAGTATGGGCATTCCTCTCTTCTACATGTGAAAAACCGGTGTATAGCCAGCAGTGATTAACAGATTGCCCAGCAGACTCCAGAAAGCTACACAGTGGCTCATACTGTGAATGCCTCACACCCCTGGGGGGGTAATGTCATCTGGTGAGTGCAATCTTATTATCAACACGGATAATATCACCTGGCACCACTGTCACTTGGAAATATATCAGCACCAAATTCTGGACACTGGTTTTGAGCACAAGTCACTTTATTTTTATGGACTAATTGCCAATGGTTTTTGAGCACAAGTTACCTTACTCAACAGACTAATTCTCCATTCGCCATTGTTTAAATTAGTTTGCACACCTATTTCTTTCTTTGTTTGATGATTCAACACATATTTATACTTATACTTGTGAATATATGATTGTATATTGGTTTGACACAGAGGGTTAAACACATCAGTACTTCACATGCACAGTACAATAAGCAGGCTTTTTTTTTTTCCCCTTCACCATGTTAGCACACATTGGGGGTTATTTACTAAAGGAAAATCCACTTTGCTCTGCAAGTGCACTTGGAAGTAAAGTCGCTCTAGATCAGAGGGGGACATGCAAGCAAAATAAAAAACAGCATTTTAGCTTGTACATGATTGGATGATAAAATCAGCAGAGCTTCCACTCATTTCAGATCTACCCCTTAGATTTAGAGCGACTGCACTTCCAAGTGCACTTTCAGTGCAAAGTGGATTTGCCTTTCGTAAATAACCCCCATTGCGTGATAATTCATCCTTACACACCACAGAGGGTGTAACACATCAGTTGGTCACAGGCTATTTTTGTTTTTTTACATGTATTTTTTCTATAAAGGTTTTGGTTTGGGTTTCCACATCAGGATGCAGCACTTTGGTTTCTAATTATCCAACATTTTACACTCATCTGTGTAGCAGACAGAGGGTGTAACACACCATTCACTTGGTAGGTCAATTTAACCTCTTTGCTAGCACAGAGGGTCTAATACACCTATCATCTGACACTAATTTTAATACCAGGGAGATCTAAACTACCTCCCCCTGGACATCTTTTCTGATTTTTGGCCCAGGCAGAGGGTGTAGCACCACACCCCACCCTCACTGATTCAGGTGTAAATACTATTATTGTTTTTCCACTTTTTGTTTTGCCAGTATTGTGTTTTAGTTTTTGATCCTGCCAACAGGGTCAATTTTTAATATTTCTAACAATTTTCACATCACCACTGGGTTCCCACTTTCTCATCTCAAAGAGGAATAGCACCACATCTACACCCTTTCAAATTCACAGCTGGAAGGGAATTGCTTGTACACGGTGGGGGCTTGAGCTTATGAAACGATTGAACAATTTCTTGCCCATTGAGGATGGGATGTTTCAGGTAACTGTTGAAGCTACAAGGAAGTTCCCACAGTCCAAGGGGGGTTTCTGGGAATTCATAAGTAAAGATTGTTATACCTGGATCGGGGATACTAGTGACAAAGTTCAGGCCCATATGGATAAGGTTCAGATCTCTGCAAGGCAAAGCCAGAGCTATAGCTAGTGAAGGTTGGAATCCTTTTAAGGGTTTGGGAAACTTGGGGGATTTTTTATTTTCCATCGGATCATGGTTGAAGGAAGTAGGGGTATATATAGTCATGTTGTTTTTACTTATATTCCTTCTATATGTCGTGATAAGGTGCTCCTGTTGCCCGATTGGACGAGTGAACAGAGCCCGAGCAGATGACCACATCTTCCTCACCGAGATGAGACGCCCCAAAGCCCGACCCACGTACAAGACACAGAGGATCCCAAACCGACCGGCGATTACTACAGCTCACCATGTCGTGTCCTCCCTATAAGTCATTCCTCCTGAAGAACAGAGTCTACACGTCAAGCCGTGTTTTCCTTTTTTATGGACTCATATGGACTGTAAGGACTGATTGATTTCCAGGTGTAAGAAGAAGATCAAGATTCATCAAGGGACACATGGGAGCATATGACAAAGAGGAGGAGCTGTTGTAGAAATTTTTGCGGACTTATGCGAGGGTATTCGCACATACAGATACTGGTGGAAGACCATTCGATGCGGAAACCTTCCCGTGGACATGGCGGATCTGTTTGTCTGTCTTTTAAGGATGTTTGTTTATGCCTCACCAGGGAACTGGCCAGTCCATGGCGATCGCATTTAAACTCCTAAGTAAGCAGATCTGCGTACTTGGGAACCATAGTATAACCATACAAAATTATGGCCCACTGGTAGCAGTGGGAGCGTGTACACAGTTGTGTTCGGAACCATGTGCTCGCCGCATGGTTTTGCACACCACCGTCTGCACATGTCACTACTGCATTTCTATTTGAATATATGCATGTGTGTCATTGGTTCTTTTGAATGAATACAAGTGTCTGATTGGCTGATTCTGAAGCCAGCAGCCTCTTTTTTTATCCATGTGTTTAGTATAAATAAAAACAGCTTGGCTACCTGGTGCAGGATGATACTGAGCTCGAGGTGATACCAGCATCTATTGTGTTACTTGGAGAAATAAATGAGCGCGCTTTCCCGGCATTATATAAGAGAGCTGTATTTGTGCTTTTAAGAGCAAAGAAATTATTTGCTTATAGGGAGAAGCTTACATTTTCCCTGACAAGCTGAACCCACATTCAGTGTAAAGGTACCCACAACATGACCGCAGCCTCCGCCCGGTCCAGGGCATTTTTGATCCAAGCGAAAGGTACCTCCATGTACACGGCCGCAGATGACCCCGCCCACAAGGGTGTCCTCTGAAGCTCTGGGATGGCTGACATGGTGTCGCTCTCCCAGGTACACTGGTCCGCTCTCAGGCTCAGTCTCCTTGCAGATGCCCTCCTCCACTTCTCAGCCCAGGAAAAATTGCAACACAACCCTTCCTTCTCCTCGGTGTCTCTGAGAGTTGAAGTTCAAAACAAAGCTGTAGTACTAAATCTCTTTTGGGAACTACATATCTCACAATCATCCACATTTCCTCTTGGAGTCTCTGGCAGTCCACACCCTCAGTGCACCCCCTAGTGAACGGAGGGGTATTACACTGGCTGCTCTATGTTCTGTGACAATAGCCTCTCCTACAGCTGTAATTGTGTAAAAGTCTTCTTGGCCTCACAGACACAAAGTCCCTTTCCTACCAGAGCTGCTGGCTGGGCTACACCCTGTTAGTAAGTTTCAGTATCATTGCAGAGACAGGGCTTAGAAAGTCATTGTCTTCTTATGCCGCGTACACACGGTCGGATTTTAAGGCGGGAAATGTTTGATGTGAGCTTGTTGGCTGAAAGTCGACCGTGTGTATGCTCCATCAAACATTTGTTGTCGGACTTTCCACCAACAAATGTTTGCTAGCAGGTTCTCAAATTTTCCACCAACAAAACTTTGTTGTCGGACTTTCCGAGTGTGTGTACACAAGTCCGTCGCACAAAAGTTCACACATGCTCGGAATCAAGCAGAAGGAGCCCAAAGGGTGGCGCACTGGCTATTAAACTTCCTTTTCCTCGGCTCGTCGTACGTCTTGTATGTCACCACATTCCCACATTCATAATTGATGGACAACATTTGTGTGACCGTGTCTATGCAAGAAAAGTTGGAGCCAACAACCTTCGAACAAAATTCCACGGTTTTGTTATCCAAAAGTCCGATCGTGTGTACGAGGCATTATTCTTCAGAAGACTGGAAACCATCCTCTGTACTGCACTGAAGTAAAACTATTCTGACTTCAACTTCTGTGTCTTACTGAAGAGTTAAAGAGTAACTCCACTTCTGTTGAGAAACCCCCCCTCCCCGGGTGATCTATGTACATTGCAGGGGTTGTAACAAACTTTCTTGCAGATTCCAACCTTTTGTTATTCTGAAGAAATAGCTGTTTGTTTCTCTGTGTCCATGTGGAAAGTGAATCTAATAGAAGTGATTTTATGATTATCAATAAGCTGCTGCACTTGTAGGGCTCTAATGAGGAAACTGGCAGGGTCTGCATCCCTTTAGCTGTAATTTCCCTCTGGGAGTATCTCACCAAAAATGACAGGGGATGCCAAGCATCTTACTTTTATCTTAGTGCAGACTTCTGGGAAAATCAGTGAGCCAATCACATAAGCAGGAAATGACATTTCTGGGGGGCGCTCTGTATACCATCTGTGTACAGAAGGCCTCCAGGTTGCATTTTACACTGCACATTTTGCACTGCAGATTAAAAATGAAAGGTAATTTTAAATAACATTACATTACAATATGACCTGTGTAGGATTGTACAGTAAAGTATATGCTATATACATTTTTTTTGCTATTTTTTTCCCCACAAAAGTTAACTTACTTAAAGAGGACCTTCACCCCCCTCTATTTTCTACTCTTATCTCTATAGCTGGGATTTGCACAAAAATCATCTTCACACACCCAGCAATGAAGGTGGTGTTCTGTAGGGATACACCCCTCCCCCACCACACACCGGGTGCTGCCCACCATCTTCTGACATCATCGGGGCCACCCTTTCTCTTCCAGGTTATTGCAGCCTGCCCTGTGATGACACGCATGTGCTGCGTTGTGTCATAATGAGGATATTTGAAAAAAAAACAATAGACAGCCAACCCCGTGATGACATGGTGCATGGACAGTAGGGTACCCCATATCCTCCTAGGATGTGTGATGTGGGTATTATAAGAGGATGTGGACAACAATACTTCATGATCACCTAGGTAAGAAACCAGGAAGGGGGGGATGTGTTCCCCAGAAAAGTTATTTCAAAATCTGATGATGTGAGGCGATGATGATGGGAGAGGAATGAGTTACAGTGAGGGGTGAGGAGGTGATGGTCCACTGTTTTTGGAGTCAGCAAGTGTCCGCACCATCCATACAGACTGTGATACAGACCATTACCATTACCCCTGGATACAAAATTTCAATCTGTCCTCCATATATTATCTGATATCTGGAGATCAGATATCTCCTCTTATTAGAAACCACTTCCCATGATACTGACCTGACATCACCTCTGTACAAATTTTACCCTCCATGTCCCATCTACCCATCACACCCCTCCCCCAGTCTGTGCCCTACATGTCCCATCTACCCATCACACCCCTCCCCCAGCCTATGCCCTCCATGTCCCATCTACCCATTACACCCCTCCCCCAGTCTGTGCCCTCCATATCCCATCTACCCATCACACATCTCCCCCAGCCTAGGCCCTCCATGTCCCATCTACCCATCACACCCCTCCCTCAATCTGTACCCTCCACGTCCCATCTACCCATTATACCCCTCCCCCAGTCTGTGCCCTTCATGTCCCATCTACATATTACACCCCTCCCTCAGTCTGTGCCCTCCACGTCCCATCTACCCATTATACCCCTCCCCCAGCCCGTGCCCTCCATGTCCCATCTACCCATCACACCCCTCCCCCAATCTGTGCCCTCCATGCCCCATCTACCCATTATACCCCTTTCCCAGTCTGTGCCCTCCCTGTCCCATCTACCCATTATACCCCTCCCCCAGTCTGTGCCCTCCATGTCCCATCTACCCATCACACCCCTCCCCCAATCTGTGCCCTCCACGTCCCATCTACCCATTATACACCTCTCCCAGTCTGTGCCCTCCATGTCCCATCTACCCATCACACCCCTCCCCCAGTCTGCGCCCTCCCTGTCCCATCTACCCATTATACCCCTCCCCCAGTTTGTGCCCTCCATGTCTCATCTACCCATTACACCCCTCCTCCAGTCTGTGCCCTCCATGTCCCATCTACCCATCACACCCCTCCCCCAGTCTGCGCCCTCCCTGTCCCATCTACCCATCACATCCCTCCCCCAGTCTGTGCCCTCCATACCTTTTTGAACATCAGGATAAGATATCCTTCTGGAAATCTCAGTGACATTTGTGCTTTGCTGCCAAAACAACGACCATAGAATATTTTGTCTGGAGGTGACGGAATGATGATCTGAAGAACAAAAAGAACACAAGGATCAGTGTGAGGATGACAGAAATAACAATCCTATTATTGCATTCAGCCTGATATTTGTAGTGCCGGGATTTATTATACACCAACAAAAGTCACCCACAGAGCTGGCAATCTCTCTATTCAATAACCCATGTTCATTACATTCCCCCAAACTCTGCTCCTCACTGATGCATTTTGCCCTCTGAAGAGGTTCTGTCATTGAGGGAAAATAGGGATGGGGGACATGTATATGGATGACATTCCCACAATTAACAATCTTAAAGGTACAGCATCTCCATGTGATCATTGTTCTTTCTTCAGCCTTACACAAGCACATAATCAGGGGCGGAGCTAGGTGGGTGCTGAAACACCCCCACAAATGCACCTGCCTGGGCCGTGCAGATTGCTTTACAAAATTCCATCAATCCTCCCTGAATCCTGCAAACTTGCAAAGCAATGTGAGGGGGAGGGGACTTGCTGCGCAGTGGTACCGCATCTCAGAGCCGCAGCTTCCAATGCTCCCGATCCTGCATATACAGGGGGCACACTGACCATCAATATACAGGGTGCACACTGACCATCAATATATAGGGGGGAAACTGACCATCAATATACAGGGGGCACACTGACCATCAATATACAGGGGGGAAACTGACCATCAATATACAGGGGGGAAACTGACCATAAATACACAGGGGGAACTGACCATTAATATACAAGGGGGAACTGACCATCAATATACAGGGGGGGACTGACCATCAATATACAGGGGGGGGACTGACCATCAATATACAGGGGGGAAACTGACCATCAATATACAGGGGGAACTGACCATCAATATACAGGGGGAAACTGACCATCAATATACAGGGGGGAAACTGACCATCAATATACAGGGGGGAAACTGACCATCAATATACAGGGGGGAAACTGACCATCAATATACAGGGGGGAAACTGACCATCAATATACAGGGGGGAAACTGACCATCAATATACAGGGGGGAAACTGACCATCAATATACAGGGGGGAAACTGACCATCAATATACAGGGGGGAAACTGACCATCAATATACAGGGGGAAACTGACCATCAATATACAGGGGGCACACTGACCATCAATATACAGGGGGAACTGACCATCAATATACAGGGGGCACACTGACCATCAATATACAGGGGGAACTGACCATCAATATACAGGGGGCACACTGACCATCAATATACAGGGGGCACACTGACCACTAATATACAGGGGGCACACTGACCATCAATATACAGGGGGCACACTGACCATCAATATACAGGGGGCACACTGACCATTAATATACAGGGGGCCACTGACCATTAATATACACATTAACCATTAATGTACAGGGGGCACACTGACCATTAATATACAGGGGGCACACTGACCATTAATATACAGGGGGCCACTGACCATTAATATACACAGAGAACACTGACCATTAATATACACGGAGCACACTGTCCATAAATATACAGGGGGCACATTGACCATTAATGTACAGGGGGCACACTGACCATTAATATACATGGGGCACATTGACCATCAATATACAGGGGGCACACTGACCATTAATGCACAGGGGGCACACTGATCATCAATATACAGGGGGCACACTGATCATTAATATAGAGGGGGCACACTGATCATCAATATACAGGGGGCACACTGATCATCAATATAGAGGGGGCACACTGATCATCAATATACAGGGGGCACATTGACCATTAATATACAGGGGGCACACTGATCATCAATATACAGGGGGCACATTGACCATTAATATACAGTGGGCACACTGACCATCAATATATAGGGAGCACACTGACCATAAATATACAGGGGGGCACACTGGCCATCAATATACAGGGGGCACACTGAACACCATTGTATAGGGGGCACACGGAACTAGACATGTGCAGAACGGAAAAATGTGTTTTGTTTCAGATCGATTCCTTATGTTACTATTCTTGTTTCATAATGGAATTTGTTTAGTTTCGTTTTCATTCAATTTTGTTTAGTTGTCATTAAATTTATTTCATTTATATATGTATATTTTTGTAGCGGTACCCCCATGGGGGCTGCTGATTGACTCTATACCCTACTGGCTACCCCAACTCTGCAGATCCTCTCTTACCCCTGACACCTTGGGTTCCATTCTGCAATGTGGCATTAGCAATAAGAAACACACACGATATCACTGAACCACTCAGAAAGGTTTACTGAGATAAGTAATGGAACACAATGAAAAGCATGAATAAAGACAAGTTATGATTGACAACAGTTATCACTTAATGCACACTTACAGAAAATATAACCTTATAACCACCTGAAGGGGTATATGTGAACAGGTGCACAGAAAGATGGGCACTCAATATCTTCAAAACATATATTAAATACCTTCCCACTGAGGCCTCAACACACAGACCAAAATGCAGTATATAATCTTTACATTCAGTAACACAGTGTAAAATTAAGCATATACACAAATGGCAACCCTAGGCTATAATTCAAAGATCAACTTGTGAGTAGAGCAGCAATGCTTAGTAAAAGAAGAAGATGGTGAAAGTAATTTTAAAACCCCAGATGTCTTCAGCTAGCCTGAAGGTTAAACTGCAGTATATTGCTGTAATTTGTAATCCACAGAGACAAAAGGGAAGAAATTATTGTAGAACAAAAGGTGTGCTGATGATTGCTCAACTGAAGAAACATCACCACTTGTAGATTCCTCTTTACATGTGAGTGCAATACAGTACTGACCTTAGGGGACCACCAGGGGAGAAAGACAAGGCCCCAAAGTCCAGCTGTATGATGCCTGTGAAGAAGTAGATTCATCTCTGTGGAACTACAAGTCTCACCAGCAGTCTGTAGAAAGAACTCACTCAGCAATACTGTACTCTCTACTAGAATGGGCAGGTGCCCTCTCACCACAATAGACTCCAATGACTGTGAGGCTCCGTCCAGAATCTCCTCCTGTTGTCTCCATCTGGTGAAAATGGTGCCATTGCGCCGTGCTGCAACTCCCGATGGACTGAAGTGCAGGGCTTCCAGTTGCTCTGAAGCGCAGGCCGGTCTGCTTGCTAGAATAGCAGGGCTGTCCTCCAAGATTTCTCAGAGGTGGGCAATCCGGCTCTCCGCTGTATAGGCAGCAGTCTCTCACTCCTGGTCACACACAGACCTCCCACTGGCAGGTGTTGAATGGCGTCCAGAGAGTCTGAAAACAGGCCACACCTGTCCTTTTATCACTCCTCCCAGCAGGCAGTTCTGTGCGCTTTGCATTGTCTGTCCTGTAGTCCAGGGCTAATCCAGCTAACTGAGTCACTTCCTCCTCCAGACTACATCTCCCACAATGATTTGCTGCATTATTCTCAAAGGAGTAAGGAAAAATCCTAACAAAGTCCAGCAGACACTAGGGGGAGCCAAACTCATTTGCAAACAACAGCAAACTGTTCAACTATAATGACTATAGTAGCAAACCCCTGTCTACATTTTCTAATGAATTCCAACTTTTCAGAACGATTAGAATTTGGATCTGTCAAAAAACGATCAACTGATTTAAATTCTGTGTGAAGAAATACAGGCATACCCCGCTTTATGGACAATCACTTTACATACACTCTCGAGTGCAGACATGCCCGCAAGTGTACGAAAAGTGCCTCGCAAGTACGAACATTCCAGACATTCCCACGCAGCACAGCCGCAGTATGACCTGGAAGAGGCGGAGCTGCCGCTTGGAGTTGTTGCCGTTGAAAAGGGAAGAGGCAAAGTTCCTGCGAGCCAGCCCAGAGTTGCCAGCAAGCCAGCCCAGCATTGCCCGCCAGCCCAGAGGTACCCACCAGCCAGCTCAGCATTTCCTGTCGGCCCAGAGGTCCCCACCAGCCATTCCAGATGCCCAGAGGTCCCCTCCAGCCAGCCCTGCATTGCCCAGAGGTGCCGCCAGTCCAGAGGCCAAGAGTTGCTCTCCAGCCAACCCAGCATTGCAGCCTGCATAAACGTAAGTGGAGAACTGTACAGTACTATATAGCCCCCCTGCTATTGGCCCTGATACCCCCCACTACAGGCCCTGGACCCCACCACTACATCTCCTGAGACCCCACTACATCCCCTGACCCCCCACTACATCCTCTGACCCCCTACTACTCTCCCTGACCCTGTACTGTACAGTATTTGTTATTTTCATTGTTACAGGTACCTATCATGTACTGTGCATTGCCTGCCATCCCAGAGGTGCCCACCGGCCAGCACCAAGGCCCAGACATGCCCGCCAGTCAGCACCAAGGCCCAGAGGTGCCCGCCAGCCAGCACAGAGGTGCCCGCCAGCACTGAGGTCCAGAGGTGCCTGCCAGCTAGCCCAGCATTGCCCAGAGGTGCCCACCAACCAGCCCGGCCTTGCCCGCCAGCCCAGAGGCCCACAGTTGCTCGCCAGCCAAGCATTACAGTCTGCATAAATGTAAGTGGAGTGCAGCCCCCCACTATAGGCCCTAATCCCCCACTACAGGCCCTGTACCCCCATTACAGCCCCTGGACCCCCTCACTACATCCCCCTGACCCCCTACTACATCCTCTGACCCAGTGGTGCATTTAGGTTTTGTGCTGCCCTAGGCCTGACTAAACTTGCGCCCCCCAATTTAAATATGACCCACCCCTTCCTGTCAAGGCCACACCCCTTCCCTTTTAAGGCTCGCCCTGTCATCTTCATGGGAGGAGGACAGAGAGGGACGCCGCGGGAGGAGGACAGAGAAGGACGCTGCGGGAGGAGGACAGAGTGAGACGCAGCATCTTTTATTATGGGGGAGATGGGGTTAAGGGGATATGTGCTGGGTGCTTTGGGAGGGGAGAGGACATATGCTAGTGGTGGGGGGAGGATCAGACGCCCCCTTACTAGCACATAGCTTTTCCCCTCCCAAAGCACCCAGCACATATCCCCTTACCCCCTCCCCTCCCATCACTCCATGTGTGCATCTGTTATCTGCCCTCCCCCCTCCCAGTTACTGTGTCCCCCTCCACTGTAAACTATACACAGACCTCAGACCAGCAGCGCAGGCTCTTTCATTGAAGTTGTGTCCCTTCTCTGTGGCTCCTCCTCCTCCTGGCTGTGTACTCTAGAACATTGGAGCTGAGGAGTGTGTGTGGCCGCTGGTGGGTCCCCGGACGGAAGATGTCCCGGGTGCCCACGCTAGCACACCTGTCTGCCCAATTATCGGAGCTCAGTGTCCGAACTTGTTGTGGCACTGGGCTCTGGGACAGTAGCGTCACTAGGATTTGTATCACCTAGTGCTGTAAAAATGGTGTCACCCCCCTATTTTTGGGCTATAGCCCAGCGTCAGAGCTTGTTGTAGCGGTCAATAAGGCCTAGAAGAAAGCAGGTTAGGCACTTCCTAATGGCTCAGTCCCTAGGAGCAGTAATGGATAATGGCCAACAGGCTCTCTTATCAGACCCAGAGATACCGCAATGGTGATCCCTCTGGCTGGACGTTCGCTCACTCTGGGTTTGCACAGGCCGACTCTAGACAGTAGTGTAGCATGTCTGTACTCTGGCAGTGGCTCAGTCTTTTTCTCCCTTTGGTGGTGCGGTTAGAGTGTGGCTCCCTCTCTGGTGGTGCGGGTACAGTGTGGCTCTCTGGTTGTGTGGGAACAGTGTGGCTGTCTGCTGGTGCGGGTACAGCGTGGCTCTCTCTCTAGTAGTGTGAGTACAGCGTGGCTCTCTGGTGGTGTGGGTACAGCGTGGCTCCCTGGTGGTGCAAGTACAGCGTGGCTCTCCCTCTGGTTGTGTGGGTACAGTGTCGCCTTCTGGTGGTGTGGGTACAGCATGGCTGTCTGGTGGTGTGGGTACAGCGTGGCTCCCTCTCTGATGGTGCGGGTACAGCGTGGCTCTCTCTGGTGGTGAGGGTACAGTGTGGCTCTTTCTGATGGTGTGGGTACAGTGTGGCTCTCTGGTGGTGCGTGTACAGCGTGGCTCTCTGGTGGTGCTGGCACAACGTGGCTCTCTGGTGGTGCGGGTACAGCGTGGCTCTCTCTCTGATGGTGCTTGTAAAGCATGGCTCTCTCTCTCTGATGGTGCGGATACAGTGTGACTCTCTCTCTCTCTGGTGGTGCAAGTACAGCATAGCTCTCTGGTGGCGGGTACAGCGTGCCCCTCTCTCCAGTGGTGCGAGTACAGCATGGCTCTCTGGTTGTGTGGGAACAGTGTGGCTCTCTGGTTGTGCGGGAAGAGTGTGGCTCTCTGGTGGTGCGGGTACAGCACAGCTCATTTTCTGGTGGTGCGGGTACACTGTGGCTTTCTGGTGGTGCAGGTACAGCGTGGCTCTCTCTCTGGTGGTACGGGTACAGCATGCTCTCTGGTGGCGCAGGTACAGCATGGCTCTCTCTCTAGTGGTGCGGGTACAGCGCGGCTCTCTGGTGGTGCAGGTACAGCATGGCTCTCTCTCTGGTGGTGCGGTTACAGCATGGCTCTCTGTTGGTGTGGGTACAGCGTGGCTCTCTCTCTGGTGGTGCAGGTACAGTGTGGCTCTCTGGTTGTGCGGGAACAGTGTGGCTGTCTGCTGGTGCGGGTACAGCGTGGCTCTCTGGGGGTGTGGGTACAGCGTGGCTCTCTCTCTGCTGGTGTGGGTACAGTGTGTCTCTCTCTCTGGTGGTGCGGGTACAGCGTGGCTCTCTGGTGGTGCAGGAACAATGTGGCTCTCTGGTGGTGCAGGAACAGCATGGCTCTCTGGTTGTGTGGGTACAGCATGGCCCTGGTGGTGTAGGTACAGCTTGGCTCTCTGGTGGTGTGGGTACAGCGTGGCCCTGGTGGTGTAGGTACAGCGTGGCTCTCTCTCTGGCTTCCCCCAGCACAGTACTTTCTTTTCCTCTTCTCCTGTAGCACTCAATTCCTCTGCTTTTTGCCAGGGTCCAGGCTCTCTCTCCTTCCCCCTGCAGAGTGCATACTGGGGGCTGTAACATGCTGTCTGTGGACACACTTGGGGCTGCCAATCTTCAGAGACTACATTTCCCATAATGCCCCCCCAGTGTTTTCTGTTTGGCCCCCTGCCATGGCCAATGGGGAGGGAAGGAAGCAAGGCAGCGTCACAGCGAACCCAATTAGAGCCGCTCTCTCTCTTTTCCCTTCAGCTGACAGGAGAAAGGGAAAGGGGTGAGCGGGGGAGATACACAGACAGCCTGCAGCTCTCTTCTCCCTGTCACAGCGCCGCTGCCGAGTCACCGCTTTACCGATGGGGAAGGGGGTCGACAGCACCTACTAAAACTCCATCCTGGTGTGACCCCCCTGCACCCCCATAGCAACGCCACTGCTCTCTTCAGCTGTACTCTCCTGGTGGTGGACCTGCGGGAGGAGTGTGTGGGTGCTTTTTCCATGCGGGGGCCTTTTTGCAGCCCCCCGCAAAGTGCCGCCCTAGGCCTGGGCCTTGACGGCCTAGGCTAAAACACAGCACTGCCCTGACCCCCTTTTTACAGCCCCTGTCCCTCTAAAATACAGTAATGCCCTGTACACACGGTCAGATTTTTCGACAGAAAAAGTGTGATCGGATTGTGTTGTCGAAAATTCCGATCGTGTGTGGGCTCCATCTGACTTTTTCCGTCGGAATTTCCGACACACAAAGTTTGAGAGCAGGTTATAAAATTTTCCAACAACAAAATCCGATTGGTTAAATTCCGATCGTGTGTACACAAATCCGACGCACAAAGTGCCACTCATGCTCAGAATAAATTAAGAGACGAAAGCTATTGGCTATTGCCCCGTTTATAGTCCCGACATACGTGTTTTACATCACCGCGTTCAGAACGATCGGATTTTCCAACAACTTTGTGTGACCGTGTGTATGCAAGACAAGTTTGAGCCAACATCCGTCGGAAAAAATCCATGGATTTTGTTGTCGGAATGTCCGATCAATGTCTGACCGTGTGTACGGGGCATAACAGTACATATTTTAGGATCTTCTACAGTACTGTACAGTATTTGTTCTTTTGATTGTTACAGGTACACATTAAATAATGGCAGAAAGTACCAAAAAAATGCCGTAAATCTATTACCTTGGATATGAAGGCTAAAATTATTAAATTGTATGATTAAGGTGTAACTGTTAAAGCGGAGTTTCGGCCACATTTTTTTTCCAGGTATCCGAGCATAATGCATTATTAACATAAAGAACGATTTTATATGTTTGCTAGTGGATGTTGATAATATATTTATTTTACGGGGCGTGGCCAAGATGGCGCTGTGAGCGGACGCATGTCTGAGAGCTCCGCTGCAATCCGGGACTCTCAGCCTTTAAAGCAGCATCAGCAGATCCCTGAGCCGGCGAAACTTATCCACATGCACCGCCGATCATCCCGGCCAACAAGCGGAAGGGGTAAGAAGCTTAAATTCCCCCCCGAGCCGGTGGAGACAGAGAAGGCCTGTGCAGGCCGCATGGGGCCCGGAAGGCGCGCTCTCAGCAACATGGCATCCCAGACAGAGCAGCCAGAGCAGCCCTCCACTGCACAGCCAGGTCTGGCTGATGTACTGGCTGCTATATGAAAACTGCCAAGCCTCCCTTACCACCCTTACGTCCAAGGTAGATGCTGTACAATTAGATGTTGGTCTAATAAGGCTGGACATGGACAAAATACGTGGCAGACTGACTGCTGCTGAACAGCGTCTGGGGCACATGGAGGACACTGTAGAGACTCATGGAGCTGATCTCCGGACCCTGCAAACCAAAATTAGAGCACTTGAATATAAATCCGAAGATGCGGAAAACCGTAATAGGAGGAACAATCTCCGCATTGTAGGTTTGGCGAAGGGAGCTGAGGGGAAATGTCCAACAGAATTCATTGAGGGCCTACTACGTTCCCTCCTTCCTGGGGCTCAATTTTCACCATTTTATGCAGTGGAGCGGGCTCACCGGATCCCCCCTAAGCCGGGTCCCCCTGGAGCGCCGCTGCACACTTTTATCCTAAAGTTCCTGAACTTCCGTGACAGGGATGAAGTGCTTAGGGCTGCTAGAGTGCAGGGAGAGTTGCATCATCAAAATAACAAGCTACTTATCTTCCCTGACTACTCTGTTGAGACTCAAAAGCTCAGACGATCGTTTGACCAGGTGAAGGCAGCCATGCGTCTTAAGGGCATTTGATACAGTGTTCTATTCCCAGCACGGTTAAGGGTCCAGGATGGGGAAACTGTCAGATTCTTTACATCCCCCAGGGATGCTAATGCATGGCTGGTATCACTGCCCTCCAACCGCTGAACGATGCAGAATGATCTAATACAGACCTGCTCTGAGTATTGACCGCTGGTTGATTAATCTTGACAAGTGAATAACCTTGCACCTGTTGTGCCTTCTGTAAATCTCCGTTGGATTACAATACAAGTACTGTGCCCCTGGCTACGCCAGGTGATGTCTACTTCCAAGCCTGCCACTTCTTGAATCTATTGTGGGATAAACCCTTGCCTTCTACAAAAGGTTCCTGAGAGGATGGAATTTAAGAGATGGAAGGATATTTCATGCCACACTGACTCACTGCAGCAATATTTTATAGGCTCTTATAGAAGCACATTTTTCAGTGATATATCTAATTCCTGAAAGATGGTCACTGGCGGACTCTAGTGACCATTATACCCTGTTTCCCCAAAAATAAGACCTAGCGTGATTGTTGGTGATGGCTGCAATATAAGCCCTACCCCCCAAATAAGCCCTACCCTGTTTCCCCAAAAATAAGCGCTACCCTGAAAATAAGACCTACAAGGATTTTAACTAGGGCTTTTTTGGGGGGTAGGGCTTATATTGCAGCCATCACCGACAATCACGCTAGGTTTTATTTTCGGGGAAACAGGGTACGTATTACAGGACCAATTTTTCGATTCTTCTTACACCTGAAGACAAGCAACTGCCTCATATACTTGATGAAGATAGCACTTTGACAGAATGCCTGCCTGAATGCTGATGTATCCTGCTTTTCCTGAGATAAAGGATGATCTTCCTCATTTCTACTGAATAGAAAACATTTACTTTATTTTCTCCTTTCTTTTGTTGCTGGTTTTATTTAAGCATCTACTTACCCACGTTAGGCCCGGACATAAGACGGTCAGAAAAAAAATCTTTTTGATTGAAACTTTTTTCTTTCTCCTAACTCCTACTGGCGGCGGAGTCTCTCATCACCTTAGGTGGACAATTACCTCCACTAAGTGACTACACCCACTGGTTCACGCTCCCTGAACTTGGGGTTTTCAATTTTTTTTTCCTTTTGATGTTTGGGGAACAATGCATTCCTAGGTTGGGGTGGGGGATGCGGGGTGGGTGGGGGGGTGCAATGTTGGGATTGTTTTTGTTAACCTTTTTCTGTTGTTTCAGGTGCTCTAGAGTTGACACATTTGTGACCAGATCCCTCGGCATAGTGCTGTACAGAATACTGTGGTTGTGGCTGGACTGGGATGCTACCTGCTTGGCATGGTACTTAACTGCAATTCCCCTATACCTCACTTCTAATGGCTGAGTTAAAGGTAATTTCATGGAATGTTTGGGGGCTCGATACCGCTGTTAAGCGCTCCCTGGTATTTCGCTTCCTTCGCTCCCACAACCCGCAGATCTGTATCCTCCAAGAGACACATCTGCATCAAAACAAAACGATATGCCTTAGGAAGGCCTGGGTGGCCCTTAATTATCACTCCACCTTTTCCAACTATGCCCGGGGGGTCAGCGTCCTGGTCCACAAGACACTACCGTTTAGGCTTATTGAGGTTAGAACCGACAAAGAAGGGAGATTTGCTGTTATACATGCTGATATATATGATAAAAAAGTGGTACTAGTTGGACTTTATGTTCCCCCGCCAGCATCTGGCATGGTCCTTCATGAGATTATGCAAATAGCGGTGCAATTCGATACCGCTTTGGTGTATCTCTTGGGAGACTTTAACATGGTTCCACTGGTGGAACTTGATCGGCTGCATTCCTCGGCTCGGGACACTCCGGACCTCAGGCAGTGGGCGGAAACCTTTGCCCTCACTGACGTCTGGAGGCACCTGTACCCGACATTGAAAGTTTTCACTTGCCATTCAGCCTCACACAAAACACTGTCTAGAATAGATCTTGTCTATGCCTCAGGCCCTGCATTACAATATCTACATGACCTATCTGTGCTTCCCAGGGGAATTTCAGACCACGCACCATTGTGCTTGACACTGATGCTGTCTGTTCCACCAGGGACTCGCCTGTGGCGCCTATCCAGATTTTGGGCTAATCATGAGAGGTTGCTGAAACCCCTAACGGCTTCCATCTGCAATTTCTGGACGGATAATGCCGAGTCGGCTGCCCCTACTGTTGTATGGGATTCATTTAAAGCTTGGGTGCGAGGGGAATATGGGTATAGTATCGCTCGACTTAAGCGTGACTCAACTCGCTCCATAGATGAACTGGAGGCACAGGCGGGCAGGCTGGAAGCTGAATATGTTTCCGCTCCTGGGGATGACCGATATAGGGCGTGGAAAAGGGCTCTGCGAGACCTATCCACCACTAGGATGGCCCAGACAGACAAGGCCCTGCTATAATCCGCTCAACGTGTGTTTGAACATGGTGGAAAGAATGGGAGGCTCCTTGCATGGCTGGCAAAAGGTAACATACCTTCAACCCCCATAGGCTCCATTAGAGACACTACTGGCCAGGTCCTTACTGCCCCTGGTAGTATCAATGACCGTTTGAGAATACTTTTGAGAGGTTTACTCCTCTAGAGATGTCGCATCAGACTCCTCCATGCTTTCTTTTTTTGATTCCCTGTCTATCCCTGTTTTGTCTGAGGAAGCGAGGGAGGGCCATGAAGCCGATATCACCCTTGAGGAGATCCAGGTCGCCATGGGACACCTTAAGGGAGGGAAGGCCCCAGGTGCAGACGGGTTACCATCCGAACTCTACTCCAATTTTTCTGAACTCCTAGCTCCTAAGTTGACTTCACTACTCTCTAAATTTGCAACACTGCAGGCCCTACCTGACTCAACGAATGAGGCAATTATTGTACTAGTTCCTAAGCCCGGTAAGGACCCCCTTGAGTGTGCATCGTACAGGCCCATCTCTTTACTCAATGTGGACTCCAAGATCTTCGCGAAGGTCTTGGCCACCCGATTATCTCATGTAATAGAAGACCTGGTGGGCATAGATCAGGCGGGATTTATGCCGGGCAAGGGCACAGATATAAATATTAGACGTCTATTCCTTAACTTAGCTGTATCACATGACAACACGGGGTCCAGAGTTATTGCCTCTTTAGATGCTGAGAAGGCTTTCGACTCCGTGGAATGGAAATTTTTATGGGAGGCTTTACGTAGATTCGGATTTGGTCCCAAATTTATTCACGGAGTACGATTACTGTACCGTTCTCCCCAAGCTCGGGTTCGCACTAACAACTGGGTCTCAGACTCCTTTGGCCTGTTTCGCGGTACGAGGCAGGGTTGCCCGCTCTCCCCCAGCCTGTTCGCCCTGGCGCTGGAGCCCCTGGCAATTGCCATTAGGAGTGCACCGGACGTCCTGGGCCTGCGGGTGGGTATGTTGGAAGAGTGCCTCTCCCTCTATGCCGATGACGCGCTACTGTATTTAAATGATGCTGGGGGACTTTCGGGGATCAAAATAAATTGGACCAAGTCTGTCTTATTCCCTATAGATGACGGAGCTAACTCTGGACCCCTCTCCTCCCTGTTACAATGGGTAAGGGAATTTAAATATCTGGGAGTTGTAATCACAAGAAATCCTTCTGATTTCATTGAAAAAACCTGGCCCCTGTTCTAAACACCCTACGTACAAAATGTGCTGCCTGGGAGAACCTGCCTCTAAATCTTTTGGGTCGCATTAGCCTCCTTAAAATGATAATACTGCCTAAATTTAACTACTTGTTCAGGAACTGCCCGGTCTGGGTCCCCGTTTTGTTTTTTAAGGATATCAACCGTATAGTGGGATCCTTTATTTGGTCGGGGGGGAACCCTAGGTTGGCACGCTCTACGTTGTGGTTCCCTGCGGATTTGGGTGGACTTGCCCTCCCCAATTTCAGACATATTTCTGGGCGGCTATGTTGGTGACAGTCCACTGGTGGTTCCAGGGCTCTAGATCCAATGCTGCAATCTGTCTCGAGGCGAATATCTTAGGCTCACTGACTGACCTTCGCAACTTTCCCTATAGAGGACCCAAGGCATATTGTGAGGTGCCTGGGCCTACTAGGACGACTTGGAAGGTATGGGAGGTGGCTAGGTGAAGATATTTTAAACCTGGCCAATTGTCTCCAGCTCAACCTTTATGGGGGAACCCACGGATAAAACACTTCCGTATGATACCAGACCCGCAGGTGTGGGCCAGATATGGTGTAACCATGTTGGAACACGTAATGCCTGGGGGACAACTGCTCTCCTTACAGGAGCTTACTGCTAAATTTGGTCTACCCCGATGGATGGGTTTCTGATATTTACAGCTGAGACATGCGGCCAGGGCTCAATTCCCGCAAACCCCCCTGCTACAAACAGCCCCCATTGAAGACCTCCTGTCTCCTGGAGATTTGACTAAACCCCTATCCTCTATTTACACTGCGTTACTGGGAAGGGATTCCCCCAAGATAAATGAGCTATGGGAAAGGTGGCGGGCTGATATACCATCGCTGGATAAGGAGGGATGGGAGGACTGTCTAGAGTATGGCCCATAACTAGTGATAGCATCTAAGGACAAACTGATTCAGGTTAAATTTATACATAGGACCTACTATACCCCACAGAGACTCCATCGCATATTCCCTGAAAGAGACGCCATGTGTCCTAAATGCAAAGTGCACATAGGTACATTTATACATATGTTCTGGGAGTGCCCAGTCGTTGCAATATTTTGGACTAAGATAGTTGGAGAAATTAACTCCAGGCTGCAAACCTCTATTCCGTTCCTACCAGCTATGGCGTTGCTGGGGATACAGGATGATGAGCAGAGGCCCTGTCACCTTAAATTACTAATTTCTGTCCTTCTTTTTTATGCCAAGAAAGAGATACTCATGAAATGGATAGATTCTTCCCCTCCATCTTTCTCAGCCTGGGAGGCACAGATTGAGGCAGTAATTCCCATGTATAAAATTACATATATAAACCGTGGTTGTCCATGGAAATTTGAAAAAGTGTGGGCTCCGTGGATGGTCTCATAGAGGTACACAGCTTATTAAGATCATCTGCTTTAAGAGGGGAGGATTTTGGAGGATGAGAGGGTAGACGGTAATTGCTGTGAATGGTACTATTATCCCTGTGTACTAATTGTGGGTTTTGTACATTATATTCCCTATCCTAAAGTATGTATTCTATGTAGGAAGTGTATTGTACTGTGTCGATTGGTATTCTGTAAATCCAATGTATTTCTTACAACAATAAAGCACCACTGTTTGTTAAAAAAAAAATATTTATTTTATACTCACAACTTAGTAAATCCTCTTCTGGCCATTGTCATTATGATTGTGGGCATGTGAAGCCCAATCGCCATCTCTTCCTGGATTACTGTTGGAGAGATGCATGCTGGGTAACCAGCATGCACCTCTGGATATTGCACATGCACGATGCTCCAGCGGCCGTAGCGCTGATTGTTTAGAAAGTTGCCATAACAATGGCCGGTGACGGAGATAGGTCACGCCCCGTTGTTATGGCAACTGCCTTAAATCGCGTCATTTCCTGTCTGGAAATAATGCGATTTTTGCTCACAGTACTGTCCACTGACTCCTGGGAAATGATGACTCACATTTCCTAGGAGCACAGGCTAGGGAGGAAGTGACCAGGAGCTCTGCGGACCAGGAAGTGGCAGATTAGGAGTCACTACATAGCAACAGGGCGTTTCTGGTAAGTAAAAGAAAAAAAATTTCCACCCAAATGTTTCTTAATACTGTTAAAGGTTTGTGAATATCCAAAAAATATGTTCAGGGTGTAACAACAATTCTAAAAAAGAGATAGCATTGCTGCAGAGATGGAGAGACTTAATACTTTGGATAGAGAATCAGACTACACGTCATGTATAAACAGGAGGATGATTTAGTGGGACAGAATTACTAATACACCAAAGTATAAAATATATCAAAATTTTTTAGACATAGAACAAATTTAAAAATTGTATTGGCGTTTGACATTACCACAAGAAACAAAATACTCAGATTCACACATAAATCCTCCATATGCGCTAAAACTCAAGAAACCAATTACAAAATCATATCCCGTTGGTACAGAACCCTGGTAGTCCTACACAAGTTATTTCCGACAACATCTGACCAATGTTGGAGATGTCAATCAGATAAGGGAACCCTACTACACATCTTCTGGACTTGTCTTAAACTAACACATTTCTGGCAAACAATCAGAGAAACGGTTCAAAGATTTACAGAACGTACAATACCAGATGACCCAGCATTTTTCCTTCTACACGCGTCAAACATACCTGAATGAACATACAAAAAATCTGTGATCCGACACTTATTGGATGCAGCCAAAGCCTGCATTCCACTAAACTGGAAATCCCCACACCCTCCCTCGATTGAACTATGGTTCACAAAGGTGGAGGAAATCAGAAAAATGGAGGATCTCATCCTCACGGCTCAGAATAGACAGGAGACATTCTCCAAAACATGGCAACTGTGGAACATGTTCTTCTACTCAGATGAAGGCCAATCACTGAGAGGATTTATTCCCTCATCTCAACCAAGTACAACCACAACCTGACTTGACATGTTTCCTACTGGATATTAGAACATAAGCTAGACAGGAACTATTATCACTCCATACAAGAGGGAATCCCCCCCTCCTCCTTACTCCCCCTCTACCCCACCCCCCTCCATCTTATTCCCTCTTTCTCTTCTTCTAACACCTTGATATCATTTGTGGTCCATGTGGACCTTTTTCACTACATAAATAAACAATTAAAAAAAATAAAATAAATTGTATAGGCTATACATAAATTACGTAGACATCAATACACATCTAGTTAAATGATAAAGAAAGTCACTCAGCAATAGTATCCCGACATGTTTCGCACACTAGGGCTTCCTCAGGGGATGTTTGTTAAGAGACAAAGGTAGATGTGAAACTGCATGAAACAGAGTACAATTAGAGACAATATAAAACAAGATGCAACAAAAATATACTCGGTCATTATGCTTACATTCCTTTCTCTACCGGGCAGAGATTTGCCCCACGGCCTTATCCCTGGGCTCTTCTCGGCCAACTCCTCTGTGTGCAGTGAAGTGTCCGTTCCCCTAGTTCGGCTCAACATTAATCGCAGGTAATTCTCTATTGGATGGCAGATGAGCGTTGGGTTTGGACAGTCAATGGCATTTTTTCTGAGTATATTTTTGCTGCATCTTGTTTTATGTTGTCTCTAATTGTACTCTGTTTCATGCAATGACACATCTACCTTTGTCTCTCATCAAACATCCCCTGAGGGAGCCTTAGTGGGTGAAACATGTCAGGATACTATTGCTGAGTGACTTTCTTTATCATCTAACTAGATGCGTATTGATGTTTGCGTAATTTATGCGTAGTCAATACAATTTTTAAATTTGTTCTATGTCTAATAAATTTTGATATATTTTTTTACTTTGGTGTGTTACTAATTCTGTTTGCCTGGCACCCATAAAATCCCACTAAATCATCCTCCTGTTTATACATATTATTCAGGGATGGTGGTGCCTTTTTGTTGACACTGTCACCCATCCATACCAACCAGTAGACTACACGTCATGTTCCTGTCAACCAGGCAATTATACAAAGTAAAGCCTTAAGCTTATTCAATGACCTGAAGGCTAAGAAAGGTGAGGCAGCAAAGGATGCAGAATTTTCAGCAAGCTGTGGATGGTTTGATAGGTTCAAGAAGAGGTCTAATCTACATGACATTAAAGGGGTTGTAAACCCTCCTTTTTTTGTTTTTTTAAAAAACAAACATGTCATACTTACCTTCACTGTGCAGTTTGTTTTGCACAGAAAGGCCCCGATCTACCTCTTCTGGGGTCCTGGCTCCTCCCTGCATCGAGTGTCCACATTGGAGAAGCGCTCTCCTTGGTGGACACCCATGCAGGCGTGCTCCCGAGTTCCGCATCTGTGTCCATTCAGAATGCAGGACTCGGCTCCGCCCTCCTGGCTCCGCGTCATTGGATTTGATTGACAGCAGCGGGAGCCAACGGCTGCGCTGCTATCAATCTATCCAATCAGGACACGAGACACCAGCTAGAGCTGGTGTGCTTGTTCCCAGACGGAGAAGGATTGGGGTCATGTAAGTAAAACGGGGGCTCGGAGGGGGCTGCAGCACCACAGAAGCTTTTTCACCTTAATGCATACAATGCATTAAGATGAAAAAAAACATGAGGGTTTAAAACCCCTTTAAAGTACAAGGAGAGGCAGCTGCTGCAGATACTAAGGCTGCAGAAAGCTATCCAAGCGATCTTGTCAGAATTATTCAAGATGGAGGCTACTCCATGGATCAGATTTTTAATGTGGATGAGACTGGGTTGTTCTGGAAGATGCCTGCAAGAACCTTCATAGCAAGACAGGAAAAATGCCAGGCTACAAGCCAGCTAAAGATATAATAACCATTCTGTTAGGTGGCAATTCTTCTGGTACCTTAAAGCTAAAGCCTTTGCTAATTTACAGATGGCAAAATCCAAGAGCTTTGAAGAACTACATAAAACTAGACTTCCAGTGCATTGGAGAGCTAACAACAAAGCATTGGTAACTGCAGTCCTTTTTGAAGATTGGTTTGACACCTGCTTTGTTCCAGAGGTGAAAACCTATTGCAAGGACAACAATATCCCTTTTTAGATTTTGCAGCTTGTTGATAATGCCCCTGGACATCCTCCAACGCTAGATGAGCTGAACCCTAGCATTCAAGTGCAATTCCTACCACCAAATTCCACCTCACTACTGCAGCCAATGGATCAATGTGTCATTGCCACCTTCAAGTTGTAATGGAAATTTGTAAGTTCTGTATATAATTGTATTGTATTTTGTATGTATCGCACATTGCCCTCACTGTGCACACAGCACTAATAATGTTTTCAGTACATGTTTACATTCTTTTGAGTCCTGATTAGAATTAGTCTGCCTATGTAACGCCCCTTGTTACCATAAAGTACAATTGTAATATTAATGTGATACCTACGTAATCATGTGCATAAAAACCTTCAATTGCGTCATAATAAAGCAGAACAGTAATTTGGAAAGATGCTGAGTGTATCTTTTGTGTCTGTTCCCTACTGCAGTAGTTATTATTAATTTGGAACCACTAATCAATATGAGGATAGGAGTTGCCTATCATCAATTTAACCGAGTCAGCATGGCGAGCTTTGCCTTAGGAGGGGATTCCAGGTGACCTTGAGTATCCGAAACGAGGAGCTTGAGACGATCCGGGAATTTCTGATAATCAGCCGGCTGAGGTAAGCCTTTTGCTTACATTTGAGTTATCAGACTTCCTTGATCGGTAAGGCATTTTTGGGACAAAGGGTACCTATTTTACTCCCCTTAATCGAACTGTATTGATTGGTGGTTATATGTTATGTTGTCCCTGTCTATTGTTCATTGGAGTGTTACAGATAAGAAAGGGAAGAATAGTGCTGTTCACAGGTATATGTAGTACATCTGCTAGATAAAGTAGTTTAGAGGCAAGAGGGTATAGGCACACGTAGAGAAGACTGGCCAGTCATTATGGGCATTGAATTAAAAAAGGGAATGAAGGGTAAGAGACCCTCAAAAATGCCAAGAGGAGCGCTACATATGAACCGAAGGTGCGGTTCTGCCTATACTGAGCCCCTAGATTAATGGTTAAAGTTGACAGGGATCCACAATGGGTAACTGGGTTACCAAGGTCCACAGGGACTAAGAATCATGCAGAGTGAACAGCTAGAGAAACAGCTATCTATGTGAGCAGGATGGATCAAGGGTGACATTAACACTAGACAGAAAGGGACATTTTCATGTTAAGTTGTGGGATGAATTTGGGGTCAGGCACTACAACTATTAGAGTCAGAAACAGAGAAATGAGAGGTAAAACAGAATACTTTATATGTTTTCAGAGAGGGAAGCTGGGATGAGCACTCTGGCTGCCCATCTGATCATAGAAACTGGATATAAAAGATATCTGAACAAAATAAGGAATGCAGAATTTAGGCAGGGAAATATTAAAGAGTTAAAAGAAAGTGAGAGAATGATATGCATGTGTTTTGTACAAATGGGAAAATGTAAGTGATTTTAGAGAGATATTGGTATATGTGTGTGAATGCTGGGACCTTTAGTTCTATTGCTTGTGTGTGTCATGTACGCAGATGTGACCCCCTCCTTTGTGCTCTCCTGAAAGAATGTGGCTGGGATGAGAGGTCAGTGATAAGCTGGAAGGACACCATGCCAATTCCAGTTTTTTAGACAAAACTTGATGTCAGTCCATGATGTGAGAGTTGTTATAAATAAAATTTAAATATAACAGACCCATCACACCAAGTCCACACACCCTGTTAGGATAGATGCCACCTGCAGCCAGTTGTTTTATAGTTTTTGATGCTTTCTGGTCCATCATACAGATTGTATAGCAGAAGGATATTTTGAATTTATGGGCATCTCTCCATGACCGCAGGGTATTGTTATCATTTATTATAATATTGCCAGGAAAAAGTTGTCTTTTGAAACATGAAACTGGAGTTCTTACACAAATAGCATGATAGAAAACAAGCCATTGTAATATATTTATGCAAGCTGGACCCAGTAATGAAGGGTTCATCCCTATATATCAGAGCTGTAGCTTTTATGCAAAGGTGCTATTAGACAAAGTTAGATATTGTTTTGGTCAAACATTTAATTTTTAATGGTCCAACATTCTGCGCAGCAAATATACAGCTAACTATATGTTTGTCTAATGAAAGGTTTAAAATATGAGTTTGTTTATGTACAAATCTAACAATGAAAAATGCGTATATTTATTCAAAAGAAAGGAAAAGACACATGTGTTAAATTGATGACGTAGGAATCAGCTGCTGTGAGCCCAGTGCAGGACACACACTCCCTGAAGACCCAGATATTTCATTTTTTGTAGATTTGAGTATGCAGTTTATCACCCAGAAGGATACTCTGTATTCAATGTCATTGGATCCTTTTTGCCCAGCTCAAGAAGCAGAGCTCCATGTTTTAGCAAAGCCTGTGAGCTATAAAAAGAATGTATATTTATATAGATAGTCGAGATATAGAGAGCTTTTGGTTCCATTTGAAGGGCCAGAAGTTTGTTTTTACTTCGGCAGGTAAACCAATAAAGCATGCCAAGTTAATTTGATTGGCTGTTTTCAGCCTTCCAGGTTCTTGCTGAGGTGGCCATATTAACTTTCACACATGGAAGCAGACTAGGTGACTAAGGATGCTGCATTTACAGCCCCGGACACTTGATGGGTCTGTGCAACTCATAGATTCCACCCTAGTTCTGGCCCAGTATAGCTGGGATTAATAATTCAACTTTAAGGACCCCAGAACGAGAAGAACAAGTGGTCCACAGGGGGCAACTTCTTATGAAACAGGACTTTGGAAAAGGTGATAATTTATGTCTGCCAGCCACTCTTTTCCCCTCCAGCTTGACACATGAATCAGTCACAAGCAGTTATGGCTGCCTTAGTAAATGAGCATGGGATAGAGCCAGGGTTCTCCACAGTTGTTTTT
This sequence comes from Lithobates septentrionalis, assembly GCA_037952835.1. NCBI lineage: Eukaryota > Metazoa > Chordata > Amphibia > Anura > Ranidae > Lithobates > Lithobates septentrionalis. Next base: position 916,593 of record JBBDGP010000824.1, read on the forward strand.
ATAACATACCACTTCTTGTTTTACCTGTTACCAAAGATGTTATCAAAAGCTGAACATCCCTTCCAGAGATTACAAAAAGATATATCCAGATGCCCAAGTCAGGATCTTACGAGTATGCATTTTGTCTGTATGGACATCTTTTCTGGATGTCCAGTGCCAAATGCTACTGCAAAGGCCACAGTAAACTACTTAAAAAGAACATTCAGTAAGTGTATTGCAGCAATAGACAAAGAAGAAGGAGCAGGTAAAGAAGTCCTATCCAAATTGTGGAACAGCTACAACATCTTGAATTGCATTAAAACTGTAAGAGATGCTTGGCATGACATAAAGGAAACCATAATGAAAGGGGCCTGGAAAAAATGATGCCCACAGTTAGTTGATGATTCCATAGGCTTTGAAGATCATGTACTGCTACTGTTACTGAAAATATTGTAGAGATGGCAAGGCAGTAAGAGCTGGAAGTGGAGCCAGAAGATGTTGCTGAACTGCTTGCGTCCCACACTGAGCCCCTCAGCAATGAAGATCTTCTAGAACGTGATGAGGAGAGAGAAGAATATGTGCATGATGGGGTTGAGATCATCGAACAGCCTGAAGGTTTAACTACAAAAATTCTCTTTGAAGCTTTCCGTCATCTTGATAGCGCCATGTTTTTTTTTGAAAAGCATGATAGGGATTTTGAAAGAAGTTCCAAAGTCAATGCTAACATTTCATTAAGCCTATTACAAAAAAATCTACAGGGAGAAAAACAGAGCTTCGCTTCAAACCTCCATAGACACTTACATTTCTAAAAGTCCATCAGCACGCAGATTATCAACATTAACTGACTGTCATTTAGATCCCAGATCATCATTAACTGACAGTCCATTTCCAGCTCTGACATCACCGCCACGTCCTGCTCCTAGTCTTATTGCTACTTGTAGTACACCCAATTCTCCAGCAAGAAAGCGTCTCATCTTTGAAGATTTGACTTGTAAAACAGAAGATACCTGCATGCCTGACAGTCCATTTCCCGCTCTGACATCACCATCAAGTCCTGCTCCTACTCTGATTTTTATGTGTAGTACAATTCACTGGCAAGAAAGCTTATCGCCTTTGAAGATTTGTGATTAGGAATCATAAGAGGCGTCAGCCGGGCCAAGTCATACACAGGAACACAGCAGAGACACACTAAAGATTTTGACCTCACAAGGACAAGGAGGGAATGAGCAAGGCAGTTTAAATAGCAAAAAGGGGCTGACTGTAGGCTGGACTAATTAGGCAGGAAATGGTAACCAGGTGAGTCACTGTGGAAACAACAAGTGGTTGGTAATTAACCAACTGAGCAGCCTAGAGCACTGAGAAGAGAGCTGCTAGCAATAGCAGAAGCCCAGCCCTGACATTTACAAAATAATCTAGAGTGACTGGGGACAAAGAGAAGGCAAATATATTAAACACCTTCTTCAGCTCTGTGTATACAAAGGAGCATGGGGGAGCTCATGTCCATAGTGGGGGTGGTATTGGCACAGCCCCAAATGATCCACAATGGCTCAAAATTGACATGGTACAGAAATATTTAGACACAATAAAGGTGAATAAAGAACCTGGACCAGAGGACATCCACCCACAGATCCTAAAAGAATTGAGCTCTGTCATTTCAAAGCCATTGTTTCAAACTTTTAGGGACTCTTTAAAGGTTGGAATAGTAGCACTGGATTGGCGTAAGGTCAATGTGGAGCCTATATTTAAAAAGGAATCAAAGTAACTATAGACCTCTTAGTTTAACTTCTATAGTCGGGAAGATACTGGAGAGTTTAAAAAAAGACCACATAGATGAGTTCTTGTTGGAAAAAAATATTTTAAGTAACAGACAACATGGATTCACGAAAGACAGAAGTTGTCAAACAAACCGGATTTCTTTTTATGAGAAGGTTAGTAAAATCGAGTGGCTGTGGACGTAGTATATTTAGATTTTGCCAAAGCATTTGACACAGTTCCCCACACACAGCTAATGTGTAAGGTGAAGTCTACAGGCTTGGAAAAATCAGTTTGTAAATGGATAGGAAACTGGCTAAAAGACAGAATTCAGAGAGTAGTGGTTAATGATTCTTACTTTGAATGGTCTAAAGTTATCAGTGGTGTTTTCTCCTTCAACGATGGGCACTGATATGGCTTCACTGACGGGCACTGATACAGCGGCACTGATGGGCACCGATGAGGTGGCACCAATGAGGTGGCACTTATGAGGTGGCACTGAAGGGCACTGATAGGCGGCACTGATGGGCACTGATAGGTGGAACTGATGGGCAGTGATAGGTGGCACTGGTATGCGGCACTGATGGGCACCTAGAGGTGGCACCGATGGGCACTCATAGGCGGCACTGATGGGCACTCGTAGGTGGCATTGATGGGTACTTATGGGTGGCACTGATGGGCACTGATAGGTGGGCACTGATGGGCACAGATGGGTACTGACAGGTGGCACCGATGGACACTGATGGGTGGTACTGATGACACTGATTGGTGGCACTGATGCCCCTAAGGGTGGCATTGCTGGGCATCACTGCAATATAATGGTGCCAATTAGTGCCCATTTGTGGGCACTGATTGGCACAGATTGGGCACATGTGGATGGCCATGGGGTCATATGACGCCCAGTCAGGATAACTGAACCACTGCCCAGCCGTCATCTGCTATGGGCCGGGCGGTAGGTGGTTAAGGGGGTATATGATCAACACGTATAAATACATATGTGGTCCATATAGTGAACTTGGTGTTGAGTTATTCACTTTAAAGTAATCACAGAGGACAAGGGGGCACTCTTAACGCCTGGAGGAAAAAAAATTTAATCTCCAAAATTCGGAAAGGCTTCTTCACAGTAAAAGCTGTGCAAATGTGGAAAAGATTCCCTCAAGAGATGGTAATGGCCAGCTAAGTAGATTGTTTTAAGAAAGGCCTAGATTCTTTCCTAGATACAGTGCCTTGCAAAAGTATTCACCCCTTGGCATTTTTTGTTGGCATAGTGTTTTGTTTTGTCTCACAACCTGGAATTAACATGGATTGTTTGAGGATTTGCATCATTTACTTCACAGAACATGCCCACAACTTTGAAGATGTTTTTTTTGTTGTGAAGAAAACAACAAATAGGACAAAAAAAACAGAAAAAGTCAATGTGCATAACTATTCACCCCCCTAAAGTCAATAATTTGTAGAGCTACCTTTTGCGGCTTTCACAGCTCCAAGTCGCTTTGGATAAGTCTCTATGAGCTTGCCACATCTTACCACTGGCATTTTTCCCATTCCTCCTTGCAAAACTGCTCCAGCTCCTTCAAGTTGGATGGTTTTGGCTTGTGAACAGCAATCTTTAAGTCTGACCACAGATTTTCTATTGGATTGATGTCTGGGCTTTGACTAGGCCATTCCAACACATTTACACGTTTCCCCTTAAACCACTCAAGTGTTGTTTTAGCAGCGTGTTTGGGGTCATTGTTCTGCTGGAAGGTGAACCTCCTTCCTAGCCTCAAATCACACACAGAGTGGTACAGGTTTTGCTCAAGAATATCCCTGTATTTAGCACCATCCATCTTTCCCTCAAATCTGACCAGTTTCCCAGTCCTGACTGCTGACAAATATCCCCCACAGCATGATGATGCCACCACCATGTTTCACTGTGGGGATGGTGTTCTTTGGGTGATGTGATGTGTTGGGTTGCGCCAGACATAGCATTTTCTTTGATGGCCAAAAAGTTAAATTTTAGTCTCATCAGACCAGAGCACCTTCCTCCATACATTTTGGGAGTCTCCCATATGCCTTTTTGCAAACTTAAAATGTGCCATTTTGTTTTTAGCTGAAAGTAATGGCTTTCTTCTGGCCACTCTGCCATAAAGCCCAACTCTATGGAGCGTACGGCTTATTGTCGTCCTATGTACAGATACTCCAGTCTCTGCTGTGGAACTCTGCAGCTCCTCCAGGGTTACCTTAGGTCTCTGTGCTGCCTCTCTGATTAATGCCCTCCTTGCCCGGTTTGTGAGTTTTGGTGTGCGGCCGTCTCTTGCCAGGTGTGCTGTTGTGCCATGCTCTTTCCATGCTCTTTCCATTTGGTTATGATAGATTTGATGGTGCTCCTAGGGATCATCAAAGATTTGGATATTTTTTATAACCTAACCCTGACTTGTACTTCTCAACAACATTGTCCCTTACTTGTTTGGAGAGTTCCTTGGTCTTCATGGCAGTGTTTGGTTAGTGGTGCCTCTTGCTTAGGTGTTGCCGCCTCAGTGACACTTAGATTGCACACAGGTGGACATCATTTCACTAATTATGTGACTTCTGAAGGTAATTGGTTGCACCAGAGTTTTTTATGGGCTTCATAACGAAGGTGGGGAATACATACGCACATGCCAATTATATGTTTTTTTATTTCTGAAAAATAGTTTTATGTATACACTATGTATATAATTTTCTAATTTTACTTCACCAACTTAGACTATTGTGTTCTGATCCATCACATATAATTCAGATTAAAAACAAATTGAACTAAAGGCTGTAATGTAACAAAATAGTAAAAAGCCAAGGGGGTGAATACTTTTTCAAGGCACTGTACACATAATATAACTGGGTACTAACATTCATAGGTAAAGTTGATCCAGGGAATATCCGATTGCCTCTTGGGGGATCGGGAAGGAATGTTTTCCCCTGCTGGAGCAAATTGGATCACGTTTTTGTTGTCTTTTTTTTTTTTTGTCTTCCTCTGGATTAACTGTGGGTATACGATTGTGAATATATAATTGTATTTTTCCTTCTAATAATTGAACTAGATGAACTTGTGTCTTTTTTCAACCAGACTAACTATGTAACTATGTAACGAAGAGGAAATAAAGAGGAACAGGGTTCCTTTATGGTTTCCTGAGTCACTGGGGCAGCAATCCAGTTGGATGCTGCCACTCATGTGACACTGGCAGCCATCTTGGGTTAGTCCATTTAAGGACCCTGGCTCCGGGCTCCTGGGTTTGCCGTGCATTTTACGTGTGAATAGCTTAGGGACAAGGGTCACCTGTCTGTCAGGGACAGTGTTAGCTGTAGGGAAAAGCTCTAGATGAGTAGGGAGAGCGCAGAGATCCACCACTACTCTTGGAAATCTCCCTGTTTGGGCTTTAACTGGCCAGTCCCTCAAGACAGGTGCTGTCAGCTCGGCTGAGATCTACTCCGCTACGGGCTACTATTCTTCTGTGAGTGTTCCTAGTTGGGTTGTCTTCCCACCGGGCTATTTGTAAACTGTTATTTGTTGACCACAATGCAAGTTCTTTATTGCAACTGGACTGTGTGTGAATTACTGCTGCCACACCATGCTGCACCTACCCACACCTCTAATAGCTATTGTATGAGAAGAACAGGGGAATTGTTACTGCAACAAAACAGCAAAAGGGAATTACAGAGCAAAATGAATTGTAGAAATGAAATTATAGCACCTAAGACAAGATATAGCAACAGTACGATGTCCATTTACTGGAATCTCTCCAAATTTCATATGACCTTTCCCTTAGCCTCTGCATTGTAACTATTAGCTGATATGAGTTTTGGAATTTCTACTATTAGAACCAATGATATTAGCACACTGTTGTAGGATTTATGGCCAGTGCCTGTTGCTGGCAGTCTTGTCTATGGCCTCCAAACTGGATGCCATTTAGTCATTGATCTGGTAATCATGAGATTTGATGGATTCATCTAGACTTTGGCTCTCAGACCTTTACAGCTTCTAGATTTTACTTAGGACTAACTTACATTTCTGATCTTGGTGATATTCAACTTTACTACGAAGATTGCCTTTATTCTTAGACAGACTCCTGATTTACCAACCACAGTGTATATTGTAGGAGATCGTGGAGGAGAAGGTCCTTGTGCGGTATGATTGGTGTGTAGCACAGTGGTACGATGTGTGGTGGGGTGTTCGGTCTTTTTTGGACAATTATCACGCTGCGAAGTCATTATATTCTTCATAGTAGTCGGTCTTGTTGTGACAGCTTGAATGCCGACCTTGTATTCTGCAATAAAAAGATGAGATGAAGACAGATGAGTGACATCTCAATGACAGATACAGCTGAGATGGTTTTTTTGGGGAATAAATCAACAATTAATAGATCTATTTTCATGTATATAAACCAAATTCACCAAAGAAAAATTATAGATGAAATAGTGGCGCTTATCCCCAGGGGGGGGAGATGCCAGACACTCTTATCCAGCCAGTGAGCTGAATACAGACGTGACTAGAAAAAAAGTGAAAAAACATATATATTGCTAAATATCCCAAAAAGTAAAAATTAATATTAAATAAAATAAATTATTCAATATGAGCTAGTATAAATTATAACACTCAGTGAAAGTGATATACAAATATATAAATCCAAAAAAAATATATAATGAAAATTGAACACAGTAAATATCTATAAAGTCCAGAAACCAATCAATCGTGAAAAAATAATCGTGAAAATATTTGAAGAAAGTCCAAAAAAAAGAGTGAGGGCGACTCCAAAACTGCTCAGCTGTGTTTTCAAACATCCACCACACCTCTGTGACGTGAATCCACTCCCTGCTGAAGTTCAAACTCACCAGCTGTGAAGGCCTCTCACTCTCGTGTTTGGCCTGACAGAGCCTCTAACCCACTTACATGGGGGTTAACATGCGAGCATACACCTCCACTGCTCCATAGGAACACCGTTTTTCTCAGGTTGGTAGTATGACATAAAAATAAAAGAAGCTCCAATAGTGTAATCTCATTTAAAAGATTTAATCATATAAAACAACTTGTAATGAGCTCACTTTTAAAATAAAATAACAAGCAAGTCACTTCACGACAAATGGAGAACCCCCACAGAACAGCAAGCAATAGCAACTGAAATAACAACCGGCAGGACACGGCGGACCCAGGAGGTGTGTGTGCTCACGTTCGTCTCACCCGTCCGCAGCACTCATGCCTTCACTGGAGCTCCGCTCTGTCCCCCTTCACTCCCTCCTCTAGTCCTTGTGTGAGATCGCCGTGTAGCTACGCCCCGACATGTTTCATCATAAAGATTTAATCATGGGGTTGGCTAACCGGCGAATCAATCAAACTATTTAACCATATCAGAATTAGAGTGGGCGGGTGCAATACACTCAGCATTCACACACTTCCTGTGTCTCCGTGTGTGCAATCTATAGCCCTTCCCTTCATTCTGGTTCACAGTTCTATATTGAATATATTTCAATCAATATTTAAAAGGTATTTTACAGGTACATGCGTGGCGATCAGCTTAACAATATCCCTTCCCTCTACATTAGAACGCTAACCATCATACCAAGGGGTTATTACTTCCCAGATATTTCTCACAAAGGTTGAATTGTCTTAAAACGAATCATTTCTACCCCACGTTAGAAGTCTGTACAATATATCCACATTCATAATGAATATACATAGTAAAAAATATTCTTGTGAAAAATAGAATAAAGAATAGGATAAAAATAAAGAGTAGGATAACAAATATATATATATATATATATATATATATATATATATATATATATATATATATATATATATATATATATATATATATATATATATAAAAAATATAAAAAATAAAAAAATACAAAATACAATAAAAAATAAAATAAAATAAAAATAAAAATTAAAAATTAAAAATAAATAAATAACAAAAATAAAAATAAAAAGTAATAAAAAAATATAATAAAAATATAATAAAAAAGGAGAAAATAGTGATAGGAAACTATACAATAAATAATAATTCCTAGTGAAAAACATGCATGTATATAAACATCTGCATATCCAAATATACATGCATGTAGGTGTAAGCATAAAAGACATAAGTACAGTGTAAATCATAATATGAAATTATAAGTGTGCAATCATTTTTAAATATGAACTACTACATTATATCATACACGTCTCTCAATTTCCCCATGTGTGACATAGTCTCTCGTGAAAAGTGACCATTGCAAATCCGTGATATCACTATTTAATGTGTATAATATATGTATGTGCAAACTGCATTCTAATATCTCAACAATAATGAAAAAATTATATAAATAATTTGTGAATATCTCAACAATAGTGATTTTTTTTTTTTGTGGATGGACCAATAATGTACCCATTATGTGTCCCCCTGACTTCTAAACTATGCCCATGTGTTTAACATAGCTAGCTGTTACTGATGAAGCAGTTGAGGTCCAGTTCTATGTTCATACCTCTAGGGAACAAACATTTTAGGAGAAAGATCCATCGAGTTTCTCTCTGAGAGGGATCCCTAACCCGTAGCTACACGGCGATCTCATACCAGTACTAGAAGAGGGAGTGAAGGGGGACAGAGCGGAGCTCCAGTGAAGGGACGAGTGCTGCGGACGGGTGAGACGAACGTGAGCACACACACCTCCTGGGTCCGCCGTGGCCTGCCTGCTGTTATTTCAGTTGCTATTGCTTGCTGTGCTGTGGGAGTTCTCCATTTGCTGTGAAGTGACTTGCCTGTTATTTTATTTTAAATGTGAGTTCATTACAAGTTGTTTTATATGTGATTAAATCTTTTAAACGAGATTACACTATTGGAGCTTCTTTTATTTTTATGTCATACTACCAACCTGAGAAAAGCGGTGTTCCTATGGAGCAGTGGAGGTGTATGCTCGCATGTTAACCCCCATGTAAGTGGGTTAGAGGCTCTGTCAGGCCAAACACGAGAGTGAGAGGCCTTAACAGCTGGTGAGTTTGAATTGCAGCAGGGAGTGGATTCACGTCACAGAGGTGTGGTGGATGTTTGAAAACACAGCTGAGCAGTTTTGGAGTCACCTTTATGGAAGAGCCCTGGGGCCATCATAAAAAAAAAACTGAACTCTGACTTTGAAACTCAGAATTCTGAGATTGAAATTCAGAATTGTAAGTTTAAAAAAAAATACAGAATTCTGAGATTCAGTCAGAATTCTGAGTTTCAAAGTCAGAATTCTAAGTTTCAAAGTCAGAATTCTGAGATTAAAAGTCTGAAACCTAGAATTCTGACTTTTAATCTCAGAATTCTGACTTTTAATCTCAGAATTCTGACTTTAAAACTCAGAATTCTGACTTTAAAACTCAGAATTCTGACTTTGAATCTCAGAATTCTGACTTTGAATCTCAGAATTCTGACTTTGAATCTCAGAATTCTGACTTTGAAACTCAGAATTCTGACTTTGAAACCTAGAATTCTGACTTTTAATCTCAGAATTCTAAGTCAGAATTCTGAGTTTCAAAGTCAGAATTCTGAGATTCAAAGTCAGAATTCTGAGATTCAAAGTCAGAATTCTGAGATTCAAAGTCAGAATTCTGAGTTTCAAAGTCAGAATTCTGAGTTGCAAAGTCAGATTTCTGAGTTGCAAAGTCAGATTTCTGAGTTTCAAAGTCAGAATTCTGAGTTTATAAATATAGTAGTCTATAGGAAGATTTTAGGACCAATGAGCAATAATGTAGTAACACCCACACATCATCATTCTGCAGACATACATGTCTTCTGCTCTGTATATGGATATGTAAATCTATCTTAGTTACAGCACACAGTATAGGGAAGCAGGTAGTGCTGGATTCTCTGGTTCCTCTGCTGTCTTATCCTTCTCTGTCATCTGCTCCAACATAAAGAGCCATGCTGAAAACATGTGTATTGTGTGTGAGTGTGGGGGGGGGGGGGGGACACAGCTTCCATAGATAACAGAACACAATGGCCAGCACAGCTCTGTACCCCAACTTGTAGGAAACATTGCACTTTTGCCCCTATATGAGGGAATTGTGAATGGCTAGAAAGCAGCAGGACAATGTGTGTCTATGTTCAAAACGGATTGATCATAGCAATTACTTGTCTGGACTAATAGAGATGTTTCACATACAATTAACCTCATATTAAACATAAAAGCAAGCACAAACCACTACTGAGTGATAGTGTAGTGGGTAGAGCAGGAGGTTTATATTGGTGAAGTTGTGAGTTCAAGTCCATGTGAGGGCATTTTTTTATATATATATTTTAAAATATGAGATAGTGAGGGCTTAAATTGTATTTTATCAATATATCCAAAATTGATTTCAAGGTATATTAACAAAGACATACTGATATATTGAGCACACAAAGTAGTATATGCTGCCTACTATAAATTAGAGAGTAGAGATTTCAAAGAAAAAACTGTGTATATATTAATCAGGGTGATCAGATGGGATCATTAGGGTGTCATCTTCAGTTTCCCCTGGGGGGCAGTTCACAATTTCAGGAGACTGGTCATAACAAATCGATCATAATTCACTCGTCTGGATTAATATAGTTGTTTCACAGATAATGAACCACATATTAAACATTAAGAAAGCAACAATTAAGAACCCTTAAGTGATAGTATAGTGGGTAGAGTACCAGGCTTATAGTGTTGAAAGTTCTGCTTCTTATCCAATTCAGAGCATGTTTTTTAATTATATATATTTTCAATATATTGATTTTATATTAAACTTATTTTAAACTATAAGTTACTGAGAACTTAAATTGTATTTTATTGATATATCCAAATTGATTTCAAGGCATATTAACAAAGGCATATTGATAAAATTGTATAAACTGACTACTATAAATTAGAGAGTAGGGATTTTTTTTACAAATCAGTGTATATATTGGGATGATTTTGGTGACATGGGGCCAGTTCTCAATTTCAGGAGATTGTCCCTGGAAGCTGCATGATAACCATCATATCTCATAACTCAACCACCGATGCAGGGGCATTTTTCCATCCAGTGACACCACCGATGCAGGGTCATTTTTTCCATGCAATGACACTACCGATGCAGGGTCATTTTTTCCATCCAGTGACACCACTGATGCAGGGTCATTTTGTTTCCATCTAGTGACACCACCGATGCAGGGTCATTTTTTCCATCCAGTGACACCACCGATGCAGGGCGATTTTTTTACATCCAATGACACCACCGATGCAGGGTCATTTTTTCCATCCAATGACACCACCGATGCAGGGCGATTTTTTTACATCCAATGACATCACCGATGCAGGGCCATTTTTTTCCATCCAATGACACCGCCGATGCAGGGCGATTTTTTTCCATCCAATGACACCACCGATGCAGGGCCATTTTTTTCCATCCAATGACACCACCGATGCAGGGCCATTTTTTTTCCATCCAATTACATCACTGATGCAGGGCCATTTTTCTTCTTCACTACTGTTAGCTCCTTATGTGTGCTCCAGTTTTAAACTCTAAGACCCCTTTCACACCGAGCTGCCTATAGCGTCCGTGGTAAAACGCAGCTATTTTTATCGGCGTTTTACCGTCGGATTAGTGGCGCATTTCAGCCGCTAGCGGGGCACTTTTACCCCCCGCTAGCGTCCGAGAAAGGGTTAAAACCGCCCGCAATGCACCGCAATAGCGGCGTTTTGCCGGCGGTATCCCAGCGCTGCCCCATTGATTTCAATGGGGAGCAGTGGTGGAGGAGTGGTAAACACATCGCTCCAAAGAAGCTGCTGACAGAACTTTTTTTCCTGTCCTGCCAGCGCAGCGCTCCGGTGTGAAAGTCCTCGGGTAGAGTAATGTGAAGCCCTCGGGCTTTCACACTGGAGACAATGCTGCAGCTGTTTGAGGGCGGATTGCAGGCGCTATTTTTAACGCTATAGCGCCTGCAAAACGCCCTCAGTGTGAAAGGGGTCTTACATACTACAAACATATATATATATACACAGATACAGTATTTTGCTCTGCATGCCACTATTTTCCTAGAATCCCCACCTGAGAGGGGGGAGGGGCACAGTAACCAGTGTATATAATGGCAGTGCGGGCCATGAGCTATATGTACTGGCTGTGTCAGGGCAGAGATTAAACACAATGCAGTGTCAGGGCAGTGAGCAGAGTGTAATAGCAGCTCTGTCCAATCAGCAGTATATGAGGCAATGCCGACATCCCAAGTCTCCTATAATTGATGGCGGGGCTCACAGACACCCGCGAGTGCGGCACCATCTCCCGGCTGTCAACCACAACAGCCCGAGCCGCCCCTCCTCCAGGCCAGGGGTAGCAGTGGTATCACTATGGAGATCAATTGTATGAAAGCAGGTGCAGCACAGGACTTCCTATGTGACCCAGGCTGTTACTCCGCCCTCCTCTCATAACCCACCACCTCCCCCAATCACTGAGTGCCCCGCCCTCTGCCAGTACCCAGGGGGAAGTTCACAAACTGTGCCCCTCCCCCCTCTCAGGTGGAAATTCTGGGAAAATAGTGGCATGCAGAGCAAAATACTGTATCTGTATATATATATATATATATATATTTGTAGTATGTAAGACCCCTTTCACACTGCGCCTGCAATCCGCCCTCAAACAGCTACAGCATTGTCTCCAGTGTGAAAGCCCGAGGACTTCACATTACTCTACCCGAGGACTTTCACACCGGAGCGCTGCGCTGGCAGGACAGGAAAAAAAGTCCTGTCAGCAGCTTCTTTGGAGCGATGTGTTTACCGCTCCTCCACCGCTGCTCCCCATTGAAATCAATGGGGCAGCGCTGGGATACCTGCCGGCAAAACGCCGCTATTGCGGTGCATTGCGGGTGGTTTTAATCCTTTCTCGGCCGCTAGCGGGGGGTAAAAGTGCCCCGCTAGTGGCCGAAATGCGCCACTAAACCGACGGTAAAACACAGATAAAAATAGCTGCGTTTTACCACGGACGCTATAGGCAGCTCGGTGTGAAAGGGGTCTTAGAGTTTAAAACTGGAGCACACATAAGGGGCTAACAGTAGTGAAGAAGAAAAATGGCCCTGCATCAGTGATGTAATTGGATGGAAAAAAAATGGCCCTGCATCGGTGGTGTCATTGGATGGAAAAAAATGGCCCTGCATCGGTGGTGTCATTGGATGGAAAAAAAATCGCCCTGCATCGGCGGTGTCATTGGATGGAAAAAAAATGGCCCTGCATCGGTGATGTCATTGGATGTAAAAAAATCGCCCTGCATCGGTGGTGTCATTGGATGGAAAAAATGACCCTGCATCGGTGGTGTCATTGGATGTAAAAAAATCGCCCTGCATCGGTGGTGTCATTGGATGGAAAAAATGGCCCTGCATCGGTGGTGTCACTGGATGGAAAAAATGACCCTGCATCGGTGGTGTCACTAGATGGAAACAAAATGACCCTGCATCAGTGGTGTCACTGGATGGAAAAAATGACCCTGCATCGGTAGTGTCATTGCATGGAAAAAATGACCCTGCATCGGTTTATGAGATATGATGGTTATCATGCAGCTTCCAGGGACAATCTCCTGAAATTGAGAACTGGCCCCATGTCACCAAAATCATCCCAATATATACACTGATTTGTAAAAAAAATCCCTACTCTCTAATTTATAGTAGTCAGTTTATACAATTTTATCAATATGCCTTTGTTAATATGCCTTGAAATCAATTTGGATATATCAATAAAATACAATTTAAGTTCTCAGTAACTTATAGTTTAAAATAAGTTTAATATAAAATCAATATATTGAAAATATATATAATTAAAAAACATGCTCTGAATCGGATAAGAAGCAGAACTTTCAACACTATAAGCCTGGTACTCTACCCACTATACTATCACTTAAGGGTTCTTAATTGTTGCTTTCTTAATGTTTAATATGTGGTTCATTATCTGTGAAACAACTATATTAATCCAGACGAGTGAATTATGATCGATTTGTTATGACCAGTCTCCTGAAATTGTGAACTGCCCCCCAGGGGAAACTGAAGATGACACCCTAATGATCCCATCTGATCACCCTAATAATATATACACACTTTTTTCTTTGAATACTCTACTCTCTAATTTATAGTAGGCAGCATATACTACTTTGTGTGCTCAATATATCAGTATGTCTTTGTTAATATACCTTGAAATCAATTTTGGATATATTGATAAAATACAATTTAAGCCCTCACTATCTCATATTTTAAAATTATATATATATATATATATAAAAAAAATATGCCCTCACCTGGACTAGAACCCACAACTTCACCAAAATAAGCCTGCTGCTCTACCCACTACACTATCACTCAGTAGTAGTTTGTGCTTGCTTTTATGTTTAATATGAGGTTAATTGTATGTGAAACATCTTTATTAGTCCAGACAAGTAATTGCTATGATCAATCCGTTATGAACATAGACACACATTGTCCTGCTGCTTTCTAGCCATTCACAATTCCCTCATGTAGGGGCAAAAGTGCAATGTTTCCTACAAGTTGGGGTGCAGAGCTGTGCTGTGCTGGCCATTGTGTTCTGTTATCTATGGAAGCTGTGCCCCCCCCCCACTCACACACAATACACATGTTTTCAGCATGGCTCTTTATGTTGGAGCAGATGACAGAGAAGAATAAGACAGCAGAGGAACCAGAGAATCCAGCACTGCCTGCTTCCCTATACTGTGTGCTGTAACTAAGATAGATTTACATATCCATATACATATACAGAGCAGAAGACATGTATGTCTGCAGAATGATGATGTGTGGGTGTTACTACATTATTGCTCATTGGTCCTAAAATCTTCCTATAGACTACTATATTTATAAACTCAGAATTCTGACTTTAAAACTCAGAATTCTGACTTTAAAACTCAGAATTCTGACTTTAAAACTCAGAATTCTGACTTTAAAACTCAGAATTCTGACTTTAAAACTCAGAATTCTGACTTTGAAACTCAGAATTCTGACTTTGAAACTCAGAATTCTGACTTTGAAACTCAGAATTCTGACTTTGAAACTCAGAATTCTGACTTTGAAACTCAGAATTCTGACTTTGAAACTCAGAATTCTGACTTTGAAACTCAGAATTCTGACTTTGAAACTCAGAATTCTGACTTTGAAACTCAGAATTCTGACTTTGAAACTCAGAATTCTGACTTTGAAACTCAGAATTCTGACTTTGAAACTCAGAATTCTGACTTTGAAACTCAGAATTCTGACTTTGAAACTCAGAATTCTGACTTTGAAACTCAGAATTCTGACTTTGAAACTCAGAATTCTGACTTTGAAACTCAGAATTCTGACTTTGAAACTCAGAATTCTGACTTTGAAACTCAGAATTCTGACTTTAAAACTCAGAATTCTGACTTTAAAACTCAGAATTCTGACTTTGAAACTCAGAATTCTGACTTTGAAACTCAGAATTCTGACTTTGAAACTCAGAATTCTGACTTTGAAACTCAGAATTCTGACTTTGAAACTCAGAATTCTGACTTTGAAACTCAGAATTCTGACTTTTAATCTCAGAATTCTGACTTTGAAACTCAGAATTCCGACTTTTAATCTCAGAATTCCGACTTTTAATCTCAGAATTCTGACTTTTAATCTCAGAATTCTGACTTTGAATCTCAGAATTCTGACTTTTAAACTCAGAATTCTGACTTTGAAACTCAGAATTCTGACTTTGAAACTCAGAATTCTGACTTTGAAACTCAGAATTCTGACTTTGAAACTCAGAATTCTGACTTTGAAACTCAGAATTCTGACTTTGAAACTCAGAATTCTGACTTTGAAACTCAGAATTCTGACTTTGAAACTCAGAATTCTGACTTTTAATCTCAGAATTCTGACTTTTAATCTCAGAATTCTGACTTTGAAACTCAGAATTCTGACTTTGAAACTCAGAATTCTGACTTTTAATCTCAGAATTCTGACTTTTAATCTCAGAATTCTGACTTTGAAACTCAGAATTCTGACTTTGAATCTCAGAATTCTGACTTTGAATCTCAGAATTCTGTATTTTTTTTTTAAACTTACAATTCTGAATTTCAATCTCAGAATTCTGAGTTTCAAAGTCAGAATTCAGTTTTTTTTTTATGATGGCCCCAGGGCTCTTCCATACACCTTCACTCTTTTTTTGGACTTTCTTCAAATATTTTCACGATTATTTTTTCACGATTGATTGGTTTCTGGACTTTATAGATATTTACTGTGTTCAATTTTCATTATATATTTTTTTTGGATTTATATATTTGTATATCACTTTCACTGAGTGTTATAATTTATACTAGCTCATATTGAATAATTTATTTTATTCAATATTAATTTTTACTTTTTGGGATATTTAGCAATATATGTTTTTTCACTTTTTTTCTAGTCACGTCTGTATTCAGCTCACTGGCTGTATAAGAGTGTCTGGCATCTCCCCCCCTGGGGACAAGCGCCACTATTTCATCTATAATTTTTCTTTGGTGAATTCGGTTTATATACATTTTATTGTTAAGTGGCAGCTTTGGTAGAGTTTTGACATTTATTAACATAGCGCGGAGGTGGTAATACAGGTCAGGGGTGGCGTAATTTGCACCTGGTTATCTCCAGTTTCCAAGATCTATTTTCATGGCAGGTTATCACTTGTGAAAGTCACAACTTCTTTTTAGACATTTTGAAAACTTTTGTCATTTACAAGTGAATATATGGCCAGAACGTTTTTATTATGAACAGAGTAGGGAAAGGTTGAACCCCCTGTTTGTTTTTTCTGTCCTAAACACAGATTTCTTTTTAATTACAGTACTGTCCCAGAGAAATGACAGGAAGAGAGGGGAACTCCCTACAAAATAAGACAAAATCCCCTCTTGGAGAGTTGTCACCAGAACAAATGTCCCATTGGAAGATTTCTTCTTAATTCCTATCTAAGTGACAGCTGTAAAATGTTGGATTTCCCATCACTTTCTTTCCCCGAAGATGCCAGAAGAGCGAAACATGTAGGATGGGGTTGGTTTTGGAGTGAACTCATACCGTACAGAGAGCCTGTCCTACTCACAGCTTGTTGTTGAGTGAGGTTGAAGCTGACAGTACTACTAAATACACGCGATATAAACCTTAGTGTCGGGGCAAGACACATCTGAATGAAAGTACATTTTGTTTTAATGGTTTTATATGAACAAAAAATTTTACACCATGCCGTGCCTGTTTTTTCTCTGTGCATGGTCTGGAGGAAAGGGAAATTGGATCTGAGAAGGAGAGTGGACTGAGTGAACTCCTTATTGGCTGGATTAGGCAGATTGTAAATTGTGATACAAAACTAAAATTTACTGCTGACCTGAATTTGGCGAGTAACCAGTGCCTGAGGTGGAGGAGATCACAACTTGGACACACAGATTGGAGGAGAGATTTAATTTGGAATACAAGCACTATTTCCTGGATGAATTTTGTCCGCACATGGATTTTGTTCACCTGAGCTTGTTTATCTATATGGCACACTTTACTCATTGGCAGGGCTTTTTTTCCCTCAGAAAATAGGTACAAGAACTCAAACACAACTCTCCAAAACCCCTCCCCCTCATACACACACCCTCCAAACCACATCAAATAGTGGGTGTGGTCAAATTTAACTAACAGTGGGAGGGTCTTCAACAGGCATTAAATAAGAGGAGGGCATTACGGACAGAGTGCAGAGTTGGGGGGGGGGGGTTAAACACAGAGTGCAGAGTTGGGGGGGGGGTGTTACACACAGAGTGCAGAGTTTGAGGGTGCATTACGTACAAAGGGCAGAGTTCAGCCTTCTTCCACAGCTGCTTACCGCTGCATCCCCTATCCACATTTCACTTTCACCCCTCCTCTTCAGCTTTGACCTCTGTATGCAACACCCCCCCAACCCCACTGCCCCCATCTTCTCCCCACATCCTTAAAAGCTCCATCATCTTCAACCTGTCTTACTTTTGTTGCTGTTTTAGGCTGAAGTACCCAATCAACTCTAACATCTCCCCACAGACTGTAGTTGGCTCTGCCTCTCTCACTTGCAGGGAGATCATCCAGTGGGGGTGTCGGCATCTACACTGCACCCCAGGCACCTGCATCTCCCGTGTCCCCATCCTGCATTCAGTAGGAGCCACTCAGCAGATCAGATCTGTGGGAGCCCTTGGGTGACAAGCTGTCACTTGTAAACACAAAAGCCACCCACCACCCCCACCCTCTCCATCTATACTTGTCCGTTCCATTATTAAGTTTTCTCACGTTTCCACAGTTCTCCTATATGACCCTTTTCATCCACCAACCATCTCCACATATCTTTTCGTCAGCTTAAACCCCTTCCATACTTTCCATCTGCTTATAACGCTTTCTATTTCCTCCTCTCTACTAAATCTCAGATATTACATATCCTATATCTCATCTACCCTACTAACCAATTCTTTTATTGTAGGGCTTTCTATTTCAAGCCAATGTCTTGGGATCAGGCTTTTCACCACGTTAAACAAATGCGGCATCATGGATTCTTTATATTGTTTTATTGAACTTTCTGTCCCATGAAACAAGCACGTCCAGGGGTCCTCTACTATGTCCCTATTTGTAATTTCTTTACTTAACTGTATGATCTCTTTCCAGTATTTTTTAATTTTGGGACAATCCCACCACAGATGAGACATTGTTCCAACTACTGTACATCCCCACTAGCAATATGGCGATTTCTCTAGTTGACATTTGCATATTTTATCGGGGGGTTCTATACCACCTAGTTAATAATTTATAATTTATCTCGGCTATATTGGAAACGACCGCGGATGCGTGTACCAGTCTCAAAATTTTTCCTAAATGTTGTTTTTTCCCTCTTGGGCCTAAATCTTTTTCTCATTTTTTTTATATATGGCGGGACCTTGGCTTGCTTTATCTTTATCCTTAATGACCAGCTTAATTATTACATTTTATTTTATTTCTGTTATACTTTTTAGCATAATTGGGATCATTTCAACTTAATATCTCTTCCTAGGACGGTAGACCCCTTTCCATTTCAGTTTTTCATCAGGTTTGTGTATAGGATGGGGGTAAGAGGCATTGTGGGAGGCCTCAGGGACAGTGGGAATTGAGTAGGTTGATTTTCTAAATTGGAGTTTTGCTTTAAAGCGGAGGTCCACCGAAAAAAAAAAATATTAAAAGCCAACAGCTACAAATACTGCAGCTGCTGACTTTTAATATATGGACACTTACCTGTCCAGGGAGCCCGCGATGTTGGCAGCCGATCCATCTGGCGGCTCTCGGCTGCTGTCGCCACCATCCTCGGTAAGGAAATCAGGAAGTAAAGCCATGCGACTTCACTTCCTGGTTCCCTCTGCGCATGCATGAGTCACGCTGAGCATCCTCACTGGTCCCTGCTATCTTCTGGGACCTGTGTGTCTCCCAGAAGACAGCAGGGGAGGACAGAGTAGGCGCCAGAAGTGGTGTAGGTCACCGCGGTGATCTATGCCAGGAAGTGGGAGCAAGTACCTGTAATATACAGGTATCTGCTCCCTCCTCCCCCCTGAAAGGTGCCAAATGGGACACCGGAGGGGGGGGAGGATTCAAAAAAGTGGAAGTTCCATTTTTGGGTGGAACTCCACTTTAAGAAAGTTTATCCCAGACAGTCACCTAGCAGAAAAGCTAGAAAAAGTCTGTTTAAATCCCAGCTAAACCTTCAGTTTAAATCAGCTGAACACATTCAAGGTGCATCAAAGCAAAATGTGTATATATGTCGTACAATTTATTTTATTACTAATGCAGATAACCATATGAAAAATGGTGTTACCTGCGCCTCCAATACACACAACAAAAAACATCTATAAATTATAATGTCCCCCAGCTAAGCGGATCTGTACAGGTGGCAATACGTGTTTTGTAAGCAGGGCAATAACTTCTCCGCAGGATGTGGAAACCTTGCAAAAAGATCTGAACAAATTAATGGGGTGGGCGACTACATGGCAAATGAGGTTCAATGTAGAAAAATGTAAAATAATGCATTTGGGTGGCAAAAATATGAATGCAATCTATACACTGGGGGAGAACCTCTGGGGGAATCTAGGATGGAAAAGGACCTGGGGGACCTAGTAGATGATAGGCTCAGCAATGGCATGCAATGCCAAGTTGCTGCTAACAAAGCAAACAGAATATTGGCATGCATTAAAAAGGGGATCAACTCCAGAGATAAAACGATAATTCTCCCGCTCTACAAGACTCTGGTCTGGCCGCACCTAGAGTATGCTGTCCAGTTCTGGGCACCAGTCCTCAGGAAGGATGTACTGGAAATGGAGCGAGTACAAAGAAGGGCAACAAAGCTAATAAAGGGTTTGGAGGATCTTAGTTATGAGGAAAGGTTGCGAGCACTGAACTTATTCTCTCTGGAGAAGAGACGCTAGAGAGGGGATATGATTTCAATATACAAATACCGTATTAGTGACCCTACAATAGAAATAAAACTTTTTCGCAAAGGAGAGTTTAACAAGACTCGTGGCCACTCATTAAAATTAGAAGAAAAGAGGTTTAACCCTAAACTACGTAGGCGGTTCTTTACTGTAAGAGCGGCAAGGATGTGGAATTCCCTTCCACAGGCGGTGGTCTCAGCGGGGAGCATCGATAGTTTCAAGAAACTATTAGATAAGCACCTAAATGAACGCAACATACAGGGATATACAATGTAATACTGACATATCATCACACACATAGGTTGGACTTGATGGACTTGTGTCTTTTTTCAACCTCGCCTACTATGTAACTATGTATTGTGCCGTGTGACCAAATATTACAATCTATAGTTGATCAGCGCTATGGATATGCTAAATAATAAGGTGATATATAACCTCTGTGCAATATGTGTTATTTTTTATCCACAATATTCATATATCAACCATTCACCCAACAAGAGAAAATATACAGTCCCAAAATCAAAATCCCCAAACTCTTCACTGTGCACGTGCTTACTTGACCAAACAGAAGTGCTCCAAACGTGTGCTGTGCCACTCTCCCCCTTTAAATAATCCCTCGCCAGAGTTAATGTGACCCTCTATCAGATTTGGGTCAGATTGCCCTCTATTGTATGGACCAGTGTTTCTCAACTCCAGTCCTCAAGGCGCCCCAGCAGGTCATGTTTTCAGGATTTCCCTCAGATGAAACGGCTGTGGTAATTACCAATGTAGTGTAACTGATCAAATCACCTGTGCAAAATAATGGAGAGCCTGAAAACATGACCTGTTGGGGCGCCTTGAGGACTGGAGTTGAGAAACACTGGTATGGACCATAAGCTTGCTGCCATGTTCCACCACTTTCCCAGCCCCACACTCCACTCCTGGTACCTCCTCCACCCAGCTCAGTATATTACATAGGAAAGCTACAAACAAAACATCATTGCGTGCCACACTTTATTAGTAATATAAAAAAAATCCCCCAATACATAAAACCTCCAGATGTAAACTCACATTTTACCAGCACTCGGTGTTTCCAGTGTCTGATAAACAGCAATAGCTAATCACTGTCCCCCTTTCGGGATCAGCATGCGCTCCAAGCCCAGGAAAAGGCATCACCGGAAGTGATGTCAGGGCTTGGACCCGCCTCAACTCATTTCACCCAATCAGGGTGTCTTTAGGAAGCGGTTTTCTCTTTTTGAGTGCATGGTTGATACATGAATATTGTGGCTAAAAAAATAACACACTTTGCACCAAGGCTATCGCATATTTATTTTGCATATCCAAAACACTGATCAACTATCAATTGAAATATTTACTAACACAGTCACACCCTGGATAGAAAAGATTGCTTGCTGTTTGTGTGCAAGCAGTGGTGTCTCCGCAGGGATCCATATTCCCATCACACACATTCCTGGAATAAGCTATTTAGGCTACTGGGTGCTGTAGCGACTGCCAGCTGGATACTGGAACATATGCAATATGTAGATATTCGCCAGCACACCAAGGATCATCAATTTCGTCCAAACGTTTTTTTATTCAAGAAAGATCACATCACAAAACAGTGTAGTGCAACAATTCGGAGCCACGCAGAACACTTTCATCAGGCATGTGATAAGTTCATACTGTTGTGCAGAAGTATTTATATGAACATCCACCAATCAGAACCAGAGAGTAGATGGACCCTCCCACCCCATGACAGCATATGATGTCATCAGTCCCGCCAAAAACTATATACAAATGTCACATTATATATATATATATATATATATATAAAGACGTGGACCGATGCTTGATGCAAATAGTGTCTTTTACTGAAAGTATTTCAATTAGTACATGCAAGCCACTGTACAGTTCCGAGCGCTCCTCGCTCTTCGTCAGGCTATTCTGGCTGTGTGTGAAAAGCCAAAACACAGATTTTCTCTTATCCACACCCTGTCTGCCGCACACATGTGTATCAACTTAATTACTAAAGAAAACAAATAGACAGCCACCTATTAAGATAATTAACCCTTACCGTTGGCCTCATCCTTACAATCGACGAGGTCGTAATGAATATGGTAACCTCAGGAGGGATATGTCCGATAACTCTTCAGCGAATACTGACACCGATTCCTCATCCAATTTTTTGCAAGGAGATCGGAGAGAGTTGTCCACTACTCGGATGCAAACCAGATCCCGTTACAACAGAGAAGGGAGTCAAGACAGATATCGCTACACACGAGGCAACCGTGGCCGATCAAGGGAGACCTAGTACACAACATCTCCAGGCGGGTCTTGTCATCAGAAGAGGTAGGACTTTTTAATCGTGGATTATCATATTGTCCTAAAAGTCATTTAGATCCTTTCCAGTTAGACCAAGATCTGTATCGTCTTTTTCGTAATATTAGATGGAAGGTTCATTTTCTCCATAAACCATTTATTCAGAATGAAACAACTGAAGGGAGGTTGGATAATAAATCCTTGGGACTGATAACGAAATCTAAATCTGTTCCCCCCACTACATATGTACCGGTTGAAATGTTTGTGCAAGAAGTTACCCGGGACATTAAACAATTGACTCAACGAATAGACTTTAAAGATCATGTACCTAATAATTTGTCTCCTCATGAAAAATCAGCCCTGCGTGAGCTAACTAAGCGGAGAGATATTATTTGTAAGCCCGCGGATAAAGGGGGTTCGGTGGTCATTATGGATCCTCAGGCATATGAAAATGAGATCAAGCGCCAACTGGATGATGACACAGTATACAAACCCTTACATTCTGACCCCACATGGGGTATTAAAAAGACTCTAGAAAGTATTGTCAAGCCAGCATGTAAGGAAGGACTAATTTCGCATGACCTTCAAGAATTTTTATTACCATCACATACCCGTGTCCCGGTGCTATACATACTTCCCAAGATCCATAAGGATAAACAGTCCCCACCAGGACGCCCGATTGTATCAGGGAATGATTCGATTTTTGTACCCACAGCTAAGCTATTGGATAGAGTGCTATCACCTTTGGTGAAAAATACTCCATCCTTTATTAAGGATTCTGGTGACTTTCTCTCCAAAATTAAGAGCTTACCACCTATTAATAAGGATTTTATTCTTGTTACTTGTGATGTAACTAGTTTGTACATGTATATTCCACACGAAGCTGGCATTAAAGCAGCGATCAATCTGATTAGAGAATGTCGGGAATACTCTGAGGCACAGATCTTCTTTTTTGAAAAATTGTTTAATGTAATTTTGCATAACAACTATTTTCTTTTTAGGGACCAGTTCTATGTACAACTCACGGGGGTTGCTATGGGCTCCAATGTTGCCCCACCATATGCATGTTCCTTTATGCATGATTTTGAACAGAGAAATATTTTTACTAATGAAAGTTTTCGGGAACATTGCGCCACTTGGTGGCGGTACATAGATGTCGTTTTTGCTATATGGCGGGGCAGCATTGAATCTCTTGAAGCCTTTAATGAAACCATTAATAGTTTTTCATCTAATATCCAGTTTCAGATACATATTGGTGGGGACTCCGTCCCCTTTCTAGATACATGGGTATATGTTAAGCAAGGATTGATTGAAACGGATATATACACTAAGCCCACGGATAGGAATCAGTTACTCAGGTATGATAGTTACCATTAGGGATGAGCTTCGTGTTCGAGTCGAACCCATGTTCGACTCGAACATCGGCTGTTCGCCCGTTCGCCGAATTGCGAACGATATGGGCCGTTCGCGCCAAATTCGTGTGGCGCGTCACGGCCCATAATTCACTGCGGCATCGCAGTGCATTGCTTGCTGATGATTGGCCAAGCATGCACTATGACCCGCATGCTTGGCCAATCACAGCGCCGCCTGAACAGAGAGCCATAATTGGCCAAAGCCAAGGAGGCTTTGGCCAATTATGGCTCAGGGGATTTAGTACACGCCCCACACTATATAAGGCCGCCTGCATGGCGGCCCTGTGTAGTGTGTGTTCCGGCGTTCATTGAGAGAGAGAGAGAGAGACAGACAGTGTCATTTGATTTGAGTTGGATAGATTAGGCAGAACAGTCAGTCAGTTAGCTGCACTTACAGTGTATTGTGTATATATATGCATCCCAGGTGTTGCATATATATATATACACTGTATTCAGTTTAGCTAGATCCGTTCCTGTTATCTTCTAGACTATTTACATTTAGTGCAGTGTGTCCTGCTCACAGTGTTCAGCTAGATCCGTTCCTGTTATCTTCCTACTGACAGGCAGGCTTGTCTGGTTACAGTATATAAAGCTACCTGAAGAAAATTACTGGTGTTCTATTTGATCCTATTAGTACCACGGTCAGGCAGCTAGACTATTTACATTTAGTACAGTGCGTCCTGCTCACAGTGTTCAGCTAGATCCGTTCCTGTTATCTTCCTACTGACAGGCAGGCTTGTCTGGTTACAGTATATAAAGCTACCTGAAGAAAATTACTGGTGTTCTATTTGATCCTATTAGTACCACGGTCAGGCAGCTAGACTATTTACATTTAGTACAGTGCGTCCTGCTCACAGTGTTCAGCTAGATCCGTTCCTGTTATCTTCCTACTGACAGGCAGGCTTGTCTGGTTACAGTATATAAAGCTACCTGAAGAAAATTACTGGTGTTCTATTTGATCCTATTAGTACCACGGTCAGGCAGCTAGACTATTTACATTTAGTACAGTGCGTCCTTCTCACAGTGTTCAGCTAGATCCGTTCCTGTTATCTTCCTACTGACAGGCAGGCTTGTCTGGTTACAGTATATAAAGCTACCTGAAGAAAATTACTGGTGTTCTATCCCAGCTTAGTGCAGCTACAGGCCATTAGTATTTCTGGAAGGCCAAGAAGGAGAGGCAGACAGTCACAAGCCAATAAGAGAGGGCAAGCAGGCTCTGTGTCTAGTGCTGGTCGTGGAGACGGTGCATCCTCATCAGCACGTGGCCATGGGACACGCTTGGCCTTTTTTTCGGCAGCTGGCCGTGTTGAGCCGCAACATGCGGAAGACTTGGTCGAGTGGATGACCAAGCCGTCCTCATCCTCCTCATCCTCTCTCACCCATGCCCAGGGTGCTTTGTCTGGCAAAGCAGCGGCCTCTTCCCTCAGCTCAATGTCATCAGTGACTCCTTCCCTAGCTCCACCATGTCCTCATGAGGATTCCCTCGAACTGTTTGACCACAGTGTTGGGTACATGCTCCAGGAGGATGCCCAGCGTTTGGAAGGCTCTGATGATGATACTGAGCTCGATGAAGGCAGTAACATGAGCACGGACAGAGGGGGTGCCCAAGAAGGACAGCAATCTGGCAGTCATGCTCCCCCTGCTGCAGCATACTGCCAGGTTTGCTCCAGTGATGAGGAGGGAGGGGATGATGAGGTCACTGACTCAACGTGGGTGCCTGATAGGAGAGAGGAGGAGGAGGAGGAGGAGGAGGAGGAGGAGGCGGCACATCACCAACGAGGCAGGATGCCCTCCAGGGGCCAGCCTAAGGGCAGCACATTGACTGCATCACACCCCAAAGCTCCACATGTGCAGGGCGCTGCAGTCTCTGCGCGTTATTCAAAAAGTTCTTTGGTGTGGGCCTTTTTTGAGACGAGTGCATCAGATCGCACCGCTGCTATTTGCAACATATGTCTCAAGCGTATCTCACGTGGCCAAAACATCTCCCGCTTGGGTACCACATGCTTGACCAGACATATGTTGACCTGCCATGCAGTTCGTTGGCAAGCGTATCTAAAAGACCCACACCAAAGAACAAAGAGGATCTCTCCTTGCTCCTCATCAGCTGAGATTTCCAACCCCACTAGACCTCCAGTCCTCTCTGAGACCTGCAGTGAGAGGAATGAAGGTGTAGAATTAGGTGTGTCACAGCCAAGTACTTGTGGGCAATCTGCTTTTGGTACACCGACGTCAGATTGTACCAGGCAAATTTCCCTGCCCCAGCTGCTGCACCGCCGAAAGAAGTTTGCTCCCAGCCATCCACATGCCCAGCGGTTGAATGCTAGCTTGGCAAAATTGCTAGCACTTCAACTGCTGCCTTTTCAGTTGGTAGACTCTGCCCCCTTCCGTGAGTTTGTGGAATGTGCGGTTCCTCAGTGGCAGGTACCCAAACGCCACTTTTTCTCACGGAAGGTGGTAAGGTGCATATTACCACTGACTCATGGTCCAGCAGGCATGGACAGGGACGTTACCTAAGTTTCACGGCGCATTGGGTGACTCTGCTGGCAGCTGGGAAGGATGCAGGACAAGGTGCAGTAGTGTTGGAGGTTGTTCCGCCACCACGCCTCCAAAATGCCGATTGTGACACACCTCTCTCCTCCACCCCCTCCTCTTCTTCTTCCTCCATGGCCTCTTCCTCGGAACCAGCGGTGCTCCGTAGTCGTTCAAGGGGCTACGCAAGTACGCAGGCCAAAAGATGCCATGCGGTGCTTGAGCTGGTGTGCTTGGGGGACTGGAGCCACACTGGGGCAGAGGTTCTGTCAGCTCTGCAGGGGCAGGTTCAGAGGTGGTTGATGCCACGCCAACTTAAGGCAGGAATGGTGGTTTGCGACAATGGCACCAACCTCCTCTCTGCCCTCCGACAGGGACAAATGACCCATGTGCCCTGTTTGGCTCACGTCCTTAACTTGGTGGTGCAGCGGTTCTTGGGCAGGTACCCGGGCTTACAGGATGTCCTGAGGCAGGCCAGGAAAGTCTGTGTGCATTTCCGCCGGTCATATAATGCCAGTGCTCGGCTGACGGACCTCCAAAAGGAGTTTAACCTGCCCAAGAACCGCCTAATCTGTGACATGCCCACCAGGTGGAACTCAACGTTGGCCATGCTGCAGCGGCTGCACACGCAGCAGAGGGCCATCAATGAGTACCTGTGCGACTATGGCACCAGGACAGGGTCAGGGGAGCTTGGTTTTTTTTCCCCACGCCAGTGGGCCATGATCAGGGATGCATGCACTGTCCTGTCACCATTCGAGGAGGCCACGAGGATGGTGAGCACTGACAGTGCATGCATCAGTGACACTGTCCCCCTTGTCCACCTGTTGGAGCACACGCTGCGTGGAATAATGGACAGGGCACTTGAGGCAGAACAGAGGCAGGAAGAGGAGGACTTCCTTAGCTCTCAAGGCCCCCTTTATCCAGACAGTGTTCCTGCGTGCCCGCCGATCACACAGGACGAGGAGGAGGAGGAGGAGGAGGAAGATTGTGTCAGTATGGAGGTGGAGCCTGGCACTCAGCATCAGCAGCAGTCTTTAAGGGATCAGTCCCAAGAAACACATGGACTTGTACGTGGCTGGGAGGAGGTGGCTGCGGACGTTGTCGTCCTTAGTGACCCAGAGGACTCCGGACCGAATGCCTCAGCAAACCTACGCTGCATGGCCTCCCTGATCCTGCAAAGCCTGAGGAAGGATCCTCGTATTCGTGGTATCAAGGAGAAGGACCAATACTGGCTGGCAACCCTCCTTGATCCACGTTACAAGGGTAAGGTTGCAGACCTTATCTTGCCATCGCAGAGGGAGCAGAGGATGAAACATCTTCGGGAGGCCTTGCAGAAAGGTCTGTGCAATGCGTTCCCAGAGACTGGGAGGTTACAAACTCCTGTTTCTGGACAACGTGTTGCTGAGGCTTCGGTCAGTCAAAGAAGGAGCGGTGGAGAAGGTGGCCGTCTGACCGATGCGTTCAGACAATTTTTTGGTCCGCAGCCCCAAGGTATGATCGGTTCCAGCAACCATCGCCAGCGTCTGTTTTACATGGTGCAGGAATACCTAGGGGCAAGATCAGACTTGGACACCTTTCCCACCGAAAATCCTCTGGGTTACTGGGTCTTGAGGATGGATCACTGGCCAGAGCTTGCACAGTATGCAATTGAGCTACTGGCCTGTCCTGCATCCAGCGTTCTTTCGGAACGCACATTCAGTGCTGCTGGAGGCGTGGTAACCGATCACAGGGTGCGTCTGTCCACCGACTCGGTCGATCGGCTGACCTTCATAAAAATGAATCAGTCTTGGATCACCACCAGCTACCAAGCACCTGATGCTGATGTAACCGAATAATTTTTTTTGAAATCTCAGATCCCTTCAAAGACTGCCTATGCTGATGCTGAGTGACTATCCCTGAGTAATTATCCTCTTCCTCCTCAATCATCACGCTGATAGCTTGTAAGAACATTTTTGGTTCTGGGCGCCACCACCAGTGCCTAAGGCACAATTTTTCAGCCCCTGTTTAACAGGGGCGTGTAATTACAATTTTTGATGTAATACTTTGTAGCAGGGCTCGTTCCTGCATTCCAACTAGAGTGTCTGTGAGGGGTTGCAGTGTTGTGGCACCAGCACCAGTGCCTAAGGCCCAATTTTTCTGCCCCTGTCTAACAGGGGCGTGTAATTACAATTTTTGATGCAATACTTTGCAGCAGGGCTCGTTCCTGCGTTCCAACTAGAGTGTCTGTGAGGGGTTGCAGTGTTGTGGCACCAGCACCAGTGCCTAAGGCCTAATTTTTCAGCTCCTGTTCAACAGGGGCATGTAATTACAATTCTTGATCTAATATTTCACAGCAGGGCCCTGTGAGGGCTTACAGTGTTGTGGCCACAGCAACACCTAAGGCCCAAATTTCTGCTGAGTATATAGGGCAGGACCCTACTTTCAAACATCTAACTTACAAACGACTCCTACTTGCAAACGGAAGGAGACAACAGGAAGTGAGATGAAATCTACCCCTAGGAAGGGAAATTCTCTCCTGTAAGAGTTAATATGGGAAAACAATTTCTCCTTTCCACTGATGCTTTCCAATCCTTGTTCCACAAAAAACCCAAATTTTCAAAAAACATTTTTCATTGGGACAAAAAGTGAGGTGAAATCTTCTGAAGAGGAGGAAAGACAGCAAAACAAATGTCACAGGGGTGATAACCCTTCCCTATGTTTTCCAAAAAGCTTAAAAAAGATTTTTTGGCTGGAGCTAAACGCGTTAAAAATGTACCCGTTCAAAATTACAAAGAGATTCTACTTAACAACAAACCTACAGTCCCTGTCTTGTTTGCACCGCCTGTATACTGCTGTTCAGAGTATATAGGGCCTTTCCTTATTTTAATTTGGGTGCGGGGTTCCCCTTAATATCCATACAGGACCCAAAGGGCCTGGTAATGGACTGGGGGGTACCCATGCCGTTTGTCTCACTGATTTTCATCCATATTGCCATGTCCCGACATGACATTAAACCCGCAAGCAGTTTTAAATTAGATTTTTTCCTTTAAAAATGACATTTGGTGCAGGGACTGTTCTAAACACGGGAAACACACGTCACTTTACAGGCATACTATAGACACCCCCCAGGTACGATATTTAAAGGAATATTTCACTTTTTTTTTTTTTTACTTTAAGCATCATTAAAATCACTGCTCCCGAAAAAACGGCCGTTTTTAAAAGTTTTTTTTGCATTGATACATGTCCCCTGGGGTAGGACCCGGGTCCCCAAACCCTTTTTAGGACAATACCATGCAAATTAGCCTTTAAAATGAGCACTTTTGATTTCGAACGTTCGAGTCCCATAGACGTCAATGGGGTTCTAACGTTCGTGCAAACTT
This sequence comes from Lithobates septentrionalis, assembly GCA_037952835.1. Lineage (NCBI taxonomy): Eukaryota > Metazoa > Chordata > Amphibia > Anura > Ranidae > Lithobates > Lithobates septentrionalis. The sequence goes on from JBBDGP010000824.1 coordinate 946,307, forward strand.
TCGGTCCGTTCGCAGGTTCTGGTGCGAACCGAACCGGGGGGGTGTTCGGCTCATCCCTAGTTACCATCCCCCTCATGTGTTTGGGTCTAATGTCAGAAGCCAACTGCTTAGAGTTACACGTATCGTGAGTGACACTACAATAAGGGATCAGAGATTGAATGAGATGTGCTGTAAGTTTAAAGAGCGGGGTTATCCGGAGGGCCTGATCAGACGGGAACTAAATAGAATCCTACAACTATCTGATAATTGTCGACAAAACAAAAAATATCACTCTGACATACCCAGGATCCCATTTGTCTTCCAATTCAATAGCTATAGTGATAAAATATTTAATGTATTAAGAAAGCATTGGTCGATTCTTAGACGATCATACCCACAGATAGAAGAATTCCAACAGACTCCTATGAAGGCTTATCGGCGTAACAAGACCCTACGTGATTTTTTGGTGCGATCTGAATTCGTACCGGAAAGTCAGGAGGAGAGAAGGGTTACCTTTCTCGGTAGGAAAATGAAGGGCTGTTATCCTTGTCTTGGTTGCGTTCAATGCAATCTGATGCTCAAAGGTAATCACTTCGATCATCCTGTAACGAAGACTAGGATAACAATAAATGGCTTCTATACATGCCAATCATCTTATGTCATTTACATTCTCATATGCCCCTGTAACTTGATTTACGTAGGCGAGACGACCCAGAAGATAAAAGATCGCATTGCACAACATCGCAGTACGATCCGACATCCCCAATCGGGTCTCCCTGTGTCACGTCATTTCGCGGAGATGGGACACAGGGACACTGATTTAAGATTTATGATATTGGAAGATATTCCCCGTGACAAAAGAGGGGGGGACAGGATTTTAAAACTTAAGAGACGTGAGGTCTGGTGGATTAATAAATTACAGTCCTTGCATCCCGATGGTATGAACAAGGACTATGATTTATACTTATTTGTATAAGATATGGCAATTGACATATGGAGATCGTAGTCATGTTTTATATGTATTATACTCTCGTAGATCGCTTGGAAGGAAGTCCTGTTGGGAATGTGAAATAAAAGAATACTAGCTGAACCCTGGATGAGATCTGAGTTATGACCAAGAATGTCATTATTAATATGATACTATACTGTATGAGATGCACAATTAAAAGAGCTCATTTGCCACATAATATCATGTTGATGGAAGATGAGAGAGAAATATGTATAGTAGTATGATAAATGTAGATAGTAGAATGTATATTGAAGGCTAAGTTTTGTTTCACCTTTTATTGTTGAAACAATAAGGGTTAATTATCTTAATAGGTGGCTGTCTATTTGTTTTCTTTAGTAATTAAGTTGATACACACTGTGCGGCAGACAGGGTGTGGATAAGAGAAAATCTGTGTTTTGGCTTTTCACACACAGCCAGGATAGCCTGACGAAGAGCGAGGAGCGCTCGGAACTGTACAGTGGCTTGCATGTACTAATTGAAATACTTTCAGTAAAAGACACTATTTGCATCAAGCATCGGTCCACGTCTTTTTTCTATCCATTTATGGTGGAAGGTTGGGAGTCCACCTTGACGGTGCCTTGATCGGACAGGAGTTAAGAAAAGAGGGTAACCCACCTGAAGTTCATTATATATATATATATATATATATATATATATATATATATATATATATATACACACACACACACACACACACACACATGTATATCTGTTGGGCTATGTCAGCTGCGAGGTGCCGGCCGAGCATGCTCAGATGCGCCCTGTCATCGGCACTGGTTGCCATGCAACCAGCCCAGCCAGCCAATCGGCTCCAGGGACTGGCCACGCATGCTCAATGTGGTCTGTTGTACTCTTGGAAACTAGAGACTCTAGACAGCGAGGGCCGCCGATGACATGGAAACCAATAAGGACGGCATGCCCATCCGCTGCAGTTCTCAACACATCAAGCTGCTATGTGGAGAGGGGGAGGAAGGAAACAAAACAAAAACGCATGCAAGTGTGAAAAGCTGCAATACCTCAGGAGGAGAAAAGGAGAAAAAGAAAAGAAAAAAATAGGAGCATAAATCTATAGTACATTATTATTGTAGAGAGAAAAGAAAAAGCAAGTAGAAAATAGAGAGGAAAAAGAAAAGAAAAAGAGAGAAGAAAAGGAAAAAAGAAAAAAGGAAACCAAATAAAGAGCATTTGTGAGGTCAGGCACTGATGTGGACGAGATGGCCTGGATCGCAGTCTCCACTCTAATTCATCCCAAAGGTGTTCTATCGGGTTGAGGTCAGGACTCTGTGCAGGCCAGTCAAGTTCCTCCACCCAAAACTCGCTCATCCATGTCTTTATTGACCTTGCCTTGTGCACTGGTCCAAATCATTTGGTGGAGGGGGGATTATGGTGTGGGGTTGTATTTCAGGGGTTGGGCTTGGCCCCTTAGTTCCAGTGAAGGGAACTCTTAAGGCATCAGCATACCAAGACCTTTTGGATAATTTCATGCTCCCAACTTTGTGGGAACAGTGTGGGGATGGCCTCTTCCTGGTATGACCGCGAGCCAGGCCTTTTTGTGGGATGAATTAGAGCGGAGACTGCAAGCCAGGCCTTCTCGTCCACATCAGCACCGGTCCTTACAAATGCGCTTTGGAAGAATGGTCAAACATTCCCATAGACACACTCCTAAACCTTGTGGACGGCCTTCCCAGAAGAGTTGAAGCTGTTATAGCTGCAAAGGGTGGGCCAACTCAATATTGAACCCTACAGACTAAGACTGGGATGCCATTAAAGTTCATGTGCGTATAAAAGGCAGACGTTCCAATACTTTTGGTAATATAATGTATCTAGCTAATTTACCTCCCAATTTGTTCCAATGCACTTAATTCAAAGTCTACAACTAGAGGGAATCTGCCTGGATTAAATGTGAGAGGGGTCATTGGATCTTGCTTGAGGTCTGCAAAATCAGAACTTAGCATTGAACCCTATTGAGGTCTATAGGGGCAAATCATGATACTGCATTATGGTCATTTTCAAGGCTAATAGGCAAGTCATTATCAAAAAAGGCCACAAATAGCTGGATACTGCCATGGGGCAATTTAACAAAGCAAACAATATTTTTTAAAAAGTACAGCAGGGAGAGGGTCCTTTTTAATGTGACTTCAAGAGTGACATGGAAAAACATTCCTTTACATTTCATGCTGGGCCATGCCTTGTAGCTGTATGTGGTGTTATAGAACAGTACAATTTCCACAGACAACATCTATTACACTGTATTCTGGCATCATATATTTTGAATTGTTTAGTTGATTTTTTTTCACTTTTACATTTAACTTTGTTTAACTCTTTCACTGCGAGAATAATTTTTTGCATTTTTTTTGCACATAGTATTAACATTCAAATTTTAGGACTCGAAGATTAGTTGTAGCCCCCAAAACATTATATATTTTGTGAAATCGGAAACCCTGAAGAATTAATTGGTGATGCTGCTGCCAATGTAAGTATCAGTGAGGTTATCAGTGAGGAATGAGGGTTAAATACAGCAACATCACCCCAATCTGATAAATTTCAGCTTGGGGGGAAAAAAAAAGGCTTTTACCCCTAGTCGTCTTCCAGGTCAGCCCTTGAGAGATGGAGTTCCTCCCTTCAAACAGGAAACATGTCGCCAATTAGATCTTTAAAAGGCGGTCCCTCAGGTCCCTGGTCAGTCTTAGTGTTTCCTCCATCAGAAGGTGACACGTTGCCTTAGGGACCGCCGGAGGCTCCATCTCTCAAGGGCTGGCCATGGCACATGTCTCTTGCTACAGCAGAGAGAAGCAGGGCTTCTTTTCAGCTGGAACTTGGTGGAACGCAGTTCCACCCCCTCTGGCTCAGGCCTTCTGCTCCCTTCTCACCCTATCACTTGTAAACACAGAAGTCTGGTTTCTGTGTTTATCAGTGACAGCTTATCTCCCAACAGCTCCCACAGATCTGATCTCCTGAGCGGCTCCCACAGAGTGCAGGGTGGGGACAAGAAATTTGAAGGTGCCCGGGGTGCAGTGCAGATTCCAAAACCCCTACTGGATGATCTCCCTGCAAATGATAGAGGCAGAGCCACCTACAGTGTGTGTGTGTGTGTGTGTGTGTGGGGGGGGGGGGGGGGTACTAGAGCTGGCTGGCTGCTTCAACTTAATACAGCAACACAAGTAAGACATGTGGTGGAAGATGGTGGAGCTTCTAAGGAGGGAGGTGGAAGATGGGGGCAGTGGAAGGTGGGTTGCATGCAGAGGCTAGTGCTGAAGATGGGTGAAAGTGAGATGTGGATAGGGGGTGCAGAGTTAAGCAGCTGTGGAAGAAGGCGAAGTGCACTTATCGCATTCTAGGTGGAGGTCAGGTTCAGCGCTGCAGGCAACCGTCCTTTTGCAGCGGGTGGAAGGTGTCCTGCATCCCTTCCCCCTTTGAGCCCAGGTGTGGAGAGAGGCGGCAATGCGGCATCCCCTTGGCGGGCTCAGGCAGGGGGGCGTGTACCCGCGGCCGGAGGCTAGCTTGACCCGGACAATACGCCGTGTCATTTCCGGGGCAGGATGAAGTCATCGGCGTGGGAACTGGTCTGACCCCTTAAAGGCGCAGGGAGGATAGATGGCCGACTGGTGCCATTTACACGTGGTGAGGCTGCAGGAGACAGCACGGATGCCACAGACTACCAGGATGCATGAGGAAGATGATATCCTATCTGCCCAGACTCCGGAAGGCGAAGGCACCAGGAGGACACAGGTAGGCACCCGGGATGTTCTTTGTGTCCAGTATAGAGGGGGCAGCAGCTAGGTGGTGGTGGTCACTAGCTGCCCAGGGCTTAGCAGAGGGGTTACCTGTGTCACAGGGCGTGCACTATGTTCATGGTCTGGTGTAGTGCACTTGTTTCTCACCGCCAGTGGTCCCCTGTGTTTATCTTCCGGCAGGTCAAACCGCTGAAAGAACCAAAGCCCACTCCCAGGAAGCGGTGTGCAAAATGTGCTACCAAGATGCCCTTGGAATACACAGAACTGCCATGTCAAGTGTGCATAGACAGGATGGTCAAAAAGCAGTCAGATGCACTCTACACAAAATTGTTTGGATCCATGAGCGATGAGATGACTTCTAACTTTAAGAATCTCAAAAAATTTATTTTGGAGGTAAAGACTTCAACAGCTCCCTCTGGAACCATAGTCTCACAAAGATTAGTCGCCTCAGAGTCGCAGGAGACAGTGAGGGAATGAGCGGGTAGCGGCGCAGTTAGCGAAGTAGCCACCAACAGCACGGAGTCAGAGCAGGAAGACGGGGATGAAGAAAAAAGGGGCCGCAAGTACAAGTTGTCCCTAGAACATGTAAAGGACTTGGGGCCATTTATGGAACTTTGGAAATCGAGAAAAAAATGTGCTTCCATCTAAACTTGACTTAAAGTGATTGTAAGGGTTAATTTTTTTTGTTTAAAATAACAAACATATCATTCTTACCTCCACTATGCAGCTTCGTTTTGCACAGAGTGGCCCCGAACCTGTTCTGGTGTCCCCCGGCGGCTCTCACTGATCCTCCCCACATTAGGTAACCCCCTCGGAGAAGCATGGGGTATGGGGCATGCCCTCACGCTCCCGAGTCCAGCATTTGCATCCATAGACACGAATGCCGGATTCAGCCCCGCCCGCGTCATTGGATTTGATTGACAGCACCGGGAGCCAATAGCTGCGCTGCTATCAATCTAGCCAATCAGGACACAAGACACCGGCTAGAGCTGGTGTGCTCATCCCCGTCGTGAGAAAAGAGGGTTCAGGTAAGTTAAAGGGGGGGCACTGGGGGGCTGCTGCACTGCATGAGTTTTTTCACCTCAATGCATAGAATGCATTGAGGTGAAAAACCACAAAGGTTTACAACCCCTTTAATGTACCAGGGTGTAAGAAAGAAAAAGTTTAAGGTATTCCTGGTCCACCAGGTGATGTTGGACGTGGTGAGGAATTAATGGGCAGACCCGGTAAAAAACCCCTTCTTTGCAGCTAGCCACAAGAAGCGGTTCCCTTTTGAGGACGATCCACAGGCGGTATGGAACAAGAATCCTAAGTTGGATGCTCCGCTATCTAAAGTCTCCAAAAAGTCCTCATTGGCCATTGAAGACATCTGGCATTTGAAGAATTGTATGGACAAAAGGAGTGACATTGTTTTGAAAAGAGCCTGGGAAACGAGCGTCGCCAGTTTGAAGCCTGCGCTGGCCACCACTTGTGTGGCAAGAAACCTCCATTTTTGTCTCTCCCAACTTCAAGACCATATTAAGAATGGTACACCTGGGGAAGAAATTCTGAAAACCCTACCGGCTCTCTTCAAGGCGGTCGGTTACAAAGTGGATGCATTTGCTGAATCCGTGAAACTGGCAGCAAGATCAGAGGATGTAGCAGTGGCAGCCAGACGGGAGATTTGGAGAAAGACTTGGTCAGGGGACCCTGCATTCAAGATGAGACTGTGTAAGCTTCTGTTTTCTGGAGACCTTCTATTCAGGACAGGGTTGCATGAAGAACTAGAAAGGATGGCGGACAGGAAGAAAACCTTTCCATCTGAAAAACGCAAGCCTCCACAGAAAAGGTTTTTTCGTGGACGAAGAGAACGTCCGCAAGAAGAAAAAAAAAAGATTATCCCAAGAAGCACTGGACAGGTGACAAGGGGAAACCAAAGAGTAATGTGCTCTTTGGCTCTTTTAGCCAAACCCCAAAACAGTGACTAGAGGATGCCAGTAGGGGGAAGGTTGGCTGCTTTCCTACCTCAATGGCAGAAAATGACAGCCAACAAATTTGTCATAAACATCATTGCAAGGGGTTACTCCCTGGAATTCAACAGTCTTCCTCCCAAGAGATTTTTACTAACGAAACTTTCCAGGAATCCCAAGAAGACAAGGGCTCTCCCCCTGCTACTGGGAAAAATGGTAGACCAGAGGGTCCTCACACCAGTTCCAGGAAGAAGAAAACGGAAGGGTTTCTACACGTTTTTGTGATCAACAAAGCTTCCGGGAAGTTTTGGTTAATATTAAATCTAAAACCCTGAATCAAGCAACTAAAAAAAAAAAAAAAAAAAAAACTGAATGGAATCAGTATTCTCAGTCAAGAATATTCTTCAACCAGGGACCTTCATGGCAACTATGGATCTCAGAGACACCTATCTCTACAGTCCCATACAGGAAGATTCCCAGAGATACCTGAGGTTGGAAGTGGAGATAGAGGGGAAGGAAAATCACTTCCAAAAGCAGGGCTCTTCCTTTCGGGCTTTCCCCATCACCGAGGATATTTACCAAAGTCCTAGCAGAATCCCTGGCCCCTCTGGGATTGAAGAAAAGGACTGTAGTCCCGTACCTGAACAACCTGCTCTTTGCGGGATCGTCAGAGGTACATCTAGCAAAAGACCTGGCGGAAGCCCAAATATGGCTGAAGTCGCTAGGATGGATATTAAACAGTGAAAGATCAAGCCTGTGTCCTATCCAGAAGATACAATTTCTGGGATACCTTCTCAGCTCCACAGAGCAGAAGACCTTCTTGCTAGAAGAAAAAATGCAGGGCCTTACAGAACAACCTCCCAATATCTATCAGAGAGCTGATGTTGGTTCTGGGTTTGATGACCTCAATGATTCCTGCGGTTCAATGGGCCAAGTATCACCTAAGGCCTCTGCAAGCTTTTCTCCTAAGGGAACAAGAAGAGGACCAAGACAGAACACTCTTACTTCCAACCTCAGTTAAGAGGTCACTCTGGTGGTGGTGAAACGTAAATCTAAACCAGGGGCTGGCATGGTCTTTCCCAACCTCACGGAAGTTCTCCATGGATTGCGAGCAGTTGGGGATGGGGAGACCACCTAACAGGTCAGCCTGCTCAGGGGAAGTGGACCTCAGAAAAAGCCCAGGTGTCTTTAAACTAGAGGGAGCTTATGGCAATAGCCAAAGCCATAGAACACTTCCAGGATCAGCTCAGAAGTCATCACACCTTAATCCTGGCAGACAACGCCACGGCAGTAGCATGTGTGAACAAACGGAGGCACGGAGAGCTCAAACCAGATCTGTCAATGGGCAGAACAAAATCTACTTTTGATAGTAGTGCTCCACCTAAAGGGGATAACAATCAAGTGGCGGACTTCCTCAGCTGCCAAGAGGCCTCACAGGTAGAATGGGAACTACCCCCAGGGTAGGTTCAGGGTAATTACAGCCCGCTGGGGAATACCAAAAGTAGACCTTTTGGCATCCCGAAAAAAAACAGAGGTGAGCCGTTTCTACTTGCTAAACCCACAAGATTGACCTCTGGGGATAGATGCACTACAGAACCAGTAGGATTTCAAAATGTGTTATGCCTTTCCCCTGTACATCTGATTCCTCGAGTGATGAAAAATATCCTACAGGAACAGACAAAACTGATACTAATAACACCATATTTGACCAAGAGAGCCTGGCTCTCTCAGCTCCTCAGTCTCTCAGTAGATGAGCCTTGGCTACTTCCTCTCAGGACGACCTGGTGTGTCAGGGACCCCTAAGAGGCCTCAAGCAAGAAAGCTTCAAGTGGGCGGCCTGATTACCGAGGAAGACATCCTGAGATCAAAAGGACTCTTATGCCCCATACACACGGTCGGACATTGATCGGACATTCCGACAACAAAATCCTAGGATTTTTTCTGACGGATGTTGGCTCAAACTTGTCTTGCATACACGCGGTCACACAAAGTTGTCGGAAAATCCGATCATTCTGAACGCGGTGACGTAAAACACGTACTTCGGGACTATAAATGGGGCAGTAGCCAATAGCTTTCATCTCTTTATTTATTCTGAGCATGCGTGGCACTTTGTGCGTCAGATTTGTGTACACACGATCCGAAATTCTGACAACAGATTTTGTTGTCGTAAAATTTTATAGCTTGCTCTCAAACTTTGTGTGTCTGAAAATCCGATGGAAAATGTGTGATGGAGACTACACACGGTCGGAATTTCCGACAACAAGGTCCTATCACACATTTTCCGTCTGAAAATCCGACCTTGTGTACGGGGCATTAGAGAAAGTGGTGGCCACTCTTCTGAGCGCCAGGAAGCCTAACACCAGGACCATCTACAGAAAGACCTAAAAAAAATGTAACAGCTGGAAGAATAACAGACAAAATATGGATACACCAACTATCTTAGAATTCCTACAGCAGGGTGCTAATAAGGGGCTCAAGCTCAGTACACTGAAGGTTCAGATAGCTGCACTTTTGCACTACAAGAAGACCCATTGGTCTCTCGATTTTGCAGAGCATTGGCTAAGTACAGACCACCCAAGAGACAGAAATGTCCCACATGGGATCTCTCGGTGGTACTTAGGGGGATCATCAAAAGCCACTTTGAGCCTCTACAAGAGACATCGCTACGATTGCTGACACTCAAAACTGTCTTCCTTGTGGCTATCACAACAGCATGTAGGATAGGAGAACTCCAGGCTCTATTGGTCAGAGAGCCGTTTATCAGAATTTACGATGAGAGAATCGTACTTCAAACAGATTATGGATTTACACTGAAAGTGACGTCAACTTTCCATAAATCACAGGATATAGTACTACCTTCCTTTTGTAGTTCACCGGCTAACAGTAAAGAGCAAGAACTAAGCTTACTAGATGTCAGAAGATTCCTATTGCAATACCTCAAACTCACATATTAGTTCAGAGCCTCAGACACTTTTGTTTGTCCTGTATGCAGGAAAACAAAAGGGTAAACAAGCGTCCAAGAAAACTCCAGATAGCCAGATAGATCAAGTCAGCTATACTAGAGTGCTACGGAGTTATGCAAGTAAAACCACCAAAAAATCTAAGGGCTTATTCTACAAGGGTGTCAGCAGCCTCGTAGGCGGAGAAGGCGGGAGCCACCCCAGAGCAAATCTGCAGCAACTTTGTCAAGGTTCTCTACCTTTGTTCAACAATACAGACTGGATCTGATATCCAGTCAGGACCAGGCTTTTGGTAGCAAAGTCCCCCAAGCCATTATCCCACCCTAGTCTGGTGAGTACTTGGTTATCCTCTCAAGGGCAGACCTGGAAGATGACTGGGGGGAAAACAAAGTTAGTCTTACCGGTAACTCTGTTTCCAGTAGTCTTTCAAGGCAGCACGATCGCACCCTAATGTTTAACCTTGTGGGGTTGTGTTGTGTGATTTATGTCTTTCAGATTCTGGCCTTTGGTTCTCTTGGATGACTGACCAGGGACCTGATGGACCACCTTTTAAACATTTAATTGGCAACATGTTTCCTGTTTTGAGGAAGGAACTCCATCTCTCAAGGGCTGCCCTGGAAGACTACTAGAAATAGAGTTACCGGTAAGATTAACTCAGTTTTTTTGGCAGTTATGTCTCACTCCCGATTTTTTAGGGTAATAGACCAAGATAATTTGCAGCTAAAATAGATCTAAAATGAAAGTTTAACCCCTTCTGGACCACCCCATGCAGATATACTGCAGAAATCAGGTACCTGTACATGATTTTGTGCACTGGGTCTGGGGTGTGCACGCGTGCCGCCGGCAACCCGTTCCAGCTGTCATTGGACACAGCGGGAGCCAATCAGCGGGTCCGGCAGACCCGATGTTTGCCGACACCCCGCGATCATTCTCAGGAGAGGCAGAAGGGTGGTCTGCCTATGTAAATGAGGCAGACCACTGTTCTGTGAAAGGGGAAGATGGAGATCTTGTCTTTCTGCTAAGCAGGAACATGAATCTCTATCTTCTCCCAGTCAAAGCACCCCTACCACAGTTAGAAATCACTCCCTAGGCACACAGTTAACCCTTTGATTGCCCCTGATGTTAACCCCTTCCCTGCCAGTGTCATTAGTACAATGACAGTACATATTCTTAGCACTGATCACTGTATTAGTGTCACTGGTCCCCAAAAAAGTGTCAGAAGTGTCAGTTAGGTATCCGATTTGTCTGCCGAAATGTCCCAGTCCCGCCATTTCTAGTAAAAAATAAGTAAATAATTAAAAATTTCTTAAATATATCCCATAGTTTGTAGACACAATAACTTTTGTGCAAACCAATCAATATACGCTTATTGGGATTTTTTTAATCAAACATGTAGCAGAATACATATTGGTCTAAATTTATGAATAAATTAGATTTTTTACACTTTTTATTGGATGTGTTTTATAGCAGAAAGTAAAAAATGTTTTTTTTCCAAAATTGTCATTTTTTTTGTTTATAGCTCAATGAATAAAAACCGCATAGGTGATCAGATACCACCAAAAGAAAGCTCTGTTTGTGGGAAAAAAGTACATCAATTCTATTTGTGTACAGCATCACACGACCACGCAATTGTCAGTTATATTAATGTAAACTAAAGATTTCCGCACTAATATAAACACTATATGTTGAGTATATATGTGTAATAATAATCAGTCCATAAATGAATCCAAAATAGCAATGATCAGTCCACCTAGGAATCCAGATTGGGTGAAAATATTCTTGGTATTCATGTCTCAACGGTATTATAAGGTTAAACACCCGGAGTGCACCTTCCACCGTAAAAAGAAAAAAGGCTGTGCCCTTACCAGATGACTAGACTTCACATTATAGGAGCCTAGTAAAGCATGGGTTAATATCATACATGTAATCCATCCTTTGGATGTAGACAAGATGGTCTGGATACCAAATTCACTGGGTTCTCTCTTTGCAAGATGGCCAAGCTCCACGTTACAGAGGCTTCGTAGGGCGTGGATCCATACAATACCTAGGATCCGTCCTCTGGGTATAAACAGGATGATAGGATACCAATTCCACTGGCTGTTCTCCCTATGTAATACTCACAATGAGATGTAAAAAAGAGAGGAGAAGAACGCTAACATAGCGTAAAACCATGGTGATTTATTGAACAAAATAACATAGCACAAATCCAATCAGACATGGATAAAAAAAAATTCTTAAGATAAAAACAATCTGCAGATCATGTGTAGACTAGCGTAATCAGATTGAGCGTAGAATCCACCCTACTAGTTTCGTCATAACTGACGGCATCAGGGTTGTGGAGTCCATGGCAGAAGCCACGCTATTTAATAGGTCTACAGTGGAGAGAGCACAGCTGACTCGATCTAATTGCCTCATTCGGTTGTAGGAAGCGACCAATCGGATTAGCAACAGATGGGCCATACCGAAAAACGTGCGTGATCCCAGCAGTAAGCGCATACCAAGCCTTGATTTGGGTCCAGAAAGAGACAACCAAGCCTTACTCTCAATCCAATGAGGCAATGGTGTTAAATAAACAACAGTTCTCAATCTAAGAGGCAGGAACTAACCAAGTCTCATTCACATGGAGAGATCCGATGAGGTCACCCTGGAATCAACATTTATTGAAATCCTTAAGAGTGATCTCATATGAATGAAAAACTTAAAAAAATTATTAAAAAGTAATAAGAGCAAAAAATGTTTGAACACGGGGAAAAAGCAGGCACGTTACTGGCATACTTGGTACACAGCGAAGATAGGCCCCCGGTGGTTATCATATTACATGGCCCTGGAGGACAACAAATAACAGACCCACCTAGAGTAACCTCTATGTTCAGAGATTTCTTTGCTGACTTATACAAAACGACAGCTCCCACTGAGACACAATCCATGTCTCTCTTTCTTGAGAAGGTGATTTTCCCACAGCTGACAGAAGAACAGATAGAACTACTAGAGGCACCCCTCACCACAGACGAAATTACAACTGCTATGGCCAGTTTTTCTAGGTCTAAATCCCCAGGATCAGACGGACTCCCAATTGAGTTCTATTCCCAATTCATGGAAATACTAACCCCTAAACTACTAATGTTATACAATCATCTCTTTGAAACTGGGATTTTACCCCCATCTATGACAGAGGCAACAATAGTCCTCATCCCCAAACCAGAAAAGGACCCAGGATACCCAGAATCCTATCGTCCAATATGCCTTTTACAGGTTGATATTAAAATATTAGCCAAAGTACTATCCATTAGGCTTAATCAAGTAATTTTATCACTAATACATGCAGATCAGGCTGGTTTCATGCCTGGTCACAACACCTCGTTTAACCTCCGGAAACTATATATTAATATACAGGCTACACACGAGGAGGTTGGCTCACGAGTTGTGGTGACTTTAGACACAGCAAAAGCCTTCGACTCGGTGGAGTGGAGGTATCTCTGGAGATGCTTGGAGGGTTATGTCTTTGGCCCGAAATTTATTAAATGGGTTCAATTATTATACCAGGCACCTAGGGCCAGAGTGGTGGCTAATGGGTGGTCATCTCAGATGTTTGACCTCAGCAGAGGCACGAGACAGGGCTGCCCCTTATCCCCATTGTTATATGCCCTTGCGGCAGAACCCCTGGCGATATCCATCCGAGCGAACCCGGAGATTAAAGGACTTAGACTGGGCTCTTTAATTGAAAAAAATAGCATGTATGTAGATGACTCGCTATTATATTTAGCAGATTCGGGCCCATCATTATGTACTGCACTCCACACGATCGAACAATTCGGAATATTTTCAGGACTGAAAATCAATTGGGACAAGTCCCAGATTTTACCAAATGATAGCTTCCCACCCCCAGAATCCCAAGCCAGGCTTCCGCTTCAGAGAGTTGATGTTATTAAAAAAATTTAGGGATCTATATATCTAGATCCCCGGCGGACTATGTATCCCTCAATATATATCCTCTCATTTCCACGGTTAAAAATAAAGTACGGGTTTGGTCCAAACTACCACTGGGAATCTGGGGTCGCATAAATTTAATCAAAATTATCTTACTCCCTAAAATACTGTATGTTCTCTGGCATACCCCAGTTTACTTACCCTTGAAACATTTCAAATCTTTAGAGTCCCTCCTTAACCACTTCAGCCCCGGAAGGATTTACCCCCTTCCTGACCAGAGCACTTTTTACAATTCGGCACTGCGTCGCTTTAACTGCTAATTGCGCGGTCATGCAATGCTGTACCCAAACGAAATTTGCGACCTTTTCTTCCCACAAATAGAGCTTTCTTTTGATGGTATTTGATCACCTCTGTCGTTTTTATTTTTTGCGCTATAAATGGAAAAAGACTGAAAATTTTGAAAAAAAAATGATATTTTCTACTTTGTTATAAAAAAAATCCAATAAACTAAATTTTAGTCATACATTTAGGCAAAAATGTATTCGGCCACATGTCTTTGGTAAAAAAAAATGTCAATAAGTGTATATTTATTGGTTTGCGCAAAAGTTATAGCGTCTACAAACTAGGGTACATTTTCTGGAATTTACACAGCTTTTAGTTTATGACTGCCTATGTCATTTCTTGAGGTGCTAAAATGGCAGGGCAGTACAAAACCCCCCCAAATGACCCCATTTTGGAAAGTAGACACCCCAAGGAAATTGCTGAGAGGCATGTTGAGCCCATTGAATATTTATTTTTTTTTGTCCCAAGTTAATGAATAATGACAAAAAAAAAAAAAAATTTACAAAAAGTTGTCACTAAATGATATATTGCTCACACAGGCCATGGGCATATGTGGAATTGCACCCCAAAATACATTCAGCTGCTTCTCCTGAGTACGGGGATACCACATGTGTGGCACTTTTTGGGAGCCTAGCCGCGTACGGGGCCCCGAAAACCCAGCACCACCTTCAGGATTTCTAAGGGCATACATTTTTGATTTCACTCCTCACTACCTATCACAGTTTTGAAGGCCATAAAATGCCAAGATGGCACAAACCCCCCCCAAATGACCCCATTTTGGAAAGTAGACACCCCAAGCTATTTGCTGAGAGGCATGGTGAGTATTTTGCAGCTCTCATTTGTTTTTGAAAATGAAGAAAGACCAGAAAAAATGTTTTTTTTTCTTTTTTCAATTTTCAAAACTTTGTGACAAAAAGTGAGGTCTGCAAAATACTCACTATACCTCTCAGCAAATAGCTTGGGGGGTCTACTTTCCAAAATTGGGTCATTTGGGGGGGGGTTTTGTGCCACCTGGGCATTCCATGGCCTCCGAAACTGTGATAGGCAGTGAAGAGTGAAATCAAAAATTTACGGCCTTAGAAAGCCTGAAGGCGGTGCTTGGTTTTCGGGGTCCCGTGCGCAGCTAGGCTCCCAAAAAGTCCCACACATGTGGTATCCCCGTACTCAGGAGAAGCAACAGAATTTATTTTGGGGTGTAATTTCACAAATCCCCATGGCATGTTTGAGCAATATAACATTTAGTGACAACTTTGTGCAAAAAAAAAAAAATTGTCTCTTTCCCGCAACTTGTGTCACAATATAAAATATTCCATGGACTCGAAATGACTCTCAGCAAATAGCTTGGGGTGTCTACTTTCCAAAATGGGGTCATTTGGGGGGGGGGGGTTTGAACTGTCCTGGCATTTTATGCACAACATTTAGAAGCTTATGTCACACATCACCCACTCTTCTAACCACTTGAAGACAAAGCCCTTTCTGACACTTCTTGATTACATGAAAAAATTATTTTTTTTTGCAAGAAAATTACTTTGAACCCCCAAACATTATATATTATTTTAAAGCAAATGCCCTACAGATTAAAATGGTGGGTGTTTCATTTTTTTGTTTCACACAGTAATTGCGCAGCGATTTTTCAAACGCATTTTTTGTGGAAAAAACACACTTTTTTAAATTTTAATGCACTAAAACACACTATATTGCCCAAATGTTTGATGAAATAAAAAAGATGATCTTAGGCCGAGTACATGGATACCAAACATGACATGCTTTAAAATTGCGCACAAACGTGCAGTGGCAACAAAATTAATACATTTTTAAAAGCCTTTAAAAGCCTTTACAGGTTACCACTTTAGATTTACAGAGGAAGTCTACTGCTAAAATTACTGCCCTCGATCTGACCTTCACGGTGATACCTCACATGCATGGTGCAATTGCTGTTTACATTTGACGCCAGACCGACGCTTGCGTTCGCCTTAGCGCAAGAGCAGGGGGGGCAGGGGTGCTTTTTTTTCTTTATTATTTTTTTGCTTTTTTATCTTATTTTTAAACTGTTCCTTTCATTTTTTTTTTTAAATCATTTTTATTGTTATCTCAGGGAATGTAAATATCCCCTATGATAGCAATAGGTAGTGACAGGTACCTGGGGTCTATTAGACCCTAGATCTCTCCTCTGCCCTCAAAGCATCTGACCACACCAAGATCGGTGTGATAAAATGCTTCCCCAATTTCCCAATGGCGCTGTTTACATCCGGCGAAATCTAAGTCATAAAATGCTCGTAGCTTCCAGTTTCTTAGGCCATAGAGATGTTTGGAGCCACTCTGGTCTCTGATCAGCTCTATGGTCAGCTGGCTGAATCACCGGGTGCATTCTCAGGTTCCCTGTTGAGACAGGAGAGCCAGAGAAAAACACGGAAGACGGTGGGGGGGTGCATTCCCTCCCACTGCTTGTAAAAGCAGTCTAGAGGCTAATTAGCCGCTAGGATTGCTTTTACATGAAAGCCGACCGCTGGCTAAAAAGAATGATACCAAGATGATACCTAAACCTGCAGGCATCATTCTGGTATAACCACTCAAAGTCGTGAATGGCGTACCTGAAGACAAAAAAATGGTTAACAATAAAAGCACAGTAAACGTTAAAGTATAAAAAATTGCATACCTGAAAAGCAAACATGATAAAACATAATAACAATAAAACATTGCAGAATAGAATACAGTAAAAAAGAGCAGAATAGAGAGAGAATAGAGAGAGAGAGAACAATGAAACGACAACTATTTTTTTTTATTTTTGTTTGTGTTTTTTTTTATTTTTTTTTTACACTTTTTTTTGTAACTGTAACTTTTATAACTGTAACCGGTTCCAGGTTCGGGTCTCTCAAAATGCGATGGCATCTTAGGAGACCCTGT
Source organism: Lithobates septentrionalis (assembly GCA_037952835.1). Lineage (NCBI taxonomy): Eukaryota > Metazoa > Chordata > Amphibia > Anura > Ranidae > Lithobates > Lithobates septentrionalis. The sequence goes on from JBBDGP010000824.1 coordinate 963,111, forward strand.
GAAAGTGTGTCTAGTCTGTGCAATGCTGTACCCTACACTAATACTCAACTAGTGAATGGTAGCGTTCAAAACATTCACCAATGCAAAGACCAGGATTGTCAGGACAGGAGGGACAATAATAGCGGGTGTCACGCCTATATCCGCGCTTGCTGCAGACACAACATCTTTTTTGGGGGGGTTCGTTGGGTAGGGGTACTCGGGAGGACATAAAAATGCCTCTCATGCAGACGACTGCATTTGGTTGGGGATGTGAATGGGGGAAGTACGGGCGCTGCAGAAGCGGTGGGTTCCCAATTAGGATTGGCGAATGCAGCAGGAAGGGCATTATGGGCACGACAGGCCTGTGTTTGTCTTTTTGGTGGCAGCGGGACACTACTTGTGCTTGCCACCTCACCAGCTTGAACTGCACTTATGGGACTCGCCACGTCACCAAGTGTTACTGCAGTGCTGGTTTGACTACGACCGGGGTGTACTAGGCCGCTGGTGCTTGCCAGTTCACCAAAAACGCTACAAAAAAAAGTGACAGTGATCGATCGATACTGCACTTGGGTGGGCTGGGCTGGGCCGGGCGGAGGGGCAAAATGCAGGTGCTAGCAGGTATCTGGGCTGATCCCGCTAACACTGCGTTTTTGGGAACCCTAAACTGCTGGGGACGCTAGTATAGATCTGATCGGATCAGATATTGATCCGATCAGATACTATACCACTAAGGGAGGCGTATGCTGCGTGTGTGGGTGTTAGCGGTACTGGCGCTAACCTGACGCTGCCTGGGGCTGGTGCTTGCCAGTTCACCAAAATGCTACCAAAAAAACTGTTAGCGATCGCAGGGATCAGGCCTGACTCTGCGAACGCTGCAGTTATGCGTTTAGTGTTTTGTAAGTGACAGTGATCGATCGATACTGCACTTGGGTGGGCTGGGCTGGGCCGGGCGGAGGGGAAAAACGCAGGTGCTAGCAGGTATCTGGGCTGATCCCGCTAACACTGCGTTTTTGGGAACCCTAAACTGCTGGGGACGCTAGTATAGATCTGATCGGATCAGATATTGATGCGTTCAGATACTATACCACTAAGGGAGGTGTACAGTGCGTGTGCGGTGCGTGCGTGGGTGTTCGCGGTACTGGCGCTAATCTGACGCTGCCTGGGGCGACGCATATCACCGCCGGGCGATCAGGGGGCTAAACCTTTATTCGGTAATAAACGGCGGGTGCCCTAACACTATAAAAAATAAACGAACTAACCAGCGTCACCCGTAACAGTTATACGGTGATCAGTGGTGAAAGGGTTAACTAGGGGGCAATCAAGGGGTTAAAACATTTATTAGATAGTATATGGGGGTCCCTGTCGCTATAAAACGCTGACAGCGAACCTAAATATTTACGTTCCTAACTAGCGTCACCAGCGACACTAATACAGCGATCAGAAAAATGATCGCTTAGCGACACTGGTGACAGGGGGTGATCAAGGGGTTAAAACTTTATTAGGGGGGGTAAGGGGGGTACCCTAGACCTACAGGGGGCTAACACTCACTGTCCTACCACTGCTAACTGTCACAAACTGACACTATGCAGTAATCAGGAAAAAAAAAAAAACCTGTTTGGTGTCAGTTTGTGACTGGGGGGGGGGTGATTGGGGGGGGGGGGGGGGGGATCGGGGGGCGAACGGGGGGGGGGTTTGGGGGGTGTTTAGTGTGCCTGGCATGTTCTACTGTGTTGTGTGTGAGTGTTGGTGCACTTACATGTCTTCTCTCCTCAGCGCTGGAACGGAAACTGCCCAGCCGAGGAGAGATGACATCACATCCTCTGCCTCTGTGTACTATACAGAGGCAGGGGATGTTTCTCATTGGCTGGGAGCGATTGCGAGGGGGGCCACGATCGGATGGTCTCCCCCTCGTCTCTCATCGCTTCCAACCAAATGCCGACCGCCGATGGCACCGGGGGGGGGGATCGGACCCCCCGCCCGCGGGAAGGCAATCACGTACCAGGTACGTGATTTTGCCTGCCCGTGCCGCTCTGCTCACGTATATAGGCGTGAGGCGGTCGGCAAGTGGTTAAGCCATTTGTGTGGGGTACCAACAGACACAAACTAGCATGGCAAACCCTCAAGAATCTGACTGATCTTGGTGGCACAGCTCTCCCCGACTTTAACCTATATTACATTGCAGCACAACTGTCACAGCTCTTCCACTTAGATAAAACGGACAGCGAGAGATTTCTCACGCTCCTATGTCCAAAGTGGGCACAACACACCAAGGACTCGATATATGCAATAGCATCGGGCTCGGGGGGGATGGAGCTAGGAGAAAATAGACATACCATGATATATCACTACAGGAACATATGGGATTTAGCCGCCTCCAAACTTGAAATTCCACAATTCAATGACTACACACCGATATGGCATAACAAGAACCTTCCTGAGTTTATTAAAATTCATGACACATTTATATGGTCCATGCAGGGAGTATATTACCTACACCACTTATTAAAAGATGGACATCTCAAAACCTTTGATTCACTTAAAGAAGAATTTACAATTCAGAACCAGATGTTCTTCAGATTTCTACAAATCCGTCATGCGTCACAATTACAATTTCCTGACTCCCTCCCAAACCCCACACCTAATGTTCTTATGGCAGTAATTAAGAGCACAGACTCCCATAAATTGATTTCAGCTTTTTATAACATTCTCTCAACCCCTGTATCTACTAAAATAGCATATGATCTCAAACCAAGATGGGAAAGAGGTGGGACCAATAGAGGATGAGGAGTGGGGGGAGGCATTGGAGTCCTGCAAAGCTGTGTCCCCCAAATTATCAGATTGTCTGTCGCAGCTTTACATTCTTCACAGAGCATATCTTACACCCCTTAGAGTGGCAAGATATAAATGTACACAACCTACCACATGTCAGATGTGTGGGAGGGAGACAGGGACATTTTTCCACTTGATCTGGACATGCCCTAAGATTCAAGGCTTGTGGAAACAAATTGTGACATTTCTACACGACACAATGGGCTCACCCTAGCTCTAGACCCAAAACAATGCCTTCTGGGTATAATTCCAGACACAATTGACAAATACACAAAAACATTTCTACATGAAACACTCTTTGCAGAAAGAAAGGTTATAGCCAAAAAATGGATGAGACAAGCGCCTCCTAAAATAGTGGAATGGAAGGTGGAGGTGAATAATACCTTGCCGTATAAGAAATGCATATATATTAATAGAGGTTGCCCTGCCAAGTACAATAAGATATGGGATTGTTGGCTTCAAGAATCTGCTACCCGTGTCTAACGCAACTAAATGGGCGTAGAGTGATTTCCAGAATGTGTGTCTGGATGTGTAGTTTTTACGTGTCAAAGGTATACACTCTGAATATCCTCACATGACAAGTATTTTGTACTCAATATCAGATGTACTGAATTTACAACAATTAATGTACTGTTACCATGTTCATGTGTTCAAGCAATCATATTATGTATGCACCAGTTGACCAATAAAACCTTGTTTGATTTAAAAAAAAAAGTAATAAGAGTCCTAAAAAAGTTAAGGGGAGATAGAGGCTAAACTCTCTCCGCGATGGAGCCGCATAAATAGAAAACCAATCAATAATACAACAACAAATGACTACATATAAAAAGGGACATCAGGAATTGTTTATAAAATCATTTATATCCCAATCAATGTTAATACCAAAAGGGCATAAGATTTTAATTCAGAAATCCACCTAACCTCCATTTGAGAAACACCTCTTTTGGTAGACCCCCCTCTCCAAGGTGGCATATATTTATCAATTTCCATAAAAGAGGTACCAGTAGGATCTCTATTGTGGCACTGTGCAAAGTGTTTGGGAACCGTATGTTCTTTTTGGTCCTTTCTAATTTTTTTAATTTTGTTAATATGTTCATTGGCTTGTATGGAAAAATTCCTAATTGTTCGTCCCACATACTGTTTACCACATGGACATGTGATAAGTTAAATAATATTCTTTGTGGTGCAAGTAATAAAATGTTTAATTGGATAGGTTTTACCCGTAACAGTTGAAGAAAAAAGTACATGTTTTATTTTTACCATTAATATTGATTCGGCACACTGAATATTTTTTGCAGGGATAGAATCCTAATAGATGTTGAAAAAAAGTTGTGCGTGGTGGATCCAAAACAGTGGGTGCCACACTAGACTGTAGGGAGGACAACCCCCTAAAGATGACCCCTGGTTTATCAGGGAGTACAGAACCCAAAATTCTATCATTTTTAAGTACAGACCAATGTTTTTTAAAGATCTTTTTAATCTTAAAATGTTGTCCTGAGAATGTTGTGAAGAATGACCATTTGAATTTCTGAGATGCATTAGATTTGATTATATCAGTGAGTAAGGACTTACTATCAGGACTAGGGATGAGCTGAACACCCCCCAGTTCAGTTCGCAGCAGAACATGTGAACAGGCAAAAAATTTGTTCGAACACACGAACACCGGTAAAGCCTATGGGACACGAACGTGAAAAATCAAAAGTGCTAATTTTAAAGGTTAATATGCAAGTTATTGTCATAATACGTGTTTGGGGACCTGGGTCCTGCCCCAGGGGACATGTATCAATGCAAAAACAAAGTTTTAAAAACGGCAGTTTTTTCGGGAGCAGTGATTTTAATAATGCTTAAAGTGAAACAATAAACGTGAAATATTCCTTTAAATTTCATACCTAGGGGGTGTCTGTAGTATGCCTGTAAAGTGGCACATTTTTCCCATGTTTAGAACATTCCCTGCATAAAATGACATTTCTAAAGGAAAAAAATTCATTCAAAACTACTCGCGGCTATAATGAATTGTCGGGTCCCGGCAATACCCTTCAGGTCTGGTATGAATTTTAAGGGGAACCCCACGCCAATTTTTTTTTTTTTAAATGGCGTGGGGGTCCCCCAAAAAATCCATACCAAACCTCTATCCTTAGAACGAAACCTGGCAGGCCACAGGAAAAGGGGGGATGAGAGAGCGCCCCCCCTCCTGAACCGTATCAGGCCACATGCCCTCAACAAGGGGAGGGTGCTTTGGGGTAGCCCTCCAAAGCACCTTGTCCCCATGTTGATGGGGACAAGGGCCTCATCCCCACAACCCTTGCCCGGTGGTTGTGGGGGTGTGTGGGTGGGGGGCTTATAGGAATCTGGAAGCCCCCTTTAACAAGGGGACCTCCAGATCCCGGCCCCCCCTGTTTGAAATGGTAACAGGTACATTTCACAAAAAAAGTGTCAAAATGCTAAAAAACCACAAGACACAGCTTGGGACAAGTCCTCTATTAAAAATTAAAAAATAAAAATGTCCCATGAAGTCCATTCATCTTCTTCTCTCGCTCCGCCGACGGACCAAAAAAATAAATAAAAATGATCCGCCTCCATGGGAGGCACCCGCCGTATGACGCTTCAGTGCTTATGACAGTTCTTTTATAACTGAGGGCGGGGCCACACAATGACGTACCCGAGTGACCTCGCCCCCTATGAAGTATGGGGACTTCCCAATGGCTTCCCCATGGCATCAGATGGGGCAGGCCACCAGTTTATGTACCCCAAAGCACCCTCCCCATGTTGAGGGCATGTGGCCTGTTTTGGTTCAGGAGGGGGGGCTCTCTCTTCCCCCCTCTTTTCCTGCGGCCTGCCAGGTTGTGTGCTCGGATAAGGGTCTGGTATGGTTTTTTGTGGGACCCCACGCCATTTTTTTTTACATTTTGGCACGGATTCCCCTTAAAATCCACACCAGACCTGAAGGGTCTGGTATGGATTTTGAGGGGGTCCCTACACCTTTTTTTAAAAAATTGGCGCAGGGTTCCCCTTAATATCCATACCAGACCTGAAGGGCCTGGTGTGGAATTTGGGGGGACCCCCATGCAATTTTTTTTACATTTAGGTTCGGGGTTCCCGTTAATATTCATACCAGACCCAAAGGGCCTGGTAATGGACTGGGAGGGATCCCATGTCTTTTTTTTCAATGACTTTTATCTGTATTGCTGGGACCCGACAATTTATTATAGCCGCGAGTAGTTTTAAATGACTTTTTTTCCTTTAGAAATGTCATTTTGTGCAGTGACTGTTCTAAACACGGAAAAAATGTGCCACTTTACAGGCATACTATAGCCACCCCCCCAGGTACGAAATTTAAAAGGAATATTTCACTTTTATTGTTTCACTTCAAGCATTATTAAAATCACTGCTCCTGAAAAAAAAAGTCTGTTTTTAAAACTTTTTTGCATTGATACATGCCCCTTGAGGCAGGACCCAGGTCCCCAAACACTTTTTATGACAATACCATGCATACAACCTTTAAAATTAGCACTTTTGATTTCTCCCATAGACTTTTAAAGGGTGTTCCGCGGCTTTTGAATTTGCCACGAACACCCCAAATTGTTTGCTATTCGGTGAACAGGTGAACACCCGATGTTCGAGTCGAACTTACATTCGACTCGAACATCAGGCTCATCCCTAATCAAGACTGCTGACCTGGTTGATCTCTTTGTTCAAAACATTTACATTGTAACCCTTTTCTACAAATCTAGCTTTTAAATGAGATGCCTGCATAGCAAAATCGTTAGTCATGGTACAATTCCATCAAGTCTGACAAATTGACTCCAAGTGTCAGAGAACTCACAGCACTAGCTCCCGTCTCCATGCAGTAGCGTCTAACGGCCATGCGCGGTGTCCCCGACAGATACGAGCGAGTTCCGGATCGAACGTGCACAACCGCGCATCCGTACGAACGTGTGCACGCACCCGCACAGCCATACGAGCGGGTGTACGTTCTCACGCACGCACGTTCACGTCTACCAATCCCGGCGCTCGGCGCCATATATAAACAAGGTTCTTGCCTGACACTAGTGCTGGATCGTCTTCAGCTAGTTCCTGATTTCCTGTCATCTGTGTGACCTGTTACCTTGCTCCTGATTACCCGGCTTCCTGACCACTCTCTCGGATCTCCCTTGTCTGCTACCTACCTTGCTGATCATACCGACTCTGGCTTGGACTATCTACTACGGCTCTGCCTCCTGACTTTGTACCGCGCTGCCTGCCCGTTGCCGACCTCTGCCTGACCTTGACCACAAACTGTCTTCTGTTTTGGATACCTCGCTGCCAGCCCGTTGCCAACCTTTGCCTGACCTGACGTTGCAGTTTTCCCTGAACCCATGCCTGCCCGGCTTCTACTAACAGTTCTGGTGACCTATCTTCCATCTAGTGTCCGGAGGATCCCGAATCTCCAAGTTCCAGTTCTCCAGCCGCAGGCACCTGCACCCTTCTGTGCCCCGGCACTCCCTGTCCTCACTACCAGGGGTGTCAGGACCAGGACCGTGCGAGAGGCCTCCCTCAACATTCAGACTCTGCTGTAAGGTACGTGACACCAAGGTACGGACTTAAGCCATGATTCATGATGGCAGCTATCATGGGGTATATAAGAATTTTGATCTGTGGTCTTAAAAAAGTCCTAGTGATTAGTTTATCATCAACTACTCTGATCTCAAGGTCTAAAAAATGAATTCTTTCCAAGTTGGTGCAAATAATGGTGGTCTCCCCTCCATAGGAGGGGGATGTCATCTATATATCTGGCCCACAGAACAGGAGATAATCATATTGCCCTTACTTGCTTTGTGTAATCATTACTGAACTGTAGATACATGTCCATAATTATATATTTTACCCACTGTCTGCTGTAATTCAGTATTATAAATATTCCTCCTCCTGCTGTAGCTTTCATATCTTTCAGCAATCATTGCTTGTATGGTGTTTAGGAGCACATCCCCAGCCACACCACAGAAAGAAAGAGCTGGGACATGCTGCTTTACATCAGCAAGTGGCACAAGTAAATGTTGGCATGAGAAAAAAACAAAAAAATGCTTACTAATCAATAACACAATAATGGTGGAAACCTCTAATGTATGGAAATCTCAATAAGCTTCAATATCACCACAATACCGGTCTCTGTGACATGTAACGTCACATATAATATACATCACACTGAAAATAAGACATAAAAAGTGACTGCAAATTTTGCAGGGATGGTGGAAACCCCTGCTACACATATTTGGCAGTGGACAGTGTCAGTAAAGCAGTGGGCGGTGCTAATTAGTGTCCATAGTTGCAGCATATCAGTGATGCCTTATCAGTGCCCATCAGTGCAGCATATTAGTGCTGCCTTATCAGTGCTCATTAGGGATGAGCCGAACACTCCTCTGTTCGGTTCGCACCAGAACATGCGAACAGGCAAAAAATTTGTTCGAACACGCAAACACTGTTAAAGTCTATGGGACACGAACATGAATAATAAAAGTGCTAATTTTAAAGGCTTATATGCAAGTTATTATCATAAAAAGTGTTTGGGGACCTGGTTTCTGCCCCAGGGGACATGGATCAATGCAAAAAAAAAGGTCGGCAGTAACTCTTTAAAATTAGCACTTTTGATTTCTCCCATAGACTTTTAAAGGGTGTTCCGCGGCTTTTGAATTTGCCGCGAACACCCCAAATTGTTCACTGTTCGGCGAACTGGCGAACAGCCGATGTTCGAGTCGAACATGAGTCGACTTGAACTCGAAGCTCATCCCTAGTGCTCATCAGTGCAGCATATCAGTGCTGCCTTATCAATGCCTTATCAGTACAGCTTTTCAGTGCCCTTAAGTGCAGCCTTAGTGCCGATTAGTGCAGTTTATCAGTGCAGCCTCATCAGTGTCTTTATCGGTGCCCATAATTGCAGTCACAACAGTGCTGCCTCGTTAAGAGACACCAGCCGGATGACAGAGCAGAGATCTGTGACAGATCTTGTATGTGAAACACTGATTGCTGTACATTCTGGCCTCCTGGACCGGCATTGGAACAGTGTGCTGTCTATCACAAAACCGATCCAGGCGGCAGGACTGTACAGCAATTGGTGCTTCACATACAAGATCTGTCACAACTGGAGATCTCCATTCTGTCATCTGGCTGGTGTCTGGTATTGATCCCTGCTCTGCACTGAGGTGTGGGGGGGCATATTGTGGGCGGTGCTGGCAGGGAGCAGGAGAGGAGGAGGGAGGAGGACACCACCTCCAAGGGCGCTACAGACTGGGGTCTGTGAGAACCCTCCACCCATTACAGCAAGCAGGGATGAAAGTACAAGTCCCTGCTTCCTGTAGAGAACTACAAATGGGAAGTGCCAAGACCAGTGGCTAGGAATACAGGAGGAATAGCAGCCACCGGTCTTGCAAACAGGATATCACAGGGCAGTAGCGTTTTTTTCTTAAAAATCAGCAGGCTATTACAGAGGAACTACAGAGCTCAGAAGAAGATAGATGGCATAGTTGGTAAAGGTAGGAGATCAGCAACAAAGACATGGAAGTTCTGCTTTAACATACTATTAATAGGAAAATTTAAATTTTTGACTGGAGTTACTCTGTAACCACTTAACAACCGGCCTATAGCCGAATAACGGCTACAGGGCGGTTGCATAATTCTGGGAGGGGATACTATGATGTCCTCCTAGAATCCCGCTCTCGCGTGCCCCCTGGGGTGCGCACCCGAGCACATCTGTGACCGCCGGGTCCAGAGGATCACCGATCACGGTAAACAGCCACTGATAGCGGCCATTTACCACGTGATCGCCCTGTCAAATGACGGCGTGTTATCTGGTTCCTCTTTCCCCTCTCCATCCAGTGTGAGCGGAGAGGGGAGAGATCGGTGGCAGCAGCGCTGTGGGCTAAATGTTTAGTGCTCACAGCGCTGATATGTGACAAATTCATCCATCCATTCTCAGCCATGCATACCCATCCATACTCTGCATACCCATCCATCCATCCTCTGCATACCCATCCATATTCTGCATACCCATCCATCCATCCTCTGCATACCCATCCATATTCTGCATACCCATCCATCCATCCATTCTGCATACCCATCCATCCATTCTGCATACCCATCCATCCATCCATCCATTCTGCATACCCATCCATCCATTCTGCATACCCATCCATCCATCCATCCATCCATTCTGCATACCCATCCATCCATCCATACTCTGCATACCCATCCATACCTCTGCATACCCGTCCATACACTGCATACTCTGAATACTCTGCATACCCATCCATACACTGCATACTCTGAATACTCTGCATACCCATCCATACACTGCATACTCTGAATACTCTGCATACCCATCCATACACTGCATACTCTGAATACTCTGCATACCCATCCATACTCTGCATACTCTGAATACTCTGCATACCCATCCATACTCTGCATACCCATCCATGCTCTGCATACCCATCCATGCTCTGCATACCCATCCATGCTCTGCATACCCATCCATGCTCTGCATACCCATCCATGCTCTGCATACCCATACATCCATCTATACTTTGCGTATCCGTCCATACTCTGCATACCCGTCCATACTCTGCATACCCGTCCATACTCTGCATACCCGTCCATACTCTGCATACCCGTCCATACTCTGCATACCCGTCCATACTCTGCATACCCGTCCATACTCTGCATACCCGTCCATACTCAACAAACCCATCCATCCATACTCTGCATACCCATCCATCCATACTCTGCATACCCATCCAAATTATGCATACCCGTCCATCCATCCATACTCTGCTTACCCATCCAAATTCTGCATACCCATCCATAGACATGTGCACACTGAAATATTTTGTTTCGGAATTTTGTTTTCGTCCGAAAAATAAATTTATTTAGTTACTCCCAAAATTCGTTTTTTTTAATTTTGTTTTTCGTTAAAAATTGCATTCGTCCGAAAATCCAAATTAAGGTTGAATCTGTCATTGAAGGCTTATGGTGTCTGTCGAATGTTCAAAGAAGATTCGACAGGGCAGCTAAACTGTACGACGCCGTATAGTTTACCTGCTCCGTCAAATCTTATTAGAACTTTCAACAGACACCATAAGCCAAAGTACGTGTGTACTTAGTTCTAGCTATTTTACTGCTCCTCCTCTTTGGTTACAATCAGCCAATAATATTTATCATCATCATTATTTTTATTTTACTTCCCCCACCCAATTCCAGCAGTGATCTTTTCTCCCCTACGTCGAATCTTTTCTCCCCTACGTCAAATATTTTCTCTCTATGTCTAATTTTTTCTCTCTATGTAGAATAATCTTGGACTAATAGAGTTAAGGTTAGGCACATTCGACCACAGGTTTGATGGACACAGATTGTTATTGTCATCATCATGTCAGATCTCCTATCTATATCAGACTGTTGTAGCAATGAAAACGAAAATAAAGCATTTGTTTATGTCGGATCTTTTGTTTTTCGGATTCTGCACTTTTATTATCATTTGTTAAAACGATAACGAAAATACCTGAAATTCGGACTAAAATGCATTTGGACGAAAACGAATGCACATGTCTACTCATCCATACTCTGCATACCCATCCATACTCTGCATACCCATCCATCCATCCATACTCTGCATACCTATTTGTACTCTGCATACCCATCCATACTCTGCATACCCATCCATACTCTGCATACCCATCCATACTCATCCATCCATGCTCACCCATCCATACTCAGCATACTCATCCATCCATACTCACCCATCCATACTCAGCATACTCACCCATCCATACTCAGCATACTCATCCATCCATCCGTGCTCAACCATCCATACTCAGCATACTCCTCTATCCATCCTCATCCATACTCAGCATACTCATCCATCCATCCTCAGCAATACTCATCCATCCATGCTCAGCCATCCCATCCACCCCACTCCATAATTAGCCATACTCAGCCGTACTCAGCCGTACCCAGCCGTACCCAGCCGTACCCAGCCGTACTCATTCATGCTCAGCCATCCCCATAAATGGCTCATCAATCCACATTCATGCTCATCCATGCCACATCAGTTCTCATCCATGCCACTACAGTGCCTCACAAAAGTGTAATAGGTAGTCAATTTAGATTTAAAACCTGATGGTGCTCCCTGCATGTTGGTCCTCTGTATGTGGTCACGCTGTGGAAAAATCTCACCCATGTGGTATCGTCGTACTCAGGAGGAGTAGGAAAATCTATTTTGGGGTGTAATTTTTGGTATGTACATGCTATGTGTTAGAAATATTGTGTAAATGGACAACGTTGTGTAATAAAAAATGCGTTTTCATTCTCTTTACACATTTTCCAAAAACTTGTAGAAAAAAAATGACATGTTCAAAAGACTCGATATGCCTCATAGATTATACATTGGGTTGTTTTCTTTCCAAAATAGGGTCATTTTTGGGGCGTTTCCAGTGACCTGGTTCTCCAGGGCCTTCAAAATTGTAAGAGGTAGTCAAGAAATGATATGCATAATTTATGCTCCAAGCATAGCCTGATAGCGCTTTCTGCATTTTGGGCCTCTGTATGTGCCCACGCTGTGTAAAAGTCTAACACATGTGGTATCGCCATACTCAGGAGGAGTAGCAGAATGTGTTTTGGGGTGTAATTTGAGCTATGCATATGCTGTGTGTGAGAAATAACCTGCTAATATAACAATTTTGTGAAAAAAATCAAAAAAGAAAAAAAAATCTTGATTTTGCAAAGAATTGTGGGAAAAAAAATACAACTTCAAAAAACTCACTATGCCTCTTACTAAATACCTTGGAATGTCTACTTTCCAAAAATGGGTCATTTGGGGGTTATTTGTACTTTCCTGGCTTGTTAGGGTCTCAAGAAATGAGATAGGCTGTCAGTACTTCAGGTGTGATCAATTTTCAGAGATTGACACCATAGCTTGTGGACTCTATAACTTTCACAAAGACCAAATAATATACACCGATTTGGGTTATTTTTACGAACGATATGTAGCGGTATAAATTTTGGCCAAAATATATGGAGAAAAAATACCAATTTGCAAAATTGTATAACAGAAACGAAGAAAAATGAATTTTTTTACAGAATTTTTGGTCTTTTTTAGCGCAAAAAATTAAAAACCCAACGGTGATTAAATACGACCAAAAGAAAGCTCTATTTGTGTGAAAAAAAGGACAAAAATTTCATATAGGTACAGTGTTGCATGCCCTCTGAAGACAGAATCCCGAAACGCGTCAGAGCGTGACCACGTGTCCTACCAGCTAGAGACAAGCAGCGTAATCCCGGGACTCATCGAGGTGGGCGGGCGTTCTCAGTTCCGACCAGCGGTGAGCTGATGCTGTACAAGTCAAAGCTTTTTTTTACTTCTATTATGTAAGCGCAATTGCTTAAGGGGGGAATCTCTGTGGGTTTGTTATAAATAAACTGTTTTACACTATGGAGAGCCTCCCCTTCTATTTTTTCTACATGTTAATACATGATCTTGACTGAGGAGGACTGAGGGAATCTGGAGGTGGAGGAGCTGATCCTTGAGAGAAAAGGAGCTGACAGGCTTGTCTTTGTCTTACCTCTGGTAAGCTCACATCCATAAGGGTTTTTCACAAGGTGATGGTCTAGTTGCTGCACTCCAGAAGAAATATATTCTCTAATTATGATCACTGTCCTCTTCATGCAATGAACTATTCATGTTACCTTTGAGTCTATGCAGCTGACATAATCAGTGTGTTTTACACCGCTCTGTGTTTTTTATGAACTATCTATTTGGGACTGTGGGTTCTCATACATAGCATTGGACTCTTTATATATATACCTATAGATATATTTTTCATATGTTTTATGAACATCTACCTCATGTCTACTCTCACCTTCTTGTGAGTTTATATATTACACTGTTAAAGCTCAGTATTAGCGCTGTTAATACTTCCTTCTTATAAGAGAGTATATTTTGCTGTACAGTGTTGCATGACTGAGTAATTGTCATTCAAAATGTGAGAGCACTGAAAGCTAAAAATTGGTCTGGTTAGGAAGGGGGTTTAAGTGCCCAGTGGTAAAGTGGTAAAGTGGTTAAAGCGGAGTTCCACCCAAAAGTGAAACTTCCTCTTCTATGTTCCCCCCTCTGGTGTCACATTTGGCACCTTTCAGGGGGGGGGGGGGGGGAGAAACAGGGTTCCATTTTTGACAGGTCCCCTTCCCCCAGCCCAATCTCCCGGAGGTTTGACCCCCTCCTCCTTCCCCCGCTGCCGGGCAATTAGAAAGCGCAGCGCACTTCGCACATGCACAGTAGAGAACCAGCAGTGAAACTGAAAGGCTTCACTGTCTGGTTCCCCTATCAGGAATGGTGGCAGCAGCACCCGGGAGTCGATCTGAAGATCGGCTGGGGTGCCAACATTGCAGGCTCCCTGGACAGGTAAGTGCCCTAATATTAAAAGTCAGCAGCTGCAGTATTTGTAGCTACTGTCTTTACATTTTTTTCACCCAGGCTGGACCTCCTCTTTAAGATTAGAATTGTGTACCATGTTTGTATTTCATACCTGGGTATAAATGTAATGCCTGAGAGCCATCAAGTTAATGAGCAAACTCCACCCTGAAGCTCCTCTGCCATTATATCATACTACCATGCTAAAGAATAAATCAAGCCAACTGACATCATTTTAAGTCAAGTTAATTACATAAGAAGTCTTGCATCAAGTTTGACAAGTAGGGATGAGCTGAACACCCCCTGGTTCGGTTCACATCCAGAACATGCGAACAGGCAAAAAAATTGTTCGAACACGCGAACACCATTAAAGTCTATGGGACACGAACATGCATAATCAAAAGTGCTAATTTTAAAGGCTTATATGCAAGTTATTGTCATAAAAAGTGTTTGGGGACCTGGGTCCTGCTCCAGGGGACATGTATCAATGCAAAAAGAAATTTCAAAAACGGCCGTTTTTCGGGAGCAGTGATTTTAATAATGCTTAAAGTGAAACAATAAAAGTGTAATATTCCTTTAACCACTTAAGGACCGCCTCATGCCGATGTACGTCGGCAAGGTGGCACGGGCAGGCAAAATCACGTGATCTGCCTCCCACGGGTGGGGGGTCCAATCGGACCCCCCCCCGGTGCCCGAGGCGGTCCTCTTTTGTCCCACAGCGATCGGAGGTGAGGGGGAGGCCATCCATTCGTGGCCCCCCCTCGCGATCGCCGCTGGCCAATCAGATCATTTCCTTTGCTGCTGTATGCTAAACAGCAGCAAAGGAAATTATGTCATCTCTCCTCGGCTCGGTATTTTCCGTTCCGGCCACGAGGAGAGAAGACAGGAATGTGAGTGTAAAACACTACACACACAGTAGAACATGCCAGGCACACTAAACACCCCCGATCCCCCCCTGATCGCCCCCCAATCACCCCCAAATCACCCCCAAATCACCCCTCCCTGTCACACTGACACCAAGCAGTGTTTTTTTGTTTTTCTGATTACTGCATGGTGTCAGTTTGTGACAGTTACTGTGTTAGGTCAGTTAGGGTTAGCCCCCTTTAGGTCTAGGGTACCCCCCTAACCCCCCCTAATAAAGTTTTAACCCCTTGATCACCCCCTGTTGCCAGTGTCGCTAAGCGATCATTTTTCTGATCGCTGTATTAGTGTCACTGGTGACACTAGTTAGGGACGTAAATATTTAGGTTCGCCGTCAGCGTTTTATAGCGTCAGGGACCCCCATATACTACCTAATAAATGTTTTAACCCCTTGATTGCCCCATAGTTAACCCTTTCACCACTGATCACCGTATAACTGTTACGGGTGACGCTGGTTAGTTCGTTTATTTTTTTATAGTGTCAGGGCACCCGACGTTTATTACCGAATAAAGGTTTAGCCCCCTGATCGCCCGGCGGTGATATGCGTCGCCCCAGGCAGCGTCAGATTAGCGCCAGTACCGCTAACACCCACGCACGCAGCTTTTACAAGCAGTGGGAGGGAATGCCTCCCCTCCCCCACCGTCTTCCGTGTTTTTCTCTGGCTCTCCTGTCTCAACAGGGAACCTGAGAATGCAGCCGGTGATTCAGCCAGCTGACATAGAGCTGATCAGAGACCAGAGTGGCTCCAAACATCTCTATGGCCTAAGAAACCGGAAGCTACGAGCATTTCATGACTTAGATTTTGCCGGATGTAAACAGCGCCATTGGGAAATTGGGAAAGCATTTTATCACACCGATCTTGGTGTGGTCAGATGCTTTGAGGGCAGAGGAGAGATCTAGGGTCTAATAGACCCCAATTTTTTCAAAAAAGAGTACCTGTCACTACCTATTGCTATCATAGGGGATATTTACATTCCCTGAGATAACAATAAAAATCATTAAAAAAAGAACAGTTTAAAAATAAGATAAAAAAGCAAAAAAATTATAAAAAAAAAAAAAAAAAAAAAAAGCACCCCTGTCCCCCCCCGCAAGCGTCGGTCTGGCGTCAAATGTAAACCGCAATTGCACCATGCATGTGAGGTGTCACCTCGAACGTCAGATCGAGGGCAGTAATTTTAGCAGTAGACCTCCTCTGTAAATCTAAAGTGGTAACCTGTAAAGGCTTTAAAAATGTATCTAGTTTGTCGCCACTGCACGTTTGTGGGCAATATAGTGTGTTTTAGTGCATTAAAATTTAAAAAAGTGTGTTTTTTCCCCCAAAAATGCGTTTGAAAAAATCGCTGCGCAAATACTGTGTGAAAAAAAATGAAACGCCCACCATTTTAATCTGTAGGGAATTTGCTTTAAAAAAAATATATAATGTTTGGGGGTTCAAAGTAATTTTCTTGCAAAAAAAAAAATAATTTTTTCATGTAAACAAAAAGTGTCAGAAAGGGCTTTGTCTTCAAGTGGTTAGAAGAGTGGGTGATGTGTGACATAAGCTTCTAAATGTTGTGCATAAAATGCCAGGACAGTTCAAAACCCCCCCCCAAATGACCCCATTTTGGAAAGTAGACACCTCAAGCTATTTGCTGAGAGTCATGTCGAGTCCATGGAATATTTTATATTGTGACACAAGTTGCGGGAAAGAGAAAATTTTTTTTTTTTTTTTTGCACAAAGTTGTCACTAAATGATATATTGCTCAAACATGCCATGGGAATATGTGAAATTACACCCAAAAATACATTTTGTTGCTTCTCCTGAGTACGGGGATACCACATGTGTGAGACTTTTTGGGAGCCTAGCTGCGTACCGGACCCCGAAAACCAAGCACCCCCTTCAGGCTTTCTAAGGGCGTAAATGTTTGATTTCACTCTTCACTGCCTATCACAGTTTCGGAGGCCATGGAATGCCCAGGTGGCACAAACCCCCCCCCCCAAATGACCCCATTTTGGAAAGTAGACACCCCAAGCTATTTGCTGAGAGGTATAGTGAGTATTTTGCAGACCTCACTTTTTGTCACAAAGTTTTGAAAATTGAAAAAAGAAAAAAAAATGTTTTTTCTTGTCTTTCTTCATTTTCAAAAACAAATGAGAGCTGCAAAATACTCACCATGCCTCTCAGCAAATAGCTTGGGGTGTCTACTTTCCAAAATGTGGTCATTTGGGGGGGTTTTGTGCCACCTGGGCATTCCATGGCCTCCGAAACTGTGATAGGCAGTGAAGAGTGAAATCAAAAATTTACCCCCTTAGAAATCCTGAAGACGGTGATTGGTTTTCGGGGCCCAGTACGCGGCTAGGCTCCCAAAAAGTCCCACACATGTGGTATCCCCATACTCAGGAGAAGCAGCTAAATGTATTTTGGGGTGCAATTCCACATATGCCCATGGCCTGTGTGAGCAATATATCATTTAGTGACAACTTTGTGCAAAAAAAAAAGTGTCACTTTCCCGCAACTTGTGTCAAAATATAAAATATTCCATGGACTCAACATGCCTCTCAGCAAATAGCTTGGGGTGTCTACTTTCCAAAATGGGGTCATTTGGGGGGGTTTTGTGCCATCTGGGCATTTTATGGCCTTCAAAACTGTGATAGGTAGTGAGAAGTGAAATCAAAAATTTACGCCCTTATGCCCAGTACACACGGTCGGACTTTGTTCGGACATTCCGACAACAAAATCCTAGGATTTTTTCCAACGGATGTTGGCTCAAACTTGTCTTGCATACACATGGTCACACAAAGTTGTCGGAAAATCCGATCGTTCTAAACGCAGTGACGTAAAACACGTACGTCGGGACTATAAACGGGGCAGTGGCCAATAGCTTTCATCTCTTTATTTATTCTGAGCATGCGTGGCACTTTGTCCGTCGGATTTGTGTACACACGATCGGAATTTCCGACAACGGATTTTGTTGTCGGAAAATTTTATATCCTGCTCTCAAACTTTGTGTGTCAGAAAATCAAATGGAAAATGTGTGATGGAGCCTACACACGGTCAGAATTTCCGACAACAAGGTCCTATCACACATTTTCCGTTGGAAAATCCGACCGTGTGTACGGGGCATTAGAAATCCTGAAGGCGGTGATTGGATTTCGGGGCCCCGTACGCAGCTAGGCTCCCAAAAAGTCCCACACATGTGGTATCCCCGTACTCAGGAGAAGCAGCTGAATGTATTTTGGGGTGCAATTCCACATAGGCCCATGGCCTGTGTGAGCAATACACCATTTAGTGACAACTTTTTGTAAATTTTTTTTTTTTTTTGTCATTATTCAATCACTTGGGGCAAAAAAAAAAAAAAAAATTCAATGGGTTCAACATGCCTCTCAGCAATTTCCTTGGGGTGTCTACTTTCCAAAATGGGGTCATTGGGGGGGGGGGGTTTGTACTGCCCTGCCATTTTAGCACCTCAAGAAATGACTAATGCAGTCATAAACTAAAAGCTGTGTAAATTCCAGAAAATGTACCCTAGTTTGTAGACGCTATAACTTTTGCGCAAACCAATAAATATACGCTTATTGACATTTTTTTTACCAAAGACATGTGGCCGAATACATTTTGGCCTAAATGTATGACTAAAATTTAGTTTATTGGATTTTTTTTTATAACAAAAAGTAGAAAATATAATTTTTTTTCAAAATTTTTGGTCTTTTTCCGTTTATAGCGCAAAAAATAAAAACGGCAGAGGTGATCAAATACCATCAAACGAAAGCTCTATTTGTGGGAAGAAAAGGACGCAAATTTCGTTTGGGTACAGCATTGCATGACCGCGCAATTAGCAGTTAAAGCAATGCAGTGCCAAATTGGAAAAAGACCTCTGGTCCTTAGGCAGCATAATGGTCCGGAGCTGAAGTGGTTAAATTTTGTACCTGGGGGGTGGCTATAGTATGCCTGTAAAAGGGGCAAATGTTTCCTGTGTTTAGAACAGGCTGATAGCAAAATGACATTTCTAAAGGAAAAAAAGTCATGTAAAACCACTATCACTACTATCACTACTAACTATTGTAAAACTACTATCGCTACCCCCGGCTATAATGAATTGTCGGTCCGGCAATACACATAAAAGTTCATTGATAAAAACAGCTTGGGTTTTCCCCACAGGGAAACCCCAAACCAAAATTTAAAAAAAAAAATGTGTGGGGGGTCCCCCTAAATTCCATACCAGGCCCTTCAGGTGTGGTATGGATATTAAGGGGAACCCCGCGGCACAATTAAAAAAAAATGGCTTTGGGGTCCCCCTCAATATCCATACCAGACCCTTCAGGTCTGGTATGAATTTTAAGGGGAACCCTGCGCCAAAATAAAAAAAAAATGGCGTAGGATCCCCCAAACATCCATACCAGACCCTTATCCGAGTACGCAACCTGGCAGGCCGCAGGAAAAGAGGGGGGACAAGAAAGTGCCCCCCCTTCTGAACCATACCAGGCCACATGCCCTGAACATTGGGAGGGTGCTTTGGGGTAGCCCCCAAAGCACCTTGTCCCCATGTTGATGGGGAGAAGGGCCTCATCCGGTGACCCCGCCCTCCTCTGATGCACAGGGACTTCACAGGGACTTCCCTGTGGCTTACCCTGTGTTGTCAAATGGGGCAGGGTCACCTGTTTACAAAACTGTGTGACCCCGCCCCCCTCTGACAACATGGGAAAAGCCACACGGAAGTCCCCGTGAAGTCCCCGTGCGTCAGAGGAGGGCAGGGTCACTGGGTGGCCCCGCCCTCCATTATATAAGAAGTGTCAAAAGAACCGAAACGTCACACAGCAGAAGACTCCCACTGAGGTGGATCGTGCAGTCGGAGCGGAGAAGAGGCCGGAGGAAGATGCAGGACGAGAAGAGCGGAGGAAGAAGAAGATGGAGAAGAAGATGGAGGAAGAAGAAGAACACAGAAGGAAGACCAGAAGAAAGAAGATGGAAGAAGAAGAGGAAAGAAGAAGAAATGAATAAAGCACTTGTCAAAAACTGTCTCTTGTGTTTTTTAACCTTTTTGACACATTTTTGTGAAATGGTAGGGGTACATTTGTAACCCATTACCAATTCACACAGGGAGGGGCGGGATCTGGGGGTCCCCTTGTTAAAGGGGGCTTCCAGATTCCGATAAGCCCCCGCCTGCAGACCCCCACAACCACCGGGCAAGGGTTGTGGGGATGAGGCCCTTCTCCCCATCAACACGGTGACAAGGTGCTTTGGGGGGGCTACCCCAAAGCACCCTCCCAATGTTGAGGGCATGTGGCCTGGTACGGTTCAGGAGGGGGGGCGCTCTCTCGTCCCCCCTCTTTTCCTGCGGCCTGCCAGGTTGCGTGCTCGGATAAGGGTCTGGTATGAATTTTGGGGGGCCCCATGCCATTTTTTTTTTAATTTTGGCACGGGGTTCCCCTTAAAATCCATACCAGACCTGGAGGGCCTGGTATGGAATTTAGGGGGACCCCCACTCATTTTTTTTAAATTTTGGTTCGGGGGTTCCCCTGTGGGGGAATCCCATGCGGTTTTTATCAATGAACTTTTATGTGTATTGCCGGACCGACAATTCATTATAGCCGGCGCTAGCGATAGTAGTTTTACAGTAGTTAGTAGTGATAATAGTTTTACATGACTTTTTTTCCTTTAGAAATGTCATTTTGCTGTCAGACTGTTCTAAACACGGGAAACATGCGCCCCATTACAGGCATACTATAGACACCCCCCCAGGTAGTAATGATAGTAGCGATAGTAGTTTTACATGAATATGGATGAGTAAATATTCACTAAATGTCAACCATTAACCCATCAAAGTGGCGCTATTCTCAGTCATATACACTGACTAATATATAAAAAAAGTCTTTGTAGAATGCAGGCAAAACAAATGCAGGCAGGAAAATTCCAACAAAGACACAAAGGCTAGGGCTTTGTCTGGAGTTTCATATACGGATAGCAGATCTGATGAGTGCACCTTTCACCATCTGTTAGCACACCTAGTGCTGCACACACCCCGCAAGGGGTTCAAACTCACCAGAACCGAGAGGTTAACAGGCCTTGGATAGTATCCTCACTCTGATTCCTCCCGAAATCCTCCAGGGTTGATAGTCAAACAACAGCAACAGTGTCCACATGTAAAAAAGAGACCCCAAATAGTCCAGTACCGTTTTGATAATTTATTATAAATCCAACAAACAAAGTGAAAATAAAATAAAATAAACTGAACGAATCAATGGGCGCAGATCCTTTCCGAGGATAGCCCTCAAGCTTTCGGTTGGTTGCTAATAGTAGATAACTGAAATGGCTTCTCTCAAGACACAAGGGAGCGGGTTGCAGACTGGATGGATGATAAACAATCACAGCTCATCAGCCCTTCGTCCCATTAGTAACGAAAACTACGGGCTTAGAGCGCACTGCGTGTCGAACAGTCACAGCTGATCGGCACTTCCTCCCGCTAGTGTTGAAAGCTTCAGGCTTAGAGCGCACTGCGTCCTCACGTGATTACGGTTGCCGTGGTGTCACGCTCTGACTAGTTTCGTCATTACAACTTTTTCGAAGTAGTTTTACATTACTTTTTTTTCTTTAGAAATGTCATTTTGCTGTCAGACTGTCCTAAACACGGGAAACATGCGCCCCTTTACAGGCATACTATAGACACCCCCCAGGTACGAAATTTAAAGGAATATTACACTTTTATTTTATCACTTTAAGCATTATTAAAATCACTGCTCCCGAAAAAACGGCCATTTTTAAAACTTTTTTTTGCATTGATACATGTCCCCTGGAGCAGGACCCAGGTCCCCAAACACTTTTTATGACAATAACTTGCATATAAGCCTTTAAAATTAGCACTTTTGATTTCTCCCATAGACTTTTAAAGGGTGTTCCGTGGCTTTTGAATTTGCCGCGAACACCTCAAATTGTTCGCTGTACGGCGAACAGCCAATGTTCGAGTCAAACTCATGTTCGACCCAAACATAAAGCCCATCCCTATTGACAAGTATATTAACCACTTGCCGCCCAAGGTACGTACATGGACGTCCTTGGGTTTCAGTAGTTATATCAGGATGATGCCTGTAGGTGTATCATTCTTTGCAGCCGACAATTCTTTTTTAGGCAAAAGTGAACTGAGTGGCTACTTAGCCACTCGATCACTTCTGCGGGTGGCGGAAGGGGGTTCCACCCCGTCCCACGGCCGCTTGTTCTGGGCTCTCTGATCCCATCGTGGAGCCTGGTAGCGATGCGGCTAGCGACAATGGCTGCCCTGTACGGAGAGAAAGGAACTGATGTCATTCCCCTCTCTCTGTAACCCTGGGAAGCGGGAGCGACGAGTAGTTTGTCATTTCCGGTTCCGCACCTTTGTTTACCTGGCCACCAGCGGCCAGGAAAGCAGCTGATCAGACCGATCTGTGTCTGATTGGCTGCATGGCATGCCAGAGTAGAGATTTGGGGTCTAATAGACTCCAAATTTCTACATAAAGAGAAGCTGTCACTCTCCATGCTATCACAAGGGATGTTGTTCATCCCTTGTGATAGCAATAAAGTTAGTACAAAAGAAAAGTGTAAAAAATAAAAAAATTTGTATAAAATAAATAATAAAAAAAAATTGAAAGCGCCCCCTCCCACCATGCTTACGCGCAAAAGTGAATGCATACATTACTCCCGTACGCATATGTATACAGTGATCACAAGATACATGCGAGGTATTGTCGCTAACGTCATAGCGAGAGCAATAATTCTAGCACCAGAACTCCCATGTAACTCCAAATTGGTAACTTGTAAAGGTGTTACCTTTACTCAGCGTTACATCATCTTTCACATTATGCAAAAAAATTGGGCTAACTTTAGTGTTTTTTTTTTTTTTTAATTCATGACAATGTTTTTTTTTTCCAAAAAAAAAATTGTGTTTGAAAAACTGCTGCGCAATTATCATGTTGTATAAATAATTGCAACATGCACCATTTTATTTTCTAGGGTCTCTGCTACAAAAAAATATGTTTGGGGGTTCTAAGTAATTTTCAAGCAAAAAAAAGTAGATTTTTACGCGAAGTATCAGAAATGGCCCACATGGCAAGTGGTTAAAAATTCTGATTCTGGCTTTTAGTTTTCTCAACACCTTCTCATGTCTTCATGTAGATGGACTGCCATCCTGCAGACTGAGCACTGAGCAATAAAAGAAGAATCAACTCATGAAACTGAGGATGGAAGGTCTTTTTCAGTAGAAGGGTGTGGAGGATTTCTAATGAACATATTTCACAGATATACATATTTGGTAATAATGACAAAACACGTTCTTCAGAATTTTACAGTGGGAATTGCTCACGTTCCACCGGTAATAAGCTGATGGATAAAATGGTGACATCTTAGGGATTAAAAAGTATTTAATAAATGTCTAAAAACAAAATATCTTCTTAAAATAAGTGCGTGAACACTTTACTAAAGCAGTAAACACATACCAAGAATTGATTTGGGTCCAGAAAGAGAAACAACCAAGCCTTATGCCGCGTACACACGAGCGGACATTACGGCGGACTTTGCCCGGCGGACTTTTCGACGTACTTTCCGACGGACTTTGTGAATGAACGGACTTGCCTACACACAATCCACCAAAGTCCGTCGAATTCGTACGTGATGACGTACGACCGGACTAAAACAAGGAAGTTCATAGCCAGTAGCCAATAGCTGCCCTAGCGTGGCTTTTTGTCCGTCGAACTAGCATACAGACGGCGGACTTTTCGACCGGACTCGATTTCAACGGATAAATTTAAAACAAGTTTCAAATCTAATTCCGTCGAACTTTTGAGAAAACAAAGTCCGCTGGAGCCCACACACATCGAATTGTCCGACGAAATCCAGTCCGCCGGGCAAAGTCCGCCGTAATGTCCGCTCGTGTGTACGCGGCATTACCCTCAATCCAATGAGGCAATGGTGTTAAATAAACAACAGATCTCAATCTAAGAGGCAGGAGTTAACTAAGTCTCATTTACACGGAGAGATCTGTCTAGGTCACCCCGGAATCAACATTTATTGAAATCCTTAAGAGTGATCTCATATGAATGCCAAAAAATGTTTAAAAAATTTTTAAAAAGTAATAAGAGTCCTAAAAAAGTTAAGGGGAGAGAAAGGCTAAACTCTCTCCGTGATGGAGCGGCATAAATAGACAACCAATCAATAATACAACAACAAATGACTACATATAAAAAGGGACATCAGGAATTGTTTAAAAAATCATTTATAACCCAATCAATGTTAATACCAAAAAAGGCATAAGATTTTAATTCAGAAATCCACCTAAACTCCATTTGAGAAATGCCTCTTTTGGTAGAGGGGGGTCTACTAGGTTGCGTGTTCGGATAAGGGTCTGGTATGGATTTTTGGGGAAACCCCATGCCATTTTTTTAAATTTTGGCGTGGGGTTCCCCTTAATATCCATACCAGACCTGAAGGGCCTGGTATAGAATTTAGGGGGACCCCCACACACACTTTTTAAAAAAAAAATTGGTTCAGGGTTCCCCTGTGGGGGAATCCCATGCCGTTTTTATCAATGAACTTTTATGTGTATTGCCGGACCGACAATTCATTATAGCCGGCGATAGTAGTTTTAAAGAAGTTAGTAGTGATAGTAGCCATAGTAGTTTTACATGACTTTTTTTCCTTTAGAAATGTCATTTTGCTGTCAGACTGTTCTAAACACGGGAAACATGCCCCCCTTTACAGGCATACTATGGACACCCCCCAGGTAGTAGTGAAAGTAGCGATAGTAGTATTACATAACTTTTTTTCCTCTAAAAATGTAATTTTGCTGTCAGACTGTCCTAAACATGGGAAACATGCGCCCCTTTACAGGCATACTATAGACACCCCCCAGGTACGAAATTTAAAGGAATATTACACTTTTATTTTATTACTTTAAGCATTATTAAAATCACTGCTCCCGAAAAAAACGGCCGTTTTTTAAAACTTTTTTTTGCATTGATACGTGTCCCCTGGGGCAGGACCCAGGTCCCCAAACACTTTTATGACAATAACTTGCATATAAGCCTTTAAAATGAGCACTTTGGATTTCTCCCATAGACTTTTAAAGGGTGTTCCGCGGCTTTCGAATTTGCTGCGAACACCCCAAATTGTTCGCTGTTCACCGAACAGCGAACAGCCAATGTTCGAGTTGAACTCATGTTCGACCCGAACATAAAGCCCATCCCTATTGACAAGTATATTAGCCACTTTCTGCCCAAGGTACGTACATGGACATCCTTGGGTTTCAGTAGTTATATCAGGATGATGCCTGCACCTACAGGCATCATCCCGATATCATTCTTTGCAGGCGACAATTCTTTTTTAGGCAGAAGTGAACTGAGTGGCTACTCAGCCACTCGATCACTTCTGCAGGTGGCGGAAGGGGGTCCCACCCCCTCCCGCCGCCGCCTCTCCTGGGCTCTCCGGTCCCATCACAGAGCCCGGTAGCGATGCAGTAATAAAGTTAGTACAAAAGAAAAGTGTAAGAGAAAAAATTGTGTATAAAATAAATAATGAAAAAAAAGTGAACGCATACATTACTCCCGTATGCATATGTATACAGTGTTCACACCACACATGCGAGGTATTGTCGTGAACGTCATAGCGAGAGCAATAATTCTAGCACCTTAACTCCCATGTAACTCCAAATTGGTAACCTGTAAAGGTGTTTAAAGCCTCGCCTAGAATTTTAAGCACCGTAGTTTGCCGCCATTCTACGGGAAGGCGCAATTTTAAAGCATGACATGTTAGGTATCTATTTACTCAGCATTACATCATCTTTCACATTATACAAAAAAATTGGGCTAACTTTAGTGTTTTGTTTTTTTTTAAATTCATGAAAGTGTTTTTTTTCCAAAAAAATTGTGTTTGAAAAACTGCTGCGCAATTATCGTGTGGTATAAACAATTGCAACACCCACCATTTTATTTCCTAGGGTCTCTGCTACAAAAAAAAAAATTATACAATGTTTGGGGGTTCTAAGTAATTTTCTAGCAAAAAAAAAAAGTAGATTTTTACGCGAAGTGTCAGAAATGGCCCACATGGCAAGTGGTTAAAAATTCTGATTGGTTCTGGCTTTTAGTTTTCTCAACACCTTCTCATGTCTTCATGTAGACGGACTTCCATCCTGCAGACTGAGCACTGAGCAATAAAAGAAGAATCAACTGATGAAACCGAGGATAGAAGGTCTTTTTCAGCAGAAGGGTGTGGAAGATTCCTAATGAACATATTTCACAGATATACATGAAATAAAATTGTGACCTGTCCACACCAGTGAATGCATTGACATGTCTCCAACCCAATAATTTGAGACAAAAAGAAGAGAGAGGGGACAGTAGTGGGACTTTACTTGAGACATGTCAATGAGTATAAAGACTAGTTATTCAGGATCTAAGGGAGTTGACCTGAAACAAGTATTATGTCTATAGTTGATAAAATGTTGTTATATCAATAAGTATACATAAAGCCTGGGATACCATAATCTCCAAAAAAAAAATTTAGGTATAAATGATACAAAATATTTTAATAAAGTTAGCCTAAAACATGCTTCATAGGATACATTATACAATGCATTTGCTGGTGTGGACAGGTCACAATTTTATTTCATTTTTGCCATACCCAAGTATTGGGTAGAAGACACCCGCTTTCCGTGACCTGATTAACCCACCTTCACTTATCCATATTCATATCCCATTCTCTTTTTTCATATTTTTTTCTTTATACTGGTTATAATTATTGAATTCTAGATGCATATTGATTAAATTCAGTGCAAAAAATCCCTATCCCTGTCGCATATTGATTCAATTCAGTGCAATAATCCCTTTCCCTGGTGCATATTGATTAAATTCAGTGCATCCCTTTCTATTTTTATTCTTTATATTATCAACATATCCATTTTTTACTGTCCTATCTGCATTATTTTGTTGCTGGGAGGTGCTGCTGGTGTCCTTCTTTGTCTCACTTCCGGGGCTGCGATGCGCCCAGTGCGTGACCTGTGACCCATCCTATGTCATGATGGGGGCAGGCCGCGACCTTGGCACATCAGCGTCATGTTTCCACGTCCCGCAGTGACACCGCACTACGGGCGTCAGTAGGCAATTTCCACACAGGCTTTGGCGGCATGGGGGCGGGAGGTCACCACAATCAATGTATCACAGAGGGAACTCTCCCTCCCCTTTCTCCAAGCCGTCATTACGCCCCCACATGGTGCTGGCATGAACATAGGGGCTGCCTTGGGGCTGCCTTGGACCGTCTCACTCCAGGCATTGCCATGGCTGGGGAAGGACCTATCCGCACCGCACTTGCATCATCTAGGTAATCACATCCATTTCTCACACTCTCTTTTCACCACTTTGCCATTCTGTTTGTTTTCTTTAAGCCTCACACACTCCCCTCTTTCACACTCTTTTCTTCTCTACATCACCCATGACCATCACACTCCCACTGGTCTTTTAGCAATTCACACAAACTCTCACTTATCCCTTCAACATGCAGTCTTCACTGTAACATCTATCCCCCACACATACACACACCCCCATCCCTACTCACTCTTCCTCTCACTTCAACACAATTTCTCCCCTTTTTACAGCCCATCCTGTGCTCAGCGGCCAGGTTGCACCTTTCCCGCCTGGTGGTGCTTATATTGGGGTGCTATGGCTCCTTGGTGGCTGTGGCCCGTGGGTCAGGGGGCATGTGCTCTGCCTCAGCCCCCGGGAGAGACTTTGATGATCCAGACCACTTATCTATCCCAGCCCATTGGTTGTCATTGACGAATGAAATGTATGTAAGTATTATTGAAACATATGTTTCTTCTGTACTTACTTTCTATCTATCCATAACTGACTATATACTAATAGATGGTTTCTACTTTTTTAATTTTCTAGTTGATTTGCATCTGACTCCTGATGATTGGTAGAAAGCCAAGAAATGCGTAGAGTTAACTACTTAAGGATGCACATATTGTTTTACTAATTAAGAATAATAATATCTCTTCTTTCTGTAACAGCCTTGATTACATGGATTTTGTCTACTGCCTTACTGCCTGTATAGGTCAAACTATGCTGTATAATGTATCCTATGAAGCATGTTTTAGGCTAACTTTATTAAAATATTTTGTATCATTTATACCTCAAATTTTTTTTTTGGAGATTATGGTATCCCAGGCTTTATGTATACTTATTGATATCACAACATTTTATCAACTATAGACATAATACTTGTTTCAGGTCAACTCCTTTTGATCCTGAATAACTAGTCTTTATACTCATTGATATGTCTCAAGTAAAGTCCCACTACTGTCCCCTCTCTCTTTTTTTTGTCACAGATATACATATATGGTAATAATGACAAAACACGTTCTTCAGAATTTTACAGTGGTAAAGTTCCACCGGTAATAAGCTCATGGATAAAATGGTGTCATCTCAGGGATTAAAAAGTATTTAATAAATGTCTAAAAACAAAATATCTTCTTAAAATAAGTGCGTGATCGCAGCAGTAAACACATACCAAGCCTTGATTTGGGTCCAGAAAGAGAGACAACCAAGCCTTACTCTCAATCCAATGAGACAATGGTGTTAAATAAACAACAGATCTCAATCTAAGAGGCAGGAGTTAACTAAGTCTCATTTACATGGAGAGATCCGACTAGGTCACCCCGGAATCAACATTTATTGAAATCCTTAAGAGTGATCTCATATGAATGCCAAAAAATTAAAAAAAAATATTAAAAGTAATAAGAGTCCTAAAAAAGTTAAGGGGAGAGAAAGGCTAAACTCTCTCCGCGATGGAGCGGCATAAATAGACAACCAATCAATAATACAACAACAACATATAAAAGGGACATCAGGAATTGTTTATAAAATCATTTATATCCCATTCAATGTTAATTGAATACTAATATCCCGACCCATTAGCTGAATAAAGGCATACCCCTCTTACAAGACCTTATGCATGGAGATGAACTAATGTCTTTCAAGAACATACAAACCAAGTTTGACATACCCCCTTCGGAGTTTCTCACTTATCTACAAATTTCCTCATGGCTCCGACAACTAAATGCGACAGACTCCCCCATTCCGACTCCAGTTTAGAAACACCTTAATTCCTCCAGTCCTAGAGCTAAAGGTATATCCCAGATGTACAAACTAATCAATGCCAAAAGAACCTTCCTAAAATGTAATCCTTTAATAAAATGGGAAAAAGACATAGGCAAGATCTTCACGGATAAACAATGGCTATTGGCAATCAAATGTAATCATCAGTTCTCGAGATGCTCTGGCTACAAGGAACTGGCAGTTAAACTTCTAGCAAGGTGGCACTTCACCCCATACATAGTAGTCAAATTCTCGGATGCTAATTGTAATTTATGCTGGAGGGGCTGCGATCAGGTGGGGACGCTGGCTCATATGGTGTGGGCATGCCCCCATCTCCACAGCTTCTGGACAGAAGTGTTCAAACTGACTGCGAAGACCACTGGGGTCTTCACAAAACCCTCCGTGGAGAAAGCAATTCTGAGCATTGACATGTCAGAATACCCAATCTCTGTCAGATCAATAGCGATGCACATCTTATTTGCTGCCAGGTCCCTGCTGCTGAGTAAATGGAAAACTAATGAGGTTCCAAGTGTGAGGGAACTTTCTGCAAAACGTAATACTGTATCAGAATATGAAAAGATATTAGCATTTAAAGATGGTTAGAGCGCAAAATATTTCTCTAACTGGTCTATGTGGAACTCTTTAAACCAGTCTAGATCATAATCCTGTATCCTGTAACACCACCCAGTACCCCCCCAACCCCCCCCCTTTCCTTCTTTTTCCCTTCCCCTTAATCGAGTTAAAGGTGTCACGTTTTAGATCACCACAACTGCGAAACTAATTTGACAATTATACATAAAGTTTTGTTGTATTAAGGTATAATTGTCCTAAATTTCTACATAAATGTGTAAAATTTGTATGCAGCAGATGAATCTTTGTTAGTATGATGGTACTGGATTTAGTTTTGGAACGTAAACAATACTCGAAGAATATATAAAATTTGCCTGCAATCTGTATTTATCTATTGTACATTCAAGTATACTTCAAAATTCAGTTTCTACGTACCATGCATTATTTTCAATAAAAAATATTTTGAAAAAAAAAGGTGTTTCAAGCCTCGCCTATGGAGAATTTTAATCACTGTAGTTTGCCGCCATTCTACGGGAAGGCGCAATTTTAAAGCATGACATGTTAGGTATCTATTTAATTGGCGTAACATCATCTTTCACATTATACAAAAAAATTGGGCTAATAATTTTAGTGTTTTGTTTTTTTGTTTTTTGTTTTAATTCATGAAAGTGTTTTTTTTCCCCAAAATAATTGTGTTTGAAAAACTGCTGCGCAATTATCGTGTGGCATATACAATTGCAACACCCACCATTTTATTTTCTAGGGTCTCTGCTACACAAAAAAAAATATAATGTTTGGGGGTTCTAAGTAGTTTTCTAGCAAAAAAAAAAAGTAGATTTTTACACGAAGTGTCAGAAATGGCCCACATGGCAAGTGGTTAAAAATTCTGACTGGCTTTTAGTTGAACTTATAGCTTGGAGTCTTTTAAGGAAGATCCGATCTTCTCAACACCTTCTCATGTCTTCTTATAGACTCTCTAAATCATGCTGGCCACACACAAGTAGATTTGGTCATATACATGACCTGGCAGCCCAATGGCAACCAGTACCTGTGTAATGTGATAGTCTGTCTGGAATAGATTTTCTGGATGGCTCTTTATTTTGCATAGCTGTTGGTTAATTCTGTTGACCTGCCATATGAGCCAACTTTATGGAAGTCAGAATAGATATGTGACTGTTGGGTACTCACCCTCCGTTATATTGTCTCCATTCGCTGCACAGAACAAGTTGACCCCATGTAGAAAGAAGAGAGGTAAAAGTAGACGGACTTCCATCCTGCAGGCTGAGCACCGAGCAATGAAAGAAACATCAACTGATGAAACTGAGGATGAAAGGTCTTTTTCAGTAGAAAGGTGTGGAGGATTTCCAATGAACATATTTCACAGATATACATATTTGGTAATAATGACAAAACACGTTCTTCAGAATTTTACAGTGGGAATTGCTCAAGTTCCACCGGAACTAAGCTGATGGAAAAAATGGTGACATCTCCGGGGTTAAAAAGTATTTAATAAATGTCAAAAAACAAAATATCTCCTAAAATAAGTCATCCTTAATTAACGAGCCCCTGTCAAGTCCCTAAAGAAATCAAAAAGGCATTTCCTTGTAATAATATACTGACAGATAAATGTGACCTGCACACTGTGCTTGACATTAGCTACAACTGAATATGCAGGTTATCCTTAGCAGCATAGACATATTAAGGCCATGTATCTGTGTAGGGATGAGAGAAGGCTTAGTTTGGCTAGCAGGGGGTTCGGTGACACAAAACCTGAATATAATGTCAAACTCCATTGAAGTCTATAGAAGCTGAATCTTGTAATATATTTCTGGTCCTTTTCAAAGCTAATTTCCAAGATTTTGTTGAAAAGCCCATGAGTACCATTTAGCTGGGAGCAGGTCTTTAATGTTGCCTGAAGGGCAACATTAAAAAAGCAAAAGATCCATTAATCACTTCCTGCCCAGTAATTATGTATGTATGTATGTATGTATGTATGTATGTATGTATGTATGTGTATATGTATATGTGTATGTATATGGATTTTTTTTGAGTGGGAACGTGGGGGAACCTCCAACACTGAATGTATTTTATGGCATAGGGGGGAGAGCAGGTGCGGGACTTTGTACAAGGCACATGGGAGCAGAAGTATGGGTTGGATAAAAATTGTGATTTATTATTTAAAAAATACAAAAATTCATACAATACATATTTAGGCACATAGCTCTGCATATGTTGGCGCTTAGCACTATGGTGTTAAAAATATAATCAGAAATATTCCATCAATAATTGCAAATACAAACAATTGAATACATATAGGTAGGAACGTTTTATGCATATAGGTTCATATGTGTACACCTAGCGGTAGATGTGAGCTCTACGTCGTTTCGGGGCCTTATAGCCACTCATCAGGAGCATGACCGTGGTGATACCTATGAGTTGGGAAGATAGCAGTATTGAATAGTGTGAGTATGCAAGTGGGTGAATGCAGTGGCGTAGCGTGGGGGGTGCGGGGGGTGCCGTGGCCCTGGGCGCGAAATTTAGGGGGGCACAATTTCGTGCCAGTAGTGTCACTACTGGCTGCCTCCTCCTAATTTCTTTTCCTGTGTCCCCCGCGCTCCGCCGCCATGTCTAGTGATTTGCGCCCTGTGATTGGGCGTATGGGGGTCATGTGCGGCGTGGGTCTGGCCTATCCGCGATCACAGTCGCTCCTGAAGTCCCGCCTCCGCACATGACTCCCATTCGCCCAATCACAGTGCGCCGGGAAAAATGAATATGGCGGCCGGAGCGCAGGGGAGACGAGCACTGGAGAGTGTGAGCGCTGGGGCAGATGTCTTCTCATCCTTCAGACCGATGCAACACAATAAGGTGAGAAATAGATAAACACGGGGGAGGGGGGGAGAAGAGACAGGCGCCGTATATGTAGTGTCAGTATAGGAAGACTAGGCAGGACAGTATAGTGTATAGTGTAGTGTAGTGGTCAGTGTAGTATAGTGGTGTGGACAGTGTAGTATTGTGGTCAGTACAGTGTAGTGTAGTGGTCAGTGTAGTGGTCAGTATAGTGTAGTGGACAGTGTAGTGTAGTGGACAGTGTAGTGTAGTGGTCAGTACAGTGTAGTGGACAGTGTAGTATAGTGGTCAGTGTAGTGTAGTGGTCAGTATAGTGTAGTGGACAGTGTAGTGTAGTGGACAGTGTAGTGTAGTGGTCAGTACAGTGTAGTGGACAGTGTAGTATAGTGGTCAGTGTAGTGTAGTGGACAGTGTAGTATTGTGGTCAGTATAGTGTAGTGGACAGTGTAGTATAGTGGTCAGTACAGTGTAGTGGACAGTGTAGTATAGTGGTCAGTACAGTGTAGTGGACAGTGTAGTGTAGTGGACAGTGTAGTATAGTGGTCAGTATAGTGTAGTGGTCAGTATAGTGTAGTGGTCAGTATAGTGTAGTGGTCAGTATAGTGTAGTGGTCAGTATAGTGTAGTGGACAGTGTAGTGTAGTGGACAGTGTAGTGTTGTGGTCAGTATAGTGTAGTGGACAGTGTAGTATTGTGGTCAGTATAGTGTAGTGGACAGTGTAGTATAGTGGTCAGTACAGTGTAGTGGACAGCGTAGTGTAGTGGACAGTGTAGTATTGTGGACAGTATAGTGTAGTGGACAGTATAGTGTAGTGGTCAGTATAGTGTAGTGGACAGTGTAGTATAGTGGTCAGTATAGTGTAGTGGTCAGTATAGTGTAGTGGACAGTGTAGTGTAGTGGGCAGTACAGTGTAGTGGACAGTGTAGTATAGTGGTCAGTGTATTGGTCAGTATAGTGTAGTGGTCAGTACAGTGTAGTGGTCAGTACAGTGTAGTGGTCAGTACAGTGTAGTGGTCAGTACAGTGTAGTGGTCAGTGTAGTATAGTGGTCAGTACAGTGTAGTGGACAGCGTAGTGTAGTGGACAGTGTAGTGTAGTGGACAGTGTAGT
Organism: Lithobates septentrionalis; assembly: GCA_037952835.1. Taxonomy (NCBI): domain Eukaryota; kingdom Metazoa; phylum Chordata; class Amphibia; order Anura; family Ranidae; genus Lithobates; species Lithobates septentrionalis. The sequence continues at coordinate 996,894 of JBBDGP010000824.1, forward strand.
ATTGTGGTCAGTATAGTGTAGTGGACAGTGTAGTATAGTGGTCAGTATAGTGTAGTGGTCAGTATAGTATTGTGGTCAGCATAGTGTAGTGGACAGTGTAGTATTGTGGTCAGTATAGTGTAGTGGACAGTGTAGTGTAGTGGACAGTGTAGTGGACAGTACAGTGTAGTGGTCAGTGTAGTATTGTGGTCAGTGTAGTGTAGTGGACAGTGTAGTATTGTGGTCAGTATAGTGTAGTGGACAGTGTAGTGTAGTGGACAGTGTAGTATAGTGGACAGTACAGTGTAGTGGTCAGTATAGTGTAGTGGACAGTATAGTGGTCAGTGTAGTGGTCAGTACAGTGTAGTATAGTGGTCAGTGTATTGGTCAGTATAGTGTAGTGGACAGTGTAGTGTAGTGGTCAGTACAGTGTAGTGGACAGTGTAGTATTGTGGTCAGTGTAGTGTAGTGGTCAGTACAGTGTAGTGGTCAGTGTAGTATTGTGGTCAGTATAGTGTAGTGGACAGTGTAGTATAGTGGTCAGTGTAGTGTAGTGGTCAGTACAGTGTAGTGGTCAGTGTAGTATTGTGGTCAGTATAGTGTAGTGGTCAGTATAGTATTGTGGTCAGTATAGTGTAGTGGACAGTGTAGTATAGTGGACAGTGTAGTATAGTGGACAGTGTAGTATAGTGGACAGTGTAGTGTAATAGACAGTATAGTGGTCAATGTAGTGTAGTTCTCAGTGTAGTGGTCAGTATAGTATAGTGGACAGTATAGTGGTTAGTGTAGTTCTCAGTGTAGTGGTCAGTATAGTGGTCAGTGTAGTGGACAGTATAGTGGTCAGTGTAGTATAGTGGTCAGTATTGTGTAGTGGGCAGTGTAGTTCTCAGTGTAGTGGTCAGTATAGTGGTCAGTGTAGTGTAGTGGTCAGTATAGTGTAGTGGTCAGCATAGTGTAGTGGTCAGCATAGTGGACAGTATAGTGGTCAGTGTAGTGTAGTGGTCAGTATAGTGTAGTGGTCAGCATAGTGTATTGGTCAGTGTAGTGGACAGTATAGTGGTCAGTGTAGTGTAGTGGTCAGTGTAGTTCTTAGTGTAGTGGACAGTATAGTATAGTGGTCAGTGTAGTGTGTAATGGTCAGTATAGGAATCAGGTAGGTCAGTACTATTGTATTTGAAGAGACTCGGGGAGTGATAAAAGTCCGCAGGTTAGGGGGGGGGGCGCAAATTACTTGCCTTGCCCCGGGTGCTGACAACCCACGCTACGCCACTGGGTGAATGTAAAACATGAATATCACATTATTACTTGTAGCCCTGAACTCACAGTGGTGTCTGCGCAGAGGCGGTGCGGCCCAGGATGCCATGCCAACCAAAGGTCTCCCCCACTGCGCGTCGACGTCACGATTCCCGCACTGGCTGTTCGGCGTCCTGCGTGGCGCCTTATAGCCGGTGCTCGGGATTCCACTCTCCAGCGCTTGATGAGTTCGGGGGGCCGCCCACGGCTGGCCAGTTTCTGTGTCCAGCCGCAGGGGTCTGGGGCGCTCCCCCGTTTTCTCTGGGCTGCTGGTGCCTGACGTTGGGGGCCTTTCTCTGGCGGCGTTCTCCGCGGCATCGTCCCTCCTGTCCGGGGTCCTCCCCTCTGGCTCTCTTGCCCTCACCATCAACTTGCACAACTTCACAGCAGGCAATCATGCCCTTACTTGCACAGGTATGTTTTCTCTGCACTCTCACAGTCACCCCTTTCTTTCATAGCCACTCCCTTGACCCCTTTTCCTTTTCGTTTCCCTTACTATCTATCTTCACACTTTCTCCCTTTGCTTTCCTTCTCCTTCACTCAGTTCCTTTTTTCTTCTTTCCCCCTTTGTCTTCGGTACCTTCCGTTCCTGTTTTTCTTTCTCTCCTGTACCTCTTTCTCTCTCTCTTTCTCTCTCCCCCCCCCCCTCCCCTTTTTTGTTCCTCTCTTCACCTTCTTAGTTTCACTTCACACCCCACTTTGTCTTAGTTCCTCACTACATTTTATTCACCTTGCATTCATCTATATATTTTTCCACACAGACACCCAGCGCAATTCCTCCCCTATCATGGGACCACCCTTTCATCCCACATATCTGTCCTCACACTTTGACCCCGCCTGGGGGGTTGGGTGTGCCGGTCTCACCTGCCGGATCATGCCCCCTCAGCTTCGGGCCTGGGCATCTTTGGTTGGCGTGGCATCCTGGGCCGCACCGCCTCTGCGCAGACACCACTGTGAGTTCAGGGCTACAAGTAATAATGTGATATTCATGTTTTACATTCACCCACTTGCATACTCACACTATTCAATACTGCTATCTTCCCAACTCATAGGTATCACCACGGTCATGCTCCTGATGAGTGGCTATAAGGCCCCGAAACGACGTAGAGCTCACATCTACCGCTAGGTGTACACATATGAACCTATATGCATAAAACGTTCCTACCTATATGTATTCAATTGTTTGTATTTGCAACTATTGATGGAATATTTCTGATTATATTTTTAACACCATAGAGCTAAGCGCCAACATATGCAGAGCTATGTGCCTAAATATGTATTGTATGAATTTTTGTATTTTTTAAATAATAAATCGCAATTTTTATCCAACCCATACTTCTGCTCCCATGTGCCTTGTACAAAGTCCCGCACCTGCTCTCCCCTCTATTTTACTACTTAATCGGAATGGAGGAGGGGTTTTGAACGGCCCCACTATCCTCATGCAAAGTCCCACCCCATTGCTCTAACTTTCATCACTGTATTTTATGGCATGGTGTGCTGGAGGGTCAATTGATCAATTGATGCTGGCTGCTGGGGATTCTATTGTCGCTGGTGGGGATCTATTTTTTGTGGGAGTCTATTGTTGCTGGGTAGGTCTATTGTTGTTGACAAACAGAGTATTGGTAACTCTAAGCGCAAACACACAAGTCCATATATAACAGGAGATATAAAGCGCTGAGCAACTTAGTCCATAGGGGACAGGCTGGAAGTTCAAGAGTTAAGTGGTAACCGGTAATGTAATGGTTAAAGTAGGCTGGTAGGCTAGGCGGCTGCTGTTTCCTCAGAGAGCTGGCTCTGTGATGGATGAGAGAGAGGTAGAGAAGGAAGCGCCACCTGAGTGTAGTATTAACAAATGATGTTTAATGACACCAGGTAAAAACACACTTACAGGATAAAAACATATAAAAGGCTCATCTGTATAGGTATGTGGTCCTCAGTGTTCCCTCTGATCCTGTGGTGGTGACGCTGCAGGGATGCTGGGCTGCAGAAGGTGGATTACCAGCCGGGAGCTCCTTCTGTGGCCATCAGGAAGAGACTAGGGGCCGGCGTGGAGCGCACGTGAAGCGTGCATGACGTCACAGGTCGTCCGTCTGCTTCCGGGTTCGGTATCCAGGGGAGGGATCGTCCAGGGAGGAGGGCTAGCAGGGAGGTTGAGAGAAGGCTACGCGCTCGGAGCCACTGCTCCTTCAATAGGCCTAATAGGGAGGTGTCTGCAATGTGCTTATATATGGCAGTGCTGTGGGATAACAGGTCCCAGCGTCTATCACAAGAAAGCACAGTGCCACCTGTGGGCGGGAGGGGAACTACAAGGTAACAATGTACACAGAGAAAAAAACAGGAGGTTATAAAATAGTCAGTGTCATGGAAACATATATATGAAGAAGTGCATGGTAGTAAACATGGAGACAATAATATTAACAATAGTAAAAATGGGAGTAACAATGGGGGCAAAAGATGGAGGTAAGTATAAGCCCGGTTTCACACATGTGCGGTGCGAATTGAGCTCAGGTTTCACTGGGGAGATAAAAATCTCCTGTTCAAAGGAATCATTGCGTTTTAGCTCAGTGAGCAGGGAGAGGGGGGGAGGGGGAGGTGTAGTGAGGAGAAGTAGAAAATCCTTGTTCAGAACGCAATGCATCTGCGAATCAGATGCGTTCCCATAGGAGATAATAGGCTTGTAGTTCGCACCGCAATGCCCAAAAAACGCACACGTCTCCTGTGCAATGCGCAGTGCGAATGCAACGCACACAAGTGAACCAGATGCATTCAAATGAATGTATTTTAAAAAGTCCTGCGAATCAGATGCGGCACAAGTCGCATCCAATTCGCACAGGTGTGAACCCGGGCTAAAAGTATATAAAAAATATATATATACACATACATACACACATACATATATATACATATATATATATATATATATATATATATATATATATATATATATATATATACACACACATACATACACATACATACATACATACATACATAAATAAATAAAAAATAAATAAATAAGTAGAGAAAGGCAAAAAAATGGTGAAAAAATGATGGTATAAGAAGTGGACATGGATAAAGCATGCGTATTGGGAAAACACAAGAAACAGGGAAGCACGTATCTGTGCAGGGTTCCTAAAGATATATATATATATATTGTAGCAAGGCTACATCTGTAGGGGTGGTCTCATGAGGAAACGGGGTGGCTTAAAGTAGTGTATGCACCTCAATATCCTCGTTCAACCCCCCAGGTGCTAAAGTGCCCAAAGAGTAGATCCAATAAGTTTCTTGCTGGCAAAGACGTTTATACCGCTCAGCAGCAGGGTATTTGGCCGGGATAGATTCAATGACCCACACACTGAGGCCAGCTGTAGATCGGCCGTGGTGAGTCAGGAAGTGTTTAGGGGCGCTGTGGTGGTCACGGCCTTTTTTGATAAAGCAGCGGTGCTCCCCCAAAGCGGGCCCTTAGGGCTCTGATGGTTCTGCCGACATATATTAGGCCACAGGGGCAGGTGAGGCAGTATATAACAAAGTCAGTTGAACAGTTGTAGAATTCTTTTATGGTATAGTTTGTTCCTTTGACAGTGAAGGTTTTCTGACCGTGTTGTATGAACTGGCAGGTTAAGCAGAGGGGTTTTTTGCATTGATACATCCCTCTGAGGGGTATCAGGGTGAGTGGTGATGAGGTGGGTTGGGTAGGCTTAATTCTACTGGGTGCAATTTTACTCTTAATGTTTCTGGATTTTCTATATGCCACTTTAGGTTTGGTATCGACTGTGGTTCTGAGATGAGGGTCTTCCAACAGAATAGGCCAGTGTGAAGCCAGGATCTTCTCCATTTTCTTGTATTTGTCATGAAATTGCGTGATGAAGCGGGTAGGTTGTTTACCACTTCTTCATATATATGTTTCCATGACACTGACTATTATATAACCTCCTGTTTTTTTCTCTGTGTACATTGTTACCTTGTAGTTCCCCTCCCGCCCACAGGTGGCACTGTGCTTTCTTGTGATAGACGCTGGGACCTGTTATCCCACAGCACTGCCATATAAAAGCACATTGCAGACACCTCCCTATTAGGCCTATTGAAGGAGCAGTGGCTCTGAGCGCGTAGCCTTCTCGCAACCTCCCTGCTAGCCCTCCTCCCTGGACGATCCCTCCCCTGGATACCGAACCCGGAAGCAGACGGACGACCTGTGACGTCATGCACACTTCACGTGCGCTCCACGCCGGCCCCTAGTCTCTTCCTGATGGCCACAGAAGGAGCTCCCGGGTGGTGATCCACCTTCTGCAGCCCAGCATCCCTGCAGCGTCACCACCACAGGATCAGAGGGAACACTGAGGACCACATACCTATACAGATGAGCCTTTTATATGTTTTTATCCTGTAAGTGTGTTTTTACCTGGTGTTATTAAACATCATTTGTTAATACTACACTAAGGTGGCGCTTCCTTCTCTACCCCTCTCAGGTCTATTGTTGTTGGCTGGGGGGGCAATTATTGCTGGGGGGGATCTACTGTTGAGGGAGGGTTCTATTGTTGCTTGCTGTTGGAGAGTCTTATTGATGCTGGCTGCTGGGGGTCTATTGTTTCTGGGGTGGTATTTTGTTTTCGGGGGGTCCATTGTTGCTGGGAGGGAGTCTTTTGCTGTGTGGGCTATATCTATTGTTGCTGTTGTGGGAGTCTATTGTTGCTGGGGTGGTATTTTTTTATCGGGGTCCATTGTTGCTTGGGGGGGTCTGTTGTTGTTTGGGGGATCTATTGTTGCTGTGGTGGGGTCTATCAAATTCCATACAAATTACTTAGTAGCACAAAATGATACTTGGTTCTGTATTCTCTTAAAGGGGCAGTACTAGGAGGTGGGTAGGTAGTGGAGCCAAGAGACAGTGCTCAGAGGTGGGTAGGGGCAGAGACGAAGGTTGGCTCAGAAAGGGGGAGTTCTGGCACCTATTCTCGGAGGAAAAAAAGCTGTGTGTGTGTGTGTGTAGTCAAAAGTATTGTGACGCCTGCCTTTACACGCACATGAACTTTAATGGCATCCCAAACTTAGTCCGTAGGGTTCAATATTGAGTTGGCCCACCCTTTGCAGGTATAACGGCTTCAACTTTACTGGGAAGGCTGTCCACAAGGTTTAGGAGTGTGTCTATGGGAATGTCTGACCATTCTTCCAGAAGTGTATTTGTGAGGTCAGGCACTGATGTTGGACGAGAAGGCCTGGCTCACAGTCTCTGCTCTTATTCCTCCCAAAGGTGTTCTTTCGGGTTGAGGTCAGGACTCTGTGCAGGCCAGTCAAGTTCCTTAACCCCAAACTCGCTCATCCATGTCTTTATGGACCTTCCTTTATGCACTGGTCCAAATAATTTGGTTAAGGGGGATTATGGTGTGGGGATGTTTTCTCAGGGGTTGGGCTTGGCCCCTTAGTTCCAGTGTAGGGAACTCCTAAGACATCAGCATACCAAGACATTTTGGACAATTTCATGCTCCCAACTTTGTGGGAACAGTTTGGGGATGGCCTCTTCCTGTTCCAACATGACTGTGGCACCAGTGCACAAAGCAAGGTCCATAAAGACATGGATGAGCGAGTTTGGGGTGGAGGCACTTAATAGCCTGCACAGAGTCCTGACCTCAACCAGATAGAACAATTTAGAGCGGAGACTGCAAGCCAGGCCTTCTCGTTCAACATCAGGGCCTGACCTCACAAATATGCTTCTGGAAGAATGGTCAAACATTCCCATAGACACCCTCCTAAACCTTGTGGACAGCCTTCCCAGAAGAGTTGAAGCTGTTATAGCTGCAAAGGGTGGGCCAACTCAGTATTGAACCCTATGGGCTAAGACAGGGATGCCATTAAAGTTCATGTAAAGGCAGGCATCCCAATAATTTTGACAATATAGTGTATATATCTTAAATAGATAGATACAGTATCTCACAAAAGTGAGTACACCCCTCACATTTTTGTAAATATTTTATCTTTTCATGTGACAACACTAAAGAAATTACACTTAGCTACAATGTAAAGTAGTGAGTGTACAGCTTGTATAACAGTGTAAATTTGCTGTCCCCTTAAAATAACTCAACACACAGCCATTAATGTCTAAACCGCTGGCAACAAAAGTGAGTACACCCCTAAGTGAAAATGTCCAAATTGGGCCCAAAGTGTCAATATTTTGTGTGGCCACCATTATTTTCCAGCACTGCCTTAACCCTCTTGGGCATGGAGATCACCAGAGCTTCACAGGTTGTCACTGGAGTCCTCTTCCACTCCTCCATGATGACATCACAGAGCTGGTGGATGTTAGAGACCTTGCGCTCCTCCATCTTCCATTTAAGGATGCCCCACAGATGTTTAATATTGTTTAGATCTGGAGACATGCTTGGCCAGTCCATCACCTTTACCCTCAGCTTCTTTAGCAAGGATACTGCCCTGCAGCCCAGTCTCTGAAGGGAGGGGATCATGCTCTGCTTCAGTATGTCACAGTACATGTTGGCATTCATGGTTCCCTCAATGAACTGTAGCTCCCCAGTGCCGGCAGCCCCAGACCATGACACTCCCACCACCATGCTTGACTGTAGGCAAGACTCACTTGTCTTTGTACTCCTCACCTGGGTGCTGACACACACGCTTGACGCCATCTGAACCAAATACGTTTATCTTGGTCTCATCAGACCACAGGACATGGTTCCAGTAATCCATGTCTTAGTCTGCTTGTCTTCAGCAAACTGTTTGCAGACTTTCTTGTGCATCATCCTTAGAAGAGGCTTCCTTCTGGGACGACAGTCATGCAGACCAATTCTATGCAGTGTGCGGCGTATGGTCTGAGCACTGTCAGGCTGACCCCCCACCCCTTCAACCTCTGCAGCAATGCTGGCAGCACTCATACGTCTATTTCCCAAAGACATCCTCTGGATATGACGCTGAGCACGTGCACTCAACTTCTTAGGTCGACCATGGCGAGGCCTGTTCTGAGTGGAACCTGTCCTGTTAAACGGCTGTATGGTCTTGGCCACTGTGCTGCAGCTCAGTTTCAGGGTCTTGGCAATCTTCTTATAGTCTAGGCCATCCTTATGTAGAGCAACAATTCTTTTTTTCAGATCCTCAGAGAATTATTTGCCATGAGGTGTCATGTTGAACTTACAGTGACCAGTATGAGAGAGTGAGAGCGATAACACCAAATTTAACACACCTGCTCCCCATTCACACCTGAGACCTTGTAACACTAACGAGTAACATGACACCGGGGAGGGAAAATGGCTATTCAGGCCCAATTTGGAGATTTTTTTTAACTTAGGGGTGTACTCACTTTTGTTGCCAGCAGTTTAAACATTAATGGCTGTTTGTTGAGTTATTTTGAGTTTACATGATTTCTGATGTTGATTTATTTTACAATTAGGTTTTGCACTTATTGGTATCAATTAGAACGCAGTCAGAAATTTGTATATAGAGTAGTGCAACTTTCCCAGAAGTACATAAATCAATATTAAATTATAAAAAAAATACAGCGTATAAATGATCTTAGTCCACAAAAGTCCAATATTTCAATAATATCCACTGTCCAGTGTCTGTATTATAAATGTGTCAATATTGTTGAAATGAAACAAACACCCAAGTGTCTTCCATTAATAATCATGTTTCCGTGCTCATCCTTCATTAGGTGAAAAACCTGCTCATACATTGTATGTAGCCCAGAATTTCAATAAATAGAGACCAGCCCTTCACTCCTCCTCCCCTTGCTCTGGCTGGCTGCTTCTTATGACCGAACCGAGCTGAAGGACCCGAGCCTGTGGCGTCACGTCGTTCTCGTGCCCGGGTGCAGGGTCGGCTGAGGATCGTTTTATTGGAGCGCTGTGCAAGTTTGTTTTTAGTGAGTGTATTTGCCACATGGGAAAATAAACACTATGTTGTGTGCCTTTATATTTTCTTTATTACCCGACTATGGATGTGTGAGATGTTCGGTGGAGTCATAAGAAGCAGCCAACCTGAGCAGGGGAAGGAGGAGTTAAAAGCTGGTCTCTATTTATTGAAATTCTGGGCTATATACAATAAATGCCTGCTCCCTGTTCCTTTAGGTGAGCAGGTTTTTCACCCGGTGAAGGATGAGCATGGAAACATGAATATTAATGGAAGGCACTTGGGTTCATTTCACCAATATTGACACATTTATAATATAGACACTGGACAGTGGATATTATTGAAATATTGGACTTTTGCAGACTAAGAAAATTTATATACGGTATATTTATTAATAATTTAATATGGATTGATATGAGATATGTACTTGTGGGGAATTTGCTCTACACTATATACAGTGACTTGAGAAAAGTATTCATACCCCTTGAAATCCCTTGGGATTTTATGTGATAGACCAACACAAAGTGGCACATAATTGTGAAGTGGAAGGAAAATGATGATAAATGGTTTTCAACATTTTTTACAAATAAATATGTGAAAAGTGTGGCTTGTATTTAGCCCCCCTGGGTCAATACTTTGTAGAACCACCTTTCACTGCAATTACAGCTGCAAATCTGGTTTGGGGATGTCTCTACCAGCTTTGCACATCTACAGAGTGACATTTTTGCTCATTCTTCTTTGCAAAATAACTCAAGCTCTGTCAGATTGGATGGAGAGCGTCTGTGAACAGCAATTTTCAAGTCTTGCCACAGATTCTCAATTGGATGTAAGTTTGGACTTTGACTGGGCCATTCTAACACATGCATATGTTTTGATCTAAACCATTCCATTGTAGCTCTGGCTGTATGTTTATGGTCGTTGTCCTGCTAGAAGGTGAACCTCCACTCCAGTCTCAAGTCTTTTGCAGACTCTAACAGGTTTTCTTCTAAGATTGCAATTTATTTGGCTCCATCCATCTTCCCATCAACTCTGACCAGCTTCCCTGTCCCTGCTAAAGAAAAGGGCCCCACAACATAATGCTGCCACCACCATGTTTCATGGTGGAGATGGAGTGTTTAGGGTGATGTTCAGTGTTAGTTTTCCACCACACCTAGCGTTTTGCTTTTAAAGAGTAAGATTTTGGTCTCATCTGACAAGAGCACCTTCTTCCACATGTTTGCTGTGTCCCCCATATGGCTTCTCACAAACTGCAAACAGGACTTCTTATGACTTTCTTTCAACAATGGCTTTCTTCTTGCCACTCTTCCATAAAGACCAGATTTGTGGAGAGCAGGACTAATAGTTGTCCTGTGGACAGATTCTCCCACTTGAGTTGTGGATCTCTGCAGCTCCTCCAGAGTTACCATGGACCTCTTGGCTGCTTCTCTAATGAATGCTCTCCTTGCCCAGCCTGTCAGTTTAGGTGGATGACCATGTCTTAGTAGGTTTGCAGTTGTGCCATACTCTTTCTATTTTCAGGTGATGGATTGAACAGTGCTCTGTGAGATGTTCAAAGCTTGGGATATATTTTTATATCCTAACCCTGCTTTTAAACTTTTCCACAACTTTATCCCTGACCTGTCTGGTGTGTTCCTTGGCCTTCGTGATGCTGTTTGTTCACTAAGGTTCTCCAACAAACCTCTGAGGGTATTTATACTGATATTACATTACACACAGGTGGCCTATATCTACTAATTAGGTGACTTCTAAAGGCAATTGGTTCCACTAGATTTTAGTTAGGGGTATAAGAGTAAAGGGGGCTAAATACAAATGCATGTCACACTTTTCAGATATCTATTTGTAAAAAAATGTTGAAAACCATTTATCATTTTCCTTTCACTTAACAATTTATGTGCCACTTTGTGTTGGTCTATCACATAAAATCCCAATAAAATACATTTACATTTTTGGTTGTAACATGACAAAATGTGGAAAATTTCAAGGGGTATGAATACTTTTTCAAGGCACTGTACTTTATTGGAATAAGTTGTTTCATGTGATGGGTGCAATCACAGTTTTAGTGCTTTAGCAAGCAACTTGGTGTAAAAGAAATATATTTTTAGATTCTTTTTTTAGGTTTTATTTTGATTGCGCTGATTGATTCAGATCACTTGAAGTCAGACATTTAGATTCTTTTCTTTTTGACTTTTAGTGACTGCAGCTGTGGGGTATTAGGAATCAGGTCTACCTGTTGCAGATTACTGGGATAAGGGCCCATTCACATTAGGAACTGCATGTGAATCACACAGGAGCACTGTGATCTTCCTGTGCTAATCACATGCAGTTCTGTACAGTGAAATTTCATCCCTATTCATTTTAACTGGGCTGAAATCGCACTGCAACTAAAGTAGTGCATGCACTACTTTTTGAAATGCATGCCAACCATTTCACATGGTACTTTTGTACCTTGCAGTCCGGTGTGGGCAGTCAGGGCAAATGCAATGCATTTGACACCTGCGTTTGGGGTGTCGTTAACTTAGGGCACTGCGATCGAAATCTGGTGTGGGAACGTGACTCTCCTGCACTGAATTCTAGTGTGAACAGGCCCTTGGTGTCTTGCTTTTTGGATTTATGCAGCAAGAGGGTGGAAGATTTTGCACACATCTTGATTTTCTATAGAAGTTGGCCGGTTTAGGGGGTAATATTTCCTTCTGTTTGGGGTCAGTTTGTAAAAAAACACCAACATTTTTTCTTTAAAATCCTATCAATGGACTCCTATCTGGTGTTACACTTATAGAAGGTAGATCATGAGCTGTTAACTTTTTTTTTCTACTTCTTATTCCAATAATTGGACTATAATTTATTGACCACTTTCCCCAAATCTTTTCTTATATATTTACACCATGATATACAATCCTCCTGAGTCATACAGTTTATTGCAACCTGTAAACCTGACTTTGGGGTAAATTCCTTTTCCATTTGAGATGAAATGTGAAATTTCCATTTGGGATCATTGTAAAAATGGAAATTCCTATAGTCTCCTTAAATTGAATTCTGGATGAAGTGGTTTCATTTTCATTATATACAATTTTTTGGTTTTGGAATATTATTTTCCAAATATTAATATATTGTTCATCCAAATTTTTAGGGATTCCAGGTACCCCATTACCAAATGTGCATGGGTCAGCGCAAACCTGACACCCATTGCCATACCACGTGACAGTAAATATAATTTATTCATACATTTAAAATAATTTATGTTCCAAAACATACATTGCACCCTTCCAAATGAATTACGCCTGTCTATAATTTAGTAAGGAATTTTGTATAGGAAAATACTAAATCACTAAGACCTAGATCACATGTTGTTGATATACTGTATATATATTGATGTCGCATCAAGAAACAACTAAACAATATTCTTGTTCCAAATATTATTTGTAAGAATTCTTAAAATATATAATGGGTCCTTGGTGTATACTGGAACAGGAGCTGCTATTCATTGCAAATCATGTTTTTTTTCTCTAATACTGTATATATACATATATATATATATATATATATATATATATATAATTTAAAGGAAATGTGTAAGTTCTGTATATAATTGTATTCTGTTTTGTATGTATTGCACACGGCACTAATAATTTTTTCAGTACATGTTTTCATTCTTTCGAGTCCTGATTACAATTAATCTGCCTATGTTACGCCCCTTGTTACCATAAACGTACAATTGTAATATTAACATGATACCTACATAATCATGTGTATAAAAACCTTCAATTGCGTCATAATAAAGCAGAACAGTTATTTGGAAAGATGTGGAGAGTATCTTTTGTATCTGTTACCTACTGCAGTAGTTATTATTAATTTGGAACCACTAATCAATATGAGGATAGGTGTTGCCTATCTATAAATTTCCATGTCAATATAGATCTATATTAGGTAATACATATTCCTGATTAAGCTCATTGTGAAACATGTTGAAAAACTACTTACCAATAGACATGTGCATTTGTTTTCGTCCGAATGCATTTTCATTCAAATCTCAGGTATTTTCATTATCGTTTGTTAAAAAAAGTGCAGAATCCGAAAAACGAAAGATCCGAACTTAAACAAATGCTTTATTTTCATGTTCGTTGCTACAACAATTCAATATAGATAGGAGATTCGACATGATGATGACAATAACAATCTGTGTCCATCAAACCTGTGGTCGAATGTGCCTAACCTTAATGCCGCGTACACACGGTCGGACTTTTCGTCTACAAAAGTCCAACGGACGCTGACGGACTAAAGCTGGCTGGTAATCCGATCGTGTGTGGGCTTCTCCGGACTTTCAACGTACTTTTTTAGCCTCAAATCCGACGTACTTTAGATTTGAAACATGCTTCAAATCTTTATGTCGTAACTACGCCGGACCCGAAATCCGCTCGTCTGTGTGCTAGTCCGACGGACAAAAACCCACGCTAGGGCAGCTATTGGCTACTGGCTATCAACTTCCTTATTTTAGTCCGGTGTACGTCATCACGTACGAATCCGTCGGACTTTTGTGTGGTCGTGTGTAGGCAAGTCGGTTCGTTAGAAAGTCTGCCGCAAGTCCGCCGAAAGTCCGCCGGAAGTCTGTCAGACAGGCTGTCGGACTTTCCCTTATCGTCTTTCAGGACAGCACTTGAGAGAGTGACTCCTCCCCTTGCCAACAGGAAACACCTCTTCCACCAAACTTTAAAAGGAGGCTCCTTTCCACATCTTGTCAGTTTTTGTGTTTCCTCCGGAGGGAACACTTCGTGGGGAAGTCAGGGCTCTCAGGTGCTGTCCTGGGAGCTCAGGTTTCCTGGTTTTTTCATCAAACACGTTTTTTACCTCATGAGAGCTGTTCCTCCCATTCCACAGCTGAGGTGAAGTGCTGCTGGCTGGGCTCCCTCTCCCTCTTCATATGGGCTCAGGGTGAGTCCGACTGTCGTGGGCATCGCTCCTAGGCGGCGGCAAGACAGGCGGTGGCCGTTTACTGTGTTTTTTTTTCTCAGGTCCACCGCCTGTTGCTTATTGCACCGCCGCCATCTTGGGGATGGCAGCGGGGCTCCATCCGCCGGAAGTGAGGCATCCGGAGGGGGCGGAGCCCACGGAACAGGCGAGCGGCGTCATTTCCGCCGGAAATCGCAGAGGGAAAGGGGAGGAATGGGGCTGGTGCTTATTTAGCGGTTCCGGTCCGGCGCACAGGCGCTATTGGAGTCCGGAACCGGCGTTTAGCCACACAAACACAGCAAGCGCTCCTCGATGGAATCGATGGCGGCAGCAAGTGGGACAGGCACAGGCACCAGCAAGGCCCAGGTAAGGGGAAGTTGTATACTGTCCTCCTTGTACTGTGGGGTCTCTCTCTCTCTCTCTCTATCTCCCCCCCCCCCCCGGTGGCAGGGGCCTGTCTGGGCACATAAGGCAGTTTAGTTCTTACTGTGCACCTGTGGTGAGCATCCTTGGGTATAGGACAGGTTGTCTCATTGGGATGGTTTCTTCTTTTGTCTCATGGCAGGCCAAGAGCTCTGATCCAGTGGCAAAAAGAAAATGTCCTTCATGTAAATCCAAGCTACCTGAAGGATGGAAGAAGACGTTATGTCAAGCTTGTATTGATTTGCTAGTTAAAGAAGAAGCTTCTTCCGCTTGCAGCGACTTGATTGCATCTGTTAAAAAAGAACTTGATGCGACTATTCAATCATTTCGCTCTTCCCTAGCAAACCCATCCCTGAGTCAGCCTACTACCTCACAGTCCTCCCAAGGCTCACTTATAGTCCCGGTGATGGAGACTGAGGCATCTCCTACCCCAGAGGGACATTCACCCTCTCAATCTGAGGATTCTGATGAGGGTGAGGAAGGAGAAAATTTACCTTCAAGATTTAAATTGTCTTTAGAACAGGTAGATGGCCTGTTAAAAGCAATCTATACCACACTGGGTCTGGAGGAGGAAAGAAAGGAGTTATCTCTGCATGATAAAATGTATGCAGGGCTTAGCGAGCACAAAAATCGCAATTTCCCAGTGCACTCTGTTATCTCTGAAGCTATTAAGAAAGAGTGGGCAGAGCCAGAGAGAAAGCCTTTCTTTCCCAAAGCCTTAAAAAGGCGTTTTCCTTTTGATGAAGATCCAGCGGCGGTTTGGAACAAAAACCCCAAACTAGATGCCGCATTTTCCCAGGTCTCGAAGTCTACAGATTTGGCATTCGAGGACATGGGGGTGTTGAGAGATCCCATGGATAAAAGGATGGACCAGGTCCTAAAAAGGGCTTGGCAATCTATCATGGGAAATCTTAAACCTGCTATGGCAACTACAGTGGTATCCAGAAATATGGAGTTTTGGTTAGAGCAACTTAAAGCCCATATCTCAGCAGACTCACCAAAACAAGAGATTTTGGATTCATTCTCAACTCTGTCGGCCGCTGTCGCATTTATATCTGATGCATCAGCGGAATCAATTAAAATGACGGCTAGATCTGCTGCCCTGGCCAACTCAGCCAGAAGGGCTTTGTGGTTGAAAACTTGGCCGGGGGACGCGGCATCCAAAAACAAGCTGTGTGGGATACCTTTCCTGGGTGACTTGCTTTTTGGGCCTGACTTGGATGCGGTTCTAGATAGAACAGCGGATAAAAAGAAGTCTTTTCCCATCAAAAAGAAAAAACAGCCAGTTAAACGTTTTTTTCGTTCCCAAAGGGCGCAAGAACAAAACAAACCCCAGGAGAAAAGAAAAAATTGGGCTTCGCAGAAGGGAAAGGGAAAAGGAAATGTCCTTTTTCCATCCTCCTGCAGCCTCCGGTAAAATGCAATGACTTATGCGTACCGGTGGGGGGAAGGCTTCAAGGTTTCCTTCCCCTCTGGGCCAGCATGACAGAAAGTCTATATGTTTTGGACATGCTGTCCCAAGGTTACAGGATAGAGTTTTCGGATCGCCCGCCAGAAAGATTCTTTGTAACAAACCTACCAAGGGATCAAACAAAGGCTCTGGCCATGAAGAACCTTTTAAGGGATCTGAGGCACCAGAGGGTAGTGATACCAGTATCCCCAGAAGAACAGGGTCAGGGTTTCTATTCTCACATCTTTCTGATAAGAAAACCATCCGGAAACTTCCGTCTTATCCTCAACCTAAAACCCCTGAACAGGTCAGTCCTATACAAAAAGTTTTGTATGGACTCAATTTTCACGGTCAGAAGCATTCTGACAAAAGATTGTTTTATGGCATCAATCGATCTGAGGGATGCTTATCTTCATATTCCTGTAGCACCTCAGTCCCAGAGGTTCCTGAGGTTTGCGGTGAATATGGGCAAGGAGATTATACATCTTCAGTTCAGGGCCCTTCCCTTCGGCCTGTCGTCAGCTCCTCGTATTTTTACGAAGGTAATGGCGGAAGCTCTTGCCCCTCTTCGACTCCAGGGGATTGCGGTAATTCCATATCTGGACGACCTCCTCTTTTTTGCCCCATCCAGGGAAAAGTTGCAGGAGGATTTGAACAAATCCCGCAGTCATTTGGAGTCAATAGGGTGGATAGTGAATGTTCAAAAATCAAATTTCATCCCAGCTCAGCAAGTACTGTTTCTGGGTTATTGGATAGATTCAGTGGAGCAAAAGATTTTTCTCCCAGAAGAGAAAAAGATCAAGGTCCAAAGGGTAATAACGGCACTACAAACAAATCAACTGATTTCAGTCCGAAAGGTTATGTCGGCTCTGGGGACATTAACCTCTTCAATGCCAGCCATCCAATGGGCAAGGCTGCATTTCAGGACGCTACAGAGGTTCCTTCTAAGGACATGGAACCACAGGACGGAGAGTTTAGATACAAAAGTAAAGATTCCCACCAGAGTCAAACGCTCACTTTGGTGGTGGAAAAGTCAGGTGGTACTGCAAAAAGGTCTTCTTTGGTCTTTTCCGACCGGGAAAGTGGTCACAACAGACGCCAGTTTGCAGGGATGGGGGGCCCACATGGGTCAGGCCTTAGCGCAGGGAACATGGTCCCAGTTCGAGGCCCAAAAATCCTCAAATTGGAGAGAGCTGAAAGCGGTTGCTCTAGCATTAGCTTTCTTCTCTCAAAACCTCATAGGTTGCCATGTCCAGATTTTGTCAGACAATGCCACGGCCATAGCCTACCTAAACAAACAGGGAGGCACAAGAAGCAGGGCTCTTCACTTACTGTCAGTAGAGATTCTGGAGTGGGCAGAGGACCACTTACTATCTCTATCCGCAGTCCATCTAAAAGGCACATTGAACGAAGTAGCGGATTATCTGAGCCGACAGCAAGTTCAGGAATCAGAGTGGAGTCTGAACAGGAAGGTGTTTGCATTAATCACCAGTGTTTGGGGTCTTCCGCAGGTAGATCTGTTTGCTTCAAAACAAAACACGCAGCTCCCGAATTTTTTCTCCCTTCAGAGAGACATTTACTCCCAGGGGATAGATGCTCTGGCTCAGCCATGGGATTTTCACCTAGGCTATGCTTTTCCTCCATTCAGGTTAATCCCTCTAGTGTTGAGGAAAATACTGGAAGAGAGAGTATCAATAATTTTGATTACTCCATATTGGCCAAAGAGGGCTTGGTTTTCCACGATTCTTCAGTTGGCAATCAAACCATGTTGGCATCTTCCGCTCAGTCAGGATCTGTTGACTCAGGGGCCAGTGCACCATCCAGATGTAGGCAGGTTAAAACTCACTGCCTGGTATCTAAGGAGCAGTTAATGAGAAGCAAAGGCTTTTCTGAACGTTTAACTACGATGTTGCTTTCCAGTAGGAAAAAGGTAACCAGGGATATTTACGCCAAAGTATGGAAAGTCTATGTTTCTTTCTGTCATTCTGAACATAGGGAGGTTAAGGATCTAGTTTCAGTGCTGGAGTTCTTGCAAAACGGTGCAGACAAGAATCTGGCGGTCAGCACTCTTAAGGTGCAGGTGGCCGCCTTGGGAGTTTATCTAGAGAGATCCTTATCTTCAGAAACTCTGATCATGAGATTTTTCAAAGCACTTTCCAGGTCTAGACCGGTCCCGGTGAAGCATTTCCCAAATTGGGATCTCTCGGTGGTTCTGCAGGCTCTGGCAAAAGAACCATTTGAGCCTTTACAGGCCATATCCCTAAAGAATTTAACTTTGAAGACTATTTTTCTGGTCGCAATTACTTCAGCAAGAAGGATTAGTGAACTGCACGCCCTATCAGTAAAAGAGCCTTTTTTGTCAGTTTTTCCTGATAGAGTGGTCCTTAAAGTAGATCCGGGGTTTTTGCCAAAAGTGGCAAGCTTTAGTAACAGGTCTCAGGAGATTACTCTACCAACCTTCTCTGCTAACCCTTCGGGTGCAAAGGAAGAGCAGTTTCACAATTTAGACGTAAGACGTACCCTATTACAGTATTTGGAAGTAACAGGAGGGTTTAGAGTTTCAGATTCATTATTTGTTCTTTTTTCTGGAAACAAGAAAGGCCAACAAGCATCAAAAGCATCATTGGCTAGATGGCTTAAGACAGCTATTTCTGTAGCCTATTCTCAAATGGGTTTATCTTCCCCGCTGGGAATTAGGGCTCATTCAACAAGAGCCCAGGCCACTACATGGGCAGAAAGAGCTGGTGCCACCCCAGATCAGATTTGTAAGGCGGCTACGTGGTCAAGCTACTTAACGTTTGTCCGTCATTACAGACTGGATCTCCTATCAGCAGGTGATCAGGCTTTTGGCAGAAAGGTTCTGCAGGCTGTGGTCCCTCCCTAGGGGGGTAAGTCTCTCTTATCCTCTCAAGTGCTGTCCTGAAAGACGATAAGGGAAAATTCAAGTTAGACTTACCGGTAACTTGTTTTCCTTGAGTCTTTCAGGACAGCAGCATCCCGCCCTATTGTTTTTACATATATATACTGTGACTAATCATATCTCGATTATGTGTTCCAGTTTGGGGCCGGAGGTTCTCTACTACTACTGACAAGATGTGGAAAGGAGCCTCCTTTTAAAGTTTGGTGGAAGAGGTGTTTCCTGTTGGCAAGGGGAGGAGTCACTCTCTCAAGTGCTGTCCTGAAAGACTCAAGGAAAACAAGTTACCGGTAAGTCTAACTTGAATTTTTGTAGATGAAAAGTCCAACCGTGTGTACGCGGCATAACTCTAATGCCCCGTACACACGGTCGGACTTTGTTCGGACATTCCGACAACAAAATCCTAAGATTTTTTCCGACGAATGTTGGCTCAAACTTGTCTTGCATACACACGGTCACACAAAGTTGTCGGAAAATCCTATCATTCTGAACGCGGTGACGTAAAACACGTACGTCGGGACTAAAAACGGGGCAGTGGCCAATAGCTTTCATCTCTTTATTTATTCTGAGCATGCGTGGCACTTTGTCCGTCGGATTTGTGTACACACGATCGGAATTTCAAACAAAGGATTTTGTTGTCGGAAAATTTTATAGCCTGCTCTCGAACTTCGTGTGTCGGAAAATCCGATGGAAAATGTGTGATGGAGCCTACACACGGTCAGAATTTCCGACAACAAGGTCCTATCACCCATTTTCCATCGGAAAACCCGACCGTGTGTACGGGGCATTATGCTACATAGAAAGAAAAGATTGGACGTAGGGGAGAAAAGATTGGACGTAGGGGAGAAAAGATAAATAAAAATAATGATGATGATGAATGTTATTGGCTGATTGTAACCAAAGAGGAGGAGCAGTAAAATAGCTAGAACTAAGTACACACGTACTTTGGCTTATGGTGTCTGTTGAAAGTTCTAAGAAGATTCGACAGAGCAGGTAAACTATACGGCGTCGTACAATTTAGCTGCTCCGTCGAATCTTCTTTGAACATTCGACAGACACCATAAGCCTTCAATGACAGATTCGACCTTAATTTGGATTTTCGGACGAATGCAATTGTTAACGAAAAATGAAATAAATAAAAGCGAATTTTCGGGAGTAACTAAATACATTTTTTTCTTGGACGAAAATGAAATCCTGAAACGAAATATTTCAGTGTGCACATGTCTACTTACCAATGTCTACAAACAACTATTCACTTTTATGGGAAATCTGTACTGAATTGCTATGTTAAATGTTACACATCATACTGCATAAATCATAAGTATCTGATGTGTTGTGAGTAATTATTACCCAGTAATTTTATGATGACAGATTTTAATGAATGATATGTAGCTGTACTCCCATAGGGGCTGCTGGTAGTTGTGGTCCGTTTTAGACCCTGCACAGCCAGGCACACAATCTTTAGACACTCAGAAGTGAATAATCAGTCCTTGTACTTTGTTATGTTTTTATTGAGGGGAAATAAACTTGGATGGGGTAAGGCAAAGTATGGGATGCCCACTTGATTGCAGACCTAAGAATTGGGACTTCAACTATATACACTCCTTGTATATATGCTTCCTCACTTCCAGCTTCAGCACATCACTTGGTTACACTTCTTTACTTCCAAGCCCAGCTAGCACTGAAGTTTAGGCCTGACACTGGCTCAGCCAGGCCTTAGCAAATGCCCTTTGCAGGCAGGGACTGCGTGTCCCTTTGGTGCAGCAAAAAATATTGAGAGTCCTATTGCCTAGTGCTGTCCACATGGCTACTGAGCCCAGCACCACATCCTCAGGTCCTGCTGGCCCACCTGGCTGCAGCTGCCTCTTTTCTCTGCCCTTGCCACCACAGTCCACTCCACTGGCTCTGCACCTATCCAAAACTGCGCTCTCCCAGTCCTCTCAGGTGTGCCTCCCCAGTTTTCCTGACTGTGTGAATACTCACCAGCCCTCTTGGCTGCCTCTGTGGAACTCCTGGAGACTTGCCCTGCAGTGTTTTCTCGCTGTCATCTCTTGCTTATCCTATGCCTCCTGGTCAGGACACCTCTGTGGGTTGTAAGAGGGTCCTGTCCGCACCCGAGCCCAGGCCAAAGTTCACCCCCCAGACTGGGAGCTCCCTCAAAGGCCTGGACAGCCTAACACTCATCCATCTAACACCAGATCACCCACTCCTCCCCAGCTGGGCTGACCCTAAATATTTGAGGAGGCCTGCCCCCTGCCAATCCAGGTTGGGGATTGGTCAGGGCCCTCAGAATACTCCAGGCAGCTCCACCTCACCTCTCCTCCTCCCTTTCCAGAAGATTCTAGCATGTTCTTGAAAGAAGCAGGAGGTCTCAGTGATGCTGCCTGTGAGTCACCCAGCTCTACCTGGGTTTCTGACAGCCCAGGAATCAAACACACAGACCTGCTTACATTTTTCTACAGTAAAGAAAAATCTAACTGTACACATCTTAGTGCCACTAGAGGGTGCTACGGATACATATTGCAATGAAGTATATTTAATTTTTTTTTTACTTGTTTATTGCTGACACCTTTAAAGACCCATTATCTATACCAAGACTTTTTCATAATACTGAGGCAAGAAATGAGCATAGAGACTGTTCAATATGTGCTCTCATTAATGTGTAAGTAAAATCTTTTGGTGCCCCAGGAGCTCTTTCTATAATCTATGGAAAGTGTAGACAGTATGCAATGTATTGATAGCATGCTAAACTAAAAAATATTTTTTCATTGCCTCATACTAAATAAATCTTTGTGCTCAGACATCTTTGTTAAATTATCTTGCCTTCAGGCTTTGTATTATGCTAAGCACCCTGTGCACCAAACTACCATACCACTAGGGAAGAGGTGAGTGTTTGGTCCAAACCTTGTTCTTCTGGAGTTTCTATAAATGCCTGAGCTTTTACCCATTCAGTGGAAGACAATTGTCGTTTATAGTAGTGGTGTTTTTACCTCTACTATATACAGTGGGGCCGGAAAGTATTCAGACCCCCTTTAATTTTTCACTCTTTGTTATATTGCAGCCATTTGCTAAAATCATTCAAGCTCATTTTTCCCTCATTAATGTTCACACAGCACCCCATATTGACAGAAAAACACAGAATTGTTGACATTTTTGCAGATTCATTAAAAAAGAAAAACTGAAATATCACATGGTCCTAAGTATTCAGACCCTTTGCTGTGACACTCATATACTTAACTCAGGTGCTGTCCATTTCTTATGATCATCCTTGAGATGGTTCTACACCTTAATTTGAGTCCAGCTGTGTTTGATTATACTGATTGGACTTGATTAGGAAAGCCACACACCTGTCTATATAAGACCTTACAGCTCACAGTACATGTCAGAGCAAATGAGAATCATGGGGTCAAAGGAACTGCCTGAAGAGCTCAGAGACAGAATTGTGGCAAGGCACAGATCTGGCCAAGGTTACAAAAAATTCTGCTGCACTTAAGGTTCCTAAGAGCACAGTGGCCACCATAATCCTTAAATGGAAGACGTTTGGGATGACCAGAACCCTTCCTAGAGCTGGCCGTCCAGCCAAACTGAGCTATCGGAGGAGAAGAGCCTTGGCGAGAGAGGTAAAGAAGAACCCAAAGATCACTGTGGCTGAGCTCCAGAGATGCAGTCGGCAGATGGGAAAAAGTTGTAGAAAGTCAACCATCACTGCAGCCCTCCACCAGTCGGGGCTTCATGGCAGAGTGGCCCGACGGAAGCCTCTTCTCAGTGCAAGACACATGAAAGCCTGCATGGAGTTTGCTAAAAAAACACCTGAAGGACTCCAAGATGGTGAGAAATAAGATTCTCCGGTCTGATGAGACCAAGATAGAACTTTTTGGCCTTAGCGGTATGTGTGGGGAAAACCAGGCACTGCTCATCACCTGTCCAATACAGTTCTAACAGTGAAGCATGGTGGTGGCAGCATCATGCTGTGGGGGTGTTTTTCAGCTTCAGGGACAGGGCGACTGGTTGCAATCGAGGCAAAGATGAATATGGCCAAGTACAGGGATATTTGGATGAAATCCTTCTCTAGTGCAGGGGTGGATCCAGGGGGGGCAACGGGGCAATTGCTCCCCCCGAGAAAATAATGTATACAATTACAATGTTATAATAGAAATAATGCGCTTCAATCATCCTGACACCATATCAACCATGGCGCTGTGATGATTGAAGCGCCAACACCAGCCATTGCCCTGACAAATTGCCCGCAAAATTTTCTGGCAGTAAGATTTTTATCATTTTATTCTCGCAGATAGAGCTTTTTTTTTTTTTTTTTTGGTGATATTTTATCACAACTGGAGTTTTTTTTTTTTTTTATAAACAAATACAGGCTGATTTTTTTTTGTTTTGTTTTCTGTTATAAAACATATCCAATGTAATTTTGTCATATATTTAGGCCAAAATGTATTCTGCTACATGTCTTTGGTAAAAAAAAATATCCAAAAAAAGTGTATATTAATTGTTTGTGTGAACGTTATAGAGTCTACAAACTATGGTGTATATATTTGAAAATTTATTAATCCTGATGTACAGATCTCATTTCTTGATGCCCTAAAATGTCAGGACATTAGAAATACCCCCCAAATTACCCCTTTTTGGAAAGTAGACAGCCTGAGGCTGTAGCTGAGCTGTGCTGTGAGAGCAGGGGAAGTGTTGGAGAGAGTGACCAGGACCAGGAGTGAGACATACTGACCTGACCAGGAGAGGTGTCAGGGACTGGGAGATTGTGAGTCGGATGGACGATCAGCCGATCGGCTGATCGTAAAGGCGGCAGGGGGGCAGGACCTGACAAGGAGACCATAGGTGCGAGGTGAGGCTGATCACCTGATCGAGAGAGATGGTGGGGGCCGGGGGGTGATAGCCAGATCAGGAGAGGCAGTAGGAGTGGGACCAGAGAGAGATAGACTGACCGAGGGAGGCTGCAGGAGCTGACAGGGGTGGCCAGGCAGGAGAAGTGGAGCAGCTGCACAAGAAATAGACAGTAGTTGTAACAAAGTATTTTATTTTTAGAGGAAGGGTAAGGAGATTGTGATTGGTGACTACTGACTAGGAGTAATTTTAGTGCCTGGGAGTACCTTATTACCTGGGAGTACCTTTAGTACTGGAAGTAACTTTAGTACCTGGGAGTACCTTAGTGCCCGGGAGTACCTTTTAGTAGCTGGGAGTACCTTTTTAGTACCTGGGAGTAACTGGGGTACCTTTAGTATCTGGGAGTAACTAGGGGTACCTTTAGTGCCTGGGAGTACCTTTAGTACCTGGGATTACTGGGAGTACCTAGAGTATACAGTACCACAGAGTACTGGGAAGTATTAATTGCATAATATAGTAACTTGGAGTACTCGCATAATATTGTAACTTAGGAACCGGAGTAATTGCATAATATAGTAACTGGGTACTGGGAGTATTATTAGCATAATATAGGAACTTGTTGCACTGGGAGAACTATTTGTAGTAATTCTACAAGAGTGGTGCAGGGTATTGAGAGTGCCGCAGGGTGCTGAGAGTGCCGCGGAGTGCTGAGAGTGTTGCAGGGTGCTGAGAGTGGTGTGGAGTGCTGAGGGTGCCGCGGGGTGCTGAGGGTGCCGCGGGGTGCTGAGGGTGCCGCGGAGTGCTGAGAGTGACGCGGGGTGCTGAGAGGGTCGCAGGGTGCTGAGTGTTGTGGGGTGCTGAGATTGATGTGGGGTGCTGAGAGTAACGTGAGGTGCTGAGAGTGTCGCAGGGTGCTGAGAGTGACGCGGGGTGCTGTGAGTAACACGGGGTGATGTGAGGGATGCGTTGTCCTGAGGGTGGCGTGGGGTGCTGAGAGTAACGCAGGGTGCTGAGAGTCATGAGGGTTTTTTTTTTTTTTAAATAGTTTTTATTCAGAATTTAGTCAGTTTACAAAGATATACATCTCATTTACATGTTACAGGAGATATTGTAAACTGGGTTAATAAAAGAGAATAAGAAAATAATAGAAAATAAAACCAAATAATATATGTTAACAGATACATCAGTTTGTCGTTCAGTACCGTAAGTTAGTTATGAGGAATAGATCAAGGCTGGAGAGGCCATGTGACTCCATCAGCCACCCCAATGGGAACTTTCTGTGGCTCAGCGGAGGCATAGCCCTTTCATGTCTACGTGTCTACATCAGTGTTAATCCTTTTATATCTGTTGGTATTCATATAACAAGAGCATATAGCTCATAACTAGATAAAAGTAACTCTTATGTATGTTATAGAGGATCAATTCAGAAACCATATGGAAAGGGGAGGCTAAGGTTCTAGGTGAGCCAAAAAAGGTTGATGTTATGCACTCTAGTAGTAGTGAGTAGTGTCATGTTGGATTGCGATGGGTGCTGTACCAATTAATCCAATGTTGCCAGCGTGGGAGAAAAATATCGTATTTTCCACTAATTGATGCTAACATCCTTTCATAAGTGTAATGCAAAGATAAGGTGTTTACTGTTTCTTCTATGTCTGGTGGATCCAATGATCTCCATTTTCTTAGGATCACTAATTTAGTAGCTAGGAATAAGTGGGTAGTAAATTGTCTATGCAATGGTGGTATGTGTTCTATGCCTATATTTAGGATGGCCAATGAAGGGGTGTTAGTTATGTTGAGATTTGTAGTTTGACGTAAAATGTTGAAGACCTGGGACCAATATGAGGTCAGGTGTTTACAATCCCAGAGGATGTGGTAGATAGTGCCTGATTGCCCACAATTCCTCCAGCAAGTGGGAGGTGTGGAGACGTCAAACTTGGCTAATCTATAGGGTGATAAATACCATCGTTGTGTGATCTTATGGGAGAGTTCCCAGAGGTTGGTGCTTTTGGTGGCTGAATGGATGTGTTGTAAAGCCTTATGCCATTGTTGTGGGGAAAAGGAGTCGTTGAGATCTCTTTCCCATGCTAACATGGAGTTTGTTTTGGTAAATATATTTTTATCGTGAAGATAAGTATAAAATAATGAGATGCCTCCCTTCCGAGGTAGCTTGGCATTTAAGTACACATGAATTTGCCAGAATATTTTGTATTGGATGTCATGTGTTTTGAGATAAGAGGCAATTCTGAAGTGATTAAATCTGTCTGAAGTGGGTAGGTCATAGGATTGTTGTAGATCATCAAACGATCTAGCATTAAGGCCAGAGTGTACATCTGAAACCCATTGTATACCTTTCTCTATCCAGTTAGCCACGGGTATATCTGGGATCAGTAGAGCCAGTGTTGATTGAGGGATTGACAGGGATATGGTGGGGGATGATCTAGATTTGGTGGTTGACAATGTCTTCCATGAGCTGAGTGTCGCTAGAATCGGGAGAGAGAGATCAGAAGGTTTGGATTTAAGATGCACAAAAGCCAACAAATAATCGTAAAGGTTACCACCTGGTATTGTGGATTGTTCAATGGCACACCAAAGTGGTGGTTGGTGGTGGGGAAACCACCCTCTTAATTGTGCCAGGATTGCAGCTAAATGGTAGTCGGCAAAAATCGGTAGGCCAACGCCTCCTGCTGTTTTCGTTTTACGGAGATTGATGAGCGCGCTTCTGGCTTTTTTACCTTCCCATAAGTATCTAGAAAGTGTGGATTGTAAAGTTTTAAAGTACTGTCGAGGAACTGGAATAGGAACCGTACGAAATATATAGAGTATTTGTGGCAGAAGTTGCATCTTAAAGGCGGCTAACCTACCGGACCAAGACAATGTGTGTTTGCTTATGGATTGTAGATTCGTATTTAAAGAGCGTATCAAAGGAAGGTAGTTAGCATGAAATAGTTGCGTAGGGCGGGATGTTAGTTTAATACCTAGATAAGTTATTTCATGGGATTCCCAGATATACGGGTATCTGTTTTGCAAAAGTAATTTATCGTTTGCCTTTACACCAAGGTCCAATATGTAAGATTTGGTTTCGTTCACTTTGTAATACGATATTAAACCATATTCGTGTAGTAATTGAGACACGTGTTGCAGAGAAGACACCGGATTTGTTAACATAAGGATTACATCGTCTGCGAAGAGACTGATTACATGTTTGTGGTGATTAATAGGAAGGCCCTGTATATTAGGGTTTTGTCTGATGCTGGACGCTAGTGGTTCCATTAAGAGGTTGAAAATGAGTGGGGAGAGGGGACACCCCTGGCGGGTGCCATTCGTGATTTTAAAAGGTTTGGCTAACATACCTGAGGTGTATACTCTGGCTGATGGTGTAGAGTAGAGGGATAGTATGGCAGATAGAATATGGCCCTTAAAACCAAATTTTTCCAAAGTGCTTGCTAGATATGTCCAATGTACTCTGTCGAACGCCTTCTCTGCATCTAGAGCGAGAAGCAGAGAAGGAGTCCCTGTCTTCCTAGTCACATGAATCACATCTATTAATCTTCTGGTAGCATCAGATGTTTGTCTGCCTTTGGTGAATCCACATTGGTCAGGGTCAATTATAGTGGGGAGGATGTCAATGAGCCTCAACGCTATCATTTTAGCATAAAGCTTCAGATCGGTATTCAGTAATGAAATCGGTCTAAAGTTTTGAGGAACATCCGGTGTCTTCCCTGGTTTAGGCAGCGTTATTATTAAAGCCTCTAACATCTCAGGAGGAAAAGAAGATGAGACAGCAGCGGCCTCAAACACCCTGAGGAGATGAGGACCTAAACATTGTTTGAAATTTCTATAATATTCCCCTGTCAGGCCATCCGGTCCTGGTGATTTATTAGCAGGTAGGGTGTCAATAACTTTCAGTAACTCAGATAATGTGAAGGGGGAATTCAAGTCTTGGATTTGTGAAGTGGATAGACTCGGTAGGTCAATGTGTTTTAGGAAATCATTTATGGCGTTTTGTGACGGTTGGTTGAGAAGATTGTCTTGATTTAAATTGTATAGGGAACTGTAGTATTCGCTAAAAGCATTGGCAATGCTTTGAGGGTCGATCACTTTTTGTTTGGAGGAGGGGCTTCTGATGTAAGGTATTTTATTTTTGTAGCGTTGGCCTTGTAATTTGCGAGCCAGTGCCTTTCCAGCTTTGTTGCTGGTTGAATAGTATGACATTTTGAGTCGTCGTTCTTTTTGCTCAAAGGAGTGTAGTAGTTCTAGTCTGAGATCATGTCGGAGAATAGTTAGTCGTTTACTATTCCGGTGTGTAGGATGTTTTTTATCTAGTTCCTCTAGGGATTTGATATCTGCCAGTATGGTGTCGAGCCGCTGCTGTCTCTGTCTCTTAAGTCTTGAGGCCAATTGAATAAATATTCCTCTAATGTATGCCTTGTGAGCATTCCATAAGACAAACGGATCATTAGTGGAAGAGTGATTGATCTGGAAGTAATCAGACAAGTGGTTCTCTAATAGTTTTTTGGTGGTTGGTGACTGTATTACTTGGGGGTTTGCGCGCCAGAGGTATGCTCCATTAGTAGGGTAGTTATCCCCAAGTGTCAGGAGAATAGAGGCGTGGTCCGACCACGTAATGTTATTTATTTGAATTTGAGATACTTTTTGTAGCAACCACTTATCCATCAATGCACAAAATTGTCCCAGACAGGGAGGGACCAAAAAGAGAAGCGGGGCTCATGGAAGGACAATGCAAGTAAACATATGAAATTATGTAGTGTTTATTATAGGTTACAGAAATATACAAGTGGAGATACGGTAGCTTGCATCACAAATAAACATTGCTAAAATGAAATCAATTGATCGATAATCGCTGATCGATCAGACCTGATACACAGACAAGGAGGACAAAACAACATATAAAAACAAACATATGCGTCCGGACGTCTGGGCTATTGATGTCTACGCAACCCGCTACAATGAGAAGTGTTCAGTGAATCTGAATGGGGTTGTACAGTAGACATCAATCCCCCCGGGGGGGCGGCTCAAAAAAGGGGGGGGGGGGGGGGGGGGGGGAGAAAGGGGAGGACAGGGATGGGATAGGGAGAGGAAGGGGGAAGGGTGGTGTGAGGTGACAAGTGGGATGGGGGAAGGAAGAGAGGTATAAACCGTGGAGTGGGACACAGATGTAAGATCAGAGGTCAGGCATCTGTATAGGTAGAGTGGGAATAGATGGTGGGGCCATGATCAAAAAATACGTTGCTGAAGTGGCAGGAGTCCAGGATGATGAGACACTGTTGTTATCCTGAGCAGACTGATATCTGCTCAATGCACAAATGCGTGCTGTATAGGTGAAACAAACAATGATGCAACGTTAAGGCAGATTGCATTCAGCACGGGCGGCTATGTACTTTACCACTGACGGGTCCCGTTCAGAACTCCACAGGTACTTCCGTAGTGTGACGTCCCCCGTGCTGTAGACTGCACCGCTGTTTACCACGTTTGGTATTGGATGTTGCCCATAAAATCCTGGTAGCTCCGCGGGTATGTGGTCAGGTATGTAGATGGCCGGCCATCCGGTTGTGCTTATGGTCACTACCACGGTGGTTCCACGCGAACAGGCGGAACGACCTCTCAGTCGGTGAGCCGGCTAGCCCCAACGGGGGATGACAGCGGGCGTGACGTCCGGGCGCAGTGACGTCAACGCGTTTCACAAACAAGGGTGTGTAGCTTCGTCTGGACGTGTAGGTGGCGTGCGAGGGCTCCTTCTTATACCGTCCGTTCCTCGTACACGCCCCTCTCTTAGATTTAAATGTGAGGAGAGATATCCAAGCTGTGTGTGTCTCATTTGGTGATGATGATTTGTCGTTTCATAGTCCTAGTGTATGGATATCGGTATACATGGCCAACATTTAAGAGCATTGATCAAGGCAATACAAATCAAAACAATAATGGGGTTTATCAACAGAGAAAATAATATAATATAATAATATAGTTGCCAATCATATCTCCTGCAATGAGGCAAACAACCAATGTGCCTTCAATCCATGTAGGTTCAACTTATTCCTGCCCACTCATATAGCAAATAACCAGGTGTCATTAATATTTGGGTTCCATATAGGACATTCAATCAAGTAAAATCAGAGATAGGAACGGAAAATTATTGATAATAATAATTTTTAATATTATTATATTTAGAATGAAAAAGGGAAAGAGGGAGGGGGAAGGGAAAGGGAAGGGGGAGGGGAAAGGGGGGGAGGGAAGGGGGGGGGGAGAGGAAAATAAAATAAAATAAAATAAAAGGGGGGGGGAAGGGGGAGGGAAGAGGGGGGGGGAGGGGAAGGAAAAGGGGGAAGGGAGGGGGGTTTTTTCCTCTTTAGGAGGAAGGGAGGGAATGGACCGGGGGGGGGGGGGGGGAGAGAGGGGGAAAGAAAAAACGGGGGGGGGGGGGATGTGGAAAGAGGAAGAGATGAGGGGGAGAGGGGAAGCGGGAGAAGGCACTAAAAACATATTGGGCCGACTCCAGGTGGAGTGAGAAAGTCAAAGTTTCTAAAGTAAACCAAAATGTCAGGCTAAACTACATTTATAAGGTCGATGCCCTATGCCGGCCATCTCAGATATCTATTTATGCTGTCAGAAAGGGCTGTAAATTTAATTCTGTATTCAGGCCCCGAGGGGCAAGAGAGCCCAGGCGGAAGATCCATCTTTTTTCTTTCTGTTGTAGAATCTGATCAAAATCCCCTCTTCTGGGGGAGAGATTCAACGCATAAATTCCTTTTACCAGCATGCCAGACAGCCTGCCCTGGTGGTATTGGGCAAAGTGTCTGGCCACTGGTTTCTCAGGGTTTTTTTCAAGGATCTCCCTCATGTGCTCTCCCAAACGAATCCTAAACTGGCGTTTGGTCTTCCCCACATATATCTTTTTGCATGGACAGGTTAGCATATATATAACCCTAGTGGTAGCACAGTTGATAAGACTTTTTATTTCAAAATTCTTTTCATTTAGGGAATCACTGAAGTTTGTGGTCCTGTGGACGTATGGACATACCTGACAGTGTCCACATGGGAACATCCCTTTACTTCTGGGAAATTGTGATAGCCAGGTGCTGTCAATGCTCCTGGTATGCTCAGAGTGGATTAGGCAGTCGCCCAAGTTCCTCGCTCTTCGTGCTACCATTTTGGGAGCGGGTCCAACTATCTGAGCTATACCAGGAGCATTGGTGAGTATATCCCAGTGTTTTTCCAGGATGGATCTAATCGTGTCCCATTGGGTCCCGAATTCCGTGATAATTCTCACTGGGTCGGGAGTGGTTGAATTTGTTTAGGGGTTGAAGGACAAGCAGACATTCAGGATACAGATTTTATACATGCATGAAACAAGCCTCACTATATTTCACTTGATTTAAGCACTTATCCATCAAGACCAGGTCAATCCTCGAGTAAACACAATGTCTATGAGAATAAAATGTGAAATCTCGTTCACTAGCATGCTTGCATCTCCAGCAATCGAATAAGTCATGCGATCGTAGAAAAGCATGTAGAGAAGGAGATTTCCGTGAACAGGACGAGGTAGAGTCCATGTGTGGATCGGGAGTAATATTAAAGTCTCCACAAAGTATAAGGGAACCTTGTAGGATTTTTTTAACCTTTTTCATTAAATTATTGAGAAAGTGAATTTGTTTGGTATTAGGAACATACACATTCACCAGAGTATAGCGGGTGGAATTGATATCGCATATAAGTATGAGGTATCGGCCTGCTTCGTCAGATATTTCGGAGAGAAGTTGAAATGATACAGAGTCCTTAATGGCCACCATAACTCCTCTCTTTTTCGCTTTCATATTGGAGAAGAAGTAGTGTTGAAAGTTTCTGTGAGAGCAGTAAGGTGGGGCTTCTTGATGGAAGTGTGTCTCTTGAACACAAAGAATATCACATTGGGAAGAGTCAACTTCTTTCCAAAGAGATGCTCTTTTGGCTGGATGGTTTAAGCCATGGGCATTGATGGAAAATATTTTAACTGGCATGAGGTATGTTGGAGGGAATGCTAAACGTCAAGGAATCACAGTACTCACGGCCGATGATTGACTGCGGTGCCAGGGTGGTTTTGCCTCTAGAATATCCCTTGAAGCGGATAGTTGGAATGCAGATGTGGTAGGTTGCTTTCCACGATGTTACAGGTGAGCTTGGTTCTGTAGATAGTTGTTGATCCATAAAAACAGCAAAAAACAAAGAACTAAACAAGTTAAAGGGGAAAAAAAAGAGAGGTTACAGGGTGATAGGAGAATCCACAGGGGGATTCTTGATCCATACGCACTGTTCAATAGGGTTGAGGGGTTTTGGAAAAATTTCCAAGTGTGCCTGCACTGGGGGAGTGTAGACGTAAAGATTTAGTGAAATGAATAGGAGCGATCAAACATTTAAGTGTGTTTCTTGTCGCTTTTTTTTCTTTTCACCACCTGCCATTCTGCCTGTATGTGTTGAGGAGGGTCAGCCTGTATAGGAGGTGGGGATGTTTCCAGCAAGATTCCCCATTGCCTGAGGATATGCAGACCGTCTTCCAAAGTGGAGACCGTGGCGGTTGTGCCGTTATGGGTGATTGAGAGCGTAGCTGGGTATTTCCATCTGTGTAGAATGCGATGGTTACGGAGCGCCTTAGTGATGGTGGCTAAATTGCGGCGTTTCTGGAGGGTATGCCGTGACAAATCAGGGAGTAGCTGAAGAGATGCATATTGAGGCGGGCGCTGATCAGGGTTGCGGAATGAAGCCAAAATGGTTTCTTTCGTTTTATAGAAGTGGAGCCTCAGTAGAACATCTCTGGGGACATCATCGGGTAAAAAGGACGGTTTCGGTATTCTATGTACCCTGTCTACCGTGAGCTCCAATGCAGATGTTGCAGGGAGCAGAGCCATGAACAGTTCTTGGACATATTGCGGCAGTTGCAATGCAGAGATAGATTCAGGGATGCCTCTTATTTTGAGGTTATTTCTCCTGGATCGGTCTTCAAGGTCAGATAATTTATCTTTGATCCAGGAAATGTCATCAGAGTGAATGGTGTGAGCATCCACCATCTTGTTGAAAGAGGACCCATGAGATGCTAGTGTATTCTCAATGTAATCTACCCTCCCTCCTAGGGCCTGTACTTCAGCTTGACACTGTTGTACTGTCATCAGCATGTCTTGATGCAGGGATGCCCTCAGGGATATTAGCATCTCTTTAAGGACAGTGTCTGATATAGGTTGTCCTGTGGTAGGGAATCCCTCTATAGGATCTGAGGCGGCTGAGGCCTGGGCCTGTGGGGGGGTATGTGTTCTCACCTCCATGGCTTGATGTTGTTGATTCCCCTGTGGAGAGGCCGTCCTCTGCCTGGATTTAACCGGACTTCTTGTAGTGGGGGTGGAAGCTGCTGAGGACGATCCGCTGTGCTGGGTCTGTGGATCGGCGTTATTTAGGCCGGGCGTACAGCTCGTGGATGCGGCCTGCTGCTGCTTTTGTTTCGGCCGGGCGCCATTTTGGCTAGGCCGCGAGGCGGAGAAATACTCCGGCAGTTTGCTAAGCTGCGGCGGAGGGTCCTTTCGTCTCCGCGGCATCCCTGCGTGTGCACGGGACTCTGATGGATCGGATGGCGGCGGATGGCACTATCGATCGCTCCGATGGTAGCGGATTCCCCCAGTGGAGTGGCGGAGCTCGGGAGCTAAGCGGCCATCTTCGGGCTCGGACGCCACGCCCCTCAGTCATGAGGGGTTTTGAGAGTGATGTGGGGTGAGCGACTGTGAGGAACTGGGAGTAGCTATAGGAGAGCTTGGAGTAGTGTAGAGTACAAATAGCAAGTCTTTCCTTATTATCCCCACTAGAATAGTGGGTAAATTGTCCAACAGGATTGCCACTCAGTGCACATCCTGCTTCATGTATGTGTTCCTTGATGAGCCATTAGAGGGCAAGTACTGCTGTGCAAGATCTGAGTAAGTTGTTTCTCTGGAAGCCTAGATCCTGGTTCTGGAGAATCAGGTGGCAACATTGAGAAGCATCAGCATTAGGCAACCTCGAAAGGAGCTTGGGCATTACCCAGCAGGTGCTGGCAGGGGCCAGTGTAGTGGAAGGTGGAGATATGGAGGCAAATGAGCCAGAGGTAGGTAGCTGGGTGATATTTAGAAGGAGGGGTAGAGGGAAGAGCCCTAGGGAGGCCAATTCTGAGTTGATACACCCCAACAAATAAGTTGCATGATGTTGGGAATATCAGCTCAGGGGTGGCATTGCTAGAGCAGGCGCCTTCCCCTAGCTGCCAGGGGAGTGACTACTCTGGTAAGGAGGGGGACAGAGATACAGGAAAGGTTAGACAGGTACTGGTAGTGGGGGACTAAATTATTAGGAGGACAGAAAGGGCAGTCTATCACAAAGAGCATGGTCGCGGAACGATATGTTGTTTACCTGGGCATGGGTTCGGCACATCGCAGATCAGATGGACAGATTATTGGGTGGGGCTGGGGAGTACCCAGCTTTCATGGTACACATTGGCACCAATGACCAAGTGAGAGGAAGGTGGAGAGTGCTAAAAATTTATTTCAGGGAATAGATTGAAGAGAAGGACCTCCAAGGTGGTTTTTTCAGAAACCTGTGCCTCAAGCCACACCAGGGAGGCAGCAGGAGCTTAGGGAGCTGAACAAGTGGCTGAGGAACTGGCATAGGAAGGAGGGGTTTGGGTTCCTGGAGAACTGGGCTGACTTCTCAGTCGGTTACCGGCTCTTTCGTAGGAACGGGCTGCACCTTAATGGGAAGGATGCAGCTCTATAGGGAAGAAAGATAGCCACAAAGTTGTAGGGGCTTTTAAACTAGGGTATGGGGAAGGTTCAGAGGAAGCAATAGCCCGTAGTGAGCAAAGAACAGAGGGTAGGTGACGTTAGTAGTGATAATACAGCCATAACATCTTCTCCCAGGGTCAGTGCATGAAAAAAAAATCAAAAACAAAACCTGGGAAAACATAAGGAGAAAATAAAATGCACTCATACAACACTGAGGGGCGTATACACAAATGCCAGGAGCCTAGCTAATAAAATGGAGGAACTGGAGTTGCTATTACATGAGGAGAACTTAGACTTTGGGGGGAATAACAGAAACTTGGTTTGAGAGCTCTTATGACTGGCTGACAAATATCATGGGGTATTCCTTATATTGGAAGGACAGGGAAGGTAGAAGAGGGGGAGCGGTGTGTCTATATGTCAAAAATGATGTAAGGGTGGTTGAGAGGAGTGACATTGTGAATGGGACGAAGGGGGGAGGTGGAATCCGTGTGGGTAGAACTTCAAAAGAGAAGAAGTAAGTGGAAAATTAATTGTGGGGGTATGTTACAGGCCCCCCAACCTGAAGGAGGAGGAGCTGGACCTACTATCACAGTTCATGTCTCAGTTGGTGAATTCCCCAACTAGAAAGAATGCATTGCTAGATCTATAAATTACAAACAAT
This sequence comes from Lithobates septentrionalis, assembly GCA_037952835.1. NCBI lineage: Eukaryota > Metazoa > Chordata > Amphibia > Anura > Ranidae > Lithobates > Lithobates septentrionalis. The sequence continues at coordinate 1,032,038 of JBBDGP010000824.1, forward strand.
CCAAGTCTGATCTCAGATGTGGAAATATGGGACAACTTGGGATCTAGCGATCATAGGATGATCACATTTAGCGTAAATCATAGAAAAAGGAGGCACAAGGGTAGCACAAGAACACTACATTTAAAACGAGCCAATTTTTCTGAACTGCAGTCAATACTACATGACATCAATTGGAACCTAATCCTAGAAACATTGAACACGGAAGAAAAATGTGAATGCTTTAGGAACATATTAAACAAAGGTATCACACAGTGCATTCCAATAGGCAATAAATATAGAAGAGCAGGACAGCCATCAGAAATTTTGGGGCCCCTTACACAGCTTTAGGCCCGACCCCCAACATTCCCCAGGGCCCACCCGCAATAGTTGCAAGCGAATCCAGCGGGCTGGTTGTACCCAAGTTGATCGATCTATCAACTTGATACATTCAGCCTGCCCATTAACCACTTAAGCCCCGGAATATTTTACCCTCTTCCTGACCAGAGCACTTTTTGCAATTTGGCACTGCGTTGCTTTAACTGACAATTGCGCGGTCGTGCGAAGCTGTGCCCAAACAAAATTTGTATCCTTTTTTTCCCACAAATAGAGCTTTCTTTTGGTGGTATTTGATCACCTCTGCGGTTTTTTTATTTTTTGCGCTATAAGCAAAAAAAGAGCGACAATTTTAAAAAAAAACAATATTTTTTACTTTTTGCTATAATAAATATCCCCCAAATAAAAAAAAAAAAAAAATTTCTTCATCAGTATTCTTCTACATATTTTTGGTAAAAAAAAAATCACAATAAGCGTATATTGATTGGTTTGTGCAAAAGTTATAGTGTCTACAAACTATGGGAAAGATTTATGCCATTTTGTATTTGTTTTTTTTAATAGTATTGGCGGTGATCTGCGATTTTTAGCGGTACTGCAACATTGTGACGGACAGATCGGACACTATTTTGGGACCTTTCACAATTACACAGCGATCAGTGCTATAAAAATGCACTGATTACTGTGTAAATGTCACTGACAGGGAAGGGGTTAACACTTGGGGGGGATCAAGGGGTTAAATGTGTTCCCTAGGTGTGTTCTAACTGTGTGGGGAGGGAAGTGACTAGGAGAGGATGCGTGCGTTGCGGAGACTGGAGGGGTGGATGGTGCTCGGCGTGGGTGGGGATGCGTGCGTTGTGGAGACTGCAGTAGATGCTGGGTAGGGATGAAGATGATTGAGTTGCATTGTGAAAATGGATGAGGATGACTGTGGGTGGGGATAAGAGTTACATAGTGAAGAGGCAGGCAGCGGGCTCTCCAAAATGTAACTTATTTGCACCCAGAGTCATCCATTTTCACAATGCAAATCAATAATAGGAAATTGACTCGCGCTTAAAACAAACTACAATGTGTGTAACTGAAAAGTGTTCCCAACTTCATTGAGAACAAAATGCAGGGAAACATATATGCATATAATAAACCAGAAACAGGTGCAAGGTTTGAAAAGTGATCCAACCTCCCCTTGAGCAAATATGAAAAAAATCAATAATAATATATATCAAAACATTGGTGCAAAAAACATGAACGTGAAGAGCTGCAATATATGATGCAAGCAAATAAATAAATTAAAAATGATGAAAAAGAAAGTCCATATACATGAACACCCAAAAGTGGTATAGCAATCCAAGATTGTCCAATTATGTGAAATCCCAGATGTGTGGGTCCACCACCATAAATAAAGTGCCTGGCCGCTTACCAGAACCCCATAACCCCCCGTTATAGAGGGTCTAAATGGGCTTATATGCATATATATTTCCCTGCATTTTGTTCTCAATGAAGTTGGGAACACTTTTCAGTTACACATATTGTAGTTTGTTTTAAGCGCAAGTCATCAATTTCCTAATTTTACGTTAGTGTGTTTGTGTCACATATAGGACTCTGCAGCACATATTATCATTATCTCCTTTGATGCGCAGTTTTTTCATTTTTTCTAAATCCATAATAGGCAGCTAGTCAGTAGGGATGAGCTTCGAGTTCGAGTCGAACTCATGTTCGACTCGAACATCGGCTGTTCGCCAATTCGCCGAACAGCGAACAATTTGGGGTGTTCGCGGCAAATTCGAATGCCGCGGAACACCCTTTAAAAGTCTATGGGAGAAATCAAAAGTGCTCATTTTAAAGGCTTATATTCATGGTATTGTCATAAAAAGTGTTTGGGGACCTGGGTCCTGTTCCAGGGGACATGGATCAATGCAAAAAAAAGTTTTTAAAACGGCCGTTTTTTCGGGAGCAGTGATTTTAATAATGCTTAAAGTGAAACAAAAGTGTAATATCCCTTTAAATTTCATACCTGGGGGTGTCTATAGTATGCCTGTAAAGGGGCGCATGTTTCCCGCGTTTAGAACAGTCTGACAGCAAAATTACATTTCAAAGAAAAAAAGTCATTTAAACTACTCGCGGCTATTAATGAATTGCCGGTCCGACAATACACATAAAAGATCATTGATAAAAACGGCAAGGGAATTCTCCACAGGGAAACCCCGAACCAAAATTTTAAAAAATGACATGGAGGTCCCCCTAAATTCCATACCAGGCCCTTCAGGTCTGGTATGGATATTAAGGGGTACCCCGACTAAAAAAAAAAAAAAAAATGGTGTGGGACCCTTCAGGTCTGGTATGGATTTTATGGGGAACCCCGCGCCAAAATTTAAAAAAAAGGGCATGGGGTCCCCCCAAAAATCCATACCAGACCCTTATCCGAGCACGCAACCTGGCTGGCTGCAGGCAAAGATTGGGGGACGAGAGAGCGCCCCCCCCTCCTGAACCATACCAGGCCACATCCCCTCAACATTGGGAGGGTGCTTTGGGGTAGCCCCCCAAAATACCTTGTCCCCATGTTGATGGGGACAAGGGCCTCATCCCCACAACCCTTGGCCGGTGGTTGTGGGGGTCTGCGGGCGGGGGGCTTATCAGAATCTGGAGGCCCCCTTTAACAAGGGGACCCCCAGATCCCGGCCCTCCCCCCTGTGTGAAATGGTAAGGGGGTACAAAAGTATCCCTACCATTTCACAAAAAAAGTGTCAAAAATGTTAAAAATGACAAGAGACAGTTTTTGACAATTCCTTTTATTTAAATGCTTCTTCTTTCTTCTATCTTCCTTCGGTTTCTTCCTCCATCTTCTTCTTCTTCTTCTGGTTCTTCTGGTTCTTCCTCCGGTGTTCTCCTCTGGCATCTTCCTCCGCGGCGTCGGCGTCTTCTTCCCTTCTTCTCCTCGGGCTGCTCCGCATCCATGATGGCATGGAGGGAGGCTCCCGCTGTGTGATGCTTCTCTTCTGATGGTTCTTAAATAACGGGGGGGGGCGGAGATGCCCGGTGATCCCGCCCCCCTCTGACGCACGGGGACTTGACGGGGACTTCCCTGTGGCATTCCCTGTGACATAAGAAGGGGCGGAGTTACGTAATGGGTGACCCTGCCCCCTCTGACGTCACGGGGAATGCCACAGGGAAATCCCGTCAAGTCCCCCTGCATCAGAGGGGGGCGGGGTCACTGAGTGCCCCCCCCAATTATTTAAGAACCGTCAGAAGAGGAGAAACGTCACACAGCGTGAGCCTCCCTCCATGCCATCATGGATGCAGAGCAGCCCGAAAAGAAGATGAAGACGAGAAGGAGAAGATGAAGACGAGAAGATGAAGACGAGAAGATGAAGACGAGAAGATGAAGACGAGAAGATGAAGACGAGAAGATGAAGACGAGAAGATGAAGACGAGAAGATGAAGACGAGAAGATGAAGACGAGAAGATGAAGACGAGAAGATGAAGACGAGAAGATGAAGACGAGAAGATGAAGACGAGAAGATGAAGAGGAGAAGATGAAGAGGAGAAGATGAAGACGAGAAGATGAAGAGGAGATGATGAAGAGGAGATGATGAAGAGGAGAAGATGAAGAGGAGAAGATGAAGAGGAGAAGATGAAGAGAAGAAGATGAAGAGAAGAAGATGAAGAGAAGAAGATGAAGAGAAGAAGATGAAGAGAAGAAGATGAAGAGAAGAAGATGAAGAGAAGAAGATGAAGAGAAGAAGATGAAGAGAAGAAGATGAAGAGAAGAAGATGAAGAGAAGAAGATGAAGAGAAGAAGATGAAGAGAGAAGCTTCACAAAGCTTGCTGCTGACAAAAGTGAAAGTGTCACCTCCTCATGATTTTCTGCAGCAACGCGCTGTTTAGCGGTGGGTGGGGTGCTGGCCAAAGTGAAAGTGTCATCTCCTTTTGATCTTGATGATTCTGCAGCAGTGGGCTGTTTAGCAGCGGAGCGGGTGCACACTGCAAGATTCCTTACATGTTCTGCTGTTGGGGGGAATGTGCCCTGGCCAGCCGGGCCCCTGGGGACATTCGGGCCCCTTACATGTGCATAATGCCTGTACCCCCTGATGGTGGCCCTGTAGAAGAGTGGAGGTTAAACCTGGGTGGTTAAACTGTAATGTAAAAGGTCTCTTTTAAGAGAAAAAAATGGCCTTTAAAAAATATAAAGTGGAGGGGAAATTGTAAGAATTCCAACACACAAGGAATGCAATAAGTGTAAGAACAAAACCAGGGTGGCTAAAAAAGACTACGAGAGACACATAGCAGAGGAGAGTAAAAAAAATCAAAATACATTTTTTAGATATATACATTTTTTAGATATATTAACAGTAAAAAGGCAAGATCAGAGCACATTACCCGCATAAAAGACAATGATGGGAGGAAGGACACAGAGAAGGCAACTGTACTAAATGCTTTTTTCTCCTCAGTTTTTACACAGGAAAAGGATGAGTGTACTGACCAGGACAGTCTTGTTAGTGACACATCACAAGGCGTACCCTTGTGGCTAACAGAGGAAAGACTAGATAAGCTTAACACAAATAAATCACCAGGACCAAATGGCTTACATCCGAGAGTCCTCAGAGAACTCAGTCAGGTTATAGCTAGACCATTGTTCCTAATCTTTGCGGACAGCATACAGACAGGAATTGTACCAGCTGATTGGAGAAAAGCCAATGTGGTACCAATATTCAAAAAAGGGCAGAGACAAATTCCTGGAAACTGCAGGTCAGTCAGCCTAACATCAATAGTGGGTAAATTATTGGAGGGGATGATAAGAGACTATATCCAAAAATGTATTGAAGAAAAAAAGTATCATTAGTAGTAATCAGCATGGGTTTACGAAGGGTCGTTCCTGCCAGACCAATCTGTTAACATTGTACGAGGAAGTGAACTGCCATCTAGATAGGGGAAGGCCTTTGGATGTGGTGTATCTGGATTTCGCAAAAGCATTTCATACAGTTCTCCATAAACGCCTAATCTACAAGCTGTGGTCTGCAGGCATAGACCATAAGGTTTGTTCTTGGATAGAAAACTGGTTACACGGGCGTGTCCAAAGGGTGGTGATAAATAACGTGTACTCAGACTGGTCGGGAATAGCAAGTGGGGTACCCCAAGGCTCTGTTTTGGGACCAATTTTGTTTCATTTATTCATAAATGATATAGAGCAGAGGCGTCGCCAGGGGGTGGCTATTGGGGCTATAGCCCCGAATCTGGGTCCCATAGCCCCCGAGTCTCTTGCTGCAGAGACTCGGACCACAGCTGTGGCGAGCGGACTGCATGAGAGGCGGATGAGAGGAGAGAAGCAGGGGTGTTTCCTTGCCCCCGAGCAGTACGGCTGTGTGATCCGCTTCAAAGGGTGAAAAACTCTGCTCTCTGCATCTCAGCCTGTCTGTCCCAGTGAGGAGGAGATCCCTGCACACCAGCAGATCATGGCCCATGCGATTGCAGAGTGCAGACATCGGATCCTGGCCGGCATTGCTATGGGGGTGCAGGGGGGTGGGCTGCATCGGGTGACACCCGCCAGAGGGGTGACATCGGGGCCGCCGCCCAGCGCTACACACTGCACTTCTGCTTGAAGAGCCACAGCGGAGCTTCAAGCCATGCGGGGGAGGCTGCCTGTAGCACTTCCAACGTCTTAAGCTGTCCCTCGGCCTTGGGGATCTCCAATGTTTCTGGAGGCACCTGGAGTTGGTGGGCGGAGCTGGGGGTGTGGCTGCCTCCTCCACTCCTCCCACAGACTCCTTGGCTGATCCCACAGCTGAAGGAGAAAGAGACAAAGACACAGCAGCCCAGAACGTCTTCAGCTCCAGGCATGCTGTAAGTTGCTGCACATGTCCCTACATAGAGTCCTAACCTGGCACCATACCACCCCAACCTGCCCTATGCCACCGCAACCTGCCCTATGCCACCGCAACCTGCCCTATGCCACCGCAACCTGCCCTATGCCACCGCAACCTGCCCTATGCCACCGCAACCTGCCCTATGCCACCGCAACCTGCCCTATACGACCCCAGCCTGCCCTATACCACCCCAGCTTGCCCTATACCACCCCAGCCTGCCCTATACGACCCCAGCCTGCCCTCTACCACCCTATACTTTAATTTACAGGGGCCATTTGGAGGTGCACCTGCAGGGCGCTGGGCGTGATAGACAGGGGGGGGTGACACCATGTTTTGCCACACCAGGTGACACCAACCCTAGTGACGCCACTGTCCGCCGCCTCACAGATTTATTCATGAAGCACACAGCAGTCCAAGATGGCTCTGCAGAGAACAGCCGCCCTGCCTCACCACAACCACTGCCCAGAGACTTTATCACCCAGACTCTGACATGGACAAAGCCTCCCTCTGGTCATCTGACAGAGGTGCAGTCTCCCCAGCCTCATCACCCACTAAGCTGCCCTCAGCCAAAAAGCAGCACTAGGCTTCACTGCCAGCACAGCCCGCTGATCATGAGGAGAACACTGACTCCCTCTCTGCCTTCCCTGAAGCAGATGTCCCACACACAGAGGCTACTCTAAGGGCACTTTCACACTGTGGCGGGGGACATCGGCGGTAAAGCGCCGCTATTTTTAGCGGTGCTTTACCGTAGTTTAAACAATGCTTTTCGGCCACTAGTGGGGCACTTTTAACCCCCCCGCTAGCGGCCGATTAAGGGGTTAATAGCGCCCGCAAAGCTTTCACACTGTGGCGGGGGGGACATCGACGGTAAAGCGCCGCTATTTTTAGTGGCGCTTTACCGTAGTTTAAGCAGTGCTTTTCGGCCAATAGCGAGGTGCTTTTAACCCCCCACTAGCACCCGATTAAGGGGTTAATAGCGCCCGCAAAGCACTGCTACCGAAGCGCTTTGCAGGTGCTTCAGTGGCGCTGCCCATTGATTTCAATGGAAGGGGCACTTTAGGAGCGGTGTATACACCGCTCCTTAAGCACCCGAAAGATGCTGCTTGCAGGACTTTTTTTAATGTCCCGCAAGCACACCGCCCCAGTGTGAAAGCACTCGGCCTTTCACACTGGAGTGACAGGAGAGATGCTTTACAGCCACTTTGCAGGCGCAATATTCAGCATAAAGTGCTTCAGTGTGAAAGTAGCCTAAAAGAGAGGAAAGAAGTGAGTGGGCGGACGAGCAGAGATGACATCATCTCTCACTGCCCACCCGCATCACCGCTCTCCTGCCCTCACTAAATATACTGCCAGCCTGCCACCAATGCAGCGACAATGCACATTTGGTGGCACTGGCTGGCATGGCAAGTGACAATCCACATCAGTTGGCAAGTGACAATCCACATCTGGTGCCAGACGAGATGGCAAGTGACAATCTGCAAATGGTGGAAGGTGACATGGCAAGTGACAATCCACATCAGGTGGCAAGTGACAATCTGCAAATGGTGGCAGGTGACGTGGCAAGTGACAATCTGAAAATGGTGGCAACTGACAATCCACATCTGGTGACAGGTGCAAGTGACAATCCACATCTGGTGGCAGGCGACAGTGGCAAGTGACAATCCACATCTAGTGGCAGGTGACAGTGGCAAGTAACAAGCTGCATCTGGTGGCATTATATATTAGAATGTAACAACAGAAACCATGCGCTTCAATCACCCTGACACCATATCAACCATGGTGCCATGATGATTGTACTGCCAACACTGGCCATTGCCCACGAAAAATTGCTTACCACCGGCGTGCCCCCCCCGGTTGGTGACCGGTGACCGCTGCTATGGGCTCTAGCCCCAGATCTTTTGCAGACCTAGCAATGTCCCTGATATAGAGGATGGGATAAATAGCTCAATCTCAGTTTTTGTGGACAACATAAAAATAATCAGGGCAATAACTTCACTTCAGGATAAAGAAATGTTTACAGAAAGACCTGAACAAAATAAAAGGGGTGGGCAACTACATGGCAAATGAGATTTAATGTGGAGAAATGTAAAGTAATTAACTTGGGGGCAAAAAACATAAATGCAAACTATTCACTAGGGGGAGAACCACCGGGAGAATCAAGGATGGAAAAATATCTGGGGGTTCTAGTAGTCAAGCTACAGCTACCAAAGCCAGCAGAATTTAACATGCATAAAAAAGGGGATATATGCCAGGGATACAACTATAATTCTGCCACTTTATAAAACTCTGGTTAGGCCACATCTGGAGTATTCTGTCCAGTTCTGGTCACCAGTCCTCAGAAGGGATGTGCTGGAGAGAGTCCAAACAAGGGCAACAAAATTAATAAGGGGATTGGAGGACCTCAATTAAGAGGAACGACTACAAGCACTAAATTTAATCTCGCTGGAGAAGAGACGCTCGAGAGGGGACATGATAACGATTTACAAATACCTCAATGGTGAGCCCAGCATAGGAAAAAACGATTTAGTCTCAGGGATTGTAATAGTACATGGGGACAATGAGATTGGAGGAGAAGCGGTTTAACCTTAGACTGCGCAGGGTTTTTTTTCACTGTCAGGGCAATACGGATGTGGAATTGTCTTCCACAATTGGTGGTGTCAGTGGAGAGTATTAATATTTTTAAAAAAACTAATTGACATGCGTCTTAAAGAACACAACATACGGGGATATGGGAAATGATTAAAGACACTGACACACGTACACCTACACAGGTTGAACTGGATGGACTATTGTCTTTATTCAACTTTACCTACTATGTAGCTATGAGGCATTTAGTAAGAGACATGGCAAGTTTTATGAAATGTAATTTTCTGTCACAATTTTTTGAAAATTAAGAAATTTAATAACTTTTTTGTTACATACTGTCACCAGTGCAGTACAACATCATCATATGACTGATGTGGCAATGATCAGGCACACTGACTATTGACAGAATATTAAAAATAAAGGAAAAAAAATGGATTTTTTAAAAACAGCTTGCCTATAAAATCCTTTTCTTGGGAATATATCACGGGACACAGAGCCTTTGATAATTACTTAGTGGGTTAGATAGTCATCATCAGGTGATTGGACACTGGCAACCCTAATAACAAGACGAGTTCCTCCCCTATATAACCCCTCCCACATGGAAAGTACCTCAGTTTTGTAGCAAAGCAATAAGCATCCTCACGTATAATCCCGAAGAGGGGCGGGAGCTCTGTGTCCCGTAATGCATTCCCAAGAAAAGGATTTTACAGGTAAACTTTTTAAAAAAATCCAATTTTCTTGTTCATACATCAAGGAACACAGAGCCTTTGATAATTACTTAGTGGGATGTCCCAGAGCAATTCCCAAATTTGAGGGGAGGGAGACACAGATCAGAAAACACAGACCGCCAATGGACAAAAGGCCTTATACCGCTGCCTGCAGCACACTGCACCCGAAGGCGGCATCCTCGTGCCCTCTCACATCCACTTGGTAGAATCTAGTGAATGTGACAAAATGAAAACTCAAACAACTGCGCCCTCCTTGAGTTCTCACCACTGCGCTCAACGCCAAGCAAAGGGGTGTAAACCCCCTGTGAAAAGATATGAAAGTGTCCTAGTGGGGTTAATCCAAAGCTGCCACTTTAAATATAAACTGAAAAGAACTTCCTATTGTTTCCAAGAGCCCATAGAAGACCCCTGCAAATCAATATAAGTGGCGCTAATAACAGTGATGACACTACCTAGTGTTCAAAAAGCTGTGCAAACCCTTATACTAAAGTGATCTAGTGCTGTAACGTGATGATATGATGTACCATACATGGAACAATCTATACCAAAAATTATATCGACATGAAATTAAATACCGTGACAGTGCATAAAAAGATATAACATACACAAAGCAATTTCAATCACAGATTGTATCAATAGTGAAAACATATAAAATATAGATATTTAATCCATGAAAAGTCCATAGAGAAACCACCGTGAAGAAAGTGTGCAATTTCTGAAAACAGTCCACCAATTCACTCAGTGCCAGTGATTCCTCTCCCCTTGAACTCAACACTCACCGACTCAATATGCCTCACACTCTCGTGTTTTGGCAATAAAGCATAAACATTTAGATGGTCAGATGAAAGTGAAAGCTCCGGATTCCTTTTTATCCCAGTGTCATCTCATTCCATAAAAAATAAAGATACTCAAATAGTGTGATACCGTAAAACATATAAAATTTATTCAACTTGTAAAATCTTCATTGCACTCACATAAAAACCTCTTGAATCAAGCCAAAATCACACTGCAAATCAAACTCAATCCTCCTCTGTGAAACGCCCAGCACCACTGTGAAATGAAGGTCGCGGCGGACCCAAGATAAGCGTTAGGTTCTCACCCCCGCTCACTGACGCTCTGCAGATGTAACATAGATCTCCAACTGGCACACGGAACCAAGAAGCAGCTCCTCTATCGAGTACAAAACTCCCGCCGGTGCACGGAGATAAACAGCAGCGTCCCGTCCATCACTCTCTGCTATTGATTGATGCCGTACAGCCACGCCCCAACATGTTTCGTCATACCTGACTTAATCATGGGATTGGCTGTACGGTACGGCACCTCCTACTCTTATACCCCTCACGTCTATCAACGTAACAGGTTGCAATTACACTTCCGCATTCCCAGAAGTCCCCGCGGCCCTCAAACAGCAGTGCTGGGCCGATCACATCCTCCAGGAGACACTTTCATTGCAAAGCATCATAGAATATATCAGAAAATGTATGACAAAGTGTAATGCATAAACTAGATTTCAATCAGAAATAATCTAGTGAATGTATGGACCGAAGACCAAGTTGCAGCCTTGCATATTTGAGCCATGGAGACCTGGTGATGCACTGCCCATGAAGCACTAACTTCCCTAGTCAAATGTGCTTTAACCTGGAAAGCAGGAACTTTTTCCTTTACACCATATGCCTGAACAATAACCTGTCGAATCCATCTAGTGATAGTGGATTTTGATGCTGCCTGGCCCTTTTTGGTGCCTTCTGGCAAAATAAACAGACAATCAGTCTTTTGTATCTGAGCTGTTGCCTGCAGATAGATTTTGACTGCTCTTACAACATCTATAGAGTGTAACAACTCCTCCTTTGCGGACTGCAGATCTGGAAAAAAGGAAAGGAAAGCATGGTGCAATGGTTCAAAAGGTTGTTTCTGTAAAACAGACAAGACCAAATTTAAATCCCATGGGCACACGGGAGGCTTAACTGGCGGATTCAAACACAGTGCCCCCTGAACAAAGGCCCGAATCAGGGAATGAGAGGCAAGCGGCCATTGAAAGAATACCAACAAGGCTGAGATCTGGCCCTTGATAGTGCTCAAGGCCAGCTTCATTTCTATGCCTAATTGTAGAAAAGCAAGAATCCTGCTAATGGCATACTTTCTAGGGTGCCACCCCCTGGATTCACACCAGGAAAAATATGCCTTCCAGATTCTGTAGTAGATGAGCCTGGAGACCGGCTTCCAAGCATTAACCAGAGTGGATAGGACTGGCCCCGAAAGTCCACGGCTCTTCAGAATCTGGGTCTCCACAGCCAAACTGTCAAATTCAGACTTCGTAAGGCAGGATGGAATACTGGACCCTGTGGGAGTAGATCTGGGCATAGCGGAAGAGCCCAAGGTCTTCCTTCAGCCATCTTTACGATCTCCGCATACCAAGATCATCTGAACCAATCCGGGGCCACCACAATTACCAGCTTCCCTTTTGACCCTCCGAAGGAATCGCAGGAGAAGCGGAACTGGAGGGAACGCATAGATCAGAGAGTACTGATCCCATGGAATCATTAAGGCATCTGACCCTTGTGCTAGTGGATCCTTTGCTCTTGACACAAAGCTGTCCAGTTTTCTGTTGAACCTGGAAGCCAACAGGTCCACATCCGGTGTACCCCATTTCCGACATATGGCCTGAAAAGTGTTGGGGTGTAGAGATCATTCTCCTGGACACAGCTGCTGGCGGCTTAGGAAGTCCGCCTGCCAATTTTCTACCCCTGGAATAAAGACCGCATACAGGCAAGGAACATGCCTTTCTGCCCAAGAAAAAATGTGATTCACCTCTTTTTGAGCATCCAGACTCCTGGTGCCTCCTTGGTGATTGATATAGGCCACTGCCGTAGCATTTTCGGACTGTATCCGGACAGGGCAACCTTGCAACCTGTAAGTCCATACCCTGAGGACTAGACAAATTGCCAGAATCTCCAAAAGGTTGATGGGCAAGAGTCGTTCGGCTCTGGATCATCTTCCCTGAGTGGAAGCTTCTACCAGAATCGCTCCCCAACCTATTAGGTTGGCATCCGTGGTTACGATTTTCCAAGTAACTGGGACAAAAGATTTTCCTTTTAGTAGGTTTTTGGTCAGCAACCACCAATTGAGGCTCTGGCGTACCCATGGTGATAGGATAAAAAGGAAAAACAAATCAGCGCAAATATGTATATAAAAATGGCAAATAGCTGCTGAACAGGGTCAACAATCACAAATCCCTGAAAACAATATAAAACAGATTGTGCAGCGCTAAAGTGTATGTAATAAAGTCCATAAATCAAACAATAAAACACTGTATCCAAATAGTCATCAGTGATGTGTCTTCATGCAGAAAACTCAGTGGGAATATGTGATCCCTCCACCAATGTTAAAGATGGCCTCTCACCTCAGCGCAGGGACCCTTTAATTACAGACGGTCAAATGCACCTTCCTTTACAGGTCAATGGAGATGGTAGGCAGCGGATCCAGATCAGTCAAATAACAGCAAAAAGCTAGGGAGTCTCAGATTTCCTCTCAGACCAGAGGTGTGCACTTCCACCCCCTTCCCCCGGGAACACACAATGTGCACAGCACCCCCAGAGGACGGAGGACTGACCTCTACCTAGGCACATTGGAAGATCCAAGGCTTGAACTCTTTTGTTCCAGGCTGAGAGAATGCTGCTCTGTAAGGGCCTTGAGTGAAACTGGGCGTAAGGAACAGCCTCGAATGAGGCCACCATTTTCCCTAATAGTCTCATGCATAGTCGAATGGAAGGATTTTTCCTTGCTATGACTACCCGGACCAAATCCTTTATGGCCTTTTCTTTTGACCCGGATAAAAATACTCTGTTTTGGATTGTGTCTATGACCATACCCAAATTCTCCAGCCTTTTTAGGGTCTGTAAGGAGGATTTTTCTGGATTGAGCACCCAGCCTAGGTACTCCAAGTACTCCACTGTGCTGAGCCCATTGCGGTCTAATAGTGCTATGGACTGTTTCACGAGTAGCAAATCATCCAGATAGGCTGTCACTGTTATGCCCTGAACCCTTAGTTTTTCCAAGGGCGGGGCTAGAATTTTTGTGAAGACTCGAGGTGCGGTAGCAAGACCGAAAGGTAGGGCCACAAATTGGAAGTGGTGCTGATCCACCGCAAACCTTAGAAACTTTTGGTGAGCAGGAAATAGTGGCACATGTAAATATGCATCTTTGATGTCTATTGATGCCAGGAATTCTCCTCCCTGAAGGGTGGAAACCACTGAGTGGATTGACTCCATGCGGAAAGAGCGAATGTTTAGAAACTGATTCGGGTCTTTTAGATCTAGAATAGGTCTGACATCCCCATTCAGTTTTGGAACCGTAAAGAGTAGAACCCAGAGCCTTGCTCTTCTATAATTACCCCTTGGGATAACAGACATTCTAAGACTAGAAACAAGGACCTCCTCTTTTCTGGATCCTTGGAAACTCTTGACCCTAGGAAACGAGATGGCGGAAGCTCCCGGAACTCCAGCTTGTAACCCAGAAACACCGTGGAGGTTACCCATTTTTCCTGAATCTCTTCCCGCCAGGTGCCTGCAAACTGCAGCAGCCTTTCCCCTCCACTCGGCTGAGCGGGGGCACCTCTTCATAGGGAGGCTTTGGGGTTCTGCTTACCAGCTCTTGGACCCCAACACTTATTTTGTCCTTAGGCTTTGCCTTGGGCCCTTCCTCTGGTATTGGACTGGGGAGGCTGTGGCCACTGCCTGGAGGTCGATGCTCCAGGGGCTGGGGAAAGAGAACGTCTAAATGAGGGATGTTTATTCTTCTTCTTAACCGGTAACAATGTGGTCTTGCCCCCGGTAATCTTCTGGATAAATTTGCCCAGATCATCCCCAAACAGGCGTTCCCCATAAAATGGGAACCCAGTCAAATATCTTTTGAATGAAGCCTCACCTGCCCAATGCTTAAGCCAAAGGGACCTGCGCATGTGTACCAGCAGGAGAGTAAGGCAGGATGCTTGCTGAACAGAATCCATAATGGCATCAACCGCAAAACACAAGGCCTTAGGAAGGTCTGCATAAACCTCAACCTCCTCGGTGGGAAGGAGCTTACTCCTTGAGGAACTGGCATATGCCAGTTGCTGTGACCACAGGTTGGACCACAGCGCTAGCCACAGAAAAAGAGGCTTTAAACAAAGTTTCCAGATTTTTTATCAGTTGGATCTTTGAACCCCTGAGCATTGTCCACAGGACAGGTCAGGCTTTTATTCAAACAGGAAATAGCTGCATCAATTGCTGGCACCCCCCATTTCTTGGTGAACTTTTCCACAACTGGATAAAGCATGGAAAACCTCTTAGGAGGAGAAAATAGTTTATCTGGGTGAACCCAGTCTTCCTACAACAATTTCTCCAGCAAGGGATGAATTGGGAAGGTTTACGCAGCCTGTGGGGATTTCCAAGATCCCAAGGAGGAAACAGAGGATATGGCAGCCTCAGCAGAGGGCAATTTGTATGTGGCACCCACCAACTCAGTATAATATTGCACCTGCACTTTGAGGGCCTGAGAGGCAAAAGAGAGCCTCTCCTCTTCCCCTGAATCATCCGACTGCTCCTGGTCCCCATCCCCGGATAGGGATACGCCCTCATTATCAGAATGCTCATCCGATAGGGAACCCAGAGCAGAGGAAAGGGATCTAACCCCTTTTCTACTACCTTTCAAGGAAGCTGTGATAAAAGTAGTAAAGTAATCCTTCCTTCTAAATCATCCAATGCAGCTTTTAATAGTGTCTTCAGTGATATACACAGGTGAAACAACATTGGGAAAGGCTGCAAAGCCTGACAGAGGCACAGACTTATCCTGTGAGGCTGCCTCCAGTATTTCAGGGGGGATGCCCAGAACCCCTAGAACTAGTCTGTGATTTCTTAGTGCCTCTTTTACCTGCCCCTGAAGCCCTCTTATGGGGAGACATCGTCCTAAGCTGCCAAAGCAGAGGTACTAGTACAAATGCAATCACTGTTGTGCCTTAGTCTTACGATATTAACTTTAGCTCAGTCTGCACAACCTGATGCCGAGAAGGTGTCTTAGGTATGCCTGAATCCAAATCCACTGAGATGCTTACTGCCCACAGCTCTTTGTCCCACTGCTTACAGGGGCTCCGGCGTTCTGGGCTTTTAAAACATAGCTGCCTTGCGCCTGCGCACTGGAGCGCCGTGCAAAGCTCACGCGCACGAGGCAGCAACCACGCCCTCCCTCTTTCCCCGCCAAAAGCGCTGTAAAAGTGCCCCCCTCTGCATGCGCATGTAGGACCATCATGGCAGTGGCCGGGGGCAAGGGGGGAGAAAGGAGAGCATCTGAGGACTTTGCGGGACCCCCGGACTGCGTGGGATCCCCTTTCATCTTATGTGGCAGAGCCTGCAGCGGAGGAGGTGAGAGGGCTTCTCAGACCAGCTTCACTGAGCGTGTATCCTGGATGGCATGTAAGTATACACCAGGTTTGCCTCTTATTCCCTCTAGTGACGGAAACCAGGTAAGACATGCAAACTACTCAAAAAAATAAGATAATCCATAAGGTGTATACAGTAGGTGACCGCGATATTGTGTCAATCTCGCCGCATTTCTCGGCGAGATTTGACACCTGCGAGCCCCGTCGCAGGAGCCAGCGCCGAGATGGCTCACTCATCGGTAGAGGAAAACTTTGTTTTCCTTCCGCGATGAGTGACAGGTAGTGCTGACAGCTGTCTGGTATGAATCCTGAGGCGGGAACACCGCGCCAAATTTTAAATGAAAAAACCGCCCCCCCCAGGATCATACCAGGCCCTTAGGTCTGGCATAGATTGTAAGGGGAACCCCCCCTACCCTGAAAAATCGGCGTGGGGGTCCCCCCAATCCATACCAGACCCTTATCCGAGCATGCAGCCCGGCCGGCCAGGAAAGGGTGTGGGGACGAGCGAGCGCCCCCCCCTCCTGAGCCGTACCAGGCCGCATGCCCTCAACATGGGGGGTGGGTGCCTTGGGGGAGGGGGGCGCCCTGCGGGGCCCCCCCCACCCCAAAGCACCTTGTCCCCATGTTGATGAGGACAAGGGCCTCTTCCCGACAACCCTGACCGTTGGTTGTCGGGGTCTGCGGGCGGGGGGCTTATCGGAATCCGGGAGCCCCCTTTAATAAGGGGGCCCCCAGATCCCGGCCCCCCACCCTGTGTGAATGAGTATGGGGTACATGGTACCCCTACCCATTCACCTAGGGAAAAGTGTCAATATAAAAAACCCCAGAGTCCCTGCACATGCTGGGACCATGACGTCGTAAGGGGGCGGGGTCACCGCCTATATAAAAGGCTCTGCAGCTCGCACACAGCATTCGAGCCGGAGAGAGCATCGTGTCAACATCGGGGAAGAAGAGAAGAAGCGGCGAGACAGCGGCGACAAGACAGCGGCGGCGAGACAGCGGCGGCAGACCGGGCCCCTCGCTGGCAATAGAGCTGGAAGAAGATAGCGGCGGGGCCCGGGAGAAGAGGCCGAACACCGGGAGAAGTCGGAAGAAAACCCCCCCCGAAGTCGGAAGAAGACCCCGGAGCTGACAATAAATTACTCTTAAAACCTGTGTACTGTGTTTTTTTTATATTGACACTTTTCCCTAGGTGAATGGGTAGGGGTACCATGTACCGATTTTTCGGCGTAGGGGGGGTTCCCCTTACAATCTATGCCAGACCTAAGGGCCTGGTATGATCCTGGGGGGGGACCCACACCGTTTTTTTCATTTAAAATTTGGCGCGGTGTTCCCGCCTCAGGATTCATACCAGACAGCTGTCAGCACTGCCTGTCACTCATCGCGGAAGGAAAACAAAGTTTTCCTCTCCCGATGAGTGAGCCAGTGCGACATGCACAGCACCCTGTCGCCGAGAACCAGCGCGATGGTATCGCGCTGGAAACACAGTCTCGCGGTCAGGTACTGTACTTAGGATTGTCTTCATTTACCTTTTCCCTGCCGCAGGAAACTGTTGATAACAGACAGATCCAACCTTCACCCATCACGGCGGGTAATGTTGTGCCAACCTTAAGTATACACCAGGTTTGTCTCTTACTCTCCCTAGTGGCGGAAACCAGGTAAGACGTGCAAACTACTCAAAAAAAGAAGGTAACGTTGTGCCAACCTTCAGGGTTCTGGGTTCCTACTCACAGGATCCTCTTCCCTGGACCTGTAGACTCTGCCAGAAAAACTTTTCACGCAACTTAATTTTTGTGCACCAAAGCTCTGGATCCCAGAGCCCAGTCCCCAAAGAGAGACATTATAGGCAAAACCTTGTTTCTTCTTTCATGAGGCCCAGGTACCATCCATCTTAGACATATTGGCCCAAGGCATGGATCCGGTTGTATAGATCATAGGCCCCCGCAGAGACCATCAAACAGAGCTTACTTCTTAGCACAACCTTAATGTGACCAACCACCTTAGACACTGGGGAAAAAACTGAGGTACTCTCCATGTGGTAGGGGTTATATAGGGGAGGAACTCGTCTTGTATTTAGGATTGCCAGTGTCCAATAACCTGATGATGACTATCTAACCCACTAAGTAATTATCAAAGGCTCTGTGTCTCGTGATATATGAACAAGAAATATTTTTTATTCAATTTTTCAATTTTTTTTTCATTTTTAAAATATTTTTTACTATTTTTTTAACATATTTTTATCAGAGCAGTTCAGTGTCACCATAGTAACACTGTAATACTCTGGGGGTGATCAGGGATTTTTTTTCCTATTCTTTTTTTGCTGTTACCATGAAGATCATTGCCACAGCAAAGTTTTCAACAGTTATAAATGGGTTAACCAATCACGACAGCTGTGATCACTAGTGTGCTGTGATTGGCCCATGTACCATGTGATAGCTGTGGGCCAATCACAGCATAGGAAACACAGCTGCGATTAATTAATTAATACAGCTTTGTTGACATAGTGAACACATGATTAATGGGCCCCGAGTACCGTGTTCTGCAATCCACCAGACACGGCGGACACAGGGGGGGGTGGGGGGTGTCCAGCATGCTCCTAAACCTGGAGCAGGCACCTGACGTCCATGTATGTTACGGTGCCTGCACATGGCGCCCCGCCAAGTATACTGTGGTTGGGATCAGCAGGTGGTTAAAAGGTTCTTGTCAAATGTCATTGTGTGTTTATTTACTATTGTCATTTTCTAATTAATCAACAATTCAAGCAGTAAAGAGTGAGACTTTTAGGATTTTAATAGAAAAATATTGTTTTTACAATAAAATAAATTTTATTATAGAAAAACAATACAAAATAAGGATGCTGGTTTAGAATAGTGAAAAATAGTCACTGAAAAAGTAGTACACATGTTTGTATATGGATTCAAGGTGCCTTCAACATGTTTAATGAGTGTTACTGTGAGTGGTGGTTTTAGTATAGTTGCTTCATCAGAACCCCAATCCAGACAATGGGGAGGAGCAGAATGTGGACTGCAGGAGGAGATAGGGAAGTATACGAATAATGTAAAAATATTCCAAAAGCATATTTTTTTAGAAAATATCAGCATCAAAATACCCTCATTGGCAGGATTAAGGGTGCTTGACAGGAGTTTCTCTTCCTTGGAGGCCCAGGGTGGTGCTGGAGGTGCCCATAAGTTTAGCAGAGGGGTTATGTGTTACTTAAAGTGATTGTTAAGCCACTCTAACCTGTGTACACCATCAGCACTGCCTACTAAAATAAATGAATAATAAATAATATAAATGCTGCAAATACCTCATTTCACTGCTGAGTTTGCGATCACATGACTGGCCAGCTTTCTCCTTTGCTCCTCTGAGAGATGCAGCAGGCGGGGCTGAGATTCTGCTACTGATGTCAGTCTGGAGGGGAGGAGGAGAGGAGGAGAGAGGCTAGTCATGTGATCGCAATCTCGGCTCTTAAATGAGGCATTTACAGCATTTTTATTTATAAATCATTCACAGAGGGGAACACTGCAATAGGAGGCAGTGCTGATGGTGTATACAGGTTAGTGTTTTAAGAGCAGCAGGAGGGGGAGGGGGGAGGAGGACACAGGAGCAGAGAGGAGAGCAGATAGCAGGCTGCTGATGAAACTGACCACTAGGGATGAGCTTTGTGTTCGAGTCGAACCCATGTTCCACTCGAACATCATGTGTTCAGTCGTTCGCCGAATTACGAATGATATGGGCCGTTTGTGCCAAATTCGAGTGGCACTTCACGGCCCATAATTCACTGCGGCATCGCAGTGCATTGGTGGCTGATGATTGGCCAAGCATGCACTATAACCCACATGCTTGGCCAATCACAGTGCCATCTGAACGGAGAGCCATAATTGCCCAAAGCCAAGGAGGCTTTGGCCAATTATGGCTCAGGGGGTTAGTACACGCCCCACACAATATAAGGCCACCTGTACGGAAGCCCTGTGTAGTGTGTTCCAGCGTTCCAGCTACTGTACTGTGTACCCTGCACAGTCTCACCTACAGTATAGCTACCTGCAGCCAGGTGCTTGTGTGGGCTCATTGAAGTATTTCCAGCTACTGTACTGTGTACCCTGCACAGTCTCACCTACAGTATAGCAACCTGCAGCCAGGTGCTTGTGTAGGCTCATTGAAGTATTTCCAGCTACTGTACTGTGTACCCTACACAGTCTCACCTACAGTAAAGCAACCTGCAGCCAGGTGCTTGTGTAGGCTCATTGAAGTATTTCCAGTTACTATACTGTGTACCCTGCACAGTCTCACCTACAGTATAGCTACCTGCAGCCAAGTGCTTGTGTAGGCTCATTGAAGTATTTCCAGCTATTGTACTGTGTAGCCTGCACAATCTCACCTACAGTAAAGCAACCTGAAGCCAGGTGCTTGTGTAGGCTCATTGAAGTATTTCCAGCTACTGTACTGTGAAAACCTGAACAGTCTCACCTACAGTAGAGCAACCTGCAGCCAGGTGCTTGTGTAGGCTCATTGAAGTATTTTGAGCTACTGTACTGTGTACCCTGCACAGTCTCACCTACAGTTTAGCTACCTGCAGCCAGGTGCTCGTGTAGGCTCATTGAAGTATTTCCAGTTACTGTACTGTGTACCCCGCACAGTCTCACCTAGAGTATAGCTACCTGCAGCCAGGTGCTTGTGTAGGCTCTTGACACATTTCCAGTTACTGTACTGTATACCCTACACAGTTGCACCTACAGTATAGCTACCTGAAGACAAGTGCAGGTGTTATCATACTAATAATACTACAGGAAGGCAGTTGATTCTGCTAGATGCAGTATAATTGATTATATATATATATATATATATATATATAATATAGGCCAACAAGGTAAGTTAGACAGTCACAAGCCAATAAAAGAGGGCAAGCAGGCTCTGTGTCTAGAGGCAACAGTGCTGGTCATGGACGCGGTGCATTCTCATCAGCAGGTGGCCATGGGACACGCTTGGCCTTTTTTTCGGCAGCTGGCCGTGTTGAGCCGCAACATGCGGAAGACTTTGTCGAGTGGATGACCAAGCCGTCCTCATCCTCCTCATCCTCTCTCACCCAGGCTCAGGGTTCTTTGTCTGGCAAAGCAGCTGTCAACGCGGCCTCTTCCCTCGGTTCAATGGCATCAGTGACTCCTTCCCTAGCCCCACCATGTCCTCCTGAGGAGTCCCTCGAACTGTTTGACCACAGTGTTGGGTACATGCTCCAGGGGGATGCCCAGCGTTTTGAAGGCTCTGATGATGATACTGAGCTAGATGAAGGCAGTAACGTGAGCATGGACAGAGTGGGTGCCCAAGAAGGACAGCAATCTAGCATTCATGTTCCCCCTGCTGCAGCATACTGCCAGATTTGCTCCAGTGATGAGGAGGGAGGGGATGATGAGGTTATTGACTCAACGTGGGTGCCTGATAGGAGAGAGGAGGAGGAGGAGGAGGAGGCACATCACCAACGAGGCAGGATGCCCTCCAGGGGCCAGCCTAAGGGCAGCACACTGACTGCATCACACCGCAGAGCTCCGCATGTGCAGGACGCTGCTGTGCGGTATTCCAAAAGTTCTTTGGTGTAGGCCTTTTTTGAGACAAGTGCATCAGATCACACCGCTGCTATTTGCAACATGTCTCAAGCGTATCTCGCGTGGCCAAAACATCTCCCACTTGGGCACCACATGCTTGACAAGACATATGTTGACCTGCCATGCAGTTCGATGGCAAGCATACCTAAAAGACCCACACCAAAGAACAAAGAGGAATTCTCCTTGCTCCTCAACAGCTGGGATCTCCAACCCCATTATACCTTCAGTCCTCTCTGAGACCTGCACTGAGAGGAATAAAGGTGTAGAATTAGGTGTGTCACAGCCAAGTACTTGCGGGAAATCTGCTATCGGTACACCGACATCAGATTGTACCAGGCAAATTTCCCTGCCCCAGCTGCTGCACCGCAGAAAGAAGTTCGCTCCCAGCCATCCACATGCCCAGTGGTTGAATGCTAGCTTGGCAAAATTGCTAGCACTTCAACTGCTACCTTTTCATTTGGTAGACTGTGCCCTCTTCCGTGAGTTTGTGGAATGTGCAGTTCCTCAGTGGCAGGTTCCCAAACGCCACTTTTTTCTCACGGAATGCGATTCCGGCTCTCTACCGGCATGTGGAAGGCAATGTCTTGGCCTCCCTGGACAGGGCGGTCAGCGGTAAGGTGCATATTACCGCTGACTCATGGTCCAGCAGGCATGGACAGGGACATTACCTAAGTTTCACCGCGCATTGGGTGACTCTGCTGGCAGCTGGGAAGGATGCAGGACAAGGTGCAGTAGTGTTGGAGGTTGTTCCGCCACCACGCCTCCAAAATGCCACTACTGGTGTTTCTGACACACCTCTCTCCTCCACCCCCTCCTCTTCTTCTTCCTCCATGTCCTCTTCCTGTGCTTTGTCCTCGGAACCAGCGGTGCTCCGTAGGCATTCAAGGGGCTACGCAAGTACGCAGGCCAAAAGATGCCATGCGGTGCTTGAGCTGGTGTGCTTGGGGGACAGGATCCACACTGGGGCAGAGGTTCTGTCAGCTCTGCAGGGGCAGGTTCAGAGGTGGTTGACGCCACGCCAACTTAAGGCAGGAATGGTGGTTTGCGACAATGGCACCAACCTCCTCTTCGCCCCCCGACAGGGACACATGACCCATGTGCCCTGTTTGGCTCATGTCCTTAACTTGGTGGTGCAGCGGTTCTTGGGCAGGTACCCGGGCTTACAAGATGTCCTGAGGCAGGCCAGGAAAGTCTGTGTGCATTTCCGCTGGTCATATAATGCCAGTGCTTGGCTGGCAGACCTCCAAAAGAAATGTAACCTGCCCAAGAACCACCTAATCTGTGACATGCCCACCAGGTGGAACTCAACGTTGGCCATGCTGCAGCGGCTGCACATGCAGCAGAGGGCCATCAATGAGTACCTGTGCGACTATGGCACCAGGGTCTGGGGAGTTTGTTTTTTTCCCCCACGCCAGTGGGCCATGATCAGGGATGCATGCACTGTCCTGTCACCATTTGAGGAGGCCACAAGGATGGTGAGCAGTGACAATGCATGCATCAGTGACACTGTTCCCCTTGTCCATCTGTTGGAATAATGAACAGGGCACTTGAGGCAGAACAGAGGCAGGAAGAGGACTTCCTTAGCTCTCAAGGCCCCCTTTATCCAGACAGTGTTCCTGCGTGCCCGTCGATCACACAGGAAGAGGAGGAGGAGGAGGATTGTGTCAGCATGGAGGTGGAGCCTGGCACTTAGCATCAACAGCAGTCTTTAAGGGATCATTTACAGTCCCAAGAAACCCATGGATTTGTAAGTGGCTGGGAGGAGGTGGCTGCGGATCATGTTGTCCTTAGTGACCCAGAGGACTCCGGACCGAATGCCTCAGCAAACCTACGCTGCATGGCCTCCCTGATCCTGCAAAGCCTGCGGAAGGATTCTCGTATTCGTAGTATCAAGGAGAGGGATCAATACTGGCTGGCAACCCTCCTTTGATCCAGGTTACAAGGGTAAGGCTGTGGACCCTATCTTGCCATCACAGAGGGAGCAGAGGATGAAACATCTTTGGGAGGCCTTGCAGAAAGGTCTGTGCAATGCGTTCCCAGAGACTGGGAGGTTACAAACTCCTGTTCCTGGACAACGTGTTGCTGAGGCTTTGGTCAGTCAAAGAAGGAGCGGTGGAGAAGGTGGCCGTCTGACCGATGCATTCAGACAATTTTTTAGTCCGCAGCCCGAAGGTATGATTGGTTCCAGTAATCATCACCAGCGTCTGTTTTACATGGTGCAGGAATACCTAGGGGAAAGATCTGACTAGGACACCTTTCCCACCGAAAATCCTCTGGGTTACTGGGTCTCGAGGATGGATCACTGGCCAGAGCTTGCACAGTATGCAATTGAGCTACTGGCCTGTCCTGCATCCAGCATTCTTTCGGAACGCACATTCAGTGCTGCTGGAGGCTTTGTAACCGATCACAGGGTGCATCTGTCCACCGACTCGGTCGATCGACTGACCTTCATAAAAATGAATCAGTCTTGGATCACCACCAGCTACAAAGCATAGGATCCTGATGTAACCAAATAATTTTTTTGGTAATGTCAGATCCCTTCAAAGACTGCCTATGCTGATGCTGAGTGACTATCCTGTTATGCTGAGTAATTATCCTCTTCCTCCTCAATCATGCTGATAGCTTGTAAGAACATTTTTGGTTCTGGGCGCCGCCACCAGTGCCTAAGACCCAATTTTTCAGGGGTGTGTAATTACAATTTTTGATGCAATTCTTTGCAGCAGGGCTAGTTCCTGCGCTCCAACTAGAGTATCTGTGAGGGGTTGCAGTGTTGTGGCAGCAGCACCAGTGCCTAAGGCCCAATTGTTCAGCCCCTGTTTAACAGGGGCGTGTAATTACAATTTTTGATGCAATTTTTTGCAGCAGGACTAGTTCCTGCGCTCCAACTAGAGTATCTGTGAGGGGTTGCAGTGTTGTGGCACCAGTGTCTAAGGCCCCATTTTTCAGCCCCTCATAGGCGTGCGCAGCCTATTGCATTAGGGTGTGCACCCAAAAGCTCAAGCACACATACATATATATATATTGTCAAAAGTATTGTGACGCCTGCCTTTACACGCACATGAACTTTAATGCCGTCTTAGTCCATAGGGTTCAATATTGAGTTGGCCCACCCTTTGCAGCTATAAAAGCTTCAACTCTTCTAGGAAGGCTGTCTACAAGGTTTAGGAGTGTGTCTATGGGAATCTTTGATCATTCTTCCAGAAGGGCATTTGTGAGGTCAGGCGCTGATGTTGGACAAGAAGGCCTGGCTCGCAGTCTCCACTCGAATTCATCCCAAAGGTGTTCTATCGGGTTGAGGTCAGGACTCTTTGCAGGTCAGTCAAGTTCCTCCACCCCAAACTCGCTCATCCATGTCTTTATGGACCTTGCTTTGTGCACTGGTCCCAATCATTTGATGGAGGGGGGATTATGGTGTGGAGTTGTTTTTCGGGGGTTGGGCTTGGCCCCTTAGTTTCAGTAAAGGGAACTCCTTAAGGCGTCAGCATACCAAGACATTTTGGACAATTTCATGCTCTCAACTTTGAGGGAACAGTTTGGGGATGACCCCTTCCAACATGACTGCGCATCAGTGCACAAAGCAAGGTCCATAAAAACATGAACATAGCAGGGGTGGTGGGAAATTAACTTCAAGTGCAATAATTCACATTATAACTGTAACTAAAACATATACAATTAAGTGTAACACTCTAAAAAATAAAAAATCCAAAGTGCTATAATGGTGTGAACCTCCCAACTAAAAAGTTGTTGCACTCGAAGGTAATTTGTATTGCAATTATCTGTAGAGGGGTTTCCACCATCCCTGCTAAGGCAGCAGTGATGGGCACTGATAGGCAGCACTGGTTTGCAATGGTTGGCACTGATAGGCAGAATTGGTTGGCACTGATAAGCAGCACTGGCACGGATAGGCAGTACTGGTTGGCACTGATAGGCAGTACTGGTTGGCACTGATAGGCAGCATTTGTTGGCACTGATAGGCAGCATTTGTTGGCACTGATTGGCAGCATTTGTTGGCACTGATTGGCAGCATTTGTTGGCACTGATTGGCAGCATTTGTTGGCACTGATTGGCAGCATTCGTTGGCACTGATAGGCAGCATTGGTTGGCACTGATTGGCAGCACTGATGGGCACTGACTGGCAGCACTGATGGGCACTAATTGTCAGCACTGATTGGCATTAATAGGCAGCACTGATGGGCACTGATATGCAGCAGTGATGGGCACTGATTGGCAGCACTGATGGGCAGCACTTATGGGCCCTGATAGGAAGCATTGGTTGGCACTAATTTACAGCATTGGTTGGCACTGATAGGCAGCACTGGTTTGCACTGATAGGCAGCACTGGTTGGCACTGATAGGCAGAATTGGTTGGCACTGATAAGCAGCACTGGCACAGATAGGCAGTACTGGTTGGCATTGATAGGCAACATTGGTTGGCACTGATAAGCAGCACTGGTACTGAAAGGCAGCATTGGTTGGCACTGATAAGCAGCACTGGCACTGATAGGCAGCATTGGTTGGCACTGATAGGCGGCACTGGTTTGCACTGATAGGCAGCACTGGTTTACAATGGTTGGCACTGATAGGCAGAATTGGTTGGCACTGATAAGCAGCACTGGCACAGATAGGCAGTACTGGTTGGCACTGATAGACAGCATTGGTTGGCACTGATTGGCAGCATTGGTTGGCACTGATTGGCAGCATTGGTTGGCATTGATAGACAGCATTGGTTGGCATTGATTGGCAGCATTGGTTTGCACTGATTGGCATCATTGGTTGGCACTGATTGGCATCATTGGTTGGCACTGATTGGCATCATTGGTTGGCACTGATTGGCATCATTGGTTGGCACTGATTGGCATCATTGGTTGGCACTGATTGGCATCATTGGTTGGCACTGATTGGCATCATTGGTTGGCACTGATTGGCATCATTGGTTGGCACTGATAGGCAGCATTGGGTGGCAAAGATAGGAGAGAGGGGGAGTTTCACATTCAGGAGATCGTGAGAATTGCTAGAGCTGTTCAGTGTATGAAACTGTCAGATAATGACACTGCATGCAGGGAGAGACACCAGCTGTTAAAAGTCAGCGGTGATGCTGGTGGTGGGCGGGACTGAACAGTTACCAAACACCAGCCAATAGGATGGGTCTGGGCGGGCCGCTACATTTCTCTGGCTCCGCCCCCTCTCTGAAGCAGCGCAATCATTGGCTGGTGTTGGCGCTTGATCCCGCCCACCCCCGACATCGCGGCTGAGTTGTGATGACTTACAACTCAGCCGCGATGTCGGGAGTGGGCAGGACCAAGCGCTATAAACACAAGCCAATGTTTGAGCTGCTTCAGAGAGGGGGCGGGGCCACATAAATGTAGCGGCCCGCCCAGACCCCATCCCATTGGCTGGTGTTTGATGGCCGTTCTGTCTGCCCACCCCGACATCACCCCGACATTTTGACAGCTGGTGTCTCTCCCTGCATGCAGTGTCATTATCTGACAGTTTCATACACTGAACAGCTCTGGCAATTCTCATGCTCTGCTGCCTGTGAAACTGTTTCACAGGCAGCGCGGGCCACACACTTTCTTGGATGCAGCATTTTGGGGCAAATCTCTGGACACAGCACGGGGTGATTAGGGTGTGCCCAGGCACACCCGGCACACCCCGTGCGCACGCCTATGCAGCCCCTGTTCAACAGGGACATGTAATTAGAATTCTTGATCTAATATTTCACAGCAGGGCCCGTTCCAGCGCACCACCAAGAGTAACTGTGAGGACTTACAATGTTGTGGCACCAGTACCACCACCACCATCACCAAAGGCCCAGTTTTTCTGCCCCTGTTTAACAGGGGCATGTAATTACAATTCTTGATCTAATATTTCACAGCAGGGCCCTGTGAGGGCTTACAGTGTTGTGGCAACATCAACACCTAAGGCCCAAATTTCTGCTGAGTATATAGGGCAGGCCCCTACTTTCAAACATCCAACTTACAAATGACTCCTACTTGCAAACGGAAGGAGACAACAGGAAGTGAGATGAAATCTACCCCTATGAAGGAAAATTCTCTCCTGTAAGAGATAATATGGGAAAAATGTTTCTCCTTTTCACTGATGCTTTATCACCAATCCTTGTTTCACTAAAAACCCCAAATTTTCAAAAAACATTTGTCATTGGGACAAAAAGTGAGGTGAAATCATCTGAAGAGGAGCACAGACAGCAAAACAAATGTCACAGGGGTGATAATCCTTCCCTATGTTTTCCAAAAAGCTTAAAATAGATTTTTTTGCTGGAGCTAAACACGTTAAAAATGTACCAGTTCAAAATTACAAACAGATTCTACTTAACAGTAGAATCCTACAGTCCCTGTCTTGTTTGCACCGCCTGTATACTGCTGTTCAGAGTATATAGGTCCTGGTGGCCCCACACCTTTCCTTTTTTAATTTGGGTGCGGGGTTCCCTTTAATATCCATACAAGACCCAAAGGGCCTGGTAATGGACTGGGGGTACCCATGCCGTTTGTCTCACTGATTTTCATCCATATTGCCAGGACCCGACATTACATTAAAGCCGCAAGCAGTTTTAAATGACTTTTTTTTTTTTACTTTAAGCATCATTAAAATCACTGCTCCCAAAAAAACGGCCGTTTTTAAAACTTTTGTTTGCATTGATATATGTCCCCATGGGCAGGACCCGGGTCTGCAAACCTTTTTTAGGACAATACCATGCAAATTAGCCTTTAAAATTAGCACTTTTGATTTTGAACATTCGAGTCCCATAGACGTCAATGGGGTTCTAACGTTCGTGCAAATTTTCGGTCCGTTCGCAGGTCCACACAACAATTATGATAATACAAATGTTGAAAAAAACTGTATAGATATTCTCATTTAATAATGTTCTTTACTGTGCAGTGTTCTTTGGAATATTGTGGTTTCCTGATGAAGCAACGAGTGAAACATGATGAAACCACCACTCAGAGTAACACTCACTAAACATGTTGAAGACAACTTGAACCTGTATACAAACAATTGTACTATTTTTAGGGATTTGTTTTTACTATTTTAAACCAGCATCCTTATTTTGTATTATTTTTGTATAATAAAAATGTAATTTTTATTCTAAAAGATATGATTTTTTGTTGAAGAATATGAATTATTCTTATGATATTCTGTAAATTTATATTGGTGAGAAAATAGAAAGTCCTTCCAATTCTTGTTTTAAAAATTCAAAATGAATTTAATAATAAAACAGGCTAAGATAACAATAAAAATATTAATATAACATGTAAAATAATGTCAAAAAATGTAGTTATGTACTTGAGATAGAAATTGTGTGTTGAAAATCAGGTGTGTGTAGCTGTGGGCAGATGTCTGTCCAGCTTCTTGTCTCATGTAAGTGTGTCTGTGTGTGTGCAACAACTCATCATGTCTGACCCCCCTTAGAGAGCCCTGTAGAGAACTTTTGTTCTCACAAAAGAGCAGCTACAAGCCTCCACCTTCTCCTAAAATGGGATGGTTTAAGTTACTTCTGGTGGACTTTGTTGTCCCTCTACAAGTCCTAAAGTAAAAAGGATAAAGAATATGGGTGTTCAAGGATGACCACTCAGTGGGGGTCATTTACTATAGAGCTGTGGCACTAATTAGTGCTATTTGCCGCTAATTAGCGGTAATTAGCACTAATTAGCAATAAAACGGTATTCACTATAGCTCTGGTGGTAAAATACTCCCAAAATCAAATTTACTATAGTTCCCTGAAAACAAATAGCGCCCAAACCCTTACTCTGCTAAAACCTGGAGTAGCGCACATGGAAATAATGTTTAGAACATGATATAGAAACAAACAAAATTGCGCTTGGAAAAATTAAATATCAGTGAAGAAGCAAAAAATGTGAATAGAAATAAAATGACACCTTAATACAAGTATCATAAAATAAAGTTCAATAAGCTGCGGTTATAAGTGGGGCCCACCAACAGAATAAATAAGAACAAGTAAACCGCGCTAAATATGAGTCCAATTGACATTCAGTGAAATTAAATTCAATTAAGTCCAGAATAATGCAGTAAATTCTTCTAAGTGATGAAGTAAAGAAAAATGAAAAACAACTGTGTGGTGAACTGCTTACCAGAACGTAAGCCAAGTCAGACAGATGGCTTAAAACCCAGCCCGGGCCTTTAGGAGCACTCCAAGATGGGCAGAATCCGTCACGCTCATGCAGCAGAACTGGTCCACATAAGGTTTAACAAATAAAAATACAAAGACCATAGCGTGATACTGACAAAAACATGTTAAATCAAAAAAAGAGTGTTCACACAAAATAATCATGAAAATCATAAATGCACCCTGAATGCGTAGCAAATCCAGGGGCGTGAAAAAAAGTGACATGCAGCATGCAATGGATGGTGTCCTTGGAAATAGGATGTAAAACACCAAATATATCTGTTTACCAGAAATAAAATTAGACAGGCAGACAAAAGTCAAAGCAAGGAGAACACCCGGTGCACAGACACAAGAGGCCGCTTACCAGATGGTAAACTGGTGAGGGTATAATCAGCGGTAGGCTTACTGCCTCTGTGTAACCCAGAATATAATCTTGATTGAACCCATAGGGGTTCCTGCTCACCAGAAGATCGACTGGAAAAGGCCAAAAACGAAACTGTGGTGGAGTCACCGCAATCCCGTCCTGGCAGGCTCTTCACAGGCTCAGATATGTGTCTCCTCTGCTGCTTTTTCCTGCAACATCTCCCCTCCACTTCCAATGGAACTTCCTGTTTGTCTCAATAAAATAAGCGGTATATTATTTAAAGATAATCTGCTTTTAAACTGTGTGAAAAAGTGATTTCTACAATGAAATATGTTTAAAAGTCTGAAAAGTGAAAAATTCCCAGTTTTGGACAACTAGGTGCCAAAACAAATGAGCATGCTCAGACCTGAAAATAGCTCTCATTTTAACTCAAGTGTCTTTTTTTAGCCGGCGCTATAGTAAATACCAAAATGAGAGCTAATTAGAGAGCATTTTTTGAAAGTGAAAATCTGCTCTATTCTAGTCCAAATCAAGTTTCAGCTATTGATTCTAATGAAACAACTGTAACTTTCACAAAAAACCTTTTAATGTTGAGATGAAATGTATCTTTCTCTGAAATAAAATTTCCTTTGCAACATTGTTGCTTCTACTTAAAATATTTTGTTTTTAAGAATGCTAGAATGTGGAATGTTTAGATTTTTTGGTAAAATATATTTTTCACTGTCACTTTCACTTGTTACTCTCCATCTCACAACAATCTTTACCCAAACTCACACAGGTGTCTTTACAATCCACAAACAATACCATTGCTGATGCAAATTTAAAATGAATCACAATTTGTTGTGCTTTGTATTATTTCCAAATATTCATATTTTTTTTTTTTATAAATTCTTTATTTTTGAATAACATATAATACATTCCACATAAAGTTTTCACACAGTCTTCATTTCCTCTCTTACTTCTCCAATTATCGTAATCTAACAACATGATACATTTTCTTTTTAAGTGGAACTGAATTACATCTACCTGATAAACATATATTATTTCCCTTTTCTCCCAACTTGTCCCTTATATCAACCCACCCCAGAAGAAAAAAAAAAAAAAAAGGGGGGGGGGGGGGGAGGTCCCCCCAGGGATGCCCCCTCCTCACTCCCGTCTGATCGCACATAATCTACCTTGCCTGTTCTCTACTTCTATAGTCTATGAAGGGCGTCCATATCCTCAAATATTTCTCATCTTGTTCTTTCAACATCAAGGTCAAATTTTCAATTTGTTGGATTTCCATAATCCTGGCCCACCACTGTGTTTTAGTCGGAGGGATTGCACTCTTCCACAAAGCCGGTATACAGGCCTTCGCTGCCGTGAGGAGGTGTTTAAGTAAAGAGTTCTTATATTTTTCCACCGATAGGGGAACATCATTTAACAGAAATGCAGCCGGATTATTCCCAAGAGACACACCCGTAATTTCTTTAATCGTTTCTTCCACCATCTCCCAAAAATCCTTAATCTTCTCACATTCCCAAAATATGTGCAGCATAGTACCCTCCCCTCTCGTACAACGCCAGCATCTATCTGAGGTCTGCGGGAATATTTTATGTAAAACCGATGGTGTTCTATACCACCTAGTGAGGATTTTATATCCTCCCTCTTGGTATCTGCTAGCGATCGATGTCTTATGTGTGGATTTCAGAATTTTAACCTTCTGACTTTGGGAAAACATTACCCCCATCTCTCTCTCCCAAGCCTGAATAAAATTAAGTTCCTGAGGGGCTTCTTGGTTCGTTAAAACCTCGTAGCAATGTGATAAAGAGTGCCTCATACTCTCTCCATTTAAACACTTCTGTTCAAAACGGGATAAATCCCGTACCACTGGATAAATTTTAATTTTCGAGCGGATAAAGGCTCCTAGCTGCATTACCCTAAAATAATCTAAATCCGGTGACACTTCTCCCTCTATCTCACCTCGTGTCATCAGGCAATTATCCCTAGAAAAGTGAATGAACCTGATTCTTCCCCTTTGTTTTAATACCTCATAACTCCGATCTAGTAGACCAGGTTGAAAATCTGGTGTACCCAGTACTGGAGTCATAGGGCTTGGGTAAGCTGAGAGATTTGTCTTTTTGAAAATCATATTGATGGTGCGGATAGTTGCACCTATCAATGGATGTTTTTTCACTGTTGCAGGTACTTTTGATTTAGCTATCCATGCCAGACCCTCTAGTGGAATTTTAACTGTCGCTTGTTCTAATTGTACGTGTGGTTTTCTCTCACGAGCACACCATTTCATAACTCTAGCTAATTGCGACGCTTCCTGATATCTCACTGGGTCTGGGAAACCAATGCCTCCTTTTTCTTTTGAGAGCGCTAAGATGTTTCTCCTTACTCTAGCTGGTTTCCCTGCCCAAATGAATCTCCTTGATCGAAGGTCCTTCAGGAAGTACGAGGGGATCTTTATTGGCAGGGTTTGTAATAAATAAAGAAGTCTAGGCATCACATTCATCTTTATGATATTGGTCCTACCAAACCAAGTAAAGATCACTCTATCCCATCTCCTGAAGTCCTGTTTAATTTGTCTTAGCATCGGAGCATAATTTAATTCAAACGCTCTGTTAAGCTTCTTAGGAATTTTAGTCCCCAAGTAACTTATATGGGAATCTGTCCACCTAAAATAAATTGAGACTTTATCTGCTGTAATTCAGGTGCCTTTATTTCCAACCCCATAGCTTCGGATTTAGTGTAGTTCACTTTTTAGTTTGTTAATTCCCCATAGTTATTTATTTCCCTTAAAAGGGACGGAAGAGATATAATTGGGGAAGATATGAAAAATATCAAATCATCAGCGTATGCTGCCAGTTTATACTCCTCTCTTTCTGTCTTGATGCCGTTAATATTGGGGTTGGCACGTATCTTTCTTAAAAAGGGTTCCAGTGTAAGAATAAAAATAATAGGCGATAGGGGACAGCCCTGACGTGTTCCATTATGTATCCTGAAGGGTTTCGACAATCTATCATTTACCTTAACCCTTGCACTCGGGATTGAGTAAAGGTTTGCGAGCCAGCTCAACATTCCATCACCCAATCCAATGTGTTGTAGGGTGGCCTTGAGAAAGATCCAGTCCACTCTATCGAATGCTTTTTCTGCATCGGCTGAGAACAATATGAGGGGTTTCTGTTGGCTTTGTGCAATGTAAATCGCATTGATTACTCTCTGCGTGTTTTCCCTCCCCTCCCTACCGGCTGTAAATCCCACTTGGTCCAAATATTCATAATTTGAGCCCAAAAAATTTGATATGTGTACCAACATCAGAAATCAAAATGTAATTCCCAAAAATTGGAGGGTAATATTCTACTCTCACCCACAAAAAAACACCAAATATCACAGAATAAATCAAGAGGAATAACTCTTGAGTAATATAATTCCATCACCTGTATGTCCAAAGACATGCAGTATTTATGTGTTTTTATGTGTATTCATGTGTAGTTATGTGTAGGAGGTTCTCACATGTGGCAGCTCTGTGGCTTAGAGGTTAGAACATCTGCTTAGTATCCCTGAGTGTCTGGGTTCAAATCCCAAACATGCTGCTTCATGTAGAGAAGTTGTGTCATCTCCCAGGTCCTATAACTATGTCTAAATGCAGTATTTATATAGGAGGGTTCCAC
Organism: Lithobates septentrionalis; assembly: GCA_037952835.1. NCBI lineage: Eukaryota > Metazoa > Chordata > Amphibia > Anura > Ranidae > Lithobates > Lithobates septentrionalis. The sequence goes on from JBBDGP010000824.1 coordinate 1,065,695, forward strand.
CACCATTGTAAATCTTTTCCAGATAAACTATTTAGCCAAAAGTATTGGGACACCTGCCTTTAGGCTCGATTCACATCTATGCATGTTGCTTTTGAGCGCTTCTGCAGTGCTTTTTGTGGTGCTTGCCGTGTTTTTCAACATGCTTTTGCCGCAGTTTTTTCCACGTTTTGCGGTTTTCATTTTGCGTTTTAGAAAGAACCAATTGGAAAACATCACTGCTTATATCACAGAATGTCAGGTGACATTAGTACTTCCTGCTTCCTCCCTAGTCTTGGTGTCTTTTTGGTGTCTAGATTATCCTGGCTTTAATGTCCTTTTTTCTAGCAGTAGCCACAGCTACTGCTGCAGTTTTTCTCGAAGAGGAAGCCGAAGAAGAAGAACAAAGAAGAAAACATAGATTTTGGGTGCATCCAGTGATTGCCAATAGGGAGCAGAGAGTGCAATTCTGGATAATTTACAACGATCTCCGAGCCCATGAAGACAAGTTTATGGATTACACACAGATGTCTATTAAAAGGTGAGTTATAGACTTAGTACCATTACCTAGCCCTACTCTGGTTTAGGGTTAGGATTAAAAGTCGGGTTTGGGTTAGGATTTCAAGTAGGGTTAGGGTTAGGATTTAAAGTAGGGTTAGGGTTAGGATTTAAAGTAGGGTTAGGGTTAGGATTTAAAGTAGGGTTAGGGTTAGGATTTAAAGTTGGGTTAGGATTTAAAGTAGGGTTAGGGTTAGGATTTAAAGTAGGGTTAGGGTTAGGATTTAAAGTAGGGTTAGGATTTCAAGTAGGGTTAGGGTTAGGATTTAAAGTTGTGTTAGGGTTAGGATTTAAAGTCAGGTTAGGGTTAGGATTATAAGTAGGGTTAGGGTTAAAAGTCGGGTTAGGGTTAGCATTTAAAGTAGGGTTAGGATTTAAAGTAGGGTTAGGGTTAAAAGTCAGTTTTGTGTTAGGGTTTAAAGTAGAGTTAGGATTTCAAGTAGGGTTAGGGTTAGGATTTCAAGTAGGGTTAGGGTTAGGATTTAAAGAAGGGTTAGGGTTAAGATTTAAAGTCGGGTTAGGGTTAGGATTTAAAGTCGGGTTAGGGTTAAAAGTCAGGTTAGGGTTAGTCTTACCCCTAACACAAATTTTAACCATAACCCTAAACAAATTTTTAAAGTGAAATCTACTGACTAAATAGGCTCAATGTAGGTGCTTATATAGGTGACATGTGCTTGTGGTTTTCTCGATGGCCTTTTTTCCCGACACAGTTTTGATGCTTTGCTTGGTTTACTCAGCAGCAAGCTGCAATGGCAGAACACATCCTTCAGGGACTGCATTCCACCAGTTGAAAGGCTAATTATTACATTGAGGTAATTTTTAACTTTTTGCTTTATACTTTAACCCACAAAGAGTTAATCAAATGAACAGGCACAAAAAGTTTATATTTCAGCAAAATAATGTAATTATGATTTTAATTTTGAATTTTGACACAAACATATAACATGTAGAATTGCTTGATTCTTTTAAAAACAAAATTGTTCAGATAACAAAATAAGTAACGAAGTATTATGCCCCGTACACACGGTCGGACTTTGTTCGGACAATCCGACAACAAAATCCTAGGATTTTTTTCCGACGGATGTCGGCTCAAACTTGTTTTGCGTACACACGGTCGCACAAAGTCGTCGGAATTTCCGATCGTCAACATTGCGGTGACGTTAACCACGTACGACGAGACTAGAAAAGGCCAGTTCAGTTCCAAGCACGGCACCCTTTGGGCTTCTTTTGCTAATCTCGTGTTAGTAAAAGTTTGGTGAGAGACTCGTGGTTTTCAGATCGTTTTCTGCGTTTCAGTTTGTACTTGTGGGTTTGTATCTGCTCTTCAGTGCGTGCAAGCAAGTTTCGCGTGACTTTAATTAGTCATTGTGTTCTTGTTCATTCGTTACTGTTTTTCAGGTCGCTCTTCACAGGCCTTGCTGTTCTTCAGTGCGTTCTGTTACTTCGTTCTGAGCAGCCGACCGTTTTCTAGCCATGTTTCGTATACGTACTCCTCGTAGAGTACGTGCTGTGCGGGGGCTTGGTGTTGGGGTCCTGACCTTGACACAAGTCCAGTCCATGAACAGGGTGGGGAGGAGTTCATGGGCCAAGAATTGGTTGCTTCAGCGTGACCAGTTCTCTCATATGCCTTTGCTCCGTGAGATCCGTGAGAATAATCCTGATGATTTCAGGAACTTTCTCAGGATGACGGACCCCGTATTTCACCGTCTGCTGGCTTCGCTGACCCCCTATATCAGCAGGCAGGATACCTGCATGAGGCAAGCCATCACTCCGGAGCAGAGGCTGGTCGCTACCCTGCGGTACTTGGCGACAGGGAGAAGCCTGCAGGACCTCAAGTTCTCGACAGACATCTCCCCCCCAGGCTGTGGGGATCATCATCCCAGAGACCTGTTCTGCCATCATCCAGGTCCTGCAGAAGAAGTATATGAAGGTAAGATTTTTATCCTTTAATATCACATTTTATTGTCTTTAATGTTTGCTAATATCTTGTATTTCTTTCCTCATTCCCTAATTACCATGATTGTAATATGCTGTGAATGTCCCCTTTGTCCTCATTCATGCTGGATTTTTATGTAATTATTTTTTAAGTCCTTCATACATATTCACTTACCTCCCCAACATGCTCTCCTGCCCCTATATTCACCTCACTTAACAATGTATTTTATCAGCTCCATAGTAGTGCTTTACCCCAACCCCCTAAAATGTTTAGAAATGTGATTTGTGCTTTAAATTCAGGCAGCGTGCCAGAGGCTTTTTTTTGTAGTGTCCCCAAATCATTTTTCTGAACCCTCCCTCCCCTCAACTGCTAACTCAGCTGATCCCAATTCTCTATCTATCCTCAATCATCTATCTTCTGACTTTGCCAAACCCATACACACTATACCCATCTCTTTACTGGTCAGATTCATGGATGAATTCCCCAAAGCATGTAGTGCAAGGGCCTGCCTATATACTTTCCAATGGTACTGTTTAAAGTTTTTGTATTCTATTATTATCTTGATAGGTAATATCAGAATGTCCAAATGTCCTCAAATGTGTACAATGTGTATTTATATCTTTTGTATTATGACACTTCTTACCTGTCCAGTGGGCTGTCAATAGTGTAACTAAGGAGGGGCTGTTCCAAGTAATACCCTGTATTTAGGCATTCATCTCTCAATGAAGTGAAGAAGGTTACCTGTCCACGATTCCACCCCCCCTATAGTGTTAGAAATGGCCCATGAGAGGAGGGGGGGGGTTGAATACGATAGGTGTACCTTATACTTTGGTGTTAATTTCCCCTTAATGAATGCTATCTGGAGGTTGGCTAAGAATGTTTGTGCCTAATCTGCTTGCCATGTTTATGTGCAAAAATAGTAATTTATTTTTGTTTTCCTCAACAGTTTCCTTCCACACCACAGGAATGGCAGACTGTGGCCTCCCACTTTGCCCAGCGGTGGAACTTTCCTAACTGCGGAGGGGCATCTGATGGGAAACACGTCCACATTGTCCCACCACCCAACTCAGGGTCATACTATTTCAACTATAAGGGGTTCAATAGTATTGTGATGTTGGCGGTGGTGTCGGCTAATTACGACTTCTTGTATGTGGACGTGGGGAAGAATGGCCGGATGTCCGATGGTGGAGTCATCACCCAGACGGAGTTCTACAGGTGTTTCCAGAATGGCAGCTTGGACTTGCCACCTCCAGAGGACAATGTGGAAGGACTCCCATTTGTCTTCGTTGCGGATGAAGCATTTGCGCTGGGGGACCATCTTATGCGGCCATTCCCGATGAGAACCCTCACCCCGGAACAGAGGGTTTTTAATTACCGGCTGGCCAGAGACAGAAGAGTGGTGGAGGACACATTTGGAATCATGGCCAGCCGGTTCCGCCTATTTCTGACACCCATCCATATGGCGGGGTATAAACTTATTCATCTAATCCTGGCGTGCTGTGTTCTCCATAACTTTTTACGCAAACATTCTGCCAACTATGATGGCTCAGTTGGGCCTGAGGCCGGAATTGTACATGATCCAACCCTGATGGCGCTTGAAAGTGGCGGTCCTGGCTTACCATCCCTGAGTGCCCGTGATGTCCGGTTAAGATACCTTGAGTTCTTTGCGGGTAGGGGGGCCATCAATATGCCAGACAATTTGTGAAGCATTTATCAAATAAAAAAAAAAAAGCTAATCTTTGGTGACATTTACTGCTTGTGTTTGTTTTAGCTGACCCTGACAGCAATGTGGGGAGTCCTGAAAATGGCGTGATTGTGTAACCTTATACAAAGCACTGTTGGGTGTTATTTACTAAAGGCGTAGACACTTTTTATACTACAAGTGCACTTGAAACTGCACTGAAACTGCACTTGTAGTGCAAAGAGGATTTGCCCTTAGGAAATAACCACCATTTTCTCAGAAAACAGCAATTACATCACCACAAAAGTGTTGTAGCGTTGAGACAATAATCCACACATTCTTGATTAACAAACTTTTTAATACCTGCACAATCACATGTGCATTTAGAAAAGGTTTTTAAAACAAACCAACATGTTTGTTGTATAACAATTTTTGGGGTGGTATTATCAAAAATAGAAATGTCCATTTACGATAAAACAGGCCTGTGTAAAACCAACAAGAAAGACAAAAATCTTGATCTTACAAAGTTCACATATGGTAAAACTTGACGGCAATATCAGACATGAGTATTTAGGAACTGTGTTTGATATTGCGTTCAGATGGGGTGAAGTCACCCCTTGAAAAGCCAAATTTGGAAGATGCACACCAATTTACGAATGTCAACATGTGCTAGCTGCCATCACGGGGGATCAAGGGACGTGTTTTGTGGGAGCAACCCCTTCCTCACCGCTACTTTATTATTGAGGAAGTGGTTGCACCCCCAAAACGCGTCCATTGATCTCCCGTGATGGCAGATAGCACATGTTGGCACACTGTGTGCATCCTCCAAATTTGGATTTTCGAAACATCGGTCAAAATTTTAAAGATTGTAGCACACAAAAAAGAAAGTGATTTTGTGGGGTTTTAAATTCGCCCCAAAACATCAATGATGTTATAATTTTTTTGAATAACATCATTGATTTTTTTCTTGAGGTTTTCCGATTCAAAATTACACCCCATGATCTCCCCGATCAGGATCTGGGCACTTTCTGATGTGAAAGGATCTCGATCCATAACATCACGATCACCTAAAAAGAGAGTAACCAAACAAAAACAGGTATCAAAAATCTGCCAGCATCCATCTCTTACCTGAGTCTGTGGTCGCAGACACTCACCTGTTGTGGTGCCAATTTCCACCACATCTTCTTCTTCCTCCTGCTCAGCTGGTGTTTGGGGTATTTCCCCTTCTTTCAGAGGGGTCTCTGGTCTCCTCGGAGGAGGGGTGTCCTCCGAGTCTTTTCTCCCCTATGTAAAACAAAAATGGTCTAATTAGCACACAGATATTTGATGGCAGAACTATAAATAGGAAACATTGCTTGGAAGTGGGGTACAATTGTCAATTTTAGCAGAGTTCCAAGATGTAGCTTTTTTAGTGTCCTTTGTCAACCTGCAATACTTTACCTGTTTTGTACAAGCTTCACAGATGGAGACCCCCCTATAGTATACACTGGAGCACCTGTGTGCCCCCCCCTAATAAAAATTGTGTTCTTGTGTCCCACACTAGTGCTCCAGTGTCCAGATGTGAAAACAGCTGCTCAGTGTCCTCTCCTTACACAGAATCTAGTTTGCATTTCATTATAGTAACAAAGCCATCTACACAACCAAATATTTTTCATACAAGTAGGCCCTAAAAAATGTAGGAAAATGCATATGGCCTAAACAATGGTGTTTTAGAGGCCGAAATAAAAATGTTTGATACGAACGAATAATGGTCCCATGAACATTAAAATTGCCATTTTAAACTGTACAACAATTAAGAAAAGCATACGGAGCAGCACAAACGTAATAAAGACAAAAAGAATAGGAACACAGCGCAACTACTTACTTTTTTGCAGCACTCTCCTGATCTTTCTGTACTGCTCAGGCTCTCTTAATTTCAGGTCCGACCACCGTTTCCTGAGCTGATCTTTCGATCGTCGTACCCTGAAATTCCGGTGCAGACTTTTGACCACTTTCGCAATGATCTTGGCCTTTCTGATATTGGGGTTTTGGTAAGGTCCATACTTTCCATCATAGTCGGCCTTCTTCAGGATGTCCACCATCTCCAACATCTCCCCAAAGGACATATTTGTGGCCTTAAATCTTCTCCTTCTGGATCGGGACGTGTCTGGATCCGGGATTTCCTCCTCCTCCTCCTCCTCGTTCCTGTAATTAGCACGCACCTGCTGTGTATCCGCCATGTGCTCTTCCCCCACTGCGCAGAACGAAAAGGGGCGGGGAATAGACTAGAAAGAACGTCAGGGGCGGGCGGAGTTACACGCATGCGCAGTGTGTATAAAGCGTACCACACGTGCGTATTATGTACGATCTGTGAGCGGAGGAAGGAGCATTGGAGGCGCCGATCGTAAGAACGAAGGTAAGAGACATACTTGTGCCTATACTGCTTCTACATTGAGGCCTATATTGTAACACGATTAGTAGAGTTTGGCCTGACATTAGGGTTTGTCTTGTGTTGTGTCTTGCAGTGAAAATGGATATATTACAAGATAATGACTTCATGGCAATATTCATTGACATGTTCAGGGAGCTGCCCTGTCTGTGGGAGATCAACCACCCACATTACATATAATAATATATGATTGATATTAATGTGGATTGCTTTAAATGCGATTTTGTTTTTGCACATATACTATTCTTAGCGCACGTTTCTGTTTACCCACATTACAGGAACCAAACAAAGAGGAAGGCAGCACTGGATCAATTGTTGGAAATTGTGAAGCAGGTGATCCCCACGGCAGACATCACATATTTGAAGATCCTAATTGGTGGCCTGAGGAGCACATATGTAAGGGAGCGCCAGAAAGTCCAGGATTCGCAGAGATCCGGAGCAGCAGATGACATCTATATCCCCAGGATGTGGTACTATGACAGGCTGCATTTTCTGGCAGGCCAGACTGAAGCCAGGTCATCACTCTCCAGTCTTCCTTCCACGCTTCCTTCCCCCCCAGCTGAGGCTTCTGACGCCCAACCTGGGCCTTCCAGGCAGCAACATGTGGAGGAGCCCAGATTGAGCCAGGTTTAGCATTCCTCTAAATATTGCTGGTTGTCCAATCAATGATGTTAACTAGATGTTAGTTTGGAGTACTAATTTATGATTGTGATTGATGATGCAAAAACTAAAACCATATCCCTTTTTTCATACACAGGGAAGTCTCAGCCAGGAGGTGGCCGGGCCGAACCGACTGCCTGATCTGCAGGTCCCTCCCCTACACCTGGAAAGAGAAAGTGGCAGGAGGAGCAGTGCCCTAGAGGAGGCTGCCATAGGCCTCTTTTGGAGGGCTACAGAGGCCATGGGAGCACCACACACCGTGGAGGATGACTTCGCTGCCATCATTGCCTCTAAAATGCAGAGGATGGAGGAGGGACAACAACTCATGTGTGAGTCGTTAATATTGGAGGCTCTTAATAAGGGGATGAGGCCCCAAATTACATCTGATACACACCTTTGTAAACTCACACATGGTCCTCCTCCTCCTCCTGCAGGTCCTCCTCCTCCTTCTCCTTCAGGTCCTCCTAGTCCTCCTCCTCCTCCAGGTCCTACTCCTCCTCCTGCCACATCTCCAACAGCAGAGCCACAGCCAGGAAGGAAGCGTGGAAGGAAGACCAGAAAGTGAGGACCCTGGATCCAGTCTGGTCGGCCAAAAGATGCAGCCTCTTGTGGTACCACAGCCTGGGGACACAGATGTCATCTGCTGCTATCCGGATCTCTGGGACTTCTGGACCAGACTGCCCTCCCTTACATATGGACTCCTCAGGCCACCAATTTTGATGTTCAAGAATTGATGTCTGCCCTTGGGATCCCAGGCTTCGCTAATTTCTCCTGTTTATCCAGCATTGCCTCCCTCTTTGTTTGGTTCTGAGCCCTTAAAGTGGAGTTCCACCCAAAAGTGGAACTTCCACTCATCAGATTCCTCCCCCCCTCCGGTGACACAGTTGGCACCTTTCAGGGGGGAGGGGAGTACAGATACCTGTATATTACAGGTATCTGTACTCACTTCCGGCATAGATAGCCGCAGAATCTGCAGTTATTTACGCCACTTCCTGCTCCCTCCCCGCTGCCTGCTGGGAAACATAGGGGTCCCAGAGGCAGCAGGGACCATTCGTATTGCGCTGCGCGACTCGCGCATGCGCAATAAGGAACCGGGAAGTGAAGCCGCACGTCTTCACTTCCTGGTTCCCTTAACGAAGATGGAGGCGGCAGCACCTGAGGACGGAGAGACGGTTCGGCCTCGGGTGCCGACATCGCGGGCGCCCTGGACAGGTAAGTGTCCATGTTTTAAAAGTCAGCAGCTGCAGTATTTGTAGCTGCTGACTTTTAAAAAAAAAATTTTCGGCGGCGCTCCGCTTTAATAAAGGATTTTTGGTTTGAATTATACTTGCCTATGTGTGTTTTACTTCAGAAAGGACAGTTTGTTTGTGAGGATTCAGGTACATTTCAAAAATACAATGTGAAATTAAGGGACACCAACAACAAACAATCTCCTTAAGATTAAATAATAAAAGATATCAATGGTGTTGTGGTAACTTGACACACAAAACACACACAAAAATAGTCTGGAGTAAAACTAAAAATAACATTAAATAAAAATCAGCCTTTGAAAAAATACAAACATAAAATCTAAAAGAAAAATGGCTTTAAATTAAAAAAAAATTATGTCAGATGTGACAAATAACAATATATTCAGGGAATCCCAAGAAAAAAATAAAAAATAAGTTTGTGAGAAGTGTGTGTGAATATGAGCAGCAAAACTACTTAATTCTTGTAAAATTATAAAGAAGAAGAGAGCGCGCTGTATTAAACCATTTTTAACATTGCAGCATGGCAAAAGTGCTGTATCCATTGCGAACGCTAATTTTACCAGACCGAGCTGTTCCGTGTCGGAATTTCTTCTGAGCATACGTGGGACTTTGTGTGTCGGAACAGGCCACACACGGTCGGAATTGACACGATCGGATTTTGTTGTTGGAAAATTTTATAGCCTGCTCTCAAACTTTGTGTGTCGGAAAATCCGATGGAAAATGTCCGATGGAGCCCACACACGGTCGGAATTTCCGACAACACACTCCGATCGGACATTTTCCATCGGAAAATCCGACCGTGTGTACGGGGCGTAAGGCTCATCCCTATTTCAATATACAAATGAGTTAAGTTAGGTTTCCACCATATGTTTTTTTCATAAATAAACCAAAAACAGAACTAGGATTTATAATTATAAAGTATGAAAAGTAAATGGGTCTTGGCATGCTTCAGGTTGCTGGGAGGACAAACAAGGAGCACTTTCTCCATAGTGCTGGTCCTGAGCAAGACTTAGGGCATTTGTGAAACGGTAAGGTGGCCCACTATTGCCCACATCTGGTGCTCCAAAACATGATCCTGGTGGCCCAAGTGCAGATGGTAGAGGAGGTTGTTGGTGATCAAGCTGTCTAAGTGTTGGTCTAGATGTGTATTGATTTCCTGTTCTGTATCTGGGTTGCATAGGCATCTGGTAATATAAAGGGGGGTTTGGGAAAGAAGCATAATTGGTTGTCTGCGTTGGCTGCAGTGGAAGATTTCTGTCTGTCTGGAAAAATTTTTGGGGACTGGGGATATATGATTTGATGGTCTGCATCACAGAAATTTGCATATCCATTTTCATGGCATTGGGCACCTGGTCAAAATAGGGCACAAGGGTATTGCAAAACTGTTGTAAGAGAGACAATTGCCCGGTAAAACGATCTGACAGATCCTTTAATAAAGTGTACATTTTCTCTGACTCTTTCTCATTTGCCCGTTTGGTGGAACCCCCCTCTTAGTTGTGCGCACTGGTGCAGCAGCCCCCCCCTCCTGCTGTTCCTCTTCTCCAGCTATCTCAGCCATTTGCTGATTTGGAGATCCTGAGTTTGTAGGCTCCTGTGTTTGCGCTGATGAGTCTTCTTCTGCAGGTTCATCGTCCCAGCAAGTGTCTGTGCTGCAAATCCCAAAACAAAATAACCATTGTTTTTAGGGGGGCAGATACTAATTGCACAGAAACACATATTCATAATACCCTTTTTAGAAAAATTACCTTCACATCTCCAGAACGGGTGTCAAAAAGTCAAGGTCTTTGGCATACGAGTATGGTGTGAAGGACATTGCAGCCAAACCACTTCTCATACTCCGTTCCTTTTTTAAATGACTATTAAAGCTATCCTTGGCGCTACGCCATCTGGTTTGCAAAGCTTTTATTGCAAAACAATGAAAACATATTTTTGTTTTAATTTCAGATACCTGGCAACTGGACGCTCCATTTCTAGTTTGTATTTTCAGTTCTTGATTGGGAAATCAACTGCTAGCTACCTAATCCAGGACACATGCTCCATCATTTGGGACGTTCTTAAAGAGGTGGTCTTCCCGAAACCTACAACTGATGAATGGGCAAAGATAGCAGATATCTTCTGGTAGCAGTGCAATTTCCCAAATTGTGTGGGTGCTATTGATGGAAAGCATATACACATCCAGAAGCCAGTAGGCAGTGGCAGCAGCTTTTATAACTATAAAAAATATTTTTCATTTGTGCTTTTTGCAATGGCAGATGCCAATTACCGTTTTATATATGTCGATATAGGGTCCTATGGCAGAAGTTCAGACTCTAGTATATTTACCCACTCAACCTTAGGGCATCTTCAGCAAGAAAATAGGTTGGGACTACTAGGCAATAGACCACTCCCTGGAACTATTGGGCCTGCAATGCCGTATGTGTTTGTGGCTGATGAAGCTTTAGCGCTAGGGGAACACCTTCTCAGACCCTATTCAAGCCACTCTTTGAGACCAGAAAAAAGACTGTTCAATTATAGACTCACTCGGGTCAGGAGAGTTGTTGAATGTGCTTTTGGCATACTGGCCAACAAATGGCGTTTGTTGCACACACCAATATATCTAAAGATGCAACACACTATACAGGCTGTGAAAGCTACTTGTGCTCTCCATAATTTTATTCGAGAGCATGACGGGTTCCAAATTGAGGACACCCTTGCCAATCAGGCCATGACAAGAGCTGAAATGAGATCCACTTGGGGCAACAGGAGTGGTGCTGCTTTCCAAGAAAAATTCTGTTCATATTTTATGTCTCCAGAAGGTCAGCTGCCATGGCAGCTAGATGCAATAGCCTAGATAGACCAAATTTGGCAGATCTTCTAAACAGTGTGTTTTTGTGAAGCTTATGTTTGGTCAATTTTTCCAGCTATGCTCTACTTTTTTTTGCCTGCATTGAAAAATGTGTATCTGACATTAAGATACTATTAAAAACAAATAGCCTAATTTGTCTATTTTTTTGTGTAATAATGTTTTTAAATGAACATTAGGCCTCATGCAAACGAGACACTGTTAAACGCGCATTCAGAGGCAGTTGGACACTTTTTTCAACTGCCCCTGAACTCTTTCAATGTTATCCTATGTGTACATGTACACAGTCTCGTTTGTTTTAGTTTTTAGACAGTTGCGTTTAAACTCGTTTTTCCAGAAGCTGAAAAATGACTTCAGACGCAAAAGTTTTCCACGTTTCAGACGCCAAACGCGGCTAAATGCTGGTACTGCGTTTAGCCGCGTTTGCATTTATAAGTGTTTTTAAAGGAACCCTATTTGTTGGACCAGAAAACACAGAAATATGATTGTAAACTGCAGCAGAGAATGACATTTTGCGACCCGACTTTGGGGCCCCATATCTCGGGGCCACTTGGAACCCCAAATTTGGTTTGCTAACACAGTGGAACTTACACTACATATCCAAATTTGGGGTTCCTAGCCCCAAGTGGCCCTGAGATATGGGGCCCCAAAGTTAAGTCAGAAAATGTCATTGTCTGCTGCAGAAGTGCTTGACAGTTTGCGACCCGACTTTGGGGCCCTGTATCTTGGGGCCACTTGGTGCTAGGAATCCCAAATTTGAATATTTTGTATTGTTAGTTCCACTGTGTTAGCACACACAATTTGGGGTTCCTAGCACCAAGTGGCCCCGAGGGTCCCCAAAGTTGGGTTGCAAAATGACATTCTCTGCTCTGCAGATGCGTCTAGATGCAAACCTGGTAAAACGCGGCAAAACGCAGAGAAAAAAATAGAAATAAATAGAAAGAGAATAACAGTTATAGTCTTTATATTTTCTTCGATTCTCAGTTAATTCTTTTTCTATTCTTTTCTATTTTAATTTGTTAGAAATTAGGCTGAATTTAATGAAATTCAGAATAATTATAAAAAATTCAGAAGAATTCAACACAAATTTAGAAGAATTTGCCCAATTTTCTGGAAATTGGCCCAGTTTTATTGAAAATTGGCCAAATTTTAGGTAAATTTGGCACAATTTTATGGAAATTTGGCCAAATTTTATGGAGGCCACGAGGATGGTAAGCAGTGACAGCACATGCATCAGTGACACTGTCCCCCTTGTCCACCTGTTGGAGCACACGCTGCGTGGAATAATGGACAGGGCACATGAGGCAGAACAGAGGCAGGAAGAGGAAGACTTCCTTAGCTCTCAAGGCCCCCTTTATCCAGACAGTGTTCCTGCATGCCCGCTGATCACACAGGAAGAGGACGAGAAGGAGGAGGATTGTGTCAGCATGGAGGTGGAGCCTAGCACTCAGCATCAGCAGCAGTCTTTAAGGGATCATTAACAGTCCCAAGAAACCCATGGACTTGTATGTGGCTGGGGGGAGGTGGCTGTGGATCATGTCTTCCTTAGTGACCCAGAGGACTCTGGACTGAATGCCTCAGCAAACCTACGCTGCAAGGCCTCCCCGATCCTGCAAAGCCTGTGAAAGGATCCTCATATTCGTGGTATCAAGGAGAGGGATCAATACTGGCTGGCAACCCTCCTTGATCCACGTTACAAGGGTAAGGTTGCGGACTTTATCTTGCCATCGCAGAGGGAGCAGAGGATGAAACATCTTCGCGAGGCCTTGCAGAAAGATCTGTGCAATGCGTTCCCAGAGGCTGGAAGGTTACAAACTCCTGTTCCTGGACAACGTGTTGCTGAGGCTTCAGTCAGTCAAAGAAGGAGTGGTGGAGAAGGTGGCCGTCTGACCGATGCGTTCAGACAATTTTTTAGTCCGCAGCCCCAAGGTATGATCGGTTCCTGCAACCATCTCCAGCGTCTGTTTTACATGGTGCAGGAATGCCTAGGGGCAAGATTTGACTTGGACACCTTTCCTACCGAAAATCCTCTGGGTTACTGGGTCTTGAGGATGGATCACTGGCTAGAGCTTGCACAGTATGCAATTGAGCTACTGGCCTGTCCTGCATCCAGCGTTCTTTCGGAATGCACATTCAGTGCTGCTGGAGGCTTTGTAAACGATCACAGGGTGCATCTGTCCACCGACTCAGTCGATCGACTGACCTTCATAAAAATCAATCAGTCTTGGATCACCCACCAGCTACCAAGCACCTGATGCTGATGTAACCAAATAATTTTTTTGAAAATGTCAGATACCTTCAAAGACTGCCTATGCTGATGCTGAGTGACTATCCTTTTAAGCTGAGTAATTATCCTCTTCCTCCTCAGTGATCATGCTGATAGCTTGTAAGAACATTTTTGGTACTGAGCGCTGCCACCAGTGCATAAGGCCCAATTTTTTAGTCCCTGATTAACGGGCGTGTAATTACAATTTTTGATGCAATTCTTTGCAGCAGGGCTAGTTCCTGCGCTCCAACTAGAGTATCTGTGAAGGGTTGCAGTGTAGTGGCACCAGCACCAGTGCCTAAGGCCCAATTTTTCTGCCCCTGTTCAACAGGGACATGTAATTAGAATTCTTGATCTAATATTTCACAGCAGGGCCCATTCCAGCGCCTACCAAGAGTAACTGTGAGGACTTACAGTGTTGTGGCACCAGCACAACCACCACCATCACCAAAGGCCCAGCTTTTCTGCCCCTGTTCAACAGGGGCATGTAATTACAATTCTTGATCTAATATTTCACAGCAGGGCCCTGTGAGGGCTTACAGTGTTGTGGCAACATCAACACCTAAGGCCCAAATTTCTGCTGAGTATATAGGGCAGGCATCTACTATCAAACATCCAACTTACAAATGACTCCTACTTGCAAACGGATGGAGACAACAGGAAGTGAGATGAAATCTACCCCTAGGAAGGGAAATTCTCTCCTGTAAGAGTTAATATGGGAAAAACGTTTCTCCTTTCCACTGATGCTTTATCACCAATCCTTGTTTCACTAAAAAACCCAAATTTTCAAAAAACATTTGTCATTGGGACAAAAAGTGAGGTGAAATCTTCTGAAGAGGAGCACAGGCAGCAAAACAAATGTCACAGGGGTGATAACCCTTCCCTATGTTTTCCAAAAAGCTTAAAATAGATTTTTTTTGCTGGAGCTAAACACGTTAAAAATGTACCAGTTCAAAATTACAAACAGATTCTACTTAACAACAACCCTACAGTCCCTGTCTTGTTTGCACTGCCTGTATACTGCTGTTCAGAGTATATAGGGCCTGGTGGCCCCACACCTTTCCTTTTTTCAATTTGGGTGTGGGGTTCCCCTTAATATCCATACAAGACCCAAAGGGCCTGGTAATGGACAGGGGGGTACCCATGCCGTTTGTCTCATTCATTTTCATCCATATTGTCAGGACCCGACATTACATTAAAGCCGCAAGCAGTTTTAAATGACTTTTATTCCTTTAAAAATGTCATTTTGTGCAGGGACTGTTCTAAGCACGGGAAAAACGCGCCACTTTACAGGCATAAGGCATACTACAGACATCCCCCAGGTACGATATTTAAAGGAATATTTCACTTTTATTTTACTTTAAGCATCATTAAAATCACAGGACCCAGGTCCGCAAACCCTTTTTAGGACAATACCATGCAAATTTGCCTTTAAAATTAGCACTTTTGATTTTGAACGTTCGAGTCCCATAGACGTCAATGGGGTTCTAATGTTCGTGCAAATTTTTGGTCCGTTTGCAGGTTCTGGTGCGAACCGAACTAGGGGGGTGTTTGGCTCATCCCTACTGACCACAGTGTCAGGGCTCAGCAGCTATTAAACACCGTGATCAGTTTTGTGAGGGGGGGGAGAAACTGGCAGGATCAGCCAGGTTTTTTAGGTGTTACAAGGGGCCAAATGACACAGGACAAGCACTGTGTCATATAACATGCTTTAAAGGAGCAGGATCCATTTTTTTGGGTTAACAAACGCTTTAAGCCCACACAAGAATTATGATAATACAAATGTTGAAAAAAACTGTATAGATATTCTCATTTAATAATGTTCTTCACTGTGCAGTGTTCTTTGGAATATTGTGGTTTCCTGATGAAGCAACGAGTGAAACATGATGAAACCACCACTCAGAGTAACACTCAATAAACCTGTTGAAGACAACTTGAACCTGTATACAAAAAATTGTACTATTTTTAGGGATTTTTTTTTTTACTATTTTAAACCAGCATCCTTATTTTGTATTATTTTTGTATAATAAAAATGTAATTTTTATTCTAAAAGATATGATTTCTTGTTGAAGAATATGAATTGTTCTTATGATATTCTGTAAACTTATATTAGTGAGAAAATAGAAAGTCCTTCCAATTCTTGTTTTAAAAATTCAAAATGAATTTAATAATAAAACAGGCAAAATTAACAATAAAAATATTAATATAACATGTAAAATAATGTCAAAAAATGTAGTTATGTACTTGAGATAGAAATTGTGTGTGTAGCTGTGGGCAGATGTCTGTCCAGCTTCTTGTCTCATGTAAGTGTGTCTGTGTGTGTGCAACAACTCATCGTGTCTGACCCCCCTTAGAGAGCCCTGTAGAGAACTTTTGTTCTCACAAAAGAGCAGCTACAAGCCTCCACCTTCTCCTAAAATGGGCTGGTTTAAGTTACTTCTGGTGGACTTTGTTGTCCCTCTACAAGTTCTAAAGTAAAAAGGATAAAGAGCTGTGGCGCTAATTAGTGCCATTTGCCACTAATTAGCAGTAATTAGCACTAATTAGCACTAAAACGGTATTCACTATAGCACTGGTGAGAAAATACTCCCAAAATCCCAAAATTTACTATAGTTCTCTGAAACTAAATAGCGCCCAAACCCTTACTCTGCTAAAACCTGGAGTAGTGCACATGGAAATAATGTTTAGAACATGATATAATTGCCTAAATGGTACTGAAATAAATGGTATATTATTTAAAGATAATCTGCATTTAAACTGTGTGAAAAAGTGATTTCTACACTGAAATATGTTTAAAAGTCTGAAAAGTGAAAAATTCCCCGTTTTGGACAACTAGGTGCCAAAACAACTGAGCATGCTCAGACCTGAAAATAGCTCTC
Source organism: Lithobates septentrionalis (assembly GCA_037952835.1). Lineage (NCBI taxonomy): Eukaryota > Metazoa > Chordata > Amphibia > Anura > Ranidae > Lithobates > Lithobates septentrionalis. The sequence goes on from JBBDGP010000824.1 coordinate 1,082,171, forward strand.
ATTTTAACTCAAGTGTCTTTTTTAGCTGGCGCTATAGTAAATACCAAAATGAGAGCTAATTAGCGAGCTTTTTTTGGAAGTGAAAATCTGCTCTATTTTAGTCCAAATCAAGTTTCAGCCATTGATTCTAATGAAACAATTGTAACTTTCACAAAAAAAAAACGTTTAATGTTGAAATGAAATGTATCTTTCTCTGAAATAAATTTTCCTTTTGCAAGGGGGGCGTGGCCGGATGGTGAAGAGAGCAGTCGCATAGACACACAGCTCCGGCTCTCAACGACCATCCTGCACCTATCCTTGGTCCTAAATCCTCGTGGAAGGTATCATCCTGTTCCCCACAGCTGTGGGCACCCACCAGACTGGCTGACATGGTGAAATACGGGCCGCGGCGGCCCTCACACACGGCGGAACAACTGGTGCGGTTCCGGAGGCAAAATGGCGCCGAGACACAGGCAGGGTACTCAGACACACTGCCGCCCTGCTCCTTAGCCATCCAGGACTCTGTAACAGGGGTGAGTGCATCAATTGCTGCTATATTCCTCAAACATACAGACCCCCTGCAGTCGCAAGAATCACAGCAGCCTGCTGGGTTTAGCCAGGCTGTGGATTCTCCTCCTGCTGAACCTACATTATCCACTATTATGCTGGCTCTCCAGGATTGCAAGGCCTCCCTCTCCACTCAAATAGCTTCTATCCGTATGGACTTTTCTTTATTGAAACAAGATGTCCAGAACCTCAGGGACCGCACTGGAGATGCTGAGGAACGGATCAGTACATTAGAAGACACTGTACACCCCATGTCTGTTACCATACGTGATACTACAAGCGAGATGGCGGCATTGCGCGCCAAAATCGATGATTTGGAAAATCGCTCTCGCAGGAATAATCTTAGATTCGTGGGATTTCTGGAACGCACGGAAGGTTCCCATCCTGAAAAGTTTCTTTATTAATGGCTGCGGGACATATTTGGTAAAGACGCATCCTCATTCTTACATGTTATAGAGCGTGCGCATCGCACTCCTCCTCGTCCCCCTCCAGTGGGTGCCCCACCACGCTCCATCATTGCACGTATCCTCAATTTTCAAGATAAAGTGGCCATCCTACGCCTGGCATGAGAAAAAGGCCCGCTCACATTTAAAGGCAATACTATTTCTGTTTATCCGGACTTTTCTGCTGAAGTTCAACGCCAGATTTCCTTCTCAGCGGTGAAGTCTAGATTGCGCACGGAAGGCCTCTCCTACGCCATGCTCTTCCCTGCTAAATTGCGCATTATTCATGATGGTAAGGCTCATTTCTATACCAACCCCAAGGAGGCCATGAAGTGGCTGAATGATCACTATGGTGCAGCACACAGAAGCAGAGGAGACTGAAGTCACCATTAACATGCAAGGAGAGATCTACACCCTGCTATGCAAGCTACAGTGTCAACATCCTGCATGTCTCTTTCTTATTATTTTTTCCCCTGACCTTCATCTTTACAATCCACCCTGCATTGGTACGGCTTACAGCTTATGGTAGCTTGAACACCAGAATATTCATCCGGACAATTTTTTTTTTTCCACGTGAACAAACAGCTCATGTATCCTCCAACAGGACAAGTCTATTGGGGGGGATTTTGTTTTTTTCCCCCTCTTTCCTCGGTCATTAGTTGGGAGCCTCACCAGACCCCACATTACCCCCCTTACCAGCTCCACGGTACAGTTTTTGTCTTCTGCAGTTTTCTAGTTAGGAAGAACTTTCAGTGTAGGGATCCAAAGCTTGCTATGTTTGGGATGGCTGAGCGGAGTGGGGGGCACAAAGGTTTAAAGAGTATAGTTGTTGGGGTTTTTTTTTCCTGTTTTTTGTCTTTTGTTTTTTCTTCTTCTTTTTTTACTTTTATTTCTTTTTCAACACACCTATACCATTTGCTAATGGAGAGTCATCAAAAGCATACCAGATCACCACTTATAGTGGTTCATTAATGCCTCTGTTGTCATTTATATGTTTTATTTTTTTTCTAAAACAAAAAAAAATATTTTTTTTTCTGGTTCATACTACCCTACAAGCAGACCCACGCACTTTTTTGTCATGTGCTTGTGTGTGCTTCAGGTGGCGCGGCCTATCCGCTTATATTGATACTAACTCAAAGGTTTACTTATGCATCTTTATTACTACATGTTTCATTATGGCACAATCCCTTAGGATAGTCTCCTGGAACACTAGAGGCCTGAATGCACCTCAGAAAAGATCCTAGGTTTTTTCTGTGTTAAAAAAATGTCACCCTCACATTATTTGCCTCCAGGAGACTCACCTGACGGGTTCTAAGACAAGGGCCCTAAAGCGCCCATTCGGATTCGGATAAACTATACCATGCTACTCACACGAATTATTCAAGGGGTGTATCTATACTTGATCATACTTGATCAGCGTTAAAACAGACCCAGAGGGGAGGTTTATTGTTCTTATATTACGAATTTCTACTATAATCTTCACGTTGGTGAACATTTAAATCCCCCCCCATTCTCAGTGGAAGTACTCTCTAAATTATCCCTCCAACTACTGAATAGGCCTCCTGGCCCTTTGCTTTATGTAGGGCATTTTAACGCAGTCCTGGACCCCACAGTGGACCGCCTGGGTGGGGGAGGCAGGTCTTTTCCCTCCTTTGTAGACTGGGCCCAGGTCCATGGTCTGACCGAGGTATGGCGATGGAAGCATCCGGATGAACGCCAATTTTCCTGTCATTCGGATTCCTTCCATACTATGTCTAGGGTGGATATGGCATTTGTGTCGACGGAGACCCTTCCCATTGTCTCCGCCGCCTCATATTTGCCCAGGGGAGTTTCAGATCATGCCTCTTTGTCTGTATCCCTCCTCCTCCTTCCGGGATTGGGACCTGCCTTATGGCGCCTGAACTCGTACTGGCTGGAAGACGAGATGGTAGGGTGAGTGTAGGTTGAGTATTTCTAATTACTGGAAGCATCATCTAGATAAAGTAGACCCCTCCACTGAGTGGGACACATTCAAGTGTACTTTGAGAGGTACCTTTATGTCTATTACGGGGATTTTACGTAAAAAATAACCAGATGCGCACTGAGGAATTAGAAAATGCTATGGTATGTGCAGAATCTGCTTATGTCTCTAACCCTGCCTCTGACACTAGGGAGACATGGTTACAGAGCCGTAGAGAATATGAACTCCGTCTGCTAGATCTCACACAAAAACGCATGTTGTATGTTTCCCAAAAGTCGTTTGAATATGGTAACAAAGCAGGACGTCTCTTGGCATATCTGACCAGACCTGACCATTCCCCCATTTCTATACCACGTATGCTTACTACTCAAGGTACTATTAGTGACAACCCAGGAGATATCCTAGACTCCTTCCTAAGCTTTTACAGAAAACTTTACACTTCCAGGGTTGACTATGATGATTCCCAGTTGTCTGACTATTTGGCTGACATATCTCTTCCCTCCTTGTCAGATGAGGGATGGGATATGTTGGAGGAGCCTATCACGGTCGAGGAGATTGCAGTAGCGGTTTCCAAAAAGCCTGCACGTAAGACTCCTGGACCTGACGGTTTCCCGACTGAATGGTATGCTAAGTTCAAGGACCTTCTATCCCCCTTCCTTCTCCGGACCTTTAAAAAAGCTCTGGAGACTGGAATCCTCCCCCCATCGATGAGGGAAGCTTTGATAGTTCTCCTATTAAAGCCCCGAAAGGACCCACTTAACTGTGAATCTTATCGTCCAATTTCTCTTATAAATGTGGACGTTAAGATTCTGGCCAAAATATTAGCAAACCGTCTAAATAATGTGGTTACATCCTTAGTTAATAGTGACCAGGGTGGATTTATCCCTGGCAGGTCTACTAGAATGAACATTCGCAGGCTGTTCCACAACTTGCAATATCCACATAACTGTCCTTCAACACGTGTCATTGTGTCCTTAGACACCTGTAAAGCATTTGACAGTGTGGAATGGCCGTACCTTTTTCAGGTGTTACAGAAGTATGGTTTCGGTCCCCGTGTGATAGCATGGATAAAACTTCTGTACACCTCCCCAACGGCTAGGATAAGGGTTAATTCATCTATCACTGATCCCTTCCCAATCACTAGGGGCACTCGACAGGGGTGCCCATTGTCGCCCCTGTTGTTTGCCCTAGCAATGGAGCCGCTTGCAGTTCGCATTCACTCCTCCCCTACAATTAAAGGTCTTCCAATTGCAAATATAGAGGAGCGCATTTCTCTTTACGCAGATGACACACTCGTGTATCTGGCAGATGCAAATGAGTCTCTGCAGGCTTTGCTGGAGGAGGTCAACACCTTTGGGGACTACTCTGGATTCCGGGTTAACTGGGACAAGTCCAGCCTTTTTCCCTTGGATGTGAATAACCCTCCACAGATACACCGGACTCCAAGCTCCAGGTGGTGTCTTCTTTTAGATATCTTGGAGTGTTGGTTCAGGCTCCCTTATCTCTATATGCCACTAATAATCTTGATCCTTTGCTGACCCACCTCCAGGAACAAACTAAACAATGGATGGATTTGCCTTTAGACCTCATGGGGAGGGCCAATATTCTTAAAATGATTTATTTACCCAGATTGCTTTATATCCTTAGTAACTCCCCATGTAAAATACCAAAAGCTACTTTCAAACGCATAGATGTGATATGTACTTCTTTCCTGTGGAAGGGCAGATCCCCCAAAGTGGCACTTGAGACTCTGACAGGTCTAGCATTCCCTAACTTTTTCCTTTACTATATGGCATCTCAATTGGTGCACATACAGTGGCTTGCGAAAGTATTCGGCCCCCTTGAACTTTTCAACCTTACATTTCAGGCTTCAAACATAAAGATATAAAATTTTTATTTTTTGTGTAGAATCACCAACAAGTGGGACACAATTGTGAAGTGGAACGAAATTTTTTGGATTTTTTAAACTTTTTTAACTAATAAAAAAATGAAAAGTGGGGCGTGCAAAATTATTCGGCCCCCTTGCGTTAATACTTTGTAGAGCCACCTTTTGCTGTGATTACAGCTGCAAGTCGCTTGGGGTATGTCTCTATCAGTTTTGCACATCGAGAGACTGAAATTCTTGCCCATTCTTCCTTGCAAAACAGCTCGAGCTCAGTGAGGTTGGATGGAGAGCGTTTGTGAACAGCAGTTTTCAGCTCTTTCCACAGATTCTCGATTGGATTCAGGTCTGGACTTTGACTTGGCCATTCTAACACCTGGATACGTTTATTTGTGAACCATTCCTTTGTAGATTTTGCTGTATGTTTGGGATCATTGTCTTGTTGGAAGATAAAGCTCCGTCCCAGTTTCAGGTCTTTTGCAGACTCCAACAGGTTTTCATCCAGAATGGTCCTGTATTTGGCTGCATCCATCTTCCCCTCAATTTTAACCATCTTCCCTGTCCCTGCTGAAGAAAAGCAGGCCCAAACCATGATGCTGCCACCACCATGTTTGACAGTGGGGATGGTGTGTTGAGTGTGATGAGCTGTGTTGCTTTTACGCCAAACATATCGTTTTGCATTGTGGCCAAAAAGTTCGATTTTGGTTTCATCGGACCAGAGCACCTTCTTCCACATGTTTGGTGTGTCTCCCAGGTGGCTTGTGGCAAACTTTAGACAAGACTTTTTATGGATATCTTTGAGAAATGCTTTCTTCTTGCCACTTTTCCATAAAGGCCAGATTTGTGCAGTGTATGACTGATTGTTGTCCTATGGACAGACTCTCCCACCTCAGCTGTAGTTCTCTGCAGTTCATCCAGAGTGATCATGGGCCTCTTGGCTGCATCTCTGATCAGTCTTCTCCTTGTCTGAGCTGAAAGTTTAGAGGGACAGCCAGGTCTTGGTAGATTTGCAGTGGTCTGATACTCCTTCCATTTCAAAATGATCGCTTGCACAGTGCTCCTTGGGATGTTTAAAGCTTGGGAAATCTTTTTGTATCCAAATCCGGTTTTAAACTTCTCCACAACAGTATTACGGACCTGCCTGGTGTGTTCCTTGGTCTTCATGATGCTCTCTGCGCTTTCAACAGAACCCTGAGACTATCACAGAGCAGGTGCATTTATACAGAGACTTGATTACACACAGGTGGATTCTATTTATCACCATCAGTCATTTAGGACAACATTGGATCATTCAGAGATCCTCGCTGAACTTCTGGAGTGAGTTTTCTGCACTGAAAGTAAAGGGGCAGAATAATTTTGCACGCACCACTTTTCAGTTTTTTAATTGCTAAAAAAGTTTAAAATATCCAATAGATTTCGTTCCACTTCACAATTGTGTCCCACTTGTTGGTGATTCTTCACAAAAAATTAAAATTTTATATCTGTACGTTTGAAGCCTGAAATGTGGCAAAAGGTTGAAAAGTTCAAGGGGGCCGAATACTTTCGCAAGCCACTGTACATGACTGGATGAACCCAGACCCAGCTAATGCCTGTACAGCCACAGAGGGGGCTATCGCATCTTCCCTTGAAACTTTGCATAACATAATATATAGAGGCCAGGTTCAAGACCGCCCTGGAACCTCTCTGCTCTCAGTCTCCCTTTCACTGTTTAAATATATTACCACCAAAATATCTAAACATTCCTGGCTGAAATCCCCTAACAACCCCTTGTGGTTTAATCCCAATCTGCAAGAATTATACTCTTTTCCAGATGCTAATCGCTGGTAAAAGGGGGTTAAATATCTGTGCCATTTATATACTACACAGGGCTTTAAAACTTTCTCTCAGTTGAGCAGGGACTTTGACTTACCAAGATCACACTTATTTTATTATTATCAGCTAAGACATGCCATACATGCTCAATTTGGTACCTTGGATGATATCACTGATTTGCCCCCGCTGGAAAGACTACTCAGGCAACCAGAGCCCTCTAAACTAGTTTCCACTTACTATGCAGCCTTAATGACTGACTTTAACCCTAGGTTTCACAAAGCACAGGAGAAGTGGGATTCATTGGATATTTCTATGGTAAATGAGGACTGGTCAGAATTTAGTGACACATATAAAACCTCTGTCATTTCCTCCCGAGACCGTATCATACAAGTTAAAAATTTTCACTAGACCCACCTTACCCCGGCCAGACTGCATAAAATGGGTCTCTTGCCATCAGCAGTCTGTTTCCGAGGCTGCGGCCAGGAGGCAGACTTCTTACATTGCTTTTGGTCATGCCCGATAATTAGTGACTTTTGGGAAGAAGTGGGTGCCTTTATTTCGACTGTATTGGGCCTTCCTAACATAATTCACCCTAAGAACTGCCTGTTGGGAGTATTTGGAGATTTACATATACCATCACACGCCAAGAGATTGCTCCGTATACTTTATTTTTATGTTAAAAAATCTATTCTACTGTCTTGGAAAGGTGCACAGACCTCTTTGAAGTCCCTCTGGTTAAAACTTATCAATGACTCCATTCCATTATACAAATTAAACGAAATAAAACCTTTCATAACATTTGGGGTAAATGGTTGGCTAGTCCGCTAACTCTCTCTAAAGATTGAACACAATTGATCATTGATGGGCCGCGTCACAGGGACCTTCAATACCGGGTCCTTTAATATGGCTATGTCATGCAAAAGTGCCTATATCTGACTTATTAGTACCAATATCCCAACCCTCTTGAAATGAACTGCCTATAATGACTTGTGTGATCTAATTATAAATTGAATACCACTTTTGTATGCTTAATGGATCAGATACTCGTGTGTGTCTTGTTTTTTTATTATATTTTATTTGTGACTGTTTTTGTGTTTGTTGGTTTGTGCTGAACCCAAAATTAATAATAAAATATCTTTAAAAAAAAATAAAAAAATTTCCTTTGCAACATTGTTGCTTCTACTTAAAATATTTTGTTTTTAAGAATGCTAGAATGTGGAATGTTTAGATTTTTTGGTAAAATATATTTTTCTCTGTTACTTTCACTTGTTACTCTCCATCTCACAACAATCTTTACCCAAACTCACATAGGTCTTTACAATCCACAAACAATACCATTGCTGAAGCAAATTTAAAATGAATCACAATTTGTTGTGCTTTTTATTATCTCCAAATATTCATAATTTGAGCCCAAAAAATGTGATATGTGTACCACCATCAGAAATCAAAATGTAATTCCCAAAAATTTGAGGGTAATATTCTACTCTCACCCACAAAAAAACACCAAATATCACAGAATAAATCAATAAGAATAACTCTTGAGTAATATAATTCCATCACCTGTATGTCCAAAGACATGCAGTATTTGTGTTTTTATGTGTATTCATGTGTAGTTATGTGTAGGAGGTTCTCACATGTGGCAGCTCTGTGGCTTAGAGGTTAGAACATCTGCTTAGTATCCCTGAGTGTCTGGGTTCAAATCCCAAACATGCTGCTTCATGTAGAGAAGTTGTGTCATCTCCCAGGTCCTATAACTATGTCTAAATGCAGTATTTATATAGGAGGGTTCCACCACCATTGTAAATCTTTTCCAGATAAACTATTTAGCCAAAAGTATTGGGACACCTGCCTTTAGGCTCGATTCACATCTATGCATGTTGCTTTTGAGCGTTTCTGCAGTGCTTTTTGCGGTGCTTGCCATGTTTTTCAACATGCGTGTTTGCCACGTTTTTTTCTGCGTTTTGCATTTTGCAGTTTTCATTTTGCATTTTAGAAAGAACCAATTGGAAAACATCACTGCTTATATCACAGAATGTCAGGTGACATTAGTACTTCCTGCTTCCTCCCTAGTCTTGGTGTCTTTTTGGTGCTTAGATTATCCTGGCTTTAATGTCCTTTTTTCTAGCAGTAGCCACAGCTACTGCTGCAGTTTTGCTTGAAGAGAAAGCCAAAGAAGAACAAAGAAGAAAGCGTAGATTTTGGGTGCATACAGTGATTGCCAATAGGGAGCAGAGAGTGCAATTCTGGATAATTTACAACGACCTTCGAGCCCATGAAGACAAATTTATGGATTACACACAGATGTCTATTAAAAGTTGCGTTATTGATTTAGTATCATTACCTAGCCCTACTCTGGTTTAGAGTTAGGTTACGTTTAAAAGTCGGGTTAGGGTTAGGATTCAAAGTAGGGTTAGAGTTAGGATTTAAAGTAGGGTTAGGGTTAGGATTTAAAGTATGGTTAGGATTTAAATTCGGGTTAGGGCTAGGATTTAAATTCGGGTTAGGGTTGGGATTAAAAGTTGGGTTAGGGTTGGGATTTAAAGTAGGGTTAGGGTTAGGATTTCATGTAGGGTTAGGATTTAAAGAAGGGTTAGGGTTAGGATTTAAAGTAGGGTTAGGGTTAAAAGTCAGTTTTGGGTTAGGATTTAAAGTAGGGTTAGGGTTAGGATTTAAAGTAGGGTTAGGGTTAGGATTTCATGTAGGGTTAGGATTTAAAGTAGGGTTAGGGTTAGGATTTAAAGTCGGGTTAGGGTTAGGATTTAAAGTTGGGTTAGAATTTAAAGTAGGGTTAGGGTTAGGATTTAAAGTAGGGTTAGGGTTAAAAGTCAGGTTAGGGTTAGTCTTAACCCAAACACAAATTTTAAACATAACTCTAAACACATTTTTAAAGTGAAATCTACTGACTAAATAGGCTCAGTGTAGGTGCTTATATCGGTGACATGTGCTTGTAGTTTTCTCAATGGCCTTTTTTGCCCACACAGTTTTGATGCTTTGGTTTACTCAGTAGCAAGCTGCAACGTCAGAACACATCCTTCAGGGACTGCATTCCACCAGTTGAAAGGCTATTACATTGAGGTAATTTTTAACTTTTTGCTTTATACTTTAACCCATAAAGTGTTAATCAAATGAACAGGCACACAAAGTGTATATTTCAGTAAAATAATGTAATTATGATTTTAATTTTGAATTTTGACACAAACATATAACATGTAGAACTGCTTCATTCTTTCAAAAACAAAATTGTTCAGATCACAAAATAAGTATTTCAATATACAAATGAGTTAAGTTAGGTTTCCACCATATGTTTTTTCATAAATAAACCGAAAACAGAACTAGGATTTATAATTATAAAGTATGATAAGTAAATGGGTCTTTGCATGCTTCAGGTTGCTGGGAGGACAAACAAGGAGCACTTTCTCCATAGTGCTGGTCCTGAGCAAGACTTGGGGCATTTGTGAAACGGTAAGGTGGCCCCCTATTGCCCACATCTGGTGCTCCAAAACATGATCCTGGTGGCCCAAGTGCAGATGGTAGAGGAGGTTGTTGGTGATCAAGCTGTCTAAGTGTTGGTCTAGATGTGTATTGATTTCCTGGTCTGTATCTTTGTTGCATAGGCATCTGGTAATATAAAGGGGGGTTTGGGAAAGAAGCATAATTGGTTGTCTGCGTTGGCTGCAGTGGAAGATTTCTGTCTGTCTGGAAAAATTTTTGGGGACTGGAGATATATGATTTGATGGTCTGCATCACAGAAATTTGCATATACATTTTCATGGCATCGGGCACCTGGTCAAAATAGGGCATAAGGGTATTGGAAAATTGTTGGGAGAGAGACAATTTCCCGGTAAAACGATCTGACAGATCCTTTAATAAAGTGTACATTTTCTCTGACTCATTTGCCCATTTGGTGGCACCCCCCCCTCTTAGTTGTGCGCACTGGTGCAGCAGCGCCCCCCCCCTCCTGCTGTTCCTCTTCTCCAGCTATCTCAGCCATTTGCTGATTTGGAGATCCTGGGTTTGTAGGCTCCTGTGTTTGCGCTGATGAGTCTTCTTCTGCAGGTTCATCATCCCACCAGGTGTCTGTGCTGCAAATCACAAAACAAAACAGACCATTGTTTTTAGGGGGGGCGGGTAATAATTGCACAGAAACACAGATTCATAATACCCTTTTTAGAAAAATTACCTTCGCATCTCCAGAATGGGTCTCAAAAAGGTCTTTGGCATACGAGTATGGTGTGAAGGACATTGCAGCCAAACCACTTCTCATACTCCGTTCCTTTTTTTAATGACTATTAAAGCTATCCTTGGCGATACGCCATCTGGTTTGCAAATCTTTTACTGCAAAACAATGAAAACACATTTTTGTTTTAATTTCAGATACCTGGCAACTGGACACTCCATTTCTAGTTTGCATTTTCAGTTCTTGATTGGGAAATCAACTGCTAGCTACCTAATCCGGGACACATGCTCCATCATTTGGAACATTCTTAAAGAGGTGGTCTTCCCGAAACCTACAACCGATGAATGGGCAAAGATAGCAGATATCTTCTGGCAGCAGTGCAATTTCCCAAATTGCGTGGGTGCTATTGACGGAAAGCATATACGCATCCAGAAGCCAGTAGGCAGTGGCAGCAACTTTTATAACTATAAAAAATATTTTTCATTTGTGCTTTTTGCAATGACAGATGCCAATTACCATTTTATATATGTCGATATAGGGTTCTACGAGGAAGTTCAGACTCTAGTATATTTACCCACTCAACCTTAGGGCATCTTCTGCAAGAAAATAGGCTGGGACTACCAGCCAATAGACCACTCCCTGGAACTATTGGGCCTGCAATGCCGTATGTGTTTGTGGCTGATGAAGCTTTAGCGCTAGTGGAACACCTTCTCAGACCCTATTCTAGCCACTCTTTGAGACCAGAAAAAAGACTGTTCAATTATAGACTCACTCGGGCCAGGAGAGTTGTTGAATGTGCTTTTGGCATACTGGCCAACAAATGGCATTTGTTGCACACACCAATATATCTAAAGATGCAACACGCTATACAAGCTGTGAAAGCTACTTGTGCTCTCAATAATTTTATTTGAGAGCATGACGGGTTCCAAATTGAGGATACCCTTGCCAATCAGGCCATGACAAGAGCTGAAATGAGATCCACTCGGGGCAGCAGGAGTGGTGCTGCTTTCCGAGAAAATTTCTGTTCATATTTCATGTCTCCAGAAGGTCAGCTGCCATGGCAGCTAGATGCAATAGCCTTCGATAGAGCAAATTTGACAGATCTTCTAAACAGTGTGTTTTTGTGAAGCTTATGTTTGGTCAATTTTTCCAGCTATGCTCTACTTTTTTGCCTGTATTGAAAAATGTGTATCTGACATTGAGATACTATTAAAAACAAATAGCCTAATTTGTCTATTTTTTTGTGTAATAATGTTTTTAAATGAACATTAGGCCTCATGCACACGAGACGCTGTTAAACGCACATTCAGAGGCAGTTGGACACTTTTTTCAACTGCCCCTGAACTCATTCAATGTTTTCCTATATGTCCATGTACACAGTCTCATTTGTTTTAGTTTTTAGGCAGTTGCGTTTAAACTCGTATTTCCAGAAGCCAAAAAAATGGGTTCAGACGCAAACGTTTTCCACGTTTCAGACACCAAACGCGGCTAAACACGGCTAAATGCCGGTACCGCATTGAGCCGCGTTTGCATTTATAAGTGTTTTTAAAGGAACCCTATTTTTTGGATCAGAAAACACAGAAATATGATGGTAAACTGCAGCAGAGAATGACATTTTGCGACCCGACTTTGGGGCCCCATATCTTGGGCCACTTGGAACCCCAAATTTGGTTTGCTAACACAGTGGAACTAACACTACATATCCAAATTTGGGGTTCCTAGCCCCAAGTGGCCCTGAGATATGGGGCCCCAAAGTCAGGTCGGAAAATGTCATTCTCTGCTGCAGAAATGCTTGACATTTTGCGACCCGAATTTGGGGCCATGTATCTCGGGGCCACTTGGTGCTAGGAATCCCAATATCTTGTATTGCTAGTTCCACTGTGTTAGCACACAAAATTTGGGGTTCCTAGCTCCAAGTGGCCCCGAGATACGGGTCCCCAAATTTTGGTTGCAAAAAGACATTCTCTGCTCTGCAGACGCTTCTAGAAGCAAACGCGGTAAAATGCAGCTAAACGCAGAAAAAATAGAGATAAATAGAAAGAGAATAACAGTATAGTCTTTATATTTTCTTCGATTAATTCTTTTTCTATTCTTTTCTATTTTAATTTGTTAGAAATTAGACTGAATTTAATGAAATTTAGAATAATTATACAAAATTCTGAAGAATTCAACACAGATTTGGAAGAATTTGCCCAATTTTCTGGAAATTGGCCCAATTTTATTGAAAATTGGTCAAATTTTAGGTAAATTTGGCCCAATTTTATGGAAATTTGGCCACATTTTTTGGAAATTGGGCCCAAAATTGGGCCCAATTTTATGGAAATTGGCCCAATTTTATTTAATATTTGCCAAATTTTATGGAAATTGGCCCAATTTTATTTAAAATTGGCCCATTTTTATTTAAAATTGGCCAAATTTTATGGAAATTTGGCCCAATTTTATGGAAATTTAGCCCAATTTTATGGAAATTGGCCCAATTTTAAAATTGGCACAATTTTTTTGAAAATTGGCCCAAATTTTATGGAAATTTTATTGGCCCAAATCTAAAGCAGAACTCCACTAACTCCATCATAGAAATTTAAAATGCAGCAAATTTAAATAAATGTATTTGGGTAACTAATTAATTAAAACAAACTAAACCTTCAAAAATGTTTTGGTCCTGCGCATGAACACATACATAGTTACAGTGGATCTAATAGTCTACACACCCCTGGTAAAGTGTCAGGTTTCTGTGATGTTAAAAAATGAGACAAACATATATAATTGCTTAACTTTTTCCACCTTTAATTAATGCTGAAGTTTCTTTGGGGTTAGTCAGAGGCACATGATGGCAGGTGTGTACTGACTTAACATGAGTTTGAATGTGATTGTTAATTCTAAACACAGCTGCATCCCCAGTTATAAAAGGATGTGCACACTTCTACAATAACATTATTTGAGTTAATTATGACTACCCCATAAAAGATTTTAGTAAGTTTTTCTGTTTTTCTGAGTTTGTACAGTTTATAAGTCACATTAAGGTTTAAAAAGTTCTTCTAATGATTTATCTTTGTCTAATTTTTCAACATCACTGAAAACTAAAATTTTAACAAGTTTGTGTAAACTTTGTCTATATTACTTATATTTGAGGTCTGCTTGCTTCTTGGAGAAACTATCCCATTGTGAATACAGCTCCTTGGCAATTTCAAGCCACCCCTGGTCCCGTTTCCTATTATCCTTGTGTTGGGGATCAGCAGAAGTGTACAGATAGGTTCTTGGCCTCACCAGGCTGATCAGATGCTCAGCCCTCACCATGTTTGCAATAGTCGAAACCGGGATTTGCTGGTTGATTTTTGGGTAGTTGATTTTTAAAGGGCAGGTGTTTGATCACATGCTGATTTCAAAAATGCAAAACGCATCAAAAATTCTGGACTTGCGTTTTTCTTGCATGCCTATTGAATTCTATTACATGCAAAACACTGCATATTGCGGGAAAAAAGTCCCCGACCCTTTCCAAAAATGCAGAGGCACAAAAATGCATTGATGTGAACATGTTCCATAGGAACCCATGTCAAAAAATTTCCCTGCATTTCTGCAAAATGCAAAATGCATCAAAAAATGCATTAGTGTGAATAGAGCCTTAGTCCGTAGGGTTAAAATTTGATTTGGCCCACCCTTTGCAGCTAGAAAAGCTTCTGGGAAGGCTGTCCACAAGGTTTAGTGTGTCTATGGGAATGTTTGACCATTCTTCCAGAAGTGCATTTGTGAGGCCAAGCACTGATGTTGGATGAGAAGTCCTGGCTCGCAGTCTCTACTCTAATTCAGCCAAAAGGTGTTCTATCGGGTTGAGGTCAGGACTCTGTGCAGGCCAGTCAAGTTCCTCCACCCAAAACTCGCTGATCCATGTCTTTGTGGACCTTGCTTTGTGCACTGGTGTGCAGTCATGTTGGAACAGGAAAGGGCTATTCCCAAACTGTTCCCACAAAGTTGGGAGCATTAAATTGTCCAAAATGTCTTGGTATGATGATGCCTTGAGAGTTCCCTTCGCTAGAACTTAGGGGCCAAGCCCAACCCTTGAAAAACAACCCCACACCATAATCCCCCCTCCACCAAATGATTTGGACCAGTGCACAAAGCAAGGTCCATAAAGACATGAATGAGTGAGTTTGGGGTGGAGGAACTTGACTGGCCTGGACAGAGTCCTGACCTCGAAACAACAGAACACCTTGGGGATGAATTAGAGTGGAGACTCTAAGCCAGGCCTTCTCGTTCAACATCAGTGCCTGACCTCACAAATGCACTTGGAAGAATGGTCAAACATTCCTATAGACACACTCCTAAACCTTGTGGACAGCCTTCCCAGAAGAGCTGAAGCTGTTGTATCTGCAATGGGTGGGCCAACTCAATATTGAACCCTACGGACTAAGACTGAGATGCCATTACAATTCATGTGCATTTAAAGGCAGGCGTTCCAATACTTAAGCCAATATATTGTATATTGCTTGTGACACTGAGCATGGCTATGAACTTAGCGCTGGTTCACACCACAGAGATGGATAGAACATGTGTGAGGCTACCTGCGGGCTAAGTGGGTAGCAATTCTGTCTAGCGAGCACTGAGGTTGCCGGTTCAATTCCCCAACCTGCTAATGCTTGTGTTGAAGTTTATATGTTCTCCCTGTGTGGGTTTCTCACTACAAGCCAAAGACATGCCGGCATTTTATTTGGCTCCTGTCAAAATAGTCTCTAATGTAAGAAAGTTATTTTTGGACTTTAGATTGGAAGCTCATTGCAGCCAGGAACTGATGTTAATGTGAGTTATTTACGAAAGGCAAATCCACTTTGCACTACAAGTGCAAACTACAAGTGCAAAGTACACTTGAAATTGCACTAAAAGTGCAATTGGAAGTGCAATCACTGTAGATCTGAGCTGAAGATCTGAAATGAGGGGAAGCTCTGCTGATTTTATCATCCAATCATGTGCAAGCTAAAATGCTGTTTTTTATTTTCCTTGCATGTCCCCCTTGGATCCACAGCGACTGAACTTCCAAATGCACTCTCAGTGCATTTTCAAGTGCGCTTTGCACTTTTAGTTTACACTTGTAGTGCAAAGTTGATTTGCCTTTTGTAAATAACCCCCAATGTTTGTTAGCACTAATCATGCCCAGGGACTTGATCATTTAAAATTGTAGGGTGTACACTGCACAGGTACATATGCTTAGAAAACTGTTGCTTTGTGGATGCAAATAGAATTCGATCTTTGGCCTGTAGTTGGAGATTTGATGCACATAGCCAAGGGCTAACACAGTTGCGAGAAGTATTATGTGTTCCTGCCCATCAGGTGCAATCACTTTAGACATACACAAAGAGACAGATTGAAAGATACTAGTGGGCGTGTACTTCTATTGGGCGTGTGTCAGTGTGCTAACAATACAACCTCTCTTATATAAAGGGCTGCTGTAGGGGGGTTAGTTTGGCCTGAGAAGGTCGGGTTTTTTGCTGTGATTTGTGGGGGAGAAGGAATGATATTGTGCAGATTGACAAACACCCTACTAGGGTTGTTTGCTGAAATTCTTGTGATTTTTTTCCATCAAAAGTGGCTTTTTGTGGCAATGCTATCACTGTTATGTGTGTATTGTTCCTGTCTGACCATGCAAACATGGTTTGGGAGTACGTGCTGACGTTCTACTCTTTGAGCTCATTGCTTAATCATGTAAACAGAAATGCAGCTTCCAGCAGAACATGGTCACCAATGTATGTGTGTGGATTGTGGGCTGGTGGTGGGTGTTATGTATTGAATACGTGCCTTTTTTAATATTATGTTGGAATGCTTTGTAAGAATAATGACTGTTAAGTATGTTTCTATAATCTTGCAGATAAAAATGTCTTGCCCATTATACACTGAAAGTAAAGCTGTGTCCACTCTAAGGTTTAGACAAATTTTAGATTGTAAGCTCCTATGAGCAGGGCCCTTAAAATCCAATTGCTAAATGTTTTGCTAAATGTAGCACCATATATCCTGTAGATTTTTTTTTTTTGCTACTAAATGAATGTACATAATTTTGTTTCTGCTGGCAAAATAAAAGTACATTATTGAGCTTGTTTGTTAGGGTGTTTTTTTTTTTTCTTTTAATTAGTTTTGGGATGGTGGTTTTGGGGTGGTGCAATATCTTTTTATCTTATAATTTCTATATGTATTTGTGTACCAAAAAAGCTAGTCTTTTCGCCCTGGTTCACATTGATGCTACTTTTAAATTGGGCTACTTCACTTGAGGTAGCCCGATTTCAAAGTAGCAAGGTAAGCGCGATTTCAGGTGCTACTTGATAGACATCTGTGTGGCTTCATACAGATTTCTATTGAAGTCACACGTGAAATCAGCAACAGTAGTGCAGGAATTACTTTTGCAAATCAGTGCAGCGCCACAAAATCAGTGTTGCATCGTTTGGAACAGTGCCATTGCCGCTAATGGGCTGTAACTTGTCATGTGATTTGATCTCTCAAATCACTCCAATGTAAACCTAGGCTTCAGCACACCTGCAAGTAAGTGATAAAGGTGGAATCTTTATATCTAACAGCTGTGGAGAATTGCAGGTAATGAATTCAGCTGGTGGATAGGCAGTGTTTGAATGTGTCAGCTCTGGTTAACATTAGTGCAATTGGACATGTCAAATCGATGGCAACTGCAATGTTCTAATTGGTGTGATTTGTATTGATATCAGTGCAGAAACCTGCACCGATGTCTCTGATATTGCCCCCACAGTCCCACTGTCAGTGTGAACCAGGGCTCAAACTGGGCCTTTTGTCTTTGTAATTCACCTGCTGCTAACCCAGGGACACCATTTCTTATCAAACTCTCTTAAGTTTACCTTCAAATATATGTAGAAATACAGATTTGCATATCTGCAAATAAATGAAAATAAAAAATACTAATCGTGGTTGAGATCAAATATTTGCAGCTGCAATCAAGAGTGTGGTTTCACCTTCTGACCCAGAAATTAGTCATTGTATGCGCCCGGAAGTTCCTATGCTGGTCAGGATCTCCATCTAGGTGGACATGGCGAGATCTCTTTAGCAAAGAGGAGGTGCTGCTCACTGGTCGGGTAAGTGTAGTATATGTACTTGTACTTAATCAATGTTGGGGTGGATGTGGTAGTTGGATTTGGTGTGGGTGGGGTTCATTGATTTGTTTGGCATCACCACACATTTGCTTCCATTTCATGTGCACACATCACATCCTGCATTTGTTCTGCTGATGTAAATCAGTAAGGACTATGCAAGTATAAATGAGAGCTCCTTTTATTAAAATATTTAACAGTTGGGCGAATTTTCCAGCAAATTTGGACCTCTGAGTTGCATGACAAGTTGTACCCCATGATTCTCAATGCTAACCATTCATATCTGTGCTACTTTAAGTCGCACCAACTTCAAAGTAGTCCCTGTACTACTTTGGTGTGACTTTCATGTGACTTGAGGTATATCGGGTACAATGTTACACAGGCATTCCCAGAAGTTGGGGCCAAGTTGCAGCGGCAAAGTGGCAGCAAAATAGTGTGACTTTCAGGTCGCAGCAATGTGAATGAGATTCAAGGATAACAGCTTTGAATTTGGCCCTATTGTCACTTGTACATCCTGAAAGTATAGCAAATTCGTCCCTGAACTACCTTGGTTTGACTTTGATGCGATTTGAGGTCCATACACCACAAGATTACACAGGCATTGCTTCAATTAATGGCAAAGCTGTGCAATTTTAAGGTTGCACAAGTGCAAATGGGGCCTTATTCAAAGGTGTTATCAATTAATCTCATTAGGTTACTTTCACACTTGGGTGACTTTTCATGCAGCTTTGGACCTCAGAGTCACATGAAAAGTTGTCCCCCATGATTTCCATTCATATTTATTAGAGCTGCACGATTAATCGTCATCGTGATTTTTTTCCCCTTTGTGATCTTGAAAATAGCGTTTCACAATTCTTGCTATGAAAAGAATTCTCTCTGCTCTTCTGAAGCCACAGCCGCCAAAAGAAAGGAACAGAAAAACCGGGAAGTCTGCCAAGAATTAGAACATTCTTTATCAGTGAACTTAACTAGAAACATTGTAACAATTTGTCAATGAAATAGACTTCTGTGTAAGTGAGGAAAGTTTAACCACTTAAACACTAAACCTTTTTCTGACATTTGTTGGTTTCAGGTTAAAATCATTTTTTTTGCTAGAAAATTACTTAGAACCCTCAAACATTTTATATATTTTTTTAGTAGAGACCCTAGAGAATAAAATGGTGGTTATTGCAATATTTTATGTCACACTATATTTGCGCAGCGGTCTTTCAAATGCAATTTTTTTTGGAAAAAATTACTTTAATGAATTAAAAAAAAAAAAAAAGTTAGCCCAATTTTTTGGGATAATGTGAAAGATTTTACATCGCGAGAATCGTGATCTTTTTATTCTAAGCAAAAAAAATTGTGATTCTCATTTTGGCCAGAACCATGCAGCTCTAATATCTATGCAACTTCACCCATGTTCACATAGCTCTGAATTGACATGTCAAATTGCAGGCCAAATTGGTGCCTATTGACGGCAATGGAACTGTCCAAATTGGTGCGACGC
Source organism: Lithobates septentrionalis (assembly GCA_037952835.1). NCBI lineage: Eukaryota > Metazoa > Chordata > Amphibia > Anura > Ranidae > Lithobates > Lithobates septentrionalis. The sequence continues at coordinate 1,101,574 of JBBDGP010000824.1, forward strand.
CACGATTCCCAAAAGAAGTTCCTGCCCTACTTTGAGCGACTTCAGGGGGCGTTTTCTTACCTCCCAACTTTTTGAGATGGGTATAAGGGACACCTATTAGCAAAAGTAGGTAGGCATAGGACACCTTCTTAAAGGAGAACGGTTGGGACCTATGTGATTTCACTAGACATCTGTGCAGGAAAGTGCACTGATGTCTCTGAAATTGCTCACAAAGTTGGGCTGAGTCACACTTGTGTGACTTTGGACATCAGAGTCGCATGACAAGTCATACCCCATGTTTTTCAATGTGTACCATTCATATCTGTGCGACTTCAAGTAACACTGACTTCAACGTAGTCCCTGTACTACTTTGGTCTGACTTTGATGTAGGGTTGCCACCTCATCCCTTTAAACCCGAACACATATTAATTACACAGGTTCTGTGGCTGATTAAGGTGGTAAACTCACTTGGTGCCTTATCTGCATTTAATTAGCCTCAGAACCTGTGTAATTTAAAGGTGTTCGGGTTTAAAGGGATGAGGTGGCAAAACTACTTTGATGCGAGTTGAGGTCCAAAGACCTCAAGTTTACACAGACATTCCCTGGAATCGTGGCAAAATTGCTGATGCAAAATCGCGGGAAAGTTGCGTGTTTTTCTCTGCGACTCCTGCGCCCATAGACCTCAAGATTACACAGGCATTGCTTAAAGTCGCATCAAAATCTCGCAACTTTCAGGTCGTACAAGTGTGAAAGGGGCCTAAGTCACTGTGCTGAGTACTATTATACCTAGAATATAAAATAGTCCCACCATCAAACACTAGTAAACATATGTTCTCAATATAATTGTGCTCAAATGGCTGAACATCACACAGATGGTATCACCTACTGAAAGCTTGCATTAGACTCAGCAGCATATGCTGAAAAGAGGAAAATGCCTATTAGCCAATGCACTCAGCAGCATAATTGGCCAATACACATCAGCTTGGTTTATTCCATATTTTAACTCTTCAAATGCATGCAATGGTATGTACTTATTCAATAATATTATGGTATGGAATTCCAAAATTCAAGGAAAAAAATGTCGTAGGGTCCCCCCAGTACATACTAGGCCCTTCGGTATGGACTTTAAGGGGAACCCCACACCAAAATGTAAAATAAATTTGATGTGGGGCCCTCCCAAAATCCATACCAGACCCTTGTCCGAGCATGCAGCCTCGAGGTCAGGATAGGGGGGACGAGTGAACACCCTCCCCTTCTGAACCTTACCAGGCCACATGCCCCAAAGCACCTTTTCTCCATGTTGATGGGAACAAGGGCCTCTTCCCGACAACCTTGGTCGGTGGTTGTCGGTCTGCGGGCAGGAGTTTATCAGAACCTGGAAGCCCCCTTTAACAAGGGGGCTCCCAGATCCTGCTCCCCTATGTGAATAGATATGGGGTACATTGTACCCCTACCCATTCACCAAAAAAAGCAGTGAAATGTAAAAAAATCAATAGCAAGTTTTTGACAAGTCCTTTATTGTAAAATAGCTCCAAGCTGTCTTCTTCCCTGAGCCATCTTCTCCAGACGCTGTCTCTCCCTCCTCCATCTTCTCCCTGAGCTGTGTTCTCCCAGAGCCGTCTCTCCTGCTGCCGCCATCTTCTCCATCTGCTGTGTTCTTCCGCACCGCTGGTTACCCGCTAATAAAAAAAAGCTGCTCTTCTTCTATGGCAGTCTTCCTCCGCTGTGTTGTCACCCGTTGTGTGGCGTCTCTTACATGGAGTGGACTCTCCGGGTGACATTATCGGATGGCCACAGAAGACCGCCACAAGAAGAGCAGCTTTTTTTTTATTAGTGAGTAACTGGATGTGTGGAAGAACACATCAGCAGGAGAGGATGGCGTGGGCAAGAGGCACAGCTCGAGGAGAAGAAACATCAAACACTAGTGAATGTATTTTCTATGTATGACTGTGCTATGCCCAATAGGCTAGTGGTCAGCACTTCTACCTTGAAGAACTCATGGGTTCAAATCCCACAGAGAGATACTAAAAGATTGAATTGGTGAAAAAAAAGGCAAATGACTATTAGCCAATTAGCCAATTAGCCAAAGCAGCATATGCTGAAAATAGGTGAATGCCAATTAGCCAATGCACTTTAAATTTGGCTGATTCTATTATATTAATTCTTCAAATGCATGCAATGGTATGTAAGTATTCAATACTATTATGCTGTGAAATTTGAAACACCACACACACTAGCTAACGGGCAGATTACATTTTTTTTATTGTTTATTTTAATTCACTTGTGCACTGAAAAAATAAACACAGCTGGTGGATGGTATTTGAACTTGTACCGTGAGTGCTGTGGAGACATCTGAGCAGACCACTAAGCCATTGTGCTAAGTACGAGACCTGCATAATAGTGTAGTATGATTAAAGAATGAATATAAATTACCGCTTTATAGTCACCTAAATTAAAAAATAAAAAACAACATACAACAAATAGGTAACCTAAATGTTTAATACATGTAACTTTACAGAATAGCAGACATTACTGTGTAATAATCATTCATAACTGCATTCGTTAGCAAAAGAAGGAATACTAATTGCAACATATATCAATAGATGCACACGAGGTAGAGCACATCTCACATAAAAATGTTTCTTTCACATACATGGATCATGGTTACAGTGCAGTACTATATAACAACTTGGTAGGAATTGGCATTTGCATATATGCAGAAGCGTTATTAAGCGCTGAATTTACTAACGTGTGTTCCTCTCTAATAGCGCAAATTTTCATTCGCACATTCGCCTGTTGAAAATGTTTTTTGGGCTAAAATGGGAGCTATTATTTGTCATAGTGCCCAGTACTTCCTGGGGCTATAGTAAATTACCCCCAGTATGTCAGTTTCAACACATATATGTGTAAGAAAGTCTTTTTAAATGTGAAAAGACACCAATAATATTATCTTGTGTCTTTGGGTGATTGTGAGAAGAAATCCTTTAACTAGCCCCGGAAACTTGGGCTGCTCAATGACCAGGCCATTTTTTACAATACAGCACTGCGTTGCTTTAACGGACAATTGCGCCGTCGTGCAACGTGGTATCCAAACAAAATTGACATCCTTTTTTTCCCACAAATAGAGATTGCTTTTGGTGATATTTTATCATCTCTGTGTTTTTAATTTCTTGCGCTATGAATAAAAAAGAGCGACAATTTTGAAAATAACACAATATTTTGTACTTTTTGCTATAATAAATATCCCCAATTTTCTTTTAAAAAAGCTAATTTTTTCTTCAGTTTAGGCCGATATGTATTCTTCTACATATTTTTGGTAATAAAAATCGCAATAAGCAAATATTTGTTAGTTTGCGCAATAGCATCTACAAAATTGGGGAAAGATTTATGGCATTTTTATTATTATTTATTAATGGCGATCAGCGATTTTTATCGGGACTGCGACATTATGGCGGACAGATCGGACACTTTTGACACATTTTTTGGACCTTTGGCATTTATACAGTGAACAGTGCTATAAAATGCACTGATTACTGTGTAAATGTCACTGGCAGGGAATGGGTTAACAGTAGGGGGCGATCAAGGGGTTAACTGTGTTCACTAGGGAGTAATTCTAACTGTGGGGAGATGGGACTGACTGGGTGAGGAGAGCGATCGTTGTTCATACTTAATATGAACAACAGATCGCTCTCCTCACCCCTGTTTACATTGACAGATCTCCGTTCTGTCTCTGTGTGGAGCGATCGCGGGTGCCTGGCAGTCATCACGACCGCCGGGCAGTGCATCGGCTCCGGCATTGCGGCTGTGTGCATGCGTCCCCTAGTGATCAAGAGGCGAACCGACGTACAGCTACGCCGGTTCGCCCAGGGGAGCCAACCTGCCACAGTACAACTGTGGTGGCTGGTCAGGAAGGGGTTAAAAGAGCTAGCTAAGGTTAAATAAGTGTAATTTTATTTACCACACAAAAGGTTACAAAAATAAGTACAAAAGTTGCAGGTTCAAATACAAAAATGAATGTAGTTTCAAACAAAATAAAAAGAGATAAAATAAATAATGATTGCTTCTTAACCACTTCCCGCCCGGCCTATAGCAAAATGACGGCTGAGAAGTGGTTCTGTTATCCTGACTGGGCGTCATAGTACGTCCAGCAGGATAACATGTTGGCACGCGTCCGTGGGGTCGCACAGCGCGGCAAACACAGGTGCCGCGTGTCAGTCTGCCTCCCCGCATCTCTGATTGTGATAAGAAGCCTCTGTCAGAGGCTTCTTACTACGTGATCAGCTGTGACCAATCACAGCTGATCACAGCGTGAACCAGGAAGCACCGGTAAACGGCATTCCTCGGTTCGCACTGACAGGGAGAGCCAATCAGAACTGATCAGCGGCTCTCCCTGTCAGAGGGGGGGTCTGTGCTGATTAGGGATGAGCCGAACACCCCCCGGTTCGGTTTACACCAGAACCTGCGAACGGATCGAAAATTTGCGCAAACTTTAGAACCCCATTAAAGTCTATAGGACTCTAATGTTCAAAATCAAAAGTGCTAATTTTAAAGGCTAATATGCAAGTTATTGTCCTAAAAAGGGTTTGGGGACCCGGGTCCTACCCCAGGGGACATGTATCAATGCAAAAAAAAGTTTTAAAAACGGCAGTTTTTTTCGGGAGCAGTAATTTTAATGATGCTTAAAGTGAAAAAAAAGTGAAATTTTCCTTTAAATATATTACCTGGGCAGTGTCTATAGTATGCCTGTAAAGTGGAGCGTGTTTCCCGTGCTCAGAACAGTCCCTGCACAAAATTACATTTTTAAAGGAATAAAAGTCATTTAAAACTGCTTGCGGCTTTAATGTAATGTCGGGTCCTGGCAATATGGATGAAAATCAGTGAGACAAACGGCATGGGTAACCCCCCCAGTCCATTACCAGGCCCTTTGGGTCTTGTATGGATATTAAGGGGAACCCGGCACCTAAATTAAAAAAAATAGAGGCGTGGGGCCCCCAGGCCCTATATACTCTAAACAGCAGTATACAGGCGGTGCAAACAAGACAGGGACTGTAGGTTTGTTGTTAAGTAGAATCTGTTTGTAATTTTGAACTGGTACATTTTTAAAGTGTAGCTCCAGCCAAAAAATCAATTTTTAAGCTTTTTGGAAAACATAAGGAAGGGTTATCACCCCTGTAACATTTGTTTTGCTGTCAGTGCACCTCTTCAGAAGATTTAACCTCACTTTTTGTCCCAATGACAAATGTTTTTTGAAAATTTGGGGTTTTTAGTGAAACAAGGATTGGTGATAAAGCATCAGTGAAGAGGAGACACGTTTTTCCCATATTAACTCTTACAGGAGAGAATTTCCCTTCCTAGGAGTAGATTTCATCTCAGTTCCTGTAGTCTCCTTCCGTTTGCAAGTAGGAGTCATTTGTAAGTTGGATGTTTGAAAGTAGGGGCCTGCCCTATATACTCTGCAGAAATTGGGGCCTTAGGTGTTGGTATTGCCACAACACTGTAAGCCCTCACAGTTACTCTTGGTGGGCGCAGGAACGGGCCGTGCTGTGAAATATTAGATCAATAATTGTAATTACATGCCATTGTTGAACAGTGGTAGAAATATTGGGCCTTTGGTGGTGGTGGTAATTTGGTCAGGATATCTTGGCCTTTAGGGATAGTGGTGGCGATGTAGGTTGTGCCATTGTGAGGAACAATTAATTTGAATGGGAATCCCCATCTATACAGAATTCTTGCTTTGGAGAGCACAGAAGTGATTTCTTTCATTTTCCTGCATCTGTCCAGTGTTTCTTGGGAGATGTCTGGATAGATCTGCAGCTATATTCCATCTAAAGTGATGTTTCTGATGCCACATGCAGCCCGCATTATTTCTTCATTGACTAAAAAGTCTTCCATACATAATATAATGTCTCTGGGCGGTTTATCTGGAGGGGGTTTGGCCCTTAGTGCACAATGAATATGATCGCATATAAAGGATCGGGGGTCTTGTTCTGGCAATAGAGACTGGAATAATTTTGAGGAGTATGCGATTAAATCTGTGATAGATTCTGGGGCTCCTCTTATTCTAATGCCCCAAACACGACAATCGGATTTTCCGACAACAAATGTTGGATGTGAGCTAGTTGGCTGAAAGTCCAACCATATGTATGCTCCATTGAACATTTGTTGTGTGACTTTCTGACAACAAATGTTGGCTAACAGGTTCTCAAATTTTCCGCCAACAAAACTTTGTTGTCAGAATTTCTGATCATGTGTACACAAGTCCGTCGCACAAAAGTTCACGCATGCTCGTAATCAAGCAGAAGGAGCCGCACTGGCTATTGAACTTGCTTTTTCTCGGCTCGTCGTACGTCTTGTACGTCACCACGTTCCCACGTTCGGAATTGTTGGCCAACATTTGTGTGACCGCGTGTATGCAAGACAAGTTGGAGCCTACAACCTTCGAACAAAAATCCACGGTTTTGTTGGTGGAAAGTCCGATCGCATGTACGGGGCATAAGATTACTCCTGTTCATGTTGTCTAAATCTTCCACATGTGCTTGTAGCTGTGTAAAAGCAGATGAAAGGGTTTCATGCTCTCTTGAGAGATCATTAAGTGCGATCGCTAATTTATCGCGCTTGTTTTCTAGCAAGTCTGTACGTGTGCCTATAGTTGCTATTTCCTGAGATAGGGTACTTGTGGATTTTTGAATTTCAGTTTGAAATTTAGCGAACAGTTTGGTATATAACGTATCTAAACTAATGAAAAAGAAAACAATAGAAAAAGAAAACAATAGAAATACAAAACAATAGAAAAACAAAACAATAGAAAACAAAACAAATCCCAAATATTGATAATATGTGATTAACGTCAATATTAGACATTAATAGATAGATAATTCACTCCATAAGGATTAATTGTGAGAGTATATACTGATATAAAGTCAATATCTGCCAAGTATTAAATAAAGTGTTCAATAAAAATTAATATTATAGTTCAAAAATTATAAATCAAAAAATGTTTAGAAAGTGTTGATAAACTGTTGAAGTTCATAAGTATATTGAAATGATTAACATGATTCCGTGACAGACCACTACCGTATCCAAAAAGTGACCACCATAGGAAATGCAGGCTTACCAAACAGCAAGCAAGAGAAGCTTGTGACCTCAAACCCGGTCCGGGCCTATCCCAAAAACAGGCAAGTGACTCTGAATCCCATGCTGGTACTAAAGACAGAGCAGATGTCCCAGGGGAATTCAACGTTCACCGGATACCGTAGGTAATCACCAAGCTCTCCTGAGCTAAGACCGCCGACAGGCAGTAATAAAAAATCCAGAAAGGAAAGGCTCACCATAGCGTTACCATCAAGGAATTTAATAAAGGATAAAAAAATATATTGCACTTACAATGAATAAAAAAACAAACAGCAATAGAAGCTGGCCAGCTATACAGGACACCCGTCCAATGGAGACACTAGTACGCGGTGACGTCAGTGCATCAACTCCTCCCGACGTACGTTTTGTCAACAAAATGACATTGTCTGGGGAACGTATCAGAAGCATGAACCAAACCCATATCTCTGAGTACAGCACTCTGTGTGTTTCCTTAAGGCTCCATGCACATTGGGCTTAAAAAAATTCCAGTTCCCTAGGCAGAAAAAAACGTTCATCGAGAGCATTTTTTGTAGAGTTTAGACGAATTTCGGAGAGCTTTGCATTTTTTTCTGCCAGAAAACTCCAATCAGAAACGCAAACCAGAAGTTTTTTTTTTCCTGCCTCTAAACATTGAGCTTAACCTTTTAAGGACTGCCCCACGTACATGTTCTGCGGCAGGGTGGCCCTTAAATGGTTGGCGCCCTCCCACCGTCAAATGACGGTGGGGAGGTGCGACTCTCGTTCTGGGATGCCGTTATATGATGGCGTACCAGAACAGCCGTTCTCGTGAGCCCGGGGGGGGGGGGGCATGCAGAGCGGTGATCGTGGCAGCGCTGTGTTGCTAGGACACAGCGCAGCCCCGATCTGTGGAAAGTGCCACGTCTGCTCTCCAATCACAGCCAGTCACATGTAAAGAAGGAAGTGCCGGTAATCGGCGCTCCTTGCCTCACACTGTTCGAGTTAGCGGAGAGCCGATCAGCAGCATCTCCATGCAGGGGGACATTTAGGAATGTAATCAGGGCACTGATCATCAGTGCCCTGATTACAATATTGAAAAACAGTGTCACAAATCAGTGCCCACCATTGCCCACTAATGCCAGCTATCAGTGCCCACCAGTGGCAGCAATCAGTGCCCACCACTGCCCACAAGTGCCACCAATCAGTGCCCATTAGCAATGCCAGTCAGTGCTGGCAATCAGTACTGCCTATCAGTGCTACCCATCAATGACCATCACTGCTGTCAATCAATGCCCATCAGTGTTGCCCATCAGTGCCACCCATCAATGCCCATCAGTGCCCATCAGTACTGCCTATCCATGCCGCCTATCAGTGCCCACCAGTGCCGCCTATCAGTGCCCACCAGTGCTGCCTAACAGTGCCCATCAGTGCCGCCTAACAGTGCCCATCAGTGCCGCCTAACAGTGCCCATCAGTGCTGCTTAACAGTGCCCATCAGTGTCACATATCAGTGCCCATAAGTGCGGCATACTAGTGCCTCCTCATCAGTGCCACCTAATCAGTGCCCATAAGTGCCTCCTCACCAATGCCCACCAGTTCAGCCTATCAGTGCCCATCAGTGCCACCTCATCAGCGCACATCAGTGAAGGTTAAAAATTACTTAGTTACAAAATTTACTGACAGAAAAAAAGTGAAAAACCATTTTTTTCAAAATTTTTGTTCTTTTTTTTTGTAAAAAATAAAAAACCCAGCACTGATTAAATACCACCAAAAGAAAGCTCTATTTGTGTGAAGAAAATGCTAAAAAGTTTGTTTGAGTACAGTGTAGCATGACTGCGCAATTATCATTCAAAGTGCAACAGCGCTGAAAGCTGAAAAAAGACCTGGGCAGGAAGGGGGTGTAAGTGCCCGGTAGGCAAGTGGTTAAACACAAAATCACTTACCTGTACGCGATTTCTCTTCTCGGCTCTGGGGCGCATGCATGCTGCCGGAGCCCCACTCCCGCTGTGATTGGACACAGCGGGAGCCAACCGGCGGGTTTGATCGTTTGCTGAAGAGGCAGAGCGGCGGTCTGCCTATGTAAACAAGGCAGAGCACCATTCTGTCAGAGAGGAAAAGAGAGAGATCTTGTGTTCCTGCTAATCAGGAACACAGATCTCTCTCTTCCTGCCATCAGTCCACCCCCCCACAGTTAGAAAACACTCCCTAGGAGCGCCCCCCATGTTAACTTACCCCTTCACTGCCAGTGTCATTAGTACAGTGACAGTGCATTTTTTTAGCACTGATCACTGTATTGGTGTCACTGGTCCCCAAAAAGTGTAACTTAGGCCCCTTTCACACTGGTGCAACTTTTCCTGCGACTTGGGACTGCAAAGTCGCATGACAAGTTGTACCCCATGATTTACAATGAGTACCATTCATATTTGTGCAACTTCAAGTCCCACCGATTTCAAAGTAGTCCCTGTACAACTTTTGATCCGAATTTGATGCGAGTTGAGGTCTATAGACCTCAAGTTTACACAGGCATTTTCGTGAAATTGTGGCAAAATCACAGGAAAATCGCGGCAAAATCCTGCTAAAAATCTCTGATCGCCGCCAATACTAGTAAAAACAATAAAAACAATATTAAAAGTCCATAAATCTATCCCCTATTTTGTAGACGCTATAACTTTTGCGCAAACCAATCAATATACGCTTATTGGGATTTTTTTTTTTACCAAAAGTATGTAGCAAAATACAATTTGGCCTAAATTTGATTTTTTTAAATTTCTTTATTGGATATGTTTTATAGCAGAGAGCAAAATATTGTATTATTTTATTCAAAAATGTCGCTCTTTTTTTGTTTATAGCGCAAATATTACACACCGCAGAGGTGATCAAATACCACCAAAAGAAAGCTCTATTGGACATCCATTTTGTTTGGGTGCAATGTCGCACAACTGCACAATTGTCAGTTAAAGCAACGCAGTGCCGTATCGCAAAAAAAATGGCCTGGTCAGGAAGGAGGTAAAACCTTCCGGGGCTGAAGTGGTTAAAAAATGCCTCAAATTGTCCTAATGTGCGTGGACACATAGGATAACATTGAGCTGCTTCTACAGGCAGAACACAAAACATTCTGTAGTAGCAGCAGTAAAATAAATAAAAGTAAGTAAATTAATAGTAGGTTAATGATAACCTACTATTAAATTCTAGGTATTGGAATTTTCTTTCAAATTTGGCTGTTAGTGAGCGCAACGAATACGAATTTATCCGAAGTTACGAATTATCCGAAATAACGGATGCCGCATCTAAACAAATGGAACGGATCGAAATAATAATAAATAATAACAAAAAGTTTTAGTTATTATTGTTATTCATTATTATTAATTTGTTACGTTATTCCTTATTTCAGATAATTGATAACTTTGGATACATTTGTATTCGTTACATTCAGTAAACAGCCAAGTTTGAAAGGAAATTCCAATACCTAGAATTTAATAGTTAGTTATTAATTCAGATTTTCAAATTTTCGGGTTTTCGGATTTTCAAATTTCGAATTTACAAATTTACAAAGTACGAATTTTATGAATTTTTCAAATTTACCAATTTTCTAATTTCCAATTTACAGATTTAGGAATTGATGAATTTTTGGTTTTGCAAATTGACAAATTTACGAATTTATGAATTTTTGAACCTACGAATTTATTAATTTTCAAATTTACGAATTTTTGAACTTACAAATTTTCGAACTTACGAATTTCTGAATTTCTGAATTTTTGAATTTCCAAATTTACGAATTTTCGAATTTACGAGCGATACCCATCTAACCACTTCAGCTCTGGAAGGTTTTACCCCCCTTTCCTGACCAGGCCATTTTTTGTGATACGGCACGCGTTAGTTTAACTGACAATTGCGCGGTCGTGCAACGTTGTACCCAAATAAAATTGATGTCCTTTTTTTCCCACAAATAGAGTTTTCTTTTGGTGGTATTTGATTACCTCTATGGTTTTTAATTTTTGTGCTATAAACAAAAAAAGACCAACAATTAAAAAAAAAAACACATTTCTTACTTCCTGCTATAAAACATACCTAATAAAAAAATGTAAAAAAAACCTAATTTCTTCATCAATTTAGGCCAATATGTATTGTGATACATATTATTGGTAAAAAAAAAAAAAAATCCCAATAAGCTTATATTGATTGGTTGCACAAAAGTTATAGCCTCTACAAACTATGGGATAGATTTATGGACAGTTAATTTTTTTTACTAGTAATGGCAGCTATCAGCAATTTTTAGCATGACTGTGACATTGCGGTGGACAAATCTGACACTAATGCCCTGTACACACGATCAGACTTTGACGGAAAATGTGCGATCGGAGCTTGTTGTCGGAAGTTCCAACCTGTGTGTGGGCTCCATCGGACTTTTTCCATCGGAATTTCCGACACACAAAGTTTGAGAGCTGGCTCTAAAATTTTCCAACAACAAAATCCGTTTGCTTAAATTCCGATCGTGTGTAGTCAGTTCCGACACACAAAGTTCCGCGCATCCTCGGAATCAAGCAGAAGAGCAGCACCGGCTATTGAACTTCATTTTTCTTGGCTCGTCGTACGTGTTGTACATCACCGTGTTCTTGACATTCGGAATTTCTGACCAACTTTGTGTGACCGTGTGTATGCAAGACAAGTTTGAGCCAACATCCATCAGAAAAAATCTGATGGATGTTGTTGTCGGAAAGTGCGATCGTGTGTACAGGGCATAAGTGACACTTATTGGTGACCAGTAACACAAATACAGTGATCAGTGCAAAAAAAAAAATGCACCGTCACTGTACTAATGACACTGGCAGGGAAGGGGTTAACATCAGGATCAATCAAAGGGTTAAGTGTGTTCCCTGGGAGTGCTTGCTAACTGTGTGTGCTTTGACTGGGGGACTTAGCAGAAACACAAGATATCCATCTTCCCCTCTGACAGAACAGCAATCTGCCTTGTTTACATAGGCAGACCACCGTTCTGTCTGCCCCAGGAATGATCAGTGGGACCCGCTGATTGGCTCCCACTGTGTCCAATCACACTGCAAGCGGGTCTCCGGTGGCACGTACACACGCGTGCCCGAGCCCTGAAGAAAGAAATTACGTACAGGTACATGGTTTTGCGCTTAAGGGCCGCCCTGCCAAAGTATATGTGCGTAGGATGGTCCTTAAGTTGTTAAAGTGTAACTACACTTTTGTAAGGGAAAAAAATTGCAAATAAAGAAAAAATATAGCGTATACAATTGCGACACAAGTCATATTGTAAGTGAATAGTATTAAAAATTACCTTTCCTTTTCAATCTGCAGCTGCTGTAATTTTCTGAAAATGCAATGCAATATGGGACACCTGGAGGAGTTCTGGACACAGAATGTGTACAGAGCGCCCCCCCGGAATATAATTTCCTGCTTGTGTGATTGGCTCACTGATTTTCCCAGAAGTCTGTACTAAGATACAAGTCAGATTTCAGGCATGCCCTGCAACAAAAATGTCATTTTTGGTGACATACTCCCAATAGGAAATCACGTCTAAAGGGATGCAGACCCTGCAACTTTCCTAATTAGTGCTCTGCAGGTGTACAGCTGATTGATAATTATAAAACCACTCCCATTAGATTCATTTTCCCACATGGACACAGACAAACACACAGCGATTTCTTCAGAATAACAAAAGGTAGGAATCTGCAATAAAGGTTGTTCAAATCCTTGCAATGTACATAGATGTTTTTTCCCAACAAAATTGGAGTTACGCTTTAAGTGAATATGCTTGGGCTGAAACCGCCCCGCGATCGCACACAATGCGAATTAGACATGTGCACTGCTGAACAATTTGTTCGTTTTCATTTCATTTGGTTTTTTTTGTTTTTTTATTTCATTTTTTGGGTCATTCGCTATGATCGCAATTTGTAAATTCGTAAATTCAAAAATCGGTAAATTTGAAAATGAGTAATTTCATAAATTCATAAATTCGGAAATTTGAAAATTCGAAAATAAGAAGGAAAATCAGAACATTTGAAAGAACGAAACCTGAAAATTCTAAATAATAACTAACTAATAAAAACTAACTTTTAAATTATAGGTATAGACATTTCCTTTTAAATTTGGCTGTCAGTGAACAAAACAAATTCTAATTTATCCAAAGTTACGAATTATCCGAAATAAGGAATGCTGCATATAAACAAATGGAACAGAACTAATTTAATAATTAATAATAATAAAATGTTTTTATTATTATTACTGTTATTTATTATTATTAATGCGTTACGTTCCATTCATTTAGATACGACATTCGTTATTTCGGATAATTCGTAAATTCGGATAAATTCATATTCATTACGTTCACTAACAGCCAAATTTGAAAGGAAATTCCAATACCTATAATTTAATAGTTATTATTTCAGATTATCGAATTTTTGGGTTTTGGAATTTCTGGATTTTCGAATTTCCGGATTTTCAAATTAACGAACTTACAAATATTCTGAAAAATTTATCAAACTGATTTTCGTTAGTTCGGATGTTTCTGAATTAACAAATTTGTCGAAATTTGTTAAAAAAATTTGGACCAAAACGAATTGCACATGTCTAATGGGAATGGTTGCAGCTTGGTTGTCTCCTAATAAAGGAAGTTAAAACATGCAGTGAAGAGGCAACACCTCCTCACTGCCTGTGTATTTCTGTTTGAAGAGCAATTGGAATGTGGATCACGTTTCAGACAGCAAGCTAAATGAGGCCTAGTCAGGAGACCAATATGCGTACAGCTAATGCTCACGCACATACTTATTAAGCTAACTTATACTAGTGATTGTGCATATGTGCCAGCACACAGACTTTGGATAGTAATCAACGTGTACTGACACGTCGGCACATCAGTTCTGTGAACAAGGCTTGTGCCGAAATGCATTAGCCGTCATTTTTAACCTGGTCATGTTAAAATAAAGATTACAGATGTAACTTCCAGAAGTGCCGGCTCTTCTGTTCTAATTCTCACGGCACATCAGTGTGTGCCCCTGCACATTGGTGCGCATGTGCGCGCGTATTGACATCTTGCTAATCGCTTGATATTCTTCAGCTTCCAGTGACCTGTGTTCCTGCTCTTGTTCTCTTATCACCCATTGCTGACCCGGCCTGCTCCTGACCTTGTTTAGTGGATTCTGGACTCTGACTTTGACTTGTCTCTGACCATTCTCTGCTGTATTCCTGGTATTGACCTCAGCCTGCTGTTTGACTACACTTACTTTTGGTCCTTGTGTGTGACTCCCATTTGGCTACTGACTACATAGTTACATAGTGGGTGAGGTTGAAAAAAGACACAAGTCCATCAAGTCCAACCTATGTGTGTGATTATATGTCATCCTTACTGTCCATCCATGCTGCGACCTTGGCTTGGCTTGCTATCTGATTATGTCCCTGATCTCAAATCGATACCTACATCTGCCTCTGAGTGTCCTTGCTGTCTCTTGCTGTCTCATATTATAGTCACCTTTATAAAGTTAGACAGAAAGAGGAATGTAAAGGGAGATGAAAGGAAAACCTTGTATTACAAGAGTACCTTTAGGAACTAGACCTCCCGACAGTGCCTAGAGATGAGTTAGAACATTTAGAGGACCCGAACACACAGGAGGAGGTGATCAGGGCAATAAAAAACATCCGGGGAAACTCTGGGGAAAAGCCTGGAACCTGACGGGTACTTAATTCTATTATATAAAAGGTTTCAAAAACTTTTAGTCCCAAAATTATGTGAATATCCAAACATGCTTGGAGAAGTGGTGAACTTGCGGGAGGAGTCACTGTTGGCCTAGATAACCCTTATTCTGAAGGAGGGAAAGGACCCTGCGGTCCTACAAGCTGTACACCAATATTACTGTTAAACACAGATATGAAGATTTTTGCTAAAATTATAGCAGAAAGACTAAAAGCGTTATTGCCAAGATGGATTCATAATAATCAGGTAGGATTTGTGACAGGACAGAAGGTACAACTGCCTCAAGTCATTATTTTTGATCCATGAAGCGAGAGACCCTGGTCGTATTTCCATCAATAGATGCCGAAAAGGCCCTTGACAGTGTAGACTGGGGTTTCATGTTAGAACCTTGAGACATCTAGGTATTGGCAATAGGATGATGCGATGGATTTCCACATTCAACCATCATCCAAGCACAGAAATGAGAGAAAATGGAATTCTATCTTCCTCCTTTGAACTATTCAACGATACCAGGCAAGGATGTTCCCTATAACCAATGCTATTTGTCATGGCCTTGGAACCCTTGCTGGCCACGATTCATAAAACGTGAACATCAGGGGGGTGAGAATAGTAGACAAGAAGTACAAAGTGGCCACATATGCAGATGATGTACTATTATACTTTTCCAATCCTAGGATAACACTGCCGATTGTACTTGAAGAACTGGGACGGTATGGGAAGTTGTCAAACTTTAAAATTAACACAGCTAAGTCTGAGATTTTGAACATGACAACCCCAAAGAAAGAACAGCAGGAAATACAACCCAAATTCCCCTTTGTATGGTGCAGAGAAGAATTGTGATACCTTGGAGTTAGGCTAACTACATCTTTCTCAACCCTGTATAAGGCCAACTATATCCCTATGCCTAACAAGAGCAGGTGAACTGCCTGAGACATAGACCCCCCTCATGGCTATGTAGAATAAACGCATTAAAAATGAATATTCTGCCTAAGCTAATATATACAGCCGTGGCCAAAAGTTTTGAGAATGACACAAATATTAATTTTCACCAAGTCCACTGCTTCAGGGTTTTTAGATCTTTTTGTCAGATGTCACTATGGTATACTGAAGTATAATTACAAGCATTTCATAAGTGTCAAAGGCTTTTATTGACAATTACACTAAGTTTATGCAAAAAGTCAATATTTGCAGCGTTGACCCAAGGCCCTTGCAATTCACCTTGGCATGCTGTCAATCAACTTCTGGGCCACATCCTGACTGATGGCAGCCCATTCTTGCATAATCAATGCTTGGAGTTTGTCAGAATTTGTGGGGTTTTTTTTTTGGTTCACCTGCCTCTTGAGGACTGACCACAAGTTCTCAATGGTATTAAGGTCTGGTGATTTTCCTGGCCATTGACCCCAAATTCTGATCTTTTGTTCCCCAAGCCGCTTAGTTAGCACTTTTCCTATATGGCTAGGTGCTCACTCATGCTGGAAAAGGCATTGTTCATCACCAAACTCTTCTTGGATGGTTGGGAGAAGTTGCTCTCGGGGGATATTTTTGTAGCATTCTTTATTCATGGCTGTGTTCTTAGGCAAAAGTCCCTGTACTACTTTTTGTCTGACTTTGATGCGAGTTGAGGTCCATAGACCTCAAGTTTACATTTTTGTGAAATTGCGGCAAGGGAGAGCCGCAGTGGAGATATGTGAACCAGCTCCATAGAGAGCCGGTCAAAATCTCCTGCTATTGCATCCAATTCGCAATAGTGTGAACCCAGCCTTAGGATATGGGATGGCCTTTGTAGGCTATACCATTGGGAATACAACGCACCTTTAATTTCATTAATAGACACATATTATTTTAAACCAGACAAAGAGGATTACTTATACTTTGTTAGATGAGCAAAAAAGGTGGTGATACAATTACAGGATGTGATGAAAAGGAATAGAATATGCACGCTCTTACAAATAAGAAAAAAATGGGGAAATATGCCACTAGATAGATGAAGGTGCACACAATTATTGCACTTTTCACAAACATTATCCCCAACCACTGCGGGGGAAGACAATTTGAGACCTATAAAAAAATTGTTTTGTTCCCCCTCGTGTATTAAGCAAAGTATATCAATAATTCTGTATATAAGCTACTAGTAAATGAAATAGAACCCACTGCACCTAGGGAAATGGGAGCAGGAACTAGGAGTTGCTCTAGATGAGGTAAAGAGGAAGAAGGTCCTGAGATTGGCTTGTTTCTTATCAATAGATGCTAAAACGATAGAGAGCTTTTTGGCAGGGGGTATGTAACCACGCAGAGGGTGCGGATTCTCAGATAGGATGTATCCCTGACATGTTGGGGGGTGCAACACCATGGGAACCTTTGTGCATCTGTGGTGGGAATGTATAAAGATACAGCCTTACTGGGAGGGGATTATTAAGACCCCTTTCACACTGAGTCAGTTTTCAGGCATTTTAGCGCTAGAAATAGCCTCTAAATAGCGCCTGAAAACCGCCTCCCAGGGCAGTGTGCTTGCGGGGCATTAGGAAAAGTCCTGCAAGCAGCATCTTTGCGGTGATTTGGGAATGCTGTATATAGCACTCCCAAAACGCCCTGCCCATTAAAATAAATAGGGTTAAAAGCACCCTGCTAGCAGCCGCAAAAGCAGGGTGATGTTTTATTTGGACCCAGTTTCATGGATTTTGAGGTCTTGAGCCAAATTATTTTTGGTGGCTTGGTTTTCCGAAAGGTTTATGGAAGCCATGTGACCAAGTGTTAATTCCCTTGACAACGTCTGTTCAGACGAAACGCACTTTGGGTAAGGTGAAGCATCCTCGCCTAGCTGGAGCTGGCTCTAGCAGCGTATGTGTTTGGATTTTTTGCATGTTAACAAGAGATTCAATTTGTAAGTAGCTTTTCGTCTTTTAATCAATAAACTTTAAGCAATGTCACACAATGTCGGAGGTCTCTCCTACTCCTTGATTGAGCCTTATAGACCCACAGGATGAGGATTTCATAGTTCCAGTTTGATGTGGAGTACTGCTGACACCCTCCGAGCATTGCTTTAGCGCTAACGCGGCCGTGGCCCCAGTGTGAAAGGGGTCTAAGGCAATCAATGAAATTACAGGGGAACATATACAGGCTGAATCATGGAGTTGCTTGTTTCATGGTATGGTGAAAAGCTCAATATAATACGTTAGTACCGCACTTATTAAATGCGGCTAAAAGTCTGACACCGAGATTCTGGTGAAAACCAGAAGTTCAGAGTATGAGAGAATGGGTTCTAAAGGTTAATTTGAAGAAACAATGTATACAGTAGAGGACTTCTTAGGGAAATATTATCTTATCTGGGGGAAATGGCTGAAGTTCAAAAAAATCAATGGGGTATATGAATATGTTGGGTGTCTGAGTCTGTTGATAGACGTGGATTAAAATGTCGGATTACCCAGGATTAGGAAAATGTAAAAAGAAAAAAAAAAAAGATCCCGGGAACACTGAATACTCCAAATCTACTACATGGTTGGATCATATTCTCGCCAGATTTGGATAATTGCATCGCCCTCGACTAGCTGCTGTAGGTTAATTCTTTTTTTGATGTTATCTTTTATCCTTCACAGGTTTTGTTCTGCAGTGAAATGCACCAATTTTGCACGGGGCCAACATTAAGTAAGAGAACCTTACAGTTTATTTGCAAGGTCCGCTTAACATTAATTTTATTCACATACACTTATCTACGAAAAAGAAAAAAAAAAGAAAAACACCAATAGTTTTGCCGCGTTAAAAACAGTTATGCCACATTTTGCCACTTTTTCATTAGCGGTTTTTAGCGTTAGCATTTTTTTTGTGTTTTTTAGCAAGAAAACACCTCTCTATTTTTAACTCCCTCTTTACCGCAATGCTTAAATCTCAAAAATGCTCATACATGCTAGCTGCGTTTTAAACATTTTACCGTATTTTTCTGCATTAGAGCATTTTTACAGCTGAAAAACTCCTCTTCAAATGTAGTAGCCCTGGTGTTTTTTTTCCAGCCTGAAAATGCACAGGACAAAAAAACACAGATAAAAGCCTATGTGTGCATGGACACACAGGATAACATGTGATAGAGTCTTGCAAGCTACCCAAAAAACAAAAGTTAAGCCACGTACACACGATCGGATTGTTGGCCAACAAAACCATGGAATTTTGTCCGAAGGGCGTTGGCCCAAACTTGTCTTGCATACACACGACCACACAATTGTTGACCAACAATTACGAATGTACTGACGTGCTACGTCGTTTTTCAGCTCTTTAGCTCCACCCTTTGGGCTCCTTCTGCTAATTTCGGGGTAATAGAAGTTTGTTGAGTGTTGATTCGCGTTTTTCATTTCGAACTTTTCAGTTTGTTTCTGAACGGCCGTTGGTCAACCAGTTTCAGAATCGGAGGAGATAACATGTTATTTATTATTGGCCTTGGATTATTGCTTTGACATTATTTTTTGGGTTGAATAATGATTTGATTTGGTATATCTTCTATATTTTTGGATGCATAGAATGCACTTTTTGGTTAAGTTCTATTGGCAGATAGCATGTCTAATTTTATTTGTTTTCTTTTTTTAATGCACAATGGAAAAATTATGTAGAATAATACTTGGCTATGTGTTTTACTTCAAATGACAGTTTGAGAGTAGGCAGTTACATTTTAAAAAAATACAATGTAAAAATGACAAGAGACACCAACATAGTTGTATCTTTGATCTTAAAAACGACAGGATAATTGTGTTGTGGTAACATGCCCAAAAAAAAAAAAAAAAAGCATAATAATATTATTCTTGATATCACTAGAAAAAAAGCCTTTGAAAATTTGTTTCCAATAACTCCATCACTATCACCAGCAAAGCAGCTTCATTATTATCCCAGTAAAGAAGAAGAGAATGTGCTCTGCATTTCGAGATTTCACAATTTGCCACGTCACAAATGTTAATTCTCCATTAAAAACGCTACTTTACAAGACCAACCGCTTCTGGCTCGTCCTTGCTTCCGAGCATGCGTGTTTGTACTTTGGACTTTTGTCCGACTGACTTGTGTACACATGCTCGTAAAATCCGACAACACACATTTGTCCGCGGACAATTTGAAAACCTGCTAGCCAACATTTGTTGGTGGAAAGTCCGACAACAATTGTCCGATGGAGCTTACACACGGTCGGATTTACCGCCAACAGGCTGTCATCAAACATTCCCATCAGAAAGTCCGATCGTGTGTACAAGACTTTACTATATATGTACTAGAAACACAGTGTGTGGGTGTGAAAGGTATTCAAAAGAATAGCTGCTAGGCACTGATCACATCCCAATATGCATGTGCGCAAAAATCAGTATATAAGAGTGCAGCGCTGAATCATGAAATATAAACAAATATCATGGAATCAAAAGTGCATAATTAAATGTCCATACAATAAAGTGCAAAAAAGTCCATATTAAAACAGTGAAAATTCCACAAATGGAAGTTGATTGGTGAACAACTAAAGGTAATCGTGAAATCCTATATGTAAAACTTCCAGACCACCAACGAATCACTTCACTTGTGCTCCCCCCAATGGGTATAGGCTCACCTCTGGGAGTGCGATCCCTCAACTAAGCAGGGTCAAAAATGCCTGTGAGCCACCCCAGGGCTCAGTGAGATATTCAGTACAGCTGGCTTCTAAACGTCTCCCAAGATCTCCTCCTCAGTATGCCAACAGCAGAACATATGCAGAGAAAAAGACTCCAATAGTGCTTGAATTGTTTAAAACACTTTAGGATGCGTTTATTATGTACAGAGTACTCACAAAATGCGGTTACTTCCAGTGCACCACACTAAAATGAACATGGGTTTAAAGCGCAACATTGAGCCGCGCATCCAAAATCTCTACCAGCTCCTCGAATCGCTATAGAGTCGGAAGTGCCTTCACCGTCCTAGCCCCTCTCCTACGTGTGTTCGACACAGGGACACATGTCTTCCTCAGGGAGATCTCTATTGGACGGGATAGATTCGATCTCTTTATACTGGATCGACCTCCATTTTGTTGTAGTTCAAACCAGTGCCATTTGCTTGTGGTCTCAATTTAAATGCAGTCTACATACGAATCGCAGCAGCAACTATTCACATAACTGAAACAATCACCCATACAGCTGATATACTAAATAGGACAGTGATGGCAATGGATGGTGTGCCCCTAAGTGCCATATAGTATATATAACATCCAATGTATAGCAAATATAACAGTGGGGGCGGAAAGTATTCAGACCCCCTTAAATTTTTCACTCTTTGTTATATTGCAAACATTTGCTAAAATCATTTAAGTTCATTTTTTTTCCTCATTAATGTACACACAGCACCCCATATTGGGACAGAAAAACACAGAATTGTTGACATTTTTACAGATTTACTAAAAAAGAAAAACTGAAATATCACATGGTCCTAAGTATTCAGACCTTTTGCTGTGACACTCATATATTTAACTCAGGTGCTGTCCATTTTTCTGATCATCCTTGAGATGGTTCTACACCTTCATTTCAGTCCAGCTGTGTGTCACGTACCTGGTATCAGAGCCCAACTGTAGAAGGAGACCTCTCTTACAGCCCCGGCTCGGGGACCACTGGGGTTGCAACAGTGGTACAGGAGCGCAGTGAGGTAGGAGCGCCTGTATGATCCGTGGTAGCTGATGCAGGTAGTAGAGGTGATCCACTGGACAGACTGGTAGCAGAAACAGTAGAAAGCGGTGTTATAGGTGCGGGTCAGCGACCCCTGGATATAGGCGGAGCTGGATCAGGAACGGACTAAGGAGAGTGAGACAAGCCGGGTTGGAATGGGCAACAGGTAGTACAATCAGCAGGCAAAGGGTAGTCAGCAGGCAGGCAGAGGTTCGGCAAACAGAGATCAGTAGTTGCAGAAGTAGCAAGGTCAAGCAGGCCGGGTCAGGAGAGGAGAAGGCAGCAGTAGTCAAAGAAGCAAGGTCAGGCAACACAGCAGGTTCAGGATCAGACTCAGGTTAAGCTGCAGATCAGACAGCACTGTACCAGAGCAGCTGCTGGCCTTTTAAAGGGGAACTGGTGCCAAGACAAGTTAGCACGTGTGCACGCACACCTGCCGCGTGCTCTCGCACACGTGCGCCTGCCTTGTGACTCTGTGCACATTCAGGCGCCACTGCCTGGTACAGTGCGCTCCCGTAGGAACATGTGTGTGCACGCCTGAGTGTCTGTCCTGCCACAGGGTATCCCTGACATTGCCCCACCAAGGGGCAACCTCCGGGTGCCCAACAGGTTCTTCTTATCAGGGTGAGCAAGAAAAAAGGCACGAACTAACCTTCTTGCATTCCAGCTCCCAGGAATTGTCCTCCAGGCCGTATCCCTTCCATTTAACCAGAAATTGTACCTGATTCTGCCTTCTCCTGTAATCCAAAATAGCCTCCACTTCATATTCCTCATTTCCATCAATCAAAACAGCTTCCGGTGGTTTAGGTCCTCTGTCGGGGAAAGGATCAGGTACTGCAGGCTTCAGTAGCGAAACATGCAATATAGGGTGTATTTTAAATGAGTCAGGTAAAGACAGTTCATATGATACTTCATTCAACCTCCTCTTCACCGGGAAGGGACCAGTTAATTTGGGTTCCAACTTTTTCGATGGACATTTCAACTTAAGATTGGTTGTAGAAAGCCATGGAAACAGAAAGAACACCGCGCTCAAGAAAGTGTAAATACTACTAAGCTGCAGTTCAAATGTGCGATATCCACATTAATATAAAGAAAGGAAAAGGGAACTGCGCTAAACCCTAAAAACATATATGTGACAAATAATATGAAATCTGTCCCTGAGTGCAATTGTGAAAAAACACACTGGTATTAAACTAAAGGCATATAATCTATACCACTAAGTATATAGTGAAACCAAATAAACAACACCAAGTCCATAAATCAAATGAACAGATAGTCCACTAGGCAGTGGGAAGAAACCCCTGATCGCCATTCATAGGGATTGATGTGGGAAGGGCTGAGAATAGGAAAACACCCATCATAGTTATCCTCCACCACCTGAAGTGCACGCTTACCAAACAGCAAGTTGAATGAGCTTGATCAAATGAACCGGAGGTCAGATGGACATGGATCTGCAATGTCACTCTGTGTGTTGTACCAAACAGCAGGTAGACTGACTGGAATGAAGACCTGGATACCCAGCTAGCATAAAGGCGTCCCTCTGGTGGCGTGGCCTCGGGCGGATTTAGGAAAACGACATCAGAGTATCACCTTCCCGATGTACGTTTCGTCTAGTAACTGATGTCATCTGGGGAACGGGTGATGCTCTGAGTCATCGCCATTAAATAACCAGTTAAAACCATGCCTCGCTGTGATCTCGTAGGGGCGTGCAACCCGTGTGACCAACAGGAAGGTCGAAATAACGATTCACCACGCAGCGGAAAATATCAGCATTACCAGACAATAATCACACTGGATGGGATAAAATAAACTATATAAATGTATTGACTACAAAAAATGTATATATAGACATACAAAAACGCTGCAAGTATTAACCCTAAATGCTGAATCAATAAAGGGTTGAGAGTTGAAAACCCACATGTAATGCCAACATGAATAGACTATAAAACAATGTGGCTCCATCTTGTGGAAAAAAAGGGATAAGAAAATGAACATAACAACTAGATGAAACAAATCAAAAATTATATCCTGCATATATAGCACCACAGGTATGCCAAAGATAAATATGGCATCACCATGCAGAAAGAGAGAAGCTAAAATTAAAAATTAAAAAAGGGAATTTTTTTTAAATTTAACGAAAAATTATAAAATTTATATAAAATAAATTTAATAAAGAATTTGAAAATAGGTAGGTGTATATTGCCGTATGGATACATCTATGAAAATTGAAACTCAAGCTCAATAATTGGTAAAAATATACAAGTACATGTATATACACTAGAGTCTTGCACCCAGGAAATCACAGCGAGTTCACATGTACACAGACTAGTCGGCAAACTATGGGTCAATGAAATAAGATGGAAGTGGGCAATATTAAGAATTATCAATAAAAGCATTTAAATCTATCTCTACATTTAGCCCAAAGGGTGAATAGCACTTTATTTTATGTATCCATGCCATTTCTAGCCGTGATATACCTCGCACCAAAGAGCTACCTCTCCAGGGACTGGTATATTTGTCTATCCTAAGAATACTCTTTTATCTGGGTTTCTATTATGAACTTCTAAATAATGCCTAGACACAGGGTGTTTAGGGAAACCATTCAGAATATTTGTCACATGCTCATTGAGTCTGACCATAAGGGGCCGCTTAGTCCTGCCTACATATTGTAGCCTACAAGGGCATTGGAGCAGGTATACGACCCCCTTGGTGGAGCATGTGACAAAAGGCCTAATGGTAAATTCTACTTGTGTGCTATTGGATCTGAAGGAATGGGTTCTCCTCTGAGTACATCCATTTAGAGTGCAAATTCTGCATCGCCTACACTGGTAAAATCCAGTAAGGTTATCAAAGAATCCCCTTTTCACGCTGGGTGG
Source organism: Lithobates septentrionalis (assembly GCA_037952835.1). Lineage (NCBI taxonomy): Eukaryota > Metazoa > Chordata > Amphibia > Anura > Ranidae > Lithobates > Lithobates septentrionalis. The sequence continues at coordinate 1,125,875 of JBBDGP010000824.1, forward strand.
GTCTATAATATTATTAGCGACTGTTCTCCTAATAGAAGGTGCCCCCTTATAGACCACCTGGGGCCTAGAAGGAAGAATGGTGTTAAGAGTAGAATCACTCATCAGGATATGCCAATGTTTCCTAATCATCTGAACTACCTTCCTATATTGAATAGAATATCTAGTAATAAAGGGGGCAGATGTTACCCTGTTGGCATTGGGCATCCTCTCTTTAAGTAACTCACTCCTGTCAATCGACAACACCTCTTCTAATGTATTGTTGAGATGTGTGATCTGGTAACCCTTCTTTAAGAAATTGTTTAGTCAGGACGTTAGCCTGTATGAGAAATTCACCTGTGTCAGAGCAGCTACGTCTTAGACGAATATACTGACTCTTGGACACCGACCTAATCCAAGCTTCATGATGACAACTGTTGGTGGGGATGTACGAATTTCGGTCGGTGCTTTTAAAGTAGGTAGCAGTAGTGAACTGACCATTATCTATTCGAATGGTAAGGTCTAGAAAGTGGATCTCATGTTGACTAGCTTCATAGTTGAGATGAATGCCCCTAGGATTGATATTCAAATCCTCAAGAAAGGAATCCAAATCAGATTTGTCTCCATCCCACAGGAGGAGGATGTCGTCTATATATCTTGCCCACAGGACCACTTGTGGTTTCTGTTGGGCATAGACGACATCCTCCTCCCACAGGGCCATAAAGAGGTTTGCCAAACTGGGGGCGTATTTAGCCCCCATGGCGACGCCTCTATCTTGTTTGTAAAACTGGCCTCCAAACCAAAAATAGCTCCGAGAGGCAGCAAATTGGAGTAACTCAAGGATGAAGCAAGTTTGTTCATCTACCAAGCCAGAATCACGTCTAAGGAAATATTCGACTGCAAAGAGGCCTAAATGATGGGGTATAATGGTGTAGAGGGACGTGAAATCAGCTGTCACCATCCACATTCCTGGCGGGGGGGTAAGGGCCGCCAGCAAGTTAATCACCTGACGAGAATCCTTTATAAAAGAAGGCATTTTATTAACCAATGGCTGAAGGAATAAATCAATGTACCTGCCCACCCGGGATGTGATTGAATCTATGCCACTGACAATAGGGCGGCCCGGGGGGCATGTAGGATGTTTATGAATTTTCGGCAAATAATATATTACCGGAGTACGCGATGCCCTGGGTATTAGATAGGCCATTTCTTTCTTATTCAAAATGCCTAATTCAAAACCCTTCTTTACTAGAGCTTCCAATTCTTTCTTATATTGAACTTTGGGATCTGACTTGAGAGGTGTATATGTGTCTTTATCACCTAATATTCTATGCATCTCTGTCAAATAATCACTTTTATTAAGAATGATGATACCGCCACCCTTATCAGCAGGTCTGATAACCAGACCCCTATTTTTACATAGGGAGTCTAGACCTGCAACAAAATCTCTGTCTGTTTTCACCTGCTTAACCGGCAATTGGTCCAAATCCCTGAGGACCACATCCCGGAAGACCTTCAGTGAGGGGGCCAAGGCCCCAGGAAGGTTGAACAGAGAAGCGTTTGAAGGCCCCGAATGTGTAAAACTATTGGTAAGAGTATAATTTTTCTGAATAGGGTTTGAAGCTATATACCGTTTAATGCTAAGTTTCCTGATGAATTTATGGATATCCATGTAGGTCTGAAATTTATTCAGCCTACATAGAGGGGCAAATTTTAAACCATTATCTAAAACAAGCTTTTCACTGTCAGATAAAGTGACGGTGCTTAAATTAAATATTCCACTGTCTGTTATGGTTTTTTTCTTTTTAGTTCGTAACTTTCTTCCTCCTCTGGACCCTCTTTTTGGTCTTTGGGCCTTTTTATACCCTGTGGGAGTTTGTGAAAACCCCAATGTTGGGCTTGACTGGAGGTGCCTGGACTCGCAAAATTGTTACCAGTACTGAGTTTGAGACTATGAGGTGGATTGACCACTAGTGGAATTCTCATAAGGGCCTTCCAGATCGCAAAGAGGATAGAACTGATTAGATGTACTGACATTATATTCGACTTCATCTCTCCTCTCATAGGAGTTATTGGAGTCGAAATGGCGGAATGGAATATCATGTCTATTTGGATACTCAGATCTAAATCCATATTGGGTGTCATGTGTGTAGTGTGAACTACCCCCATAGCCCAAATCTCGAGGGTATGGGAAAAACTCTCCATTATTAGGATAATAATTTGGCTGTTAATGGGGTGCAAAGGGAGGATAGCTCTGGCTATTCCTTGGATTGGCATGAGGGGGAGGGGGGTACTGACTACGACCAACATTGCCATAATTTCCTCCCCGACCTCGACCAAAGGAGCCCTTGGTACCCCTTGTTTATTATGAAAATGCATGATTCAAAGGTACCACAGCCCTGCCACCATCCCCCGGTCTAAAGGGAGACTGATGGGAGCCTTGCCTACCTCTACGGGCAGGTCTAGGATAACCTCCTGGAGGTCGTATGGAGTCTGTTGTAGTTGATTGTGCAGGGGGGACTGTACCCTCACCAGCTGGGGCCCCCACTTCCATGACATTATCTACTGTATTAGCTTGTTCAGCTAGCAGCTTTTTCTGCCATTTGAAGACTACCCCACCATGGTAATCTGCCAGATCTCTATTATACTTTTTTCTTTTAATTTTTTGCTCTTTCTCCTCCTTCTCTAAGATCTTTAGCAGTGAGGATGACTTATCTTGATATTCCGCACCTTCCCTAAAGGGACTCAATTTCTCTTTGATAATTTTGATCTCCTCATCCAACCGGATAAGTTTCATATTTTTCCTCTCTATAAGGAATTTAAGGAAATCAATCCCTGCTGTGTTAAAATATGCAAACCAGTCCTCAAGTTGGACATCTCCCTTCTGGGGGCTGACCTCCCATCTAAGGCTGTGTGGGACCATCTTGTTTTTAACGTAAGTATTCAAATAGGCGATGTCCCACTGGGTGTGAAGCTCAGAGGTGGTGAGATTTTTTAGTCTCATAAAGAGACCACTCAGATCTCCCTCATCACCTTTGTAAGCATCAAAGACTCCCTCGGTATTAACCACCCTAGAGGCCCTATACTCAAAAAATGTCCATATTGAATAGATATACACACAATGATTTAAAAAATATTATTGAAATAAAAACAATTATAATTATAATTATATTGGATATACACTAGAATATATTGGACACACAAGTGAACAAGTCTTGTACTCAATATATACCAGGATACATTGTGTAATTATGTGAATAAATACCAATAAATATATATGTGTGAATACCAAATACACCTACGTGTATATATTGAAAGAGAGCTGCAGTGGTATAATCAATAGAAAAGTATGGAAACAGAAAGAACAACAAGCTCAAAAAAGTGTAAATACTACTAAGCTGCAGTTTAAATGTGCGATATCCACATTAATATAAAGGAAGGAAAAGGGAACTGCGCTAAACCCTAAAAACATACATGTGAATATATGTGACAAATAATATGAAATCTGTCCCTGAGTGCAATTGTGAAAAAACACACTGGTATTAACCACTTCAGCCCCGGAAGAATTTACCACCTTCCTGACCAGAGCACTTTTTGGGATTCGGCACTGCGTCACTTTAACTGCCAATTGCGCTTTCGTGCGAAGTGGCTCCCAAACAAAATTGGCGTCCTTTTTTTTCCACAAATAGAGCTTTCTTTTGGTGGTATTTGATCACCCCCCAAAAAAAGAGCGACAATTTTGAAAAAAAACGCATTATTTTTTGCTTTTTGCAATAATAAATATCCCCCAAAAATATCTAAAAAAAACATTTTTTTCCCTCAGTTTAGGCCGATACGTATTCTTCTATATATTTTTGGTAAAAAAAAAATCGCAATAAGCGTTTATCGATTGGTTTGTGCAAAAGTTATAGCGTTTACAAAATAGGGGATAGTTTTATGGCATTTTTATTTATTTATTTTTTTTACTAGTAGTGGCAGCGATCAGCGATTTTTATCTTGACTGCGACATTATGGCGGACACGTCGGACAATTTTGGCGTGATTTTGGGACCATTCACATTTATACAGCGATCCGTGCAATTAAAATCGCATTGATTACTGTGTAAATGTGACTGCCAGTGAAGAAGTTAACACTAGGTGGCGCTGTAGGGGTTAAATGTATCCTAGGGATGTGTTCTAACTGTAGGGGGGATGGGCTAGCAGTGTCACTACACTGATCGCTGCTCCCGATGACAGGGAGCAGAAATCAGTGACACTGTCACTAGGCAGAACGGGGAGATGCTTGTTTACCTTAGCATCTCCCCGTTCTTCCTCTTCGTGAGGCGATCGTGGGTATCCCCGCGGCAATCGAGTCCGCGGTACCCGCGACCCGACTCACGGAGCTCCCGGCCAGCACGCGCGCGCGCCGGCAGCGGCACTCACGCAATGGCATGGCGGCAATTTCAAAAGGACTTACAGGTATGTCCTTTTGCCTAGCCATGCCATTGTGCCGACGCACATCGGCGTGCGCAGGTCGGCAAGCAGTTAAACTGAATGCATATAATCAATACCACAAAAGTATATAGTGAAACCAAATAAACAACACCAAGTCCATAAATCAAATGAACAGATAGTCCACTAGGCAGTGGGAAGAAGCCCCTTATCGCTGTTCATAGGGATCGATGTGGGAAGGGAGAGAATAGGAAAACACCCATCATAGTGATCCTCCACCACCTGAAGTGCACGCTTACCAAATAGCAAGCTGAATGAGCTTGATCAAATGAACCGGAGGTCAGATGGACATGGATCTGGAGCGTCACTCTGTGTTTTGTACCAAACAGCAGGTAGACTGGCTGGAATGAAGACCTGGATACCCAGCTAGCATAAAGGCGTCCCTCTGGCAGGGTGGCCGTGGGCGGATTTAGGAAAATACCAATCCCCGAATTACCACCATAGGAATAAAAGAGAGGTATCCATAGTGTGACTCCATAGATAAAATTTATAAAAAAAGTAGATAAAACACTTACAATTTGGCAGTGTAAAGAGAGCAAAGATCGCCGGCCGGCTGGCGAGCGCCCGTCCTATTGTGAGGCGATGACGTCAGAGCGTCACCTTCCCGACGTATGTTTCGTCTAGTAACTGACGTTGTCTGGGGAACGGGCGACGCTCTGAGTCATCGCCATTAAATAACCAGTTAGAACCAGGCCTCACTGTGATCTCGTAGGGGCATGCAACCCGTGTGACCAACAGGAAGGTCAAAATAACGATTCACCACGCAGCGGAAAATATCAGCATTACCAGACAATAATCACACTGGATGGGATAAAATAAACTATATAAATATATTGACTACAAAAAATTTATATATAGACATACAAAAACGCTGCAAATATTAACCCTAAATGCGGAATCAATAAAGGGTTTAGAGTTGAAAACCCACATGTAATGCCAACATGAATAGACTATAAAACAATGTGGCTCCATCTTGTGGAAAAAAAGGGGAAAGAAAATGAACATAACAACTAGATGAAACGAATCAAAAATTATATCCTGCATATATAGCACCACAGGTATGCCAATGATAAATATGGCATCACAATGCAGGAAGAGAGAAGCTAAATTTAATGAAAAATTATAAAATGATTTAAAATAAACTTAATAAAGAATTTGAAAATAGGTAGGTGTATATGGCCGTATTTTTGTCACATGCTCCACCAAGGGGGTCGTATACCTTCTCCAATGCCCTTGCAGGCTACAATATGTAGGCAGGACTAAGCGACCCCTTATGGTCAGACTCAATGAGCATGTGACAAATATTCTGAATGGTTTCCCTAAACACCTTGTGTCTAGGCACTATTTAGGAGTTCATAATAGAAACCCAGATAAAAGGGTATTCTTATGGATAGACAAATATACCAGTCCCTGGAGAGGGGGCTCTTTGGTGCGAGGTATATCACGGCTAGAAATGGCATGGATACATGAAATAAAGTGCTATTCACCCTTTGGGCTAAACGTAGAGATAGATGTAAATGCTTTTATTGATAATTCTTATTGCCCACTTCCATCTTATTTCATTGACCCATAGTTTGCCGACTAGTCTGTGTACATGTGAACTCGCTGTGATTTCCTGGGTGCTAGACCCTAGTGTATATACATGTACTTGCATATTTTTACCAACTATTGAGCTTGAGATTAAATTTTCGTAGATGTATCCATACGGCAATATACACCTACCTATTTTCAAATTCTTTATTAAATTTATTTTATATAATTTTATAATTTTTCGTTTAATTTAAAAAAAATTTCCCTTTTTTTTTAAATTTTTAATTTTTAATTTTAGCTTCTCTCTTCCTGCATGGTGATGCCATATTTATCTTTGGCGTACCTGTGGTGCTATATATGCAGGATATAATTTTTGATTCGTTTCATCTGGTTGTTATGTTCATTTTCTTTCCCCTTTTTTTCCACAAGATGGAGCCACATTGTTTATTGATTCCGCATTTAGGGTTAATATTTGCAGCGTTTTTGTATGTCTATATATACATTTTTTGTAGTCAATACATTTATATAGTTTATTTTATCCCATCCAGTGTGATTATTGTCTGGTAATGCTGATATTTTCCGCTGCGTGGTGAATCATTATTTCGACCTTCCTGTTGGTCACACGGGTTGCATGCCCCTACGAGATCACAGCAAGGCGTGGTTCTAACTGGTTATTTAATGGCGATGACTCAGAGCGTCGCCCGTTCCCCAGACAACGTTAGTTACTAGACGAAACGTACGTCGGGAAGGTGACGCTCTGACGTCATCGCCTCACAATAGGACGGGCGCTCGCCAGTCGGCCGGCGATCTTTGCTCTCTTTACACAGCCAAATTGTAAGTGTTTTATCTACTTCTTAATAAATTTTATCTACGGAGTCACACTATGGATACCTCTCTTTTATTCCTATGGTGGTAATTCGGGGATTGGTATTTTCCTAAATCTGCCCACGGCCACGCCGCCAGAGGGATGCCTTTATGCTAGCTGGGTATCCAGGTCTTCATTCCAGCCAGTCTACCTGCTGTTTGGTACAACACACAGAGTGACGCTGCAGATCCATGTCCATCTGACCTCCGGTTCATTTGATCAAGCTCATTCAGCTTGCTATTTGGTAAGCGTGCACTTCAGGTGGTGGAGGATCACTATGATGGGTGTTTTCCTATTCTCTCAATTCCCATATCGATCCCTATGAACGGCGATCAGGGGCTTCTTCCCATTGCCTAGTGGACTATCTGTTCATTTGATTTATGGACTTGGTGTTGTTTATTTGGTTTCACTATATACTTTTGTGGTATTGATTATATGCATTTAGTTTAATACCAGTGTGTTTTTTCACAATTTCACTCAGGGACAGATTTCATATTATTTGTCACAGATATTCACATATATGTTTTTAGGGTTTAGCGCAGTTCCCTTTTCCTTTCTTTGTAGAAAGTCATACCTGATCACCCGGCTATAGGTTCAGTTCTCCTCTCCTTTTCCTATCAAAAGCCTTCTTGTTGTCAGCTTGCGCTTTGGCTATTGCTTCCTGCAAGATCTTATTATTGTGGTTGAGGAAATCCATGGTATTCTGTACTGCTGGAACTGTAGACTCTGAAATGAAATCAGGCAAAAATGATAAATGGAAACCATAATTAGAAAAGAAAGGGGATTGACCTGTAGCTGAGTGATTGGCATTGTTGTAGGCAAATTCTGCTAGTGGCAGTAAGGATACCCAATCGTCCTGAGCAAAGGATGTGAAACACCGGATGTACTGTTCAAGCGTTTGATTAGTCCTTTCAGTTTGCCCATTAGTTTGGGGATGGTATGCTGAGGACAATGCCAACTCTATTTTCAACACTTTACATAAGGCTCTCCAGAAGCGTGAGGTGAATTGTACACCACGATCAGACATGATGTTTGCAGGGACCCAGTGTAATCTAACAATCTCCTTAATGAACACTCGGGCTGTTTCCATAGCAGATGGGGTACTCTTTAAGGACAAAAAATGGGCCATCTTGGTTAATTGGTCCACTACAACAAAGATTGCCGTGCACTCCTCGGCAGGTGGAAGTTCCACTATAAAGTCCATAGAGATCATCTGCCATGGTTTATCAGGAATGGGTAGAGGTTTCAGCAGGCCCCAGGACTTACTTCTCGCTGTCTTGTTCTGAATACAAACAGAGCATGAATTCACATATTTCTTACAGAATCCTTCTAGGCCAGGCCACCAAAAGGTACGTCGTACTAGTTCAAGAGTCTTATGTATGCCAAAATGGCCTGCCAGCCGATGATCATGGAACATCTTTAAGACCCCCACTCGCACACTCTCAGGAACAAAAATCTTGCCTCCTTTACAAAGCAGACCGTCTTTAGGGGTTAGAGTCACTCCAGGGGGGCTGAGGATGTTCACGGAAGCTTGTTTGATTTGTGACAAAAGATCCGTCTGCAGAAGTAGGAAGTTCCCTTTATGCAGGATGGTATCTGGTGCTGACAACTCCTTGGGGTCATCGTACATACGAGATAGAGCCTCCGGTTTTGTATCCAGGTCGGTAGGTTATGTGAAAAGATAAATTAGTAAAAAACAGAGTCCATCGAGCTTGTCGTGGCTTCAGTCTTTTGACAGATCTTAAATACTCACAATTTTTATGGTCAGTATATATCAGTATGGGATGGTATCTCCACTCCTCCAGTGCTGCTTTGATGGCTAACAGCTCACGATCTCCTACGTCGTAATTTCTTTCTGCTGGAGAAAGTTTTCGTGAGAAGAAGGCCACAGGGTGCATCAAGGCTTTAACCCCTTGACGTTGGGAAACAACTACCCCCACTGCTGTTTCTGAAGCATCCACTTTGAGGATGTAGGGTAAGGACGGGTCAGGGTGGCTGAGGATAGGAACCGAAGTGAAGAGTTTCTATAGTGTTTTGAATGCGCTCTGTGCCTCGGAGTTCCAGCAGAATTGTAGGTTTTGTTTGGTTAGTTGTGTTATTGGGGTGATGATGGCAGAGAACCCTTTAATGAACTTCCTATAAAAGTTCGTAAAACTTACGAAGCATTGTACCCCCTTCTTGTCTATGGGTACAGGCCATTCCAGTATGGCGGACACTTTTTGGGGATCCATTTCAACTGCTGTAGAAATTACTAGTCCCAGAAATTGAATGCTCCCAGAAATTCCCAGAAATTCACACTTCTCTGGTTTTGCATACAGCTTGTGTTGACGGAGTCGGCCTAACACAATACTGACATGCTCTCATTGTTGATCAAGGGAACCAGAGAAGATTAAGATATCGTCCAATTAGACAATTACGAAGATATCCAACAGGTCTCGGAACACATCGTTAATAAAGTGTTGGAAGGTGGCCGGGGCATTACAGAGCCCAAAGGGCATGACCAGATACCCGAAGTGCCTGATTCTGGTGCAGAAAGCAGTCTTCCACTCATACCCTTTTCGGATACGTATCAGGTTATAGGCACCTCTCAAGTCCAGTTTAGTAAAAATGGTTACAGATCTCAGTTTCTGGAACAACTCAGTCATTAGGGGCAGGGGATAGCAGTTCTTAACCATAACTTTATTTAGCTCCCGATAATCCACACTAGGGTGGAGAGAGTGGTCTTTCTTGGTTACGAAGAATATCCCTGCTCCTGCTGGGGAGGTGGATGGGTGGATAAACCCCTTCTTGAGGTTCTCATCAACGTACTCTTTCAATGCCTCGTGTTCTCGCTCTGACAATGGAATCGCAGCTCTGGGCAAGAGATCAATAGGACAGTCATATGGGCGGTGGCACGGCAAGGTATCAGCTCCTTTGTTTGCTGAAGATGTCAAGGTACTGGTGGTAGGGTTTCGGTACAGATTGAAGAACATCTTGATCAAAGTCCATACAGAATAGGTTTGCCGACGTACTCATAGATCCTGGTAGACAATGCTTCAGACAATACGGTGATGAAAACTTGATCTCCCTGGACAACCAGTTAATCTGAGGGTTATGGGCCTGGAGCCAAGGTAACCCGAGGATGACAGGAAACAAGGGGGAAGTGATAGCGTCAAGGCTCAAAAGTTCCTTATGTTGATTGGAGGAAGAAACGGGTAAAGGAGGTGTCTCCTGAGTTACTGGTCCAGAACTGATACGTGAGCCGTCAGCTAAAAAGACAGAAAGTCCATGCGTCTTTGGCCGCAAGGGAATATGTTGTTGGGCGGCAAAGTTTAAGTCAATAAAGCAACTGCATGCTCTGGAGTCCACAATAGCGTTATTGGGAATTGTCTTTTCTGGAAGCTGGACTAACAGAGGAAGAGTAAGGTGGGCTGACTGGGCAGGTAGCATTGTGAGGTTAGTAGGAGGAAGCTTCCTCATCTTTGCAGGACACCCATGAACATAATGGCCAGCCTCTCCACAATACAGGCAAAGATTCTTCTGCTGGAGGCGTGATCGCTCCTCTGGAGATAGTGTGTGGCGCATGACTCCGAGTTGCATGGGCCTTGGGGCAGCAGATGCGGGGTTGATGGAACTTGAGCCGGCAAGGGGCTAAACAGGAGCCTTTGGTGTCATCCATACATAGTGGGTCTGCTGGCTGCATTTCTCTGATTGGCGCTCATGGAGCCGCCATCAATCTGAATTACCAGACTGATAAGTCCTTCCAAGGTATCAGGTATTTCTACTCGGGCAAGTTCATCTTTCAAGTCCTCAGATAGACCCATGCGGAACTGGTGCCGCAGAGCTGCATTATTCCACTGGGTGTCTGCGCTCCAGCATCTGAAGTCCGACACATAGTCCTCAACCACTCTGCGGCCTTGCTGGAGCGCATGGAGAGCAGCTTCTGCCATGGAAGTACGTAATGGATCGTCATATAGTTGTGACATAACATCGAGAAAGGAAGACATGGTATGCGTCTGTATGTCCTCTCCTTCCAGCAACCGGTGGGCCCAGGCTTGAGGATCCCCTTTTAGTAGCGAAATTATGTATATAAAAAGAAGTACAGCGCTGGATATACAACAAAAATTAACAAAAGAAACCGCAGTGCATAGTGATCCACTAGTGGTAAAATAAATATAAATCATACATAATGTCCATACATAATCAAATATAATGACAAGCTGAGTGATATGAAAAATTTCACTGTGAAGATAAGTGGCTATCGCCACCGCAAACGCCTGTCGCATTAAATAATAACGTGCTTATGATTTGAAAAACATATGGTGTCCATAAATCCAAATTAATGCAGTGACTTCGCTGTGTGAATGAATCCGTGACTTCCACCGCAATAGACGCCCGTCACCATAGGAAGATTAAAGGCTTACCAGACAGCCCTTAATAAAAGGTATGAAGACCTCAACTTTGGGTGCTGTCCTCTCAGTGAATGGGTCTCATCCGGAAACGATGAATAGGTAACAGCAGACGGTCATCCAATGCCTCCAATAGCGATCCAATGGGAAGAGGCCGCTCCCAGCGGTGATAAGTGTCAAAAAGAAAGAAAAAACTCATCACCGCTGGGAGCGGCATCTTCCCATTGGATCGCTATTGGAGGCATTGGATGACCGTCTGCTGTTACCTATTCATCGTTTCCGGATGAGATCCATTCACTGATATACAAGTGCTTTGGATTACAAGCATGTTTCTGGAACAAATTATGCTCACAAACCAAGGTTTTACTATATATATATATATATATATATATATATATATATATATATATATATATATATATATATATATATATATATATATATAAATATAATTTGTATTTATTAAATGAACCCCCTAATAATTACTCTCATACTAAATAAGATTTGGGCCCCCAAAATATTAACAGATGGCCCAATCCACCCACCTAACCCCAGATCAGAGAAAATAAATTATCCCTTATCATATGCAATATTAATAGACTAATCAGGAATTAATGGATTGTATTATAAATAAAATTTAAATTAAAATATCCCCTCCCCCCACTGGAAAGGTACCAACCATATTACCACTATAAATCACTGAGGAAACATCCCAGGCCAAAATCCTTATTTAACACCCCCCCCCCCCCCCGGTGTTAATACTCCTAATTGTTGTATCCACCACGATTCACGTTTACTCAACTCTTACAAAATTACTCCCCCTCCAATGATGCTTGGGTGCTTCTATTCCCCAAAACTGTAATCCCTTGGGATCCTGGTTGTGATGGTCCCTAAAATGTACTGATAAGTGGTGCTTATTAAACCCCTTACTAATGTTTTTGACATGTTCTCTAATCCTATCCTTCAAATGTCTCTTAGTCCTACCAATATAATATAAATCACAGGGACATTTAATAACATATACCACCCCTTTTGCATCGCATGAGATGAAATCTTTCATAGTGTATGTAAAAGGTGGCAGACACTTGTGCGCACACCAATAAAACAAAAAGGTCTAAGAATGTAGCTGCCACTGAACAAGTGTTCACACACCAATCAGAAATATATATAAGAAAGAATAAGCGGCGCTTACTGCCTATTAATGACTCAAAAGAAGGTGATTAAATGTACATGACACTAATAACCATACCAGGAGACTAACAGGAACTCCAGGTAATGATCAGGTTAATAACCGGCCGTCACTTTATCAAAGGGCGTGACGTGGCAGTCACGCAACGCGTCAGGAGAGAAGAGAGGCGTGTCAGTCGGCTGCTGTCTCTCCGATCACGGCCGGGATCGGTGAGCTAGTGAGCCGCCGTGAGTGTCATCATCTTTATTTTGAGTATTTTAGTGTAAGTGGGTAAATGTTTAATAAATTGGTGATTTTATATACTTCACTATGGAGCCCTTCCCCTTCTTTTTGAGCTGACTTCGTTTAAACAACCTGGAAGCCCGGAGACCCCTGTCATTAGGAGATCGGAAGGCTGCTTTATCATCTGTTACAAGGCTGTTATCGTTCAGCCGTGAGGTGAGAGGCTGGGGGAACCATCACTTCTACACACCTTCTGTCTATCACTGGTGATTCGTGGAAGATTTTTTTTGGCATGTCTTTTCAATTTGTCACGATGGAGATTTGAATGTATATGGGACTTTTGTTTTTGATTTCTCTTAATTAACTTTTGGAGTCACATCGCCCCCTAGTGTTAACCCCTTTCCTGCCAGTGACATTTTTACAGTAATCAGTGCATTTTTATAGCACTGATAGCTGTATAAATGCCAATGGTCCCAAAAATGTGTCAAAAGTGTCTGATCTGTCCGCCATAATGTCACAGTCCCCATAAAAATCACAGATCACTGCCATTACTAGTAAAAAAAAAAATAATAATAAAAATGCCATTCAACTATCCCCTATTTTGTAGACGCTATAACTTTTGTGCAAACCAATCAATATACGCTTATTGCGATTTTTTTTTACCAAAAATATGTAGAAGAATACATATCGGCCTAAACTGAGGGAAAAAAACTTTATTTTATATACTTTTGGGGGATATTTATTATAGCAAAAAGTAAAATATATTGCGTTTTTTTTTCAAATGTTGTCTTTTTTTGTTTATAGCGCAAAAAATAAAAACCACAGGAGGTGATCAAATACCACCAAAAGAAAGCTCTATTTGTGGTAAAAAAAATTACATCAAATTTGTTTGGGTGTGCAACGTCGCACAACTGCGCAATTGTCAGTTAAAGCGACGCAGTGCCAAAAAGTGCTCTGCTCAGGAAGTAGGTAAAATCTTCCGGGGCTGAAGCGGTTAACATTCATATCCAATAATACCAGTCTTAAGTCTTCAATATCTCCATTCCATACAATGAACAGATCATCTGTAAATGATTTGATCATATTTCATGATTCAGCGCTGCACTCTTATATATTGACAAAGAATAACATGCTAGGGAGTTTACTGGCTGCAAAAAAAAAAACACCTGAAGCCAAAAACAGCAGCTGTAAAACCGTCCTTTGTGCGTGAGGCCTAACAGGTAATACACAAAGATCACAGAACAATTTATCAAGCCTTTAGATGATATGAGGTTCAAGATGATGATAACTGGAAGTTTCAGTGAGGTGTTTATTGAGGAGAGCAGGGAAAGTAAGTCATTTAAGATGATCATAAATCAAATTCATAAAAAGTGTCAATAAAAACAAATTAAAACATACATCAAATTCATTAAACTCAACTTTATTGGACAAAATAATTTAGAACGTAAGGCTTCCAGGCATATGAATGTTTTATATGCTTTATGTATTGCTTATAGTGGACATTTCACGAGAAAAGGGTCAGTCCACCACACCCCTCCAAGTAGAAATACCTTGGAAAAAACCCAAATACCTTGGGAAATACCTTGGAAAAAACATACCTCCCACTAAACATTGCAATAAGCTAGAGCATATTCTGCAGAATTTTAGGCACTCATGCCTCCCAGATCTCTTCAGGAACCAGGGTGAGTTTTTTTTTCTTAAAGCTTTATTTTTACACCCCCCCCCCAAACTAATTCTGATTTGAGAGGAAAGTAAAGCTTTCATTTTTACTTGGCAGGTCCACTTTAAGCGCTGCATTTATATCAATTGAAAATCTTTTTAAAGATAATTATAGTGAATTAAAAAAACAAGGTGCAGTGTTAAAATAACTTATCCTCTCTCAGAGAGCTGGTTTAGAATGTGTTCTCTCTGGTTGCTGCTTCTTGTGGTGGGGGTTCCATTTTTTGTTTTACTGGTTTACATTCATTTTTCTTCCAGTGCAGCAAGCTGTAGACGTATCTCTGACACTGGGAGGATGCAAAATAGTAGATAAGAGGATCCAGACCACAGTTTATGCAGCTGATAGAGGTGCAGAGGATGTAGGCAAGAAAGAGAGAGAAATCAGCATGCTTATAAATCCGCACAAAGTGAATGAAATAGATGACATTGGTGGGGCCAAAACAAAGGACAAACACACTCAGCACAGCCACGGATAGACGGATAGCTCGGGATCTCTTATGTGTGCCATCAAATTTTGAACTGCTGAGGCTGCGAATGATTCTAATGTAACAGAAAGTTATAATACATAACTGTAAGTAAAAGAAAATCAAGATAATAGTGATGCCATAAATAATATAAAAACTCTTAAAAGTATGATATTCCTGGTATTCATGACATACTGCAATATCTAGTTTAGGAAATGTATAAATTTGTTTTTTTATGAGAAGAGGCACGAAGCTGACCAATGAGATGACCCAAATGACACCACACACCAACCAGGCTCGCTTCACTGTACGCCAAGGGAGAGACCGCACCGGATAGACTATGGCCAGGAAACGGTCCACGCTGATACTTGTCATGAGTAGGACTGAGCAGCCCATGTTACAGTAAAATGCTGCTGTAACAAAGCGACACATTCCATCTCCAAAGATCCAGTTAGCCCAAGATTCTGTAGACAATGTGAAAAGGCAGGGTGCTAATGAGGAGTAGATCTGCAGTGGCAAGGTTCAGCATATAGACAACTGCCGGCTTACTGACCTTCATCTTCACCAGGAACATGATGATCGCCATTATATTGAGAGGAAACCCCACGAGGAACACAACAGTGTAGATGGATGGGACAAGCCTGGTCAGACTCCAGTGTAACTGGATTTCACCTGGAAAGTTAAAACATAATATTAGAGAACATACATAAACCAGATACATTTACCATTCCTTTAAAGCAGAAAATAATTTTAAAAAGAGGGGGGCGTGGCTAGACGTGGAGCAGAGCAGACGCACATGTGAAGAGCTGGTCCAGGATTACAGTGGTGCCTGCCCCCTCAGTGGCACAGGTGGAGGTCGAGGCCCAGACCCCATAGCCACGTGCAGCGGCCATCTTGCTCTATCCGGCAACAGGACTTTTAGAGCTTTTCTAACACCCCTGAGCTTGGAACGCCCTTCAAAGATCCTAGAACTGGGGAGGTTCGTGTGCGGCATGTAAGATGGAGATCATGTAGAGCCCCGGTCCCTGTTTGCCTATTCGTGGCTCCTGCATAGCATCTGCAGCTTCATTAGATCCAGGAGTGACACTGCAGTCTGCCAGCTAACCCGGGCATCATATGGGAAAGATTGGCTTCCAGAAAGCAATTTATCGTGGATTTTTCCCGCTGCCACCTAACCACGCCATGGAGCGTTACCTGTATAGGTCGCAATCCCCGGCCTTGAGCACTGCAAATTTGATGAGTTGACCCAATATGTACATGTCCTGGAGGAAGATAATGCTGCTCTGAAGCATACAATCTCCCAACTCCAGTTACAACAGGAAGATTTGGAGAACAGAGAAAGACGCCAGAACCTAAGATTCCGAGGGGTACCCAAATCTATCAGTGACAAGGAGCTCCGCCCATACCTCCTAGGCCTTTTTGTCACCCTAGCCCCCCACATCCCAGACATTGACTGGCGCCTGGACCGGGCTCACAGATCTTTGGCTCCTAAACCTCCAGCTGGCTCTAACCCCAGGGACATCATTTTCTGTTTTCATTATTATGAGAGTAAGGAAGCCTTCACAGTCGCAACTCGTAACAAATCTCGCATTGATTTTAAACAAGCCAAGGTCCAAATTTTCAATGATCTCTCCCCCATTACCTTGGCGAAAAGACGCAGCTTTCGCCCGGTTACCACCCACTTACAAAACCATCAAGTGCCTTACCGCTGGGGATTCCCTTTTCGTTTGTCTGTATCTAAAGATGGCGTACAATTTTCGCGACCTCGAGACCTTTATGAAAGTGAAGCCTTTATCCGCAACCTAGATCTCCCACCCATCCCTGAGGAGGATCTTCAGCTTCCTGCTCAAAACCCCAAACCTCTCACGATGCCAGCCAAGATCTGGACCCCCGTACACCGGAGATCGCAGAAGTCCTTCTCTACTCCTCAACGAGCTAACCCCACTAGATTTCCTACCTGAAATGGCTCCCTCCTCAATGTTCTCCTTTTCCTTCACCACGGCCGGATGATGTTTAATCTGGTTGTGAAAGTGACCCTATGGAACTGGGTCACTCTATTTTCAATAGGGATTCTTTTCTAAGTCCTGTCTTGAAGCAATTACCAACCCTGCTAATCTTACAGTAGATGACATCCCTTTTGTTATACTGCTTGCCCTCCACTAAATGGTGCTGACTGCTTTCTTTGAAGAGATGGGAACCTACCATCAGATCTTGCAGGCTACCATTCCCCTCACCAAAACCCTGGGCTGTTGCCTGGGTTCCCTGAAGTCTTTCTTATCTTCAGGGTTTTCAAAAATATTTTCAAATATTTTTTCCAATTTTTTTTCCTTTTTTTTGTTGTTTTTCAGTATCTCATTTCATGGGTCCTTTTTTTGACCTTATTTTGGCTACTAGTGCTTCTTTTTTGGCACCATTTCAACTTAATTGTTTACATTTTTCTATATATGTTGCAACATGGTTATATTGCTGTTGGTTTAAAGTTTATGTTACGTTAGCTATATACATATTTGTTTTATTATGGCTCCTAAAATATACTCCTGTAATGTAAAGGGCCTGAATTCCATCAAGAAGAGATGGCAAGCTTTGACGGAGCTCAGGTCCTCCAATGCGGAGGTGATTATGGGTCAGGAGACCCACTTTAGATCGTGTGGATCCTTTAAATTTGCTTTTAAACGTTTTCCCTTGGCCTACTTGGCTTCTGATCCCTCTGTGAAGGCCGGTGTGGCAATTCTCATTAAACGTTCTTGCCCGATATGTATCCTTTCTTCCTATCAGGATCCCCATGGTTGTTTTGTGCTCCTGAACTGTAGTCACCTGAACACTCAACTCATCCTGGCTAATATATATGCCCCCAACGTGGGACAGATTCGTTTTATTACGAAAGTCTTATGCCGCGTACACACGAGCAGACTTTACGGCGGACTTTGCCCGGCGGACTGGATTTCGTCGGACATTTCGATCGTGTGTGGGCTCCAGCGGACTTTGTTTGCTCAAAAGTTGGACGGACTTAGATTTGAAACTTGTTTAAAATTCATCCGTTGAAATCGAGTCCGGTCGAAAAGTCCGCCGTCTGTATGCTAGTTCGACGGACAAAAAGCCACGCTAGGGCAGCTATTGGCTACTGGCTATGAACTTCCTTGTTTTAGTCCGGTCGTACGTCATCACGTACGAATTCGACGGACTTTGGTGGATTGTGTGTAGGCAAGTCCATTCATTTAGAAAGTCCGTCGTAAAGTACGTCGAAAAGTCCGCCGGGCAAAGTCTGCCGTAAAGTCCGCTCGTGTGTACGCGGCATTAGAGAAACTACAGTCATTTTCTCAACCTTTTATGATTATAGGAGGAGATTTCATTGTGTGCATGTCCCCGACCAAGGATAGACAAACCCTATTTCAAGACATTCCACCACTCGCTGTCCAGAAGCTTTCCACCTCCTTTCATAAACTGACTAGATCACATAACCTCTTCGATATATGGAGAGTGAAACCTCCTACTCAGAAAAGTTATACATTTTACTCTATTCCAGATTGGACCATTTCTTTGTAACTGCTCCCCTCCTTTCTTATATTGTCTCTTCTGAGATCAACCCCATTACTTGGTTGGATCATGCACCCATTGAATTTGACATTGTCTTGTAGTCTTTTACCTCCAAAACTTGTCACTGGCGTCTTACGAATCCCTAAACAAAGACCCAGTGATCCAAACCCAACTACAACAAAAATTATCCAAATTTTTTCAACTAAATGATGGATCGGTTGCAGAAGTTTCCACCTTGTGTGAAGCTCACAAGGCTTTTTTTCAGGGGTGAATGCATATCTGCGGGGTCTTGCCTTAAGCAGGACTCCACAAAATGAAAAGCTGATCTCCTTGCTCAATTGGAAGTCGCAGAGATGCACCTACTTGAATCCCCCAAAGTGGAACGACTGAGAGTAGTTACCTCAATCCGGAACCGCATCAAATCATTTGACATGAATAGGATATCCAAATCTATGCTATGGGCCAGGCAAAAGTTCTATGAATTTGCTAACAAACCACATAGAATGCTTGTTAATAGATTGAAACCACGTCCCTTCCTATCGATACCTGACCATTTGATGCAACCAGATGGTAATTCTTCATACTGCCCTAAGGCTATGTCCCAGGTATTTGGTGATTTTTACAGGAAACTTCATAATTGCTTAAGCTCAGATTTGATACCCCAATTTTCAAAGACAAAATTTGACGATTTTATGTCTTCCTGAGATCTACCCAAATTGTCCATTGCACAAAATTCTACTCTCAACGCCCCTGTCACTGTAGAGGAGATAGCGGCAGTGATTAAAGCCTTACCGGCTCACAAATCCCCAGGCCCGGACGGGCTCACTTATGTTTATAACAAAATCTTTTCTCCAATTCTAAATCCCCATTTGCAGACTTAATCTTCCTCTCTGCTCAAGGGTTTCATCCCACATTCGCAGTTTCTACATGCTCATATAACTATCATCCCTAAACCAGGTAAAGACCCGTCACTACCAGATAACTACCGCCCTATCGCATTATTAAATTCGGATTATAAAATCTTTACTAAAATACTGGCCAAAAGACTTTCTCCATTACTAAGGTTAATTCACAAAGACCAAGTAGGTTTTGTCCCAACGAGACATGCAGGTGACAATACGAGGCGGAGTATAGACCTGATAGACCTTTTGACTAAAACCAAACAATCTGCCATTGTCCTAAGTTTGGGCGCACAAAAAGCTTTTGACCGCCTAAGCTGGCCATTCATGTTTGCGGTTCTTTCCAGATACGGATTCTCAGGCCCTTTTATACAAGCCTTACAGGCTTTATATTCTATACCTTCCTCTCAAGTTCAGTTGTCCTCATACTTGTCGCAGCAGTTCCCCCTCAGCAATGGCACCAGACAGGGGTGTTCTTTGTCACCCCTGTTGTTCATCTTGAGCTTAGAACCTCTGGCATCGGCCATTAGGTCTCATCCAGATATCCGGGGGGTCTCGTTGCGACAACAATCTATAAGCTATCACTTTTCGCTGATGACATTTTATTGACACTTACCCACCCCCTCACCTCTTTACCTTATTTACAGGACACTCTCTCCACTTTTGGATCTTTATCGGGGTTTAAAATTAATCAGTCAAAATCAGTCAAAAATGGAGGCCCTACCCATTAACATTCCACCAGACCTGCTTAACACTCTCCAACACACCTTTAAATATCGCTGCCCTTCTTCATTGAAGTACTTGGGCGTTCATCTCACACCCTTGTATTCTTCCCTCTATCAAACTTTCCCCTTATGTTTACAGAAATAACCTGTCTCTTAAATCTTTGGACTTCCCTTCCTATCTCTCTCTTTAAGATGTCGATACTCCCTAAATTATTGTACCTATTTGAAACACTTCCAATCCCAGTCCCAATGTCACAATTGAAACTTCTCCAGAGAAAATGCCTCAAGTTCATATGGAATAATGCATCCCAAAGGATTGCGCGATCAGTAGTTTATGCTTTAAAGAATAGAGGAGGATTGGCTGCACCAGATATCATCAAATATTATTATGCCTCTCACCTTCGGGTATAATCTTCCTGGATCTCTAGGAAAGCTCCAAGTAGGTGGGCCAAGATTGAAATGGGGATTACTGTTCCAGTACATCCGTGCTACATGCTATGGCCTTCCTCAGCTAAGTTTAGGCCTCAGCTGAGACCCCTTTGCTTGGCACCGATGCTCTTTATCCTTGCTATTTGGAAGAGATGTGCGGAGCAGTTTTCCCTATCCTCCAAATGCTCTCCATTTCTAAATGTACTCTTCAACCCGGACATACCTGATGGACTATCCTATGCAAGCATGCTTCCCTTGACCCAGGCCAGAATTTTTCAGTTACGACATCTCGTACACTCGGCTATGCACAAACTTATGTCTTTTTCAGATCTGCAAACGAAATATGAACTCCCTGCCTCCCTTCTATACTCATACATACAATTTAAACATTTCTTCCACTCTAACTCCCCCTCACTCTCATTGGAGAAACCTACTGATTTTGAAGCCCTATGTGCCAATAGACTAGGGGAAAATTTGGGAGTCTGCGTCAAAAAATTTGGTGTTGTGTAGTGCAGAAGGAAATTGCCATTAAGATCTTGCTGTTTTGGTACAGGACCCCAGACTTGCTGCATGCCCGTAACCCAGCCACCTCCAATATTTGCTGGAGATGCAGTGAGCCCATAGGTTCTCATTTCCATATATTTTGGGATTGCCCTCTCATTGGCCCTTACTGGATTAAAATTCAAGATCTTCTACACATTTTATTATCTACACCCATACCTTTCAATCCCATACATTTCCTTCTAGGCCTCCCTTTCCCAGGAATATCTAAAGCATCACGGAAACTTATGTCCTTTATCCTTCTGGCCGCTAAGAGACCTATCCCTAGACATTGGCTCTCCACTTCTCCCCCCACATTCCATCACTTTCTTTCTATAATGGCAGATATACGCAGGATGGAACACTTGACTGCTAAAATTGAGGACACACTACCCTCCTTTTATAAAATATGGAAGACATGGGATGACTCTGTATACCCCCTTGAATCTGATAACCCTCAAGCCTCCTGAATCTCCTAGTGCCATCTCCTGATTATGTTGTACCTTTTCTCTTTTGTGTTGTTATTATTCAAAACTATATATGCTTTTCCCACTCTGTTTACCATATGATATGGTATGATAACTATACTTGAATGATTCATTATTGGAGGATTTATGAACATACCTGTATCTACGTTTAGTTCCACGAGTTTATATATACATTGTCCTGTACCATCAAAAGTTGAAATGCTTTCTATTTGTATTGCAGTGTAAAATTTTTGAAAACTGTTATAAATAAACAATTAAAAAAAATTAAAAAGAATTGCCAATAAAAAGAAAAAGGGAAAACTGATTTTCTGAAATATTCACTTTTAGCCCATACCTTTCCTCCACCGTAATTCCTTTTGGTCACAAGATGTTACCATAATGTGACAGGCATCACGCAACCCGCTTCCTCTCAGCCCTGAGGGGTCATCATCACATAGCCTAGGCTCACTGTACGACTTCACTAAGTGGCACTCACAAGTCAAACAATATATATATATATACAGTATCGTACAAAAGTGAGTACACCCTCACATTTTTGTAAATATTTTATTCTATCTTTTCATGTAACAGCACTGAAGAAATTACACTTTGCTACAATGTAAAGTAGTGAGTGTACAGCTTGTATAACAGTGTAAATTTGCAGTCCCCCCTTAGAGTACACTCCTAAGTGAAACTGTCCAAATTGGGTCCAATTAGTCTTTTTTCTTCCCCGGTGTTGTGTAACTCATTAGTGTTACAATGTCTCAGGTGTGAATGGGGAGCAGGTGTGTTAAATTTGATGTTATCGCTCTCACTCTCTCATACTGGTCACTGGAAGTTCAACATGGCACCTCATGGCAAAGAACTCTCTGAGGATCTGAAAAAAAGAAGTGTTGCTCTACATAAACATGGCCTAGGCTATAAGAAGATTGGCAAGACCCTGAAACGGAGCTGCAGCACGGTGGCCAAGACCATACAGCGGTTTAACAGGACAGGTTCCACTCAGATCAGGCCTCGCCATGGTCAACCAAGGGAGTTAAGTGCACATGCTCAGCATCATATCCAGAGGTTGTCTTTGGGAAATAGACGTATGAGTGCTGCTAACATTTGCTGCAAAGGTTGAAGGGGTGGGGGGTCAGCCTGTCAGTGCTCAGACCATACGCCGCACACTGCATCAAATTAGTCTGCATGGCTGTCCTCACAGAAGGAAGCCTCTTTTAAAGATGATGCACAAGAAAGCCAACAGTTTGCTGAAGACAAGCAGACTAAGGACATGGATTACTGGAACCATGTCCTGTGGTCTGATCTGACCAAGATAAACTTATTAGGTTCATATGGTGTCAAGCGTGTGTGGCGGCAACCAGGTGAGGAGTACAAAGACTAGTGTGTCTTGCCTACAGTCAAGCATGGTGACGGGAGTGTCATGGTTTGGGGCTGCATGAGTGCTGCTGGCACTTGGGAGCTACAGTTCATTGAGGGGACAATAAATGCCAACATGTACTGTGACATACTGAAGCAGAGCATGATCCCCTCCCTTTGGAGACTGGGCTGCAGGGCAGTATTCCAACATGATAATGACCCCAAACACACCAACAAGATGATCACTGCCTTGCTAAAGAAGCTGAGGGTAAAGGTGATGGACTGGCCAAGCATGTCTCCAGACCTAAACCCTATTGAGCATCTGTGGGGCATCCTCAAACGTAAGGTGGAGGAACGCAAGGTCTTGAACATACACCAGATCCGTGCTGTCGTCATGGAGGAGTGGAAGAGG
Organism: Lithobates septentrionalis; assembly: GCA_037952835.1. Taxonomy (NCBI): domain Eukaryota; kingdom Metazoa; phylum Chordata; class Amphibia; order Anura; family Ranidae; genus Lithobates; species Lithobates septentrionalis. Next base: position 1,149,083 of record JBBDGP010000824.1, read on the forward strand.
ACTCCAGTGGCAACCTGTGAAGCTCTGGTGAACTCCATGCCCAAGAGGGTTAAGTCAGTGCTGGAAAATAATGGTGGCCACACAAAATATTGACAATTTGGGCCCAATTTGGACATTTTCACTTAGAGGTGTACTCACTTGTTTCCAGCGGTTTAGACATTAATGGCTGTGCGTTCAGTTATTTTGAGGGGACAGCAAATTTACACTGTTATACAAGCTGTACACTCACTACTTTACATTGTAGCAAAGTGTCATCTCTTCAGTGTTGTCACATGAAAAGATATAATAAAATATTTACAAAAATGTGAGGGGTGTACTCACTTTTGTGAGATACTGTGTATATATATATATATATATATATATATATATATATATATATATATATATATATATATATATATGAGACTTACCCAAGCAATCTCCAGCATGTAGTTACACAGTTACCTAGTTTAAAAGGTTGAAAAAAGACACAGGTCCATCCAGTTCAACCTATAGAATACCTAGCCTTGTGTCCTCTTCTGGGACCTTAGAGTAAACAGTTCATTATAGTTACTGAGGTCACTCATGGGGCCACAAATATATTGATCAGGCATACAGGGGCAACATGAGAGCACACTAGGTAAATTGATCATGTCTTTGCAGAGCGAACACACCCCCACCAGACGATCGTTCTGTGCATCGCACCGGGGCCCTTAGCTGGCGGACATGTCCCCACTCCGCAAACACTTCTATACTTCCCCAAGGAGCTTTCACTACCAAACGGATCTCAACCAGCATCAGTCTGCCCCAGTCAGCTCTTTAGAGCAGGCTGCGGGAGCACTAACACTGGGAGACACTTATGACAATACATATTAAAATACATCTTCATAACATTTCCACAACAAAGCTCCTCTAATTGCAAAGTGAATGACTGTAATCTATGTAGTCGATCCTCATAGCTGAGCTCCTCCATTCTTCTTATTAATTTTTTTGCCCTTTGCTAAACTTTTTCTAATTCAACAATGTTTTTCCTGAGGACTGGTGACCGAAACTGAACTGCATATTTAGGGTGAGAATGAACCTCTGTTTTGTAAAGGGGTAGAATTATGGAATTGTCTCTGGAATGTATTGCCTTTTTTATTGCATGGCAATATTCTGCTAACTTTGTTAGCAATGGCTTGACATTGCATGCTATTGCTAAGTGATATACAAGCACCCCCAGACCATCTTCCATCACTGATTATGTGTGTATTTGTGGCACCCAATTGCTTACCTTCACATTTCTCAATATTGAAACTCATCTACCATTCAGCTGCTCAACCCCCTATTTTATCTAGGTCTACATCCTGTCCTGAAGTTGTTTCCATGCAAATTTCGTATCATCAGCAAATACTGACAAAAAGCTATTAGTTCAAAATCATTAATAAACAAATTGGATAGCATTGGCCACAAGGCTAAACCTTGGGACCACCACTCACAACTTTAGACCATTCAGAGTGAATAATTTATCACTACTCTCTGTACCCATTTTTGTAACCAGTTTCCTATCCATGTTCATTAAGTACAGTATCAAATTCTTTAGTAAAATCTATATAAACAAAGTCTACTGGACTTTCATTGTCCAATTTCTCATTTACTTACTCATAGAATAATAACAGGCTGGTCTGACAAGACTTGTCTTTTATAAAACCATGATGGTTGTCACTTATGATACATTTATCATTGACAAATTTCTGTATAGCATCCCTTGCCATTCCCCCAAATACCTTACATACTATTGATGTGAGGCTGATTGGTGTGTAGCTTCCTGTTATACATTGTAATCCTTTTTTGGAAATTGGTATCACATTGGCTCTAAGCCAATCAGTTGGTATTATTCCAATTAGTAAGGTTTCTTTAAAAACTATAAATAACGGATTGGTTATAACTGTGCTATGCTCCTTTAGGACTCATGGGTGTAAGCTAGGGATAGCAGCAACCAAATACTCTTGCACACAAGTGTGGTGATCAGGTGATCTAGAGTTCAAGACGAATAATTTCTCAGGCTTTGCTGCCCTCAAAGAATAGGGGTATTCTAGCGGTCCAGAAAAGGAATAAAGAAAAGAGGTCGCATCAGCCTTGTGCAGTATTCTTTGATAAATTTAATAAAAGAACAGATTAAAAACTACTCACAAGCATGTGAAAGAAAAAACGCAACGTAAAAGCCTTTAAGTGGTGGCAATCAGTGTGGTTACAACAGTCTTCAGATGCTGAAGGAGAGGAGATGACGACCACTGCTGGCTGACACATTTCGAAGGGATACCTTCTTCCTCAGGCTCACCTGGGGCTCAGCAGGGGCAGAAAGGAGTGGGAGCTGTCAATGGGTTTCCCTGCTGACAGCTGAACAAAAAAAGTGCAGTTTAAAAAATAAAGAGAGGCATTCCCACCCAGTCCATACTTCAGGTCTGGTATGGATTTGGAGGGGAACCCCACATCAAAATGAAAAAAAAATGGCATGGGGTCCCCCCAAAATCCATACCAGACCCTTATCTGGGCATGCAGCCTGGCAGGTCAGGAAAGGGGGGGGGCGATGCCACCCCACCCCCAAAGCACCTTGTTCGCATGTCGGTGGGGACATAGCCTCTTCCTGACAACCCGGGCTGTGGTTGTCGGGGTCTGTGGGCGGGGGGCTTATCGGAATCTGGAAGCCCCCTTTAACAAGGAGGCTCCAGATCACAGCACCCCCTATGTGAATAAGTATCGGGCACATAGTTCACTAAAATAGGACCCTTCTGACATCACGGACTGGTGAATGCTGGGCATGTGATGTCACATGGGGGTGCGGTCCCAAGTGATGTAGCTAGATGGCCCTGCCCCTTACCTATATAAGAAGTGTCAAAGCGGAGAGGAGGCAGTTGGCGAGAGGCCTCCCAGGAGGCAGGAGCGTTTTTAATTTTTTCTATTTTTCGGGTCCAGCAGGCGGTGTGTTTGACAATGGATTTACATTGAGGGATGCTATCTTTCTATCTTCTAATAAAAGATTTGTCAAAAACTGTCTATTGTGTTTATTACTTTTTGACACTTTTTTGGTGAATGGGTAGGGATACTACGTACCCCATACTCATTCACATGGGGGTGGGGCGGGATCTGGGTACCCTCATGTTGAGGGTATGTGACCTGGTATGGTTCAGGAGGGAGGCTGTATGCTCTATTTTGGGATCTCGGGTATGGATTTTGGGGGCCCCTATGCTTTTTTCTTTTTTTTTTTTTTTTGCTTGGGTTTGGGTTCTCCCATAAAATGCATTCTAGGCTCCAAGGGTCTGGTATAACATTTGGGGGAACCTCACTTTTTTTTGCTTTTTTCTTGCATTAGGTTCTCCTTAACATTTATACCAGAACTTCATAAAGGATTAGCAATTGGTATGTATTTTTAGAGGAACTAAATGATGGGATGAATTAAAGTGGAGACTGCGAGTCAGGCCTTCTCATCCAACATCAGTGCCTGACCTCGCAAATGCACTTCTGGAAGAATGGTCAAACATTCCCATAGACACACTCCTAAACCCTGTGAATAGCCTTCTCAGAAGAGTTTAAGCTGTTAAAGTTTTAAAGGGTGGGCCAACTCAATAATGAACCCTATGGACTAAGACTGGGATGCCATTAAAGTTCATGTGCATGTAAAGGCAGGTGACCCAATACTTTTGGTAATATAGTGTATATTGGAACCTTATCTAGGATTAAGGATGGGCTGAACACCCCTCTGTTTGGTTCGCAGCAAAACTCCCGAACATAGGAAATGTTCTAACCCAAACAGTGAACCCCATTGAAGTCTATGGGAGCCGAACAGGAAAAATCAAAAGTGCCCATTTTGAAGGGTTATATTGGCCATAAAGGGGGTATGGGGGTCTGAGTATTGCCCTGGGGGACAAGTGATCATTTTTTCAGGAGCAGTGATTTTGATGATGCTTAAAGTGCAACAATGAAAATGAAATCTCGTGCCTGGGGTCACCCTTAATTTGCCTGTAAAGTGGCGCATTTGTAGCATGTACAGAACATGCTACAGCAAAACTGACATTTCTAAAGAAAAAAACCCATTTAAAATAACTCGCAGTTACATTTGCTGGTACCCGGCTTTTAAAAGATAAAGAAAAGAACAGTGTGGGGTCCCCCCCAAAATCCATACCAGACCCTTATCCGGGAATGCAGCCTGGCAGGTCAGGAAAAGGGGGGAGCAGGCGAGCGCCCCCCCTGAAACATACCAGGCCACATGTCTTCAACATGGGGGGGTGGGTGCTTTGGGGTGGGGGGAGCTCTGCCCCCCCACCCCAAGGCACCTGTCCCCATGTTGAAATCTGCAAGTGGGGGGCTTATTGGGCTATGAAATCCCCCTTTAACAAAGGGGCCCCCAGATCCCCCCCATGTGAATGGGTATCGTACCCCTACCCATTCACCAAAAAAGTGTCAAAAAGCAAGAAAAACAGGAGACAGTTTTTGACAAATCCTTTATTTAAAAAAAAATGTCCCTTGATGTATATCCACCGTCAATCATGACGCCCGATGGACCCAAAAAATAGAAAAGAAAAAAAACGCTTCCGCTTTCTGGGAGCCCTCCGGCCGACTGCTCTCGCCCTGCACTTTAACAGCTCTTATATAGGCAGGGGGCGGGGTCACCCAGTTACGTCACCCGGTGGCGCTGCGGCCTTCATGTGATTGACGATGGATTTACATCGAGGGGCCCTTTTTTTTCTTTCTTAATAATGGATTTGTTAAAAACTGTCTCCTGTTTTTCTTACCTTTTGACACTTTTTTGGTGAATGGGTAGGGGTACGATGTACCCGATACTCATTCACATAGGGGGGGCGGGATCCAAATTCCGATAAGCCCCCCACCCGCAGAGGCTGAAATCACAGCCCAGGGTTGTCGAGAAGAGCCCCCCCATCCCAAAGCACCCACCCCCCCATGTTGAGGGCATGTGGCCTGGCATGCCCGCTCATCCCCCCTTTTTTTGAACTGCCAGGCTGCATGCTTGGATAGGGTATGGTGTGTATTTTTGGGGGATTAATGGATTAGCGAATACTAATGCATTTTTTATATGTACATGAAACCTATATGTAATTTAAAAAGTCATTTCAAAAGTTATTTTAGTAGCGAATTTGTATTTTTTTGGTATTCAAGTGTATTTCTATTGTAGTCTTAGTGTTTATTAATGCAGCGTGATTAATATAATAGCTCGTAGCAAAGGCGGATTGCGCACGTCTTTATATTCTACAAGAGCATATAATTATTATAATTATAACTAATCTTACCAAAAATGGCCGCTGTAATGATATAAAATCAACTTTTGATTAGGAGACTGCGGACTTCGGTCTGATTAATCTCACCAAAAATGGCCACGGTAAACATATATAAACACACACTTATGGGCTCCGGTCTGCAAAATCATACCCAAAATGGCCACCGCAATTACTAGTTATCACAATTTGCAAATCACTGAGCATTATAAAAAGGGCATGAGGTGAGTACTATGCACGCTCCAGATGATGTCAGAGTGATGAAACGCATAGGGAGTAGTCAGCATACGTCCTATTGATTTTAACTGTTGAACCACATTTATAATCTTGGGCTATTTTTTGGATAGTATTGGCATCATTACATCACCTTTTGGAATATTTATTCAGTTTTTATATGCTATATCATTTTTTACACATATTTTATATATTTCTTCGGATTATCGATTTGCACTATACTTTTTGGATTATTATTGATTTATTGGATAACAATGTCACGTTGATTTTTGCATATTTATATCACATATGTGCGTTTTTTATACCTATGCTTACACATCTTGATAGTTTAATATATTTTCACATAATAATTTTATTATTGATTTAATTTATAGCAGTGTCATATTGGTTTGGCATATTCCTTTAATATCACATCTGATTATCAGTGCAACAGCCCCATCAATGGCAATCAGTGCCATCAGTGCAGCTTATTAGTGCCCATCAGTGCTATATATCAGTGCCCATCAGTGCAGCCTCATCAGTGCCTCCTTGTCAGTGCCCATCAGTGCTGCTTCATCAGTGCAGCCTCATTAGTGCCCATCAGTGCCTCCTTTTCAGTGCCCATCAGTGCTGCTTCATCAGTGCAGCCTCATTAGTGCCCATCAGTGCAGCGTCACCAGTGCACATTAGTGAGGCCTCATCAGTGCACATCATTGCCCATCAGAGCCGCCTCATCAGTCCAGCCTTATCAGTGAAGCCTCATTAGTGCCCTTCAGTGCAGCCTCATAAGGGCACATCAGTGCCCATCGGAGCTGCCTCATCAGTCCAGCCTCATCAGTCCAGCCTCATCAGTGCAGCCTCATTAGTGCCTATCAGTGCAGCCAGAAACTAAGAAAAAGGTTAAAAAATGTTGGTCTTTTTAGCCTGTTTAGCAATAAATAACAAAAAATCAATCAATCAATCAATCAATCAATGAATCAATCAATCAATCCAATAACCTGCATTCCAGACTAAACAGTGAACATTATATATAAAAACCCAACTGTGAATGGAAAACTAAATATATAGCAAGCTGCTGTTTTTCCTATATAATGTGTAAGCGCGGTGCTAAAACATATTACATTCGTGAGGCAGAAACACCTTGAATAATGAATATATAAATTTAAAAAGTAGGAAGATGTGTATAAAGTAATTATTTGTATTGAAAAGTCCCATAAGGATTTGTATATAGTCCTCATAACTGTAAATGCAGGCATAAAGATAACAATCTTCTTAATCCAATATGTAAAACACCACCATGTGCCCAAAAGGAAATCCATGACCCAGAAACTTCAAAACTGTTGAAAGGTACAACCTGTTCAGAAAAACCACACTGTGGTTGCTTACCAGATCACTTACAGATCAGATAAATATGCTCTCTCTGGTAAATGGATATGGAAACATAACATCCAGAGAGCATAAAAGACAAAACATGCAGGGCACTCTCATAGCGTCAAACCATTTAGTCAAATTTATTAAAAAAAGAAATGACACTCACATTTAAACGTAGCCCACGGGCTTCACAAGCACACAATAGTACAAATTATGGCACTCCGAAGAATTGCTATTTATACCCAGCCATCTGGCAATTAGGCTCCATGTGTGTGATGACGTCACCATCGTAGGACCCACCCTATGCGTTTCATGAGAGATTACATTGTCTGGGGGCTGGCTGAAGATGAGCCATCGTGCATTAGGCGATTACTCTGCAAATAAAGGTCTGTACAGGGCCACCACAGAACCGGAAATGATAACACAAAAGGACCACAAATATCCATAAGTAATCACAATGTTTTAACACCCATAAGCTTAATAAAGCGCCATCTAGTGTAAAAATAGCAAATCTATAGAGACACATTTTTATATGGCAATAAAAAATAAAGTTGAAATTGACAATCCTTAACCAGAGCACTTTTTGCGATTCAGCACTGCGTCACTTTAACTGACAATTGCGCAGTCATGCGACATTGCACCCAAACAAAATTGACGTCCTTTTTTTCCCCACAAATAGAGCTTTCTTTTGGTGATATTTGATCACCTCTGCGATTTTTATTTTTTACGCTATAATCAAAAGAGTGACAATTTTGAAAAAAACACAATATTTTGTACTTTTTGCTATAATAAATATCCCCTTTTTTTTAAAAAAGGAAATTTTTTCTCAGTTTCACAATAAGCGTATATTGATTGGTTTGTGCAAAACTTATAGCGTTTACAAAATAGGGGATAGATTTATAGCATTTTTATTATTATTTTTTACTAGTAATGGCGGCAATCTGCGATTTTTATTGTGACTGCGACATTATGGTGGACACATCAGACAATTTTGACACATTTTTGGGACCATTGGCATTAATACAGCGATCAATGCTATAAAAATCCATTGATTACTGTAAAAATGTCACTGGCAGTGAAGGGGTTAACACTAGGGGGCGATCGAGGGGTTAACTGTGTTCCCTGGGAGGTGATTCTTACTGAAGGGGGAGGGGACTGACTAGAGGAAGTGACGGATCGTGGCTCCTAGCTAATCTGCAATTCTTTCTCCTCATGCTGGTAGCATAAGGAGAAAAAAAAAGCAGATCATCGGTGGCTGTGAGAGGGACATCATTCCGATCATGGAGAGCCTCTGCAGAGGCTTCCGTGCCCACCTGTGCCACCTTCCAGTGCCACCTACCAGTGCACAACCAGTGCACAACAGTGCCGCCTACCAGTGCCCACCAGTGCCACCTACCAGTGCCCACAGTACCACCCATCAGTGCCCACAGTGTCACCTATCAGTGCCCACAGTGCCACCTATAAATGTCACCAATCAGTGCCTCATCACCAGTGCTGCCTATCAATGCCAGCTACCAGTGCCCATCAGTGCCACCTATCAGTGCCCATCAGTGCCATCCATCAGTGTCACCCATCAGTGCCACTCATCAGTGCCACCCATCAGGGCAGTCTTATCAGTGCCTATCACGGTCGCTTTATCTGTGCCTATAAGTGTTGCCTTATATGTGCCTATCAGTGCAGCCCATCAAGGCCCATCAGTGCCCATCAGTGCAACCCATCAGTGCCCATCAGTGCAGCCTCATCAGCTAATATGAATGAAGGAAAAAAATGACACGTTTTTTTTTTTTTTTTTACATTTCTGTCTTTTTTTGTTTATTTGGCAAAACATAAAAACCCAAGTGGTGAATAAATATCATCAAGAAAGCTCTATTTGTGTGAAAAAAATATAACAAATTAATTTGAGTACAGTGTAGCACGACCGCGCAATTGTCATTCAAAGTCTGCTGAAGGCTGAAAATTGGTCTGGGCAGGAGGGGGGTTTAGGTGCCCAGTAAGCAAGTGGTTAAGGATCTTTGCATCAGGAAGGATATCATTATACACCCTGCTGTCAAGGGGGCGATATAGTTATCCTTCACAAGGAAAATTACATAGAGATGCATGGATTTCTGTTGGATAACTTCTCTCTGAGAAAACCTGGCACCCATAGACGCACCTCTGCACTGCAAATAGCAAAAACAAAGAAATTATGTTCTAACAAAAAGGCAACCGACATGAGCAAAAATTCTCTCAGTCCTGGAGTTTAGGAACCATAATGTCACGTATCTGGATATGGAGCATGACGTGGAGAGGAAGGCGATCTCTTACATCTCTTACACCCCCGGCCTGGTACCCCTAAAAAGTAAACAGGAGGCACGGAAGCCTGGAGTGGCACAAGTGCCTAAGAGTTCAGATGGTGAAGGCTGCAGATGAGAGGTCTGTGTGTACTTGGATGCAGGCTGAATCATGATGCAGGGCAGCAGGTACTTGGCAGGCTGGCAGATCACAGGCAGCAGGTTCTTAACAAGAACGTGTCAGTCCTGGATAGGTCAGTCGCAGAATGAGGGAGGGCACAAACAAAGGGGTAGGGAGCGTCAAACAGGGAGATATGGTTACATATAGTTACATAGTAGGTGAGGTTGAAAAAAGACACAAGTCCATCAAGTCTAACCTAAGTGTGTGATTATATATCAGTATCACATTGTATATCCCTTTATGTTGCGGTCGTTCAGGTGCTTATCTAATAGTTTTTTTTAAACTATTGATGCCCCCCACTGAGATCACCGCCTGTGGAAGGAAATTCCACATCCTTGCTGCACTCACAGTAAAGAACCTTCTACGTAGTTTAACCACTTCCCGCCCGCCCTATGGCGGATTGACGTCCAGGAAGTGGTTCTGTTATCCTGACTGGACGTCATATGACGTCCAGCAGGATAACATGCCGCAGCGCGCCCCCGTGGGCGCACATCGCGGCGATCGGTGGAGCGGCGTGTCAGCCTGACACACCGCTCCACCGATCTTGGTAAAGAGCCTCCAGCGGAGGCTCTTTACCACGTGATCAGCCGTGTCCAATCACGGCTGATCACAATGTCAATAGGAAGAGCCGTTGATCGGCTCTTCCTCACTCGCGTCTGACAGACGCGAGTAGAGGAGAGCCGATCGGCGGCTCTCCTGGCAGGGGGGGTCTGCGCTGATTGTTTATCAGCGCAGCCCCCCCTCAGATCACCACACTGGACCACCAGGGATGCCACTAGGACCACCAGGGAAGGGGCAACGTGGATGGCCAGGTATGTACCCCATGGCCATCCACATGTGCCCAATCTGTGCCAATCAGTGCCCACAAATGGGCACTGATTGGCACCATTATGTCATTGATCTGCCCAGCAATGCCCAGATATGCCCAGCAATGTTTTATCAGTGCCACCTGTCATTGCCCATCGGTGCCACCTGTCATTGCCCATCGGTGCCACCTGTCAGTGCCCATCTGTGCCCATCTGTGCCCATCAGTGCCCACTTATCAGTGCCCATCAGTGCCACACATCAGTGCCACCCATAAGTACCCATCAATGCCACCCATATGTACCAATCAATGCCACCTACGAGTGCCCATCAGTGCTGCCTATGAGTGCCCATCGGTGCCACCTATGAGTGCCCATCAGTGCCGCATACCAGTGCCACCTATCAGTGCCCATCAGTGCCACCTATCAGTGCCCATCAGTGCCGCCTATCAGTGCCCATCATCAGTGCCCGTTAGTGCCACCTCATCAGTGCCACCTCATTGGTGCCACCTCATCAGTGCCCATCAGTGCCGCCGTATAAGTGCCCATCAGTGCAGCCATATCAGTGCCCATCATTGAAGGAGAAAGCGTACTTATTTACAAAAAATTTTAACAGAAACAAAGAAAAACTTTTTTCAAAATTTTCGATCTTTTTTTATTAGTTGCGCAAAAAATAAAAACCGCAGAGGTGATCAAATACCACCAAAAGAAAGCTCTATTTGTGGGAACAAAATGATAAAAAATTTGTTTGGGTACAGTGTAGCATGACCGCACAATTGTCATTCAAATTGCGACAGCACTGAAAGGTGAAAATTGGCCTGGGCGGGAAGGTGTCTAAGTGCCTGGTATTGAAGTGGTTAAGGTTAAACCTCTTTTCTTCTAATTTTAATGAGCGGTCATGTGTCTTGTTAAACTCCCTTCCGTGAAAAGTTTTATCTATATTGTGGGGTCACTAGTATGGTATTTGAAAATTAAAATCATATTCCCTCTCAAGCGTCTCTACTCCAGAGAGAATAAGTTAAGTGCTCGCAAGCTTACTTCATAACTAATGTCCTCCAGACCCTTTATTAGCTTTTTGCCCTACTTTGTACTTGTTCCATTTCCAGTACATACTTCCTGAGGACTGGTGCCCAGAACTGGACAGCATACAAGGTGCTGCCGGAGCAGAGTCTTGTAGAGCGGGAGAATTATCGCTTTATCCCTGGAGTTGATCCCCTTTTTAATGCATGCCAATATTCTGTTTGTTTTGTTAGCAGCAGCTTGGCATTGCATGACATTGCTGAGCCTTTCATCTACTAGGACCCCTAGGTCCTTTTCCATCCTAGATTCCCCCAGAGGTTCTCCCCCCAGTGTATAGATTGCATTCATATTTTTGCCAACAAAATGCATTATTTTACATTTTTCTACATTGAACCTCATTTGCCATGTAGTTGCCCACCCCATTAATTTGTTCAGATCTTCTTGCAAGGTTTCCATATCCTACGGAGAAGTTATTGCCCTGCTTCGCTTAGTATCGTCCGCAAAAACAGAGATTGAACTATTTACCCCATCCTCCAGGTCATTTATAAACATATTAAAGAGGATTGGTCCCAGTACAGAACCGTGGGGGTCCCCATTACCCACCCCTGACCATTCCGAGTACTCCCCATTTATCACCACCCTCTGAACTCACCCTTGTAGCCAGTTTTCAATCCATGTAATCACCCTATGGTCCATGCCAATGGACCTTATTTTGTACAGTAAACGTTTATGGGGAACTGTGTCGAATGCTTTCGCAAAATCCAGATACACCACGTCTACGGGCCTTCCTTTATCTAGATGGCAACTCACCCCCTTGTAGAAGGTTAGTAGATTGTTTTGGCAAGAACGATTCTTCATGAATCCATGCTGATTACTGCTAATGATACCGTTTTCATTACTAAAATCTTGTATATAGTCCCCTATCATCCCCTCCAAGAGCTTGCATACTATTGATGTTAGGCTAACTGGTCTGTAATTCCCAGAGATGTATTTTGGGCCCTTTTTAAAGATTGGTGCTACATTGGCTTTTCTCCAATCCACTGGTACCATTCCAGTCAGTAGACTGTCAGTAAAAATTAGGAACAATGGTCTGGCAATTACTTGACTGAGTTCCCTAAGTACCCTTGGGTGCAAGCCACCTGTTCCCGGTGGTTTATTAGCGTTAAGTTTCCCAAGTCTAATTCTAATTCTGTCCTCTGTTAGCCATGAGGGTGCATCCTGTGATGTGTCACGAGGATAAACACTGCAGTTTTGGTTAATGAAGCCCCCCCCGATTCCCTCATGAAGACTGAGGAGAAGAATAAATTCAATACCTTTGCCATCTCCCCATCCTTTGTAACCAAATGTCCTTCCTCATTCCTTATGGGGTCAATATGGTCCGTCCTCCATTTTTTACTGTTTACATACTTAAAGAATTTCTTGGGATTTTTTTTCTCTCCTCCGCTCTGTGTCTTTCGTGTTCTATCTTGGCGCCCTAATTTCATGCTTACATTTCTTGTTGCATTCTTTATAAAGTTTGAATGCTGATGATGATCCCTCAACCTTGTATTTTTCGAGGGCCCTCTCTTTTGCTTTTATATGCATTTTTACATTAGCGTTAAGACATCCAGGACTTTTGTTCGCTCTTTTAAATTTATTACCCAATGGGATGCACTGGCTAATGCCCTTATTTAATATGCTCTTAAAGCGAACCCATCTCTCCTGCGTGTTCTTTTTTCCTAAGATTTTATTCCAATTTATATCTTCTAGCAAGGTTTGTAGTTTAGGGAAGTTGGCTCTTTTGAAATTCAGTGTCTTTGTATTTCCCTTATGTTTCCTATTTGTGTGATTTATATTGAAGCCAATTGACCTGTGATCGCTGTTTCCTAAATTGCCCCGTATTTCCGCATCTGTGATCAGGTCTGTATTGTTGGTGATCAGTAGATCTAGTAAAGCTTTATTTCTAGTTGGTGCCTCTACCATCTGACCCATGAAATTGTCCTGCAAAACAATCCCATCCTTGTTGCTAATCCAAATTGTGATTGGAGGTCCGTCTCCCCCTGCTCCCTCAGGTTAGGGGGCCTATAGCATACTCCCAGTATTATTTTCCCCTTAGCTTCATCTCTTTATATCTCTACCCATAAGGATTTCACCTCCACCTTAGCTCCCTTAGTCATGTCATCTTTCACATTCACTTGTACATTATTCTTGATATATAGGCATACCCCTCCCCCTTTTTTACCCTCTCTATCCTTGCGATAAAGGGAATACCCTTGAATGCTTGCCAGACAATCATGAGAGCTGTTGAACCAGGTCTCTGATATTTCAACAAAATCCAAATCCTCCTCGTACAACAGTATCTCTAGATCACCCATCTTGTCCAATCCTGGCATTGGTGAACATGCCATGCATATGTGCTTTTTTATGTTGTGTGAGGGTTTTGTGTTTTTGTTACATTTATATGGCTGAACATTTATAAATGCTAATTGTATATATGGTCCTCAATATGTAAGCAACTGGTTATTGTCCCCTGATGCTCATAGATAGGCCCTTTATTAAATACAGGTCACTAGGTGTAATGAGGCATATAGTCTGATGGGCCATATGGGTAGCCTTTTTTCATTTAACCCCTTTCCAACCAGCCGCTGTATTTATACTGCGGCAGGACGGCTCTCCTGCGTGAACCAACGTACCTGTATGTGGGTCCGTGCATGTGAGATTGCGGGCGGGTGCCCGCTGCGTGCCGCGGGGGCGCACCTGCGGGTCTGGCAGACTCAATGTTCGCCGGCTGCCCGCAATCACTATATACAGAGGCAGAACGGGGATCTGTCATTGTAAACAAGTCGGATCCCCGTTCTGACAGGGAACATCTCAGACATCTGCTGTTCCCAGTGATCGGGAGCAGTGATCTCTGTCATATCCCAGGCAGCCCATCCCCCCTACAGTTAGAATACTCATGAGGGAACATATTTAACCCCTTGATCACCCCCTAGTGCTAACCCCTTCACTGCCAGTGTCATTTATACAGTGATCAGTGCATTTTTGTAGCACTGATCACTGTAATGTCACTGGTCCCCAAAAAGTATCACTTGGGGTCAGATTTGTCCGCCGTAATGTCGCAGTCCCGGTAAAAATTGCAGATTGCCGCCATTGCCAGTAAAAACAATAAATAATAAATAAAAGTCCTTAAATCTATCCCATAGTTTGTAGACGCGATAACTTTTGTGCAAACCAATCAATATACGCTTATTGTGATTTTTTTACCAAAAATATGTAGAAGAATACATATTGGCCTAAACTGATGAATACATTCGTTTTTTTATATATTTTTTTGGATATGTATTATAGCAGAAAGTAAAAAAAAAATATTTTTTTTCAAAATTTGGTGCTCTTTTTTTGTTTATAGCACAAAAAATAAAAACCGCAGAGATGATCAAATACCACCAAAAGAAATCTCTATTTGTGGGAAAAAAAAGGACATTATTTTGTTTGGGTACAATGTCGCACGACCGCACAATTGTCATTTAAATTTACACAGTGCCGTATCACAAAAAAAGTGGCCTGGGCAAATCCTTCCGGGGCTGAAGAAGTTAAGAGTATATTATTGGGAGTAATATTATTTACTAAAGATATACTGTAATGGTAGATGTTAACAAGGAGCTATCATGCTAGACCCCTGTGCAATCACTGTATGGGTTATTTCTTTTATGTTGAGTACAGTATAATGTATCTTCTAAGCCTGCAGTACTTGAAATGACCACATGTCGGGAGGCTGTAGTCATCTGACGATGTGGATTACGTGATCTACAACATGTTGGTCGCTCTTTTAATGCTGAGCCACATACCATGTCTCTTCTAAACCTGTAATACCTGAAATGACCACACACTGGGAGGGCGTAGTTGCCTTGCTGGGTGCAAGTTGATGACGCCACTCAGGCTCCAGCAGCGCCAGATGGGTTTCCCCGTCCCCTTGCCTTACTTAATGACCCCCATGTCTGGAGCCAGATCAGAATCTATCTCACTCCATACTGATCTGAGGAACGACATAATGGGAAACTATTTACCTACCTAATATAATACCTTGTACAGTATATCACTAGGTAAATACTATATAATTTGCCTATTGGTCATCATTTTTTTATGCACAGACAGATAGAATATTAGATGGGCGTTGGGATGAGGGGTTAATAAGGGGGGATTTTTTGTTCCCTCAATATAGGATTAGTGATATTAGGTGTGGTATAACCCTTTGCTGACATGGATTACACATTGGAATAACGATTTGACCAGATAATCATTGAAACTTGGAAGTAGGGGTGTAGATTGTAACTATAGGTTTTCCACATTATCACTTTACCCCATAATTCCCTAATGCCCACCAAATTAACCCATTATGCTTCAATACGTGCAATATGATTACGCACACTGTCATTGCAGATGGTGTCATGATGTCTTTATGATACACTTTCAAATACTTAGTTACATTGGAACTAACGACTATCTTGGAAAATGAGGGGGGACCGTCCTGTGGCATTCTATGTGTGACAATGACCATTTGTAGGGGGACCATTCAATGTGTTTCTATTGTGATGTTTTTGACTATTAACCATGAGGTAAGTATTAAAAGCTGGTTACCCAGTACATTTATTGTTCAAATAAGAAGCTGTAACTGACATTTAAACCATTCCATTTTCAGTGTTCTTGCTGAAACTTTTCCTGAAGAAGCGAGTTATCTCCTGCGAAATGCAAACTGCGTCCGAAATACAGCAACTCACTGTGCTTTTGTATGTTTTTTTGATATGTACACATGTGCAATTTTTACAATATAATAAATATTTTTTGATACTTTTTACAAAAATTTGGTAGTATAGTCCTTATATTTAGTTTGTTACGGTCGATTATTTTGTATATCATTGATTATGATGAGGTACCAGACCTACATGGTCTACCAAATGAGGGTCTTTCATTGAGGCCTTCCTCCCAATTTCCTATTTTTCTTTAGCAGGTATAAGAATGGCTGGACAAAGAGCAGGGTCAGGCAAGCCGGGTCAGTCACTGGCAGGCACGTCAGGAACAGAGCAGTAGGCAGCAGAGTAGTCAGGTTCAAGCTGGAGTTGGCAACCATAAACAGACAGACAGAGGGATCAAGCAGAGACGTGGTCAAAGGGCAAGCCAGGGGTCGGTTCAGGTTAAGTACAAGCTTGGTCAGATGGATCAGAATGGCAACAGGAGATCAAACACAAGAAGCAGGTAGCAGAACGCTGAGACCATTATGCAATGTCTTAGTGCAGCAGAGGTGTTTATGTAGCCCACTTGGCGCCACTTAATTGCGGGCACGCAGGCCGGCACGCTGGTCAGGCTAACGAGAATTCTCTGTCCATGGGGTTGGCTAATAAGATTTCTCTAACCGTGGATTTGGCTAACAGATATTCTCCGTCTGCATATGTGTCTGGGCATATTTCTTCTTTCCTGACACATAGTGTAATAAATGGAATTGCAGGGCATCCAATTCCAAATTATGGGGAATGCAGCAATATAAGGACTAGGGATGAGCTTCGAGTTCGAGTCGAACTCATGTTCGACTCGAACATTGGCCGTTCGCAAGTTCGCCGAACACCGAACAATTTGGGGTGTTCGCGGCAAATTCGAATGCCGCGGAACACCCTTTAAAAGTCTATGGGAGAAATCAAAAGTGCTAATTTTAGAGGCTTATATGCAAGTTATTGTCATAAAAAGTGTTTGGGGACCTGGGTCCTGCCCCAGGGGACATGGATCAATGCAAAAAAAAGTTTTAAAAACGGCCGTTTTTTCAGGAGCAGTGATTTTAATAATGCTTAAAATCAAACAATAAAAGTGTAATATCCCTTTAAATTTCGTACCTGGGGGGTGTCTATAGTATGCCTGTAAAGGGGCGCATGTTTCCCGTGTTTAGAACAGCCTGACAGCAAAATGACATTTGGAAGGAAAAAACTCATTTAAAACTACCCGCGGCTATTGCATTGCCGTCAATACACATAGAAGTTCATTGATAAAAACGGCATGGGAATTCCCCACGGGGAAACCCCGAACCAAAATTAAAAAAAAAAAAAATGAAGTGGGAGTCCCCCTAAATTCCATACCAGGCCCTTCAGGTCTGGTATGGATATTAAGGGGAACCCCGGCCAAAATTTAAAAAAAAAATGACGTGGGGTTCCCCCTAAATTCCATACCAGACCCTTCAGGTCTGGTATGGATTTTAAGGGGAACCCCGCGCCAAAAAAAAAAAAAAAAAACGGCGTGGGGTTCCCCCAAAAATCCATACCAGACCCTTATCCGAGCACGCAACCTGGCAGGCCGCAGGAAAAGAGGGGGGGACGAGAGTGCGCCCCCCCCCCTCCTGAACCGTACCAGGCCACATGCCCTCAACATTGGGAGGGTGCTTTGGGGTAGCCCCCCAAAACACCTTGTCCCCATGTTGATGAGGACAAGGGCCTCATCCCCACAACCGTGGCCGGTGGTTGTGGGGGTCTGCGGGCGGGGGGCTTATCGGAATCTGGAAGCCCCCTTTAACAAGGGGACCCCCAGATCCCGCCCCCCCCCTGTGTGAAATGGTAAGGGGGTACTTACCCCTACCATTTCACTAAAAAAGTGTCAAAATAGTTAAAAATGACAAGAGACAGTTTTTGACAATTCCTTTATTTAAATGCTTCTTCTTTCTTCCTTCATCTTCTTCTTCTGGTTCTTCTGGCTCTTCTGGTTCTTCCTCCGGCGTTCTCGTCTAGCATCTCCTCCGCGGCGTCTTCTATCTTCTTCTCCTCGGGCCGCTCCGCACCCATGGCATTGGGGGGGAGGCTCCCGCTCTTCTCTTCATCTTCTTCTTCATCCTCTTCTCTTCTTCCTTCTTCTCTTCTTCTCTGTTTCTCTTCTTAATTTTCTTCTCCGGGCCGCTCCGCATCCATGCATGGAGGGAGGCTCCCGCTGTGTGACGGCGTCTCCTCATCTGACGGTTCTTAAATAACGGGGGGCGGGGCCACCCGGTGACCCCGCCCCCCTCTGACGCACGGTGACTTGACAGGACTTCCCTGTGACGTCACGGGGAATGCCACAGGGAAGTCCCGTCATGTCCCGTGCGTCAGAGGGGGCGGGGTCATCCGGTGGCCCCGCCCCCCGTTATTTAAGAACTGTCAGATGAGGAGACGCCGTCACACAGCGGGAGCCTCCCTCCATGCCAGCATGGATGCGGAGCGGCCCGGAGAAGAAAATTAAGAAGAGAAACAGAGAAGAAGAGAAGAAGGAAGAAGAGAAGAGGATGAAGAAGAAGATGAAGAGAAGAGCGGGAGCCTCCCCCCCAATGCCATGGGTGCGGAGCGGCCCGAGGAGAAGAAGATAGAAGACGCCGCGGAGGAGATGCTGGACGAGAACGCCGGAGGAAGAACCAGAAGAGCCAGAAGAACCAGAAAAAGAAGAAGATGAAGGAAGAAAGAAGAAGCATTTAAATAAAGGAATTGTCAAAAACTGTCTCTTGTCATTTTTAACTATTTTGACACTTTTTTAGTGAAATGGTAGGGGTAAGTACCCCCTTACCATTTCACACAGGGGGGGGGCCGGGATCTGGGGGTCCCCTTGTTAAAGGGGGCTTCCAGATTCCGATAAGCCCCCCGCCCGCAGACCCCCACAACCACCGGCCACGGTTGTGGGGATGAGGCCCTTGTCCTCATCAACATGGGGACAAGGTGTTTTGGGGAGCTACCCCAAAGCACCCTCCCAATGTTGAGGGCATGTGGCCTGGTACGGTTCAGGAGGGGGGGGGGCCGCACTCTCGTCCCCCCTCTTTTCCTGCGGCCTGCCAGGTTGCGTGCTCGGATAAGGGTCTGGTATGGATTTTTGGGGGAACCCCACGCCGTTTTTTTTTTTTTTTTTTTGGCGCGGGGTTCCCCTTAAAATCCATACCAGACCTGAAGGGTCTGGTATGGAATTTAGGGGGAACCCCACGTCATTTTTTTTAAAAATTTTGGCTGGGGTTCCCCTTAATATCCATACCAGACCTGAAGGGCCTGGTATGGAATTTAGGGGGACTCCCACTTCATTTTTTTTTTTTTAATTTTGGTTCGGGGTTTCCCTGTGGGGAATTCCCATGCCGTTTTTATCAATGAACTTCTATGTGTATTGACGGCAATGCAATAGCCGCGGGTAGTTTTAAATGAGTTTTTTCCTTCCAAATGTCATTTTGCTGTCAGGTTGTTCTAAACACAGGAAACATGCGCCCCTTTACAGGCATACTATAGACACCCCCCAGGTACGAAATTTAAAGGGATATTACACTTTTATTGTTTGACTTTAATCATTATTAAAATCACTGCTCCTGAAAAAACGGCCGTTTTTAAAACTTTTTTTTGCATTGATCCATGTCCCCTGGGGCAGGACCCAGGTCCCCAAACACTTTTTATGACAATAACTTGTATATAAGCCTTTAAAATTAGCACTTTTGATTATTCATGTTCGTGTCCCATAGACTTTAACGGTGTTCGCGTGTTCGAGCGAACTTTTTTCCTGTTCGCATGTTCTGGTGCGAACCGAACAGGGGGGTGTTCGGCTCATCCCTAATAAGGACTTAACATCCAATGTTACCCATAGAAAGGTTTTTTTGCCAATGGATGTCCTGAACATATGCCATAACAGTGGAAGTGTGTTTTATATATCAAGGTAATCTAACAACAAGTGACTACAGATTATGGTCTACCCATTCTCCCAGTTTTTCAAACAGTGAGCCTATACCCGCTACATTGGATGGCCTTTGCAGTGCAGAGGTGCATCTATGAGTGTCAGGTTTTCTCCATCATTAGCCAACCTGTATGCTGGTTGGTGGGAGAAACATTTTTGTTCACTCACCTTAAAGTGGTTTTAAAGCCACTTTAGCATTTTCAGGTAATCCTTCATGTTAGATAATGCTATGTTGCCACTGTATGTGTTTTATTAAAAAAATGCCTCTGTATACCTTATTTCCGAGCGCCACTTGGCGCAACTGTGACCGCCCACCATTCCCTCTCCTGATCTGACAGCTACAGCGGGAGGGGCTAAGAATCCCCCGCTGACGTCAGTCGGGAGGAGGAGAGGAGGTGAGAGGTGAACGTTCACGTGAGAAATAAGGTATACAGAGCCACGTTTTTAATAAATCACATACAGTGGAGACAGCATTATCTAATACAGGGGATTGCCTGAAAATGCTAAAGTTATTTCAGCAGCAGGAAGGGAGGGGGGCGGGCACTATCACTGGCTGACAGGCAGGGAGGGGGAAGAGGAGGATAGAGGAGGGCTGCTAATGATGGAGGCAAGTAAACTGACCACGGTGTCAGGGCTCAGCAGCCATGAAAAACCGTGGGCAATATATCAGTATACAGGGGGGAGGGCAGCACCTGGCAGGATCAGCCAGGTATTTTAGATGATATAGGGGGCCAAATTACACAGCACAAGCACTGTGCTGTTATTCATGTTTTAAACTGACAAGATGTATTTTTTTTTTTTTAGGGTAACAAATGCTTCAACCCTCATGCAGGGGACATTAAATGATATGGCAGGTATATTGATGATCTGATACTTGTCTGGGACAACACAGAAATGTCTCTACCCTCTTTTTGTTTTGTAGGTGAATAAAAACCATTTGAATTTTGAATTGTCTTGTGAGAGTGGGTCCAGAAAGATTGATTTTTCTGGTCATCACACTCATGGGAGATGATATTACACTTGCAAAAAAAATAATAATAATATAAGCCTTCAAAATGGGCACTTTTGATCTTTTCCTGTGTGGCTCCCCTATACTTCAATGGGGTTAGCTGTTCGGGTTAGAACATTTCCCCTGTTCCGGAGTTCTGCTGCAAACCGAACAGGGGGTCATTCAGCCAATGTCTACTGGCCACATACAAGTAGATTTGGTCATATATGTGACTTGGCAGCCCAATATTTTTACCAGTGCTTGTGTAATGTGATAGCCTATCTGTCTGGAATGGATAGTCTACATGGGTCCTCATTTTGCATAGCTGTTTTTTTGTTGACCTGCCAATTTTTTGAAATCAGAATAGATCTCCCAGTGTTGGGTACTCACCCTCCGTCATATTGTCACCATTCACTGCACAGACCAAGGTAACTCCATGGAGAAGGAAGAGAGGAAATAGTAGCTGGACTTCCATCCCTGCAGACTGAACACTGAGCAATAACAGAATCATCAACTGACGCAACTGATGATGCAAGATCTTTTTCAGTAAAAGGATGTGATTTCTAAAGATCATATCCCACGGATATACATATTTGGTAATAATGACCAAGCATATTCTTTCTAAATTTACAGCTAGAATTGCTCAAGAGCCATCGGTAGTAAGCTAATGGATAAAATATTGACATCTTAGTCGGTTACAAGTATTTAATAAATGTCTAAAAATGAAATATCTTCTTAAAATAAGTCTTCATTATTTAAAGAAGCTCTGTCAATCCCTAAAAAAATAAAAAATCCACTTCCTTGTATTAAAATATTAACAGTTCAATGTAACCTGCACACTGAGCTGAAATTAGCTACAACAGGATATACAGGTTATCCTTGGCTGTAATCACAGCAGTGGTGGCTCTGGTGGGTTTTTTTCTTGGCATTTGTCGGGTCGAACCCCCCGGGGCCGGTCAGTCAGTAGGCCAGGGCCCCGCACTTACCCCATCTCACAAGTAGCAGCAGTGTCGGCTTTTCTCTGGGCTGTTCTCTCTGGCTGCTTTCTCACTTCCCCTGCGTTTCCTCCCTCCTCCTCCTGGTGGCCAATCCAATTGGATCTCCTTTCGGCCTATCAGGTGATGGGTCTCACAACCTGATTCCTGATTGGGTTGGAGGAGAATCAGTGTTACAATAGCAAATATCCATTCACCATTGACACACAACCGGGTGGGCTCAGAGTGCAGTGCTTTGTGCCCCCAGCCCACCCTGTTTTGAAGCCTATTAGAGCCTTTGGCTCTAATTATGTGCGTCAAAACCCCCCCCCATTGGAATCCATGTGTACGGCACCCTGCATGTAGATCAGGGGGCCTGACGCTTGGATAGGGGGCGGCGCCAGTGTACCCCTAATGGGCAGGCTGTTACTGAATCAGAGCAGCATAGACATATTTCTAAATCCGTGTATCTGTATAGGGATGAGAGAACCGGGCATAGAAGGAGATTTACTAACATTGGTGCACACAGAAGCTGGTGCGGCTGTGCATATCTTCTAACTTCAGCTTGTTCAATTAAGCTTAGGCAATAAAACCTGGAAGCTGATTGGTTACTATGAACAGCTACACCAGATTCTGTGTGCACAGTACATCTTAGTAAATCTCCCCCATAGTTTCGTTAGCAGGGGGTTCACTCCCCAAAAATTAAACATAGGGATTTATTTACTAAAGACAAATATGCGGTTAATTTCACTAGTACAGTTGCCGCAGAGCTCAGTAAATGAGGTAACGTGTATTGTGAAAAGCTCAAGCGCTGTAAAGAAATATATGATATAATAAAATAGTGATTGAAAATTAAAAAATTAAGCTGCAATCAATCATAAGTGTTCAGGCGCCCTAATATTAGATAAGAATATAGATTATTGATGTGCTCTAATTAACTTGTCAATCTGTGCACAGCTCCCCTCAAATAAATTAAATAAATTATATGAATTCAATGGGTACAGCCATCAAAGTATAGAAATGCATATGTAGTGCACTACCATCAAAGGAGCTGCAATTTGTGTGTTCTATCTGTAATTCACATTTGCCATCTAGCCCATCGCAGCCCATAGAAATAGAAAACAGTCCATATTGTAATTTTCTCTTGCTTTTATTGATATAACGTGAACTGGGATAGGAGAAGGGTTTTCTGAGATGCTCTTATACTGCTTTATAATTTTTTCCTTTGCCTGTTTCATGTAAAGACTTAGAACAATGCGGACTATAAGAAATCACTCTGAATGATTTCTTTAGTGGGGACGACGGAAGTAGATTTACTAGAGAATATATGGTAAAGAGTCACTCTGAATAACTTCTTCACCTGCAGAACTTTTTAGAACAGTCTGTATCTCTATTTGTGATTGGAGCTTTACCGCCACCTTTTTACCACTACTTTTCGTCTGTATGGTACTTCCAAGTTGAGCTAAAGAAGAGATTACTCTGAATAATTCCACCCGCCTGGCTGATTGGAATCCCGGGGCATTGTTGAACCCAAAGTCACAGGCCATCACCACCTGTTTCGCTGACTTGCGTACCAACATCCCTCAGCCTCTGGTAGTACCCTCCCCCTGGGCTTTCACTAACTTGATCGATAGTCCATGTTCAACTCACAAACAACTGCCCAGATGTAGTCCGCTTAGTTGCTACTTCTTCCATAAGTGTTTCTCTGTCCCTTCTCTTCAGTCTGGCACACTCCCTTCCCCACAGGGGCGTCCAGCGACACCTGCGACTACATGCTGTTCGGTGTCATCAACTCCTCTCCTCCACATGTCCCCGTCCCCCCTCCTTCCCCGTAGGGGGGGCTCCGCTTGGCTCCCCGCAGGGGAACCTCTCTCTGCAGGCTCTCCCTTTCTGGAACTCCAACACCACCCCCTCTGTCATGTGACCCCAGCTTCCGCCTCCTGCCAAACAAATTAATGATTGACCAGAACTCACCTACAAGCTTCCTGTCACTCAGATCCCAAGTCCAACCTCTCTTCCAAAATCATTTCATTGAAAGCAAGAGGAGGCACCTCTGGGTCCAAGCACAGGTGGCCACACCCTGCACTATACTAACACTCCCAATTTCCAAAATAAACAACCAGGCCTGATATAATAGTACAAGCCTGCCTAAATTTTACCTGAAACTGTACTTTATCATTTAAACTCAGAAAAGGTTACCTACATAAAAGTAGGTGCCCGCTACATACAACCCCCAAAGTCCCCAGTTGTGGGGAATTAATTTAGAGTACCTCCTTAAGTTTAAGGAGGAAAGAGCATCTCATTAACATCAGATGGAATGTGGAAAAGGAAAATAAACTTGAAACAGGAATAACATCAATATCAATGTACACAATAGCAACACAGCATATTTTCTTATACAATTTACATAGTCTGACTGCAGATCCCTACAGCTAACATTCCATACAAGTAGAACTAAAGCATTACTCCTGTAGGAGGAATACTCTGCTTACCACAGGCCATCATCTGTAAGATAGACAGCCGTCACAACTTCAATTCACCTAAAAGAAGACACAAAAATATTTCTAACTACTACTAACTACACATTACCAAACAGAGGGGGTTATTATCCACTATTGGGTAATCAATCAAATATGCAAAATCTTTTCTTTAATGACATGTATATTTCTGTTAGGGTCATCACTCCCTCAAAAGGAGTCTAACAGACTTCCTGCAGCGCACACCCTGAACATACATGCTCAGCAAATGAATCCATCTGCCTGTTGGCAAATAAACTTTCTGTTTGGCTCCTAAACAGGAGTCCTTGTAGAAGTGGCAAAAGAGACTTAGCAGAGACAGCACATTCTAGTGTCCATAACTGTGTCCTTGTCAGGCACCCTGAATGTGAGTCTCCTGCTAAACAGATTATTTTTGGGGAAAACCCACCCTACCCCTCCAGCGGTCCTGCTTACAAGTAATACCTTGGGTCAGGTAAAATTTTTCTACTGTCCGCTTGTCCTCTCACTGAGATAGAGTAACTGCGGGTGTTTTTTCCTGCCTTTACCACCAACACTCTGTCTTTGTGAATTGCTCTCGCAAGTCTCCATTCACGATGAATGTCTTTGAATCGGACCCAGACTTCACTATCCGGTGTCCGCTTGAGCTTAGGAACATGAAGATAGTCCCAAACAAGATCGTCTTACCATGCTTCCCTTGAACTCTCAACGATCTCCATAATCCATTCAGGAACATAAGGATAATCTAGGCCCCACTCCTGAGCCACTTTCCTTTGAACTTCCCGCTGGAACCTTGAAAGTCTGGGTAAATCTTTAGCCTTTCCTCTGCCAGGCAAAACGCATTAGTCAGAAGCTCTACTGACCCACTGTTGATATGTGGCTGCCCTGGTAGGAAGGACAGTAGTTGAGACATTGAAAGGGGGTACTGGGGTTTTAGATGTGTTGAGTGATTTCTCTGACACTCCCATAAAAGCTTCCACTGAGGTAGAACTCTCCAAGAAACATTCCTTCTCATCGCTAGACTCAGCCTCTTCAGGGGATGACCACTCAAATAGGTTGTCCATGGATCCTTATTTCTCCAGGACTTGCGGTGAGCCCCAATCCACAGCCCAGCCTCTGTTTACCCTGTCCGGCTCACCCGACAGATCCCCCTCCTGCAAACTAGGCTCCTTCCGGATGGGCACAACAAAGGACTTATTGCCAGCCGGCTCCTCAGGGGTTTCCTCCAAAGACTGTACACTAACTCCGGCAGTCCCTGGGTCCCCAGCCAGGCTACAGGCTCCCCTATTAGATCCTACCTGATCCTCCGGTGGCTCAGATTCAGCCGAATCAGATGGGAGCTCCTCTACTGCTGCAGCGGGCGATACACGACCCTCTCACGCCTTCCGAATCACCTGCATCTGTGGCAGACAAAGTCCGGTTGTAGGACTGTCCTCCCATCTAAACAAAGTGGGCATTTTGTTTAGACGGGAGGACAGAATTGCTTTTTCACAAAAGTGCTTATGATGGTTCAATAGTCCTGCGCTGTAAGTAGGGATGCAGAGTGCCCGCCCACAACTCAGAGCATCAGAAGGTAAAGGAGAGTGCCAGCTGCTGGGGGAGCTAGGGATCCGAGTCATCTTTCTGTTCTCCAGCCAGTGACATTATCTATAAGGCATTTTCAGCCTTGCTTTATTAATGGTCCATTGTGTAATATGGCCATGATCTTCTAGTTACCAGGATTATGCTATGGTGTTTCCCTTTCTTTTCCTGAGGAACCTCTGAATGGGAACCATCCCTTTATCTTGGAGTTGCATTTACATCCCTCCAAGGTGTGACCGATCCCCTGTGGCTTGGTGGAGCAGTGTTGTTCATCATCCCCTCTGGATAAAGGCAGTGGAGTATTGTTGTCCAACCATTCCATCCAGATAAAGGCCCCGACCGGGTTAAGGTCGCAAGTTCCTTTGGGCTTGCCTTGTGGTAAGCGCGCATTTTTTACTGAGCTATCACATTGGTGCGGTGGAGGAATTATTTACCTAATCATTTATTCATTCCACTTAGAAGACCGGGATTTGAGCCTTAGGCCTTCTCACAACACTTTTCATGGACTAATTTTCACTTAATTAATGCTGTACAATTCAATCAGTGTTGGTTTATTATATTAAGTTTATTGGTATACACATTTTTTATGTTAACATTTTTTATGTTAAAATTTTTAAGGTTAATTTTATATTTAAACACAAATTACTCACTCTTGGGATATCAGCGCTGCTACCTTTGTTATTATTTATGTTGTTGTGTGTATCTCACATAGAGCGGCTGCTTTTGTTAGAATTTTGTAATCATTTGATTTGAGAGTTTGTATGGTTTTTCACATCATTCAATTTTCTGTGTTACGATTTGCAAGAAATCCTTTGTTCACTATAGCGCGGTATTTTTCCCTTTATAACTATTATACTGCAGGCTATCTTGGCAACGGTTACTGAAATGCAGACTTCGCTGCTATGGGAGATGGCCAGTGGTCAAATATAAAACAGATATCTCGGTGGGACCTCCATGTAGCGCACTAACCCCGAAGGAGCTGCAATTTGTGTGTTCTATCTGTAATTCACATTTGCCATCTAGCCCATCGCAGCCCATAGAAATAGAAAACAGTCCATGTTGTAATTTTCTCTTGCTTTTATTGATATAACGTGAACTGGGATAGGAGAAGGGTTTTCTGAGATGCTCTTATACTGCTTTATAATTTTTTCCTTTGCCTGTTTCATGCAAAGACTTAGAACAATGCGGACTATAAGAAATCACTCTGAATGATTTCTTTAGTGGGGAAGACGGAAGTAGATTTACTAGAGAATATATGGTAAAGAGTCACTCTGAATAACTTCTTCACCTGCAGAACTTTTTAGAACAGTCTGTATCTCTATTTGTGATTGGAGCTTTACCGCCACCTTTTTACCACTATTTCCCGTCTGTATGGTACTTCCAAGTTGAGCTAAAGAAGAGATTACTCTGAATAATTCCTCCCGCTTGACTAATTGGAATCCCGGGCATTGTTGAACAAAAAGTGATGTCAATATTCAAAATAAATAATCAAGATAATTCACAAGCATAAATGAATGCCAAAAAGTGCATTAAAATAAACATATAAATTAATAAACTAAAATATGTGCTTTACAGAAAAAAATGTGGTACACAAATATGAGAATCACTAGTTCATATCAAGTCCCGTGAAAAAAATGTTGATAAATTGATGATAAACATCTAAACGCAAAATTTGAAAATGAAAAAGTTCATAAAATGCCAGCTACATGTCATCAGAAAGGTGTTGAGTGAAGGTTGTAGTTGAATCCACCACCAAAACAGCAGGAATGGACTCTTAACAGAGCTCCATGATCCCCTGTGACAGAAGATCTAGGAGTGCATGTATACAAATACTGGGTGGCTTCAGGCAAACCAGAGAAACTCAATAATGGGCGGTCCCTTCCCGACAAATCATATCACGGTGGAACTCCCATGGTGCATGTAAGATATATATGAAAACTCCATAGTGTAAAACCGTCATTTATTAAAGCATAAAATTGTGAGGCTGTGTGGAGGTTATATTGTTTTATTAATTAAAAAAAATATTTTTTTTTTTGGTTAATCTTTTATTTGCAACTTTCCACCATGGTCAACATGAGTGGATACATTACTAATTTTTTTTTTTTTCGATAATAATTTTTTTCGATATAAGATATCCACTACATATGTAATTTATATTATATTTGTGAACCAATGTCCACATTAATGTTTATTTATTGTATAATTTAATAATTTAAGTGTCACAATTTATGTATGTTTTTTGCTTTGAGTCCCCACACAAGCAACATGCAACGGGCGAGCGTTGTCTCATCTGCTGTCACACTTTGTAATAATATATTTTATTTATCAATTCTGACCCCCCACAATTGAACATATAACATGACAACGGCTGGTTGTCTTGCGTGAGGGATCAGATTAGGTAATTTTTTGGCGTCCACTAGAGATCGTTTTGCTCACGACTGGACGTGTCACCTTTACAAACATCTGAGACACTTCCAGAGCGCAGTCTCATGAAGTGACACTTTTTATATATATTGTATATATAGTTTAGCTCCAGTGGTTACTTAATTATATTTTTTATTCCAGATGTGAGGGCTAACTTGTCTATTATAGTGGTTTCCGATTGTGAGACCAATATGGTTGTCCGCATATTATTCAGCACGGCGGACATCTATTGTGTGTCACCTCGCATGTGCGGTGACTCAGAACGAGGTTTGGTGTGCAACGTTTAGTATAATTGGAGGTGACGCAGTGCGCCGCCCATGCCCCTGGACGACGTAAGTTATTACGAAACGCATAGGGCGGAGCGACGCACTGACGTCACTTCGTACTTCGTAAATCCAGAGGACGGATTGTCGGCTGAGCAGACTTCAGGCTCGATTTTAACTGCAACATTGTGAGTGTTTTTCCTTCTGTTTTTATGCTTTAATAAAGGACGGTTTTACACTATGGAGTTTTCATATATATCTTACATGCACCATGGGAGTTCCACCGTGATCTGATTTGTCGGGAAGGGAACGCCCGTTATTGAGGTTCTCTGGTTTGCCTGAAGCCATCCAGTATTTGTATACATGCACTCCTAGATCCTGTGTCATGGGGGATCATGGAGCTCTGGCAAGAGTCCATTCCTGCTGTTTTGGTGGTAGATTCAACTACAACCTTCACTCAACACCTTTCTGATGACATGTAGCTGGCATTTTATGAACTTTTTCATTTTCAAATTTTGCACGGGTGTTTAGATGTTTATCATCAATTTATCAACATTTTTTTCATGGGCCTTGATATGAACTAGTGATTCTCATATTTGTGTACCCCATTTTTCTTGTAAAGCACATATTTTAGTTTATTAATTTATATGCACACATGCAGATGCTTGAATTTATTTTAATGCACTTTTTGGCATTCATTTATGCTTGTGAATTATCTTAATTATTTATTTTGAATATTGACATCACTTTTTGTTAGCGCGATTCTGTTTTTTTTTTCCTGATTGTTTCCCTTGTACTTATGTTTACATGAGAATTGCAGCTTTTGGGGGGCCATGTTTTGGATATAGCTCCATTTAATTTTCATCTTAGCGCAATTTTTTCCTATTTTTCACATTGTTGAACCCAAAGTCACAGGCCATCACCACCTGTTTCGCTGACTTGCGTACCAACATCCCTCAGCCTCTGGTAGTACCCTTCCCCTGGGCTTTCACTCACTTGATCGATAGTCCATGTTTCACTCACAAACAATCGACTGCCCAGATTTAGTTCGCTTAGTTGCTACTTAGTTGCTAGTTTCTCTGTCCCTTCTCTTCAGTCTGGCACGCTCCCTTCCCCACAGGGGTGTCCAGCAACACCCACGACTACATGCTGTCCGGTGTCATCAACTCCTCTCCTCCAGGTGTCCCGGTCCCCTCCTCCTTCCTGTTGGCAAATGTAGATTGTCTAGGGATATTTTTAGACCCTCGATAAGTCTGCATAAGGTGTACCTTACAATCCCCACAGGCCTGTGAGATTAGCCCATTGAGACAATGATAAAAAAACTGACAAAGTCTCGCCGAGCAAATCTAATCTTTATTCTTTGGTGTGAATATTTAAAGGGGGCTTTCAGAAACTACCGCCCCTTGACCGCGTCATACAAGTTATCCAATAAAATACAGAAACAATTTATGACAAAATTGAAACTAATTATTTTTGAGAAATCACGTGCTTTATGGGAAACAAAACAATAAAGATAACAGGGATGTGAGAAACGAAACTAGATTACATTACACACCTAGTAATATGTGAAATAGAGTACAGGGAAAAACACAAAATGGAAACTAAATTATAAAATGGATGTGGTTAAGCTAAATATGCCTTCAATCCCCTCTTAGATCATATAAGATGATCTCTACATTCTATCCAGTGTTCTAGTACTTCTTTGGGATTGTGGCATAGATTGCCTGATGATTCTTCATGTATGCCATGTAGGATAGAACCTTATCATCAGGAGATTGAATGCGTGCAATTATGCAGGTACAACACTTAAAACAGAGGTAAAGAATCAGAGCAAGGATAAATATCATAACAATGACAAGGACAATGTATTTTAACCATGAAAATATACCTCCAAGCCCAAATCCTACATTGTCAAATGGACTCCATGTTTTAGCAATGTCCCTAGCTTCCTGCTGGAGCTGGCCTACTTCTTTTCGGTGTTGTGCAATAATATCATAGTAGTCAGGCACCTTAGCACTTGTGTTAGAGATCCAAGTACAGCATTCATAGTCCTCAGTCATTTCACATAAACCTGTGGGAGCTGCACTCATGCTTTCTATAGCTAACTCATGTAGTTCTAGCTGTTTTCTAATTGCTCTAGTTTCTATGTTTAACATAGCAATGTCATCTAAATTCCTCTCCATTATCTCATCCAATATACTTGAATAATTGTTCAACCTTTTCATCATGTTTATACCCCATCCTGTCCAAGAAGGAAACCATGCCCAGGCAATATCTTGTTTATAGAACAATTCCCTTTTGTTGCGGTGTTTGAGGGGTTATCTGGGGTGTATACTGGCCTCTAGATTCGCACATGGAGATGTTAAATATTGACCTACTACAAATGGAGGAGTTAGTCTGTGTCTCATTCCCTAAATTAAAACACCAATCAGGGGAATAAGTTTTACCTGCTATTGGAAAGGTAACAGTGTTGTTTATGTACAGAGTGGATATGTTAGTTAAGAAGACAGGAGGGGTCTCATTGAGAAAGAAATATTTAAAGGTACAGCCAAAAGGGGAATTCGGGCAGTGCTAGGATATAATTTGCTACATATCCAAGATTCTTCATACCCTGATTTTTTTTGAGCATAAGCATACTTAAATTTTAGCAAAAGCATCTTATCAGTAAAACTATCTCCAATCTCTCTCTTTGTTCTAGCTTGTGTCACTGTAATGTTCTCTTGTGAGTGTGTGTGTGTTCCCACAGATACTTTGAATTGCACCCAAATCTTCAGGGTGGTAGATACAGTTAGTGATGATCCAGGTGGGCAGGGACACTGTCAGAGAGATCAGGATCAGGAGGCAAAATGCCTTGCCAGAAGTCTGTGTTGAAATAAGCAAGGTCATCTTCTCTGGCCGGACCTGCTTTCCCAGGAATTCCTCTTTCATCTGCTTGGACTTCTGCTTGAGGGCCTCCTTTATCCAAAGTCTCCTTCCTGCTCCTGGGGCTTTGGGCAACCTTTTTTACTCGACTGGCATGGATCCAGGACTGGCAGTTTTCCACTAGGATAGCTGTTCTGGTCACTGCAACAACTGTGGTAGGAGGTCCAAAGGAATACTCTTGCTTCTTATTTCTGTTCAGCTGTTGGACCACCATGGTGTCTCCCACCTTGAAAGGGTGAGTAGCTTCCTGTGAAGAAAAAGTAGAGGTGCAAGCAACATTTCTTTCGACCGTATCCAATGTTTCAACCAGTTTTCTTACATATTCTTCCTGTATTAAGTCTGAATCTCCCTTTTCTACCATTAACCACTTGACCACTGGGCACTTAAACCCCCTTAATAACCAGACCAATTTTCAGCTTTTGGTGCTCTCACATTTTGAATGACAATTACTCAGTCATGCAACACTGTATCTATATGAAATTTTTGTCCTTTTTTTCACACAAATAGAGCTTTCTTTTGGTGGTATTTAATCACCGCTGGGTTCTTTATTTTTTGCTCTATAAAAGAAAAAAGACCGAAAAATCTGTAAAAAAATACATTTTTCTTCGTTTCTGTTATAAAATTTTGAAAATTAGTAATTTTTCTTCATATATTTTGGCCAAAATTTATACCGCTACATATCTTTGGTAAAAATAACCCAAATTAGTGTATATTATTTGGTCTTTGTGAAAGTTATAGAGTCCACAAGCTGTGGTGCCAATATCTGAAAATTAATCACACCTGAAGTACTGATGGCCTATCTCATTTCTTGAGACCCTAACATGCCAGAAAAGTACAAATACCCCCCAAATGACCCCTTTTTGGAAAGAAGACATTCCAAGGTATTTAGAAAGATGCATGGTGAGTTTTTTGAAGTTGTCATTTTTCCCCACAATTCTTTGCAAAATCAAGTTTTTTTTTTTTTCTTTTTTTTTTCCACAAAATTGTCATATTAGCAGGTTATTTCTCACACACAGCATATGCATACCACAAATTACACCCCAAAACACATTCTACTATTACTCCCAAGTACGGCGATACCACATGTGTGAGACTTTTACACAGCGTGGCCACATACAGAGGCCCAACATGCAGGGGAGCACCTTCAGGCGTTCTGAAGCACCCAGGCCAATTCTGACATTTCTCTCCTACATGTAAAAATCATCATTTATTTGCTAGAAAATTACATAGAACCCCAAAACATTATATATATTTTTTTTTAGCAAAGACCCTAGAGAGTACAATAGCGGTCTTTGCAACTTTTTCTCTCGCACGATATTTGTGCAGCAATTTTTCGAACGCGTTTTTTTTGGAAAAAAAACAGTTTTTTGCTTTAAAAAAAAACAAAACAGTAAGGTTAGCCCAATGTTTTTGCATAATATGAAAGATGAAGTTACACCGAGTAAATAGATACCTAACATGTCACCTTTCAAAATTGCACACGCTTGTGGAATGGCGCCAAACTTCGCTACTTAAAAATCCCCATAGGCGACGCTTTAAACATTTTTACTGGTTACAAATTTTGAGTTACAGAGGAGGTCTAGAGCCAAAATTATTGTGTGGTTTGAACACCGTTTTCATATGTGGGTAGGACTTACATATGCGTTCGCTTCTGCATGCGAGCACACGGACAGGGGCGCTTTAAAATGTTTTATTTTTTTTTATTGTTCATATTACTTTATTTATTTTAGTTTGACACTTTCCCCCCCCCCCAAATTTTTTTGATCACTTTTATTCCTATTACAAGGAATGTAAACATCCCTTGTAATAGGAATATGGCATGACATTGACCCCATATCTCACTGTAAAGAGGACCTAAGACCCCACATCTCACCTCTAGGCTGTGCCTAAAAAAAAAAAAAAAAGATCCTGGCTTCGATCGTAGCGGTGAGTTGGTAGAAGCACCAGAGGGTGGCGGGAGGGGTGGACATCCCCTCTCGCCTCCCGTAAGAACGATCAAGCAGTGTAACAGCCGCTATGATCATTCTTATGGTGTAGGGAATCGCCGGCTGAAAAAGCTGATATCTGAATGATGCCTGTAGCTGCACCCATCATTCAGATATCCCTGCACAAAGTCAAGGACGTCGTATGACGGAAGGCGGGAAGTGGTTAAAACGCTTTTTTTTTTAACACAAAGTTGTCCATTTATACAATATTTCTAACACATAGCATGTACATACCAAAAATGACACCCCAAAATAGATTCTCCTACTCCTCCTGAGTACGGCGATACCACATGTGTGAGACTTCCACAGCCTGGCCACATACAGAGGCTGGGTATGGCTGAGCATGGCAGGGTATGGCTGAGCATGGCAGGGTATGGCTGAGCATGGCTGGGTATGGCTGAGCATGGCCGAGTATGGCTGAGCATGGCCGAGTATGGCTGAGCATGGCTGGGTATTGCAGAGTATCGCCGAGTATGGCTGGGTATGGCAGAGTATGGCTGGGTATCACGAGTATTGCAGCGTATGGCTGGGTATTGCAGAGTATGGCGGGGTATTGCAGAGTATGGCTGGGTATGGCAGAGTATTGCGGGTTATGGCAGAGTATTGTAGATTTTTGCGGGGTATTGCAGAGCATGGCTGGGTATGGCAGAGTATTGCAGAGTATGGCTGGGTATCACTGAGTATTGCAGAGTATGGCTGGGTATTGTGGGGTATTGCAGAGTATTGCGGGATATTTCGGGGTATTGCAGGGTATGGCAGAGTATTGTGGGGTATTTTGGGGTATTGCAGAGCATTGCGGGGTATTGCAGGGTATGGCAGAGTATTGCGGGGTATTTCAGGGTATTGCAGAGTATTGTGGGGTATTGCAGGGTATTGCAGGGTATGGCAGAGTATTGTGGGGTATTGCGGGGTATTGCAGAGTATTGCGGGGTATTTTGGGGCATTGCAGGGTATGGCAGAGTATTGTGGGGTATTGAAGAGTATTGCGGGGTATTGCAGGGTATGGCAGAGTATTGCGGGGTATTTTGGGGCATTGCAGGGTATGGCAGAGTATTGCGGGGTATTTCGGGGTATTGCAGGGTATGGCAGAGTATTGCGGGGTATTTCGGGGCATTACGGGGTATGGCAGAGTATTGCGGGGTATTTCGGGGTTTTGCAGGGTATGGCAGAGTATTGCGGGGTATTTCGGGGCATTGCAGGGTATGGCAGAGTATTGCGGGGTATTTTGGGGTATTGCAGGGTATGGCAGAGTATTGCGGGGTATTTCAGGGTATGGCAGAGTATTGCGGGGTATTGCAGGGTATGGCAGAGTATTGTGGGGTATTGCGGGGTATTGCAGGGTATGGCAGAGTATTGCGGGGTATTTTGGGGCATTGCAGGGTATGGCAGAGTATTGTGGGGTATTGAAGAGTATTGCGGGGTATTGCAGGGTATGGCAGAGTATTGCGGGGTATTTTGGGGCATTGCAGGGTATGGCAGAGTATTGCGGGGTATTTCGGGGTATTGCAGGGTATGGCAGAGTATTGCGGGGTATTTCGGGGCATTACGGGGTATGGCAGAGTATTGCGGGGTATTTCGGGGTATTGCAGGGTATGGCAGAGTATTGCGGGGTATTTCGGGGCATTTCAGGGTATGGCAGAGTATTGCGGGGTATTTCGGGGTATTGCAGGGTATGGCAGAGTATTGCGGGGTATTTCAGGGTATGGCAGAGTATTACGGGGTATTTCGGGGTATTGCAGGGTATGGCAGAGTATTTCGGGGTATTGCAGGGTATGGCAGAGTATTGCGAGGTATTTCGGGGCATTGCAGGGTATGGCAGAGTATTTCGGGGTATTTCGGGGCATTGCAGGGTATGGCAGAGTATTGCGGGGTATTTCGGGGCATTGCAGGGTATGGCAGAGTATTGTGGGGTATTTCGGGGTATTGCAGGGTATGGCAGAGTATTGCGGGGTATTTCAGGGTATGGCAGAGTATTGCGGGGTATTTTGGGGCATTGCAGGGTATGGCAGAGTATTGCGGGGTATTTTGGGGTATTGCAGGGTATGGCAGAGTATTGCGGGGTATTTCGGGGCATTACGGGGTATGGCAGAGTATTGCGGGGTATTTCGGGGTTTTGCAGGGTATGGCAGAGTATTGCGGGGTATTTCGGGGCATTGCAGGGTATGGCAGAGTATTGCGGGGTATTTTGGGGTATTGCAGGGTATGGCAGAGTATTGCGGGGTATTTCAGGGTATGGCAGAGTATTGCGGGGTATTGCAGGGTATGGCAGAGTATTGTGGGGTATTGCGGGGTATTGCAGGGTATGGCAGAGTATTGCGGGGTATTTTGGGGCATTGCAGGGTATGGCAGAGTATTGTGGGGTATTGAAGAGTATTGCGGGGTATTGCAGGGTATGGCAGAGTATTGCGAGGTATTTCGGGGTATTGCAGGGTATGGCAGAGTATTGCGGGGTATTTCGGGGCATTTCAGGGTATGGCAGAGTATTGCGGGGTATTTCGGGGTATTGCAGGGTATGGCAGAGTATTGCGGGGTATTTCAGGGTATGGCAGAGTATTACGGGGTATTTCGGGGTATTGCAGGGTATGGCAGAGTATTTCGGGGTATTGCAGGGTATGGCAGAGTATTGCGAGGTATTTCGGGGCATTGCAGGGTATGGCAGAGTATTTCGGGGTATTTCGGGGCATTGCAGGGTATGGCAGAGTATTGCGGGGTATTTCGGGGCATTGCAGGGTATGGCAGAGTATTGTGGGGTATTTCGGGGTATTGCAGGGTATGGCAGAGTATTGCGGGGTATTTCAGGGTATGGCAGAGTATTGCGGGGTATTTTGGGGCATTGCAGGGTATGGCAGAGTATTGCGGGGTATTTCGGGGTATTGCAGGGTATGGCAGAGTATTGCGGGGTATTTCGGGGCATTACGGGGTATGGCAGAGTATTGCGGGGTATTTCGGGGTTTTGCAGGGTATGGCAGAGTATTGCGGGGTATTTCGGGGCATTGCAGGGTATGGCAGAGTATTGCGGGGTATTTTGGGGTATTGCAGGGTATGGCAGAGTATTGCGGGGTATTTCAGGGTATGGCAGAGTATTGCGGGGTATTGCAGGGTATGGCAGAGTATTGTGGGGTATTGCGGGGTATTGCAGGGTATGGCAGAGTATTGCGGGGTATTTTGGGGCATTGCAGGGTATGGCAGAGTATTGTGGGGTATTGAAGAGTATTGCGGGGTATTGCAGGGTATGGCAGAGTATTGCGGGGTATTTTGGGGCATTGCAGGGTATGGCAGAGTATTGCGGGGTATTTCGGGGTATTGCAGGGTATGGCAGAGTATTGCGGGGTATTTCGGGGCATTACGGGGTATGGCAGAGTATTGCGGGGTATTTCGGGGTATTGCAGGGTATGGCAGAGTATTGCGGGGTATTTCGGGGCATTTCAGGGTATGGCAGAGTATTGCGGGGTATTTCGGGGTATTGCAGGGTATGGCAGAGTATTGCGGGGTATTTCAGGGTATGGCAGAGTATTACGGGGTATTTCGGGGTATTGCAGGGTATGGCAGAGTATTTCGGGGTATTGCAGGGTATGGCAGAGTATTGCGAGGTATTTCGGGGCATTGCAGGGTATGGCAGAGTATTTCGGGGTATTTCGGGGCATTGCAGGGTATGGCAGAGTATTGCGGGGTATTTCGGGGCATTGCAGGGTATGGCAGAGTATTGTGGGGTATTTCGGGGCATTGCAGGGTATGGCAGATTATTGTGGGGCATTGCAGAGCAGTGAGTGATGGCTGAGCATGGATGGATGGATGGCTGGATGTCTCTGTGCAGTGCTGTGGGCACTACAGATGCAGCCCACAACGCTGCAGCCATCCATCCATCCCCCTCTCCGCTCACAGTGTACCGATCAGTACACAGGAGGGGAGGAGAGGAACCGGAGTCATCAGATGACACCGGTTT
This sequence comes from Lithobates septentrionalis, assembly GCA_037952835.1. Taxonomy (NCBI): domain Eukaryota; kingdom Metazoa; phylum Chordata; class Amphibia; order Anura; family Ranidae; genus Lithobates; species Lithobates septentrionalis. The sequence continues at coordinate 1,186,444 of JBBDGP010000824.1, forward strand.
GTTTACATGTGATCAGCGGCCATTTACCGGGATCCGTGATGCGCCGGGTCCAGATGCTCTCGAGTGCGCGCCCTAGGGTGCGCGCGAGAGCCGAATTCTGGGAGGACGTCCCTGGACGCCCTCCCAGAGTTAAACAACCGCCCTGTAGCCGTCATTTGGCTATTGGCCGGTTGTTAAGTGGTTAAAGGTGCTCTGGCCCATGGGGTGGGGAAAGGTCTACCCATCAAAATTTCAAAAGGTGAAAACCCTGTTGTTTTGGAAGGGGTTATTCATATTTCTGCCAGGACTGCTGGGAGTACCTTTTTCCAGTTGGCAAAGGTTCCTCCTGTGGCCTTTCTTATCTTGTCTTTTATTGTTCTGTTCATTCTTTCTACTATCCCTGAGCTTTGAGGGTGGGAGGGAATGTGGAACTTCTATTCTATTTTGAGACAAGGAGTCCTTGTAGAAGTACTTGTGGCAAAAGGGACTTAGCAGAGACAGCACATTCTAGTGTCCATAACTTTGTCCTTGTCAGGCACCCTGAATGTGAGTCTCCTGCTAAACAGATTATTTTTGGGGAAAACCCACCCTAGCCCATCTGCCATCCTGCAGTCAATATGGGTACTGAAGTATACTTGTGACTACCCCTCCAGCAGTCCTGCTTACAAGTAATACCTTGGGTCAGGTAACCTTTTTCGACTGTCCCCTTGTCTTCTCACTGAGATAGAGTAACTGCGAGTGTTTTTTCCTGCCTTTACCACCAACACTCTGTCTTTGTGAATTGCTCTCCCAAGTCTCCATTCATTAAAAATGTCTTTGAATCGGACCCAGACTTCACTATCCGGTGTCCGCTTGGGCTTAGGAACATGAAGATAGTCCCAAACAAGATTGTCTTCCCACGCTTCCCTTGAACTCTCAAAGATCTCCATAATCCATTCAGGAACATAAGGATAATCTAGGCCCCACTTCTGAGCCACTTTCCTTTGAAATTCCTGCTGGAACCTTGAAAGTCTGGGTAAATCTTTAGCCTTTCCTCTGCCAGGCAAAACGCATGAGTCAGAAGCTCTACTAACCCACTGTTGGTATGTGGCTGCCCTGGTAGGAAGGACAGTAGTTGAGACATTGAAAGGGGGTACTGGGGTTTTAGATGTGTTGAGTGATTTCTCTGACACTCCCGTAGAAGCTTCCACTGAGGTAGAACTCTCCAAGAAACATTCTTCCTCATCGCTAGACTCAGCCTCTTCAGGGGATGACCACTCAAATAGGTTGTCCATGGATCCATATTTCTCCAGGACTTGCGGTGACCCCAATCCACAGCCCGGCCTCTGCTTACCCTGTCCGGCTCACCCGAGGGATCCCCCTCCTGCAAACTAGGCTCCTTCCCGACGGGCACAACGGACTTATTGCCAGCCGGCTCCTCAGGGGTTTCCTCCAAAGACTGTACACTAACTCCGGCAGTCCCTGGGTCCCCATCCAGGCTACAGGCTCCCCCATTAGATCCTACCTGACCCTCCGGTGGCTCCGATTCAGCCCAATCAGATGGAAGCTCCTCTACTGCTGCAGCAGGTGATACATGACCCTCTCCGGCCTTCCGAATTACCTGCATCTGTGGCAGACAAAGTCCGGTTGTAGGACTGGCGACATAGTATCGGACTTCCTGTTGAACGGGTCCCAGTCGTCTTAGCTGAGCACCGCAATGCCCACACCAAGCCCAGGCGGCGACTCCAACCGTATGCCTCCGACCTCCGGGACACAACATGCAGAGTCTCTCCACTCCATCAATCACTCCTAGTGTCAGTCCTCTGGTGAGCTCTAAACGAACACCGGTATCGATCAGAACCCGGTCCTGCAACTCAGGTAACCACTGCATGAGGGGTGTACTCCCAACACCTTCCGCCATCTTCCTCCGCCTGTTTCGGTCTGGCGCGTGGCACGCTGAATGCCGACAAACTTTTCCTCTGGGGCGTGGCTCCACCCCTCACTTGTTGGTTCAGCGTGCGAGGAACTGTAGCTGCACATCTTCAAAGTCCTCCCCAGTGACACCTGGTGCCAGGCACTATTATACTGCAGGCTATCTTGGCAACGGTTACTGAAATGCAGACTTCGTTGCTATGGGAGATGGCCAGTGGTCAAATATAAAACAGATATCTCGGTGGGACCTCCATGTAGCGCACTACCCCCAAAGGAGCTGCAATTTGTGTGTTCTATCTGTAATTCACATTTGCCATTTAGCCCATAGAAATAGAAAACAGTCCATGTTGTAATTTTCTCTTGCTTTTATTGATATAACGTGAACTGGGATAGGAGAAGGGTTTCTGAGATCCTCTTATACTGCTTTATAATTTTTTCCTTTGCCTGTTTCATGCAAAGACTTAGAACAATGCGGACTATAAGAAATCACTCTGAATGATTTCTTTAGTGGGGAAGACGGAAGTAGATTTACTAGAGAATATATGGTAAAGAGTCACTCTGAATAACTTCTTCACCTGCAGAACTTTTTAGAACAGTCTGTATCTCTATTTGTGATTGGAGCTTTACCGCCACCTTTTTACCACTACTTCCCGTCTGTATGGTACTTCCAAGTTGAGCTAAAGAAGAGATTACTCTGAATAATTCCTCCCGCTTGACTGATTGGAATCCCGGGGAATTGTTAAACTCAAAGTCACAGGCCATCACCACCTGCTTCGCTGACTTGCGTACCAACAGCCCTCAGCCCCTGGTAGTACCCTTCCCCTGGGCTTTCACTCACTTGATCGATAGTCCATGTTCCGCTCACAAACAATCGACTGCCCAGATGTAGTCCGCTTAGTTGCTACTTCTTCCATAAGTGTTTCTCTGTCCCTTCTCTTCAGTCTGGCACACTCCCTTCCCCACAGGGGCCTCCAGCGACACCCGCGACTACATGCTGTCCGATGTCATCAACTCCTCTCCTCCGGGTGTCCCGGTCCCCCCCTCCTTCCCCATAGGGGGGGCTCCGCTTGGCTCCCCGCAGGGGAACCTCTCTCTGCGGGCTCTCCCTTTCTGGAACTACAACACCACCCCCTCTGTCATGTGACCCCAGCTTTTATGAGAGTCCTGCCTCCTGCCAAACAAATTCATGATTAGCCAGAACTCACCTACAAGCTGCCTGTCACTCAGATCCCAAGTCCAACCTCTCTTCCAAAATCATTTCATTGAAAGCAAGAGGAGGCACCTCTGGGTCCAAGCACAGATGGCCACACTCTGCACTATACTAACACTCCCAGTTCCCACAATAAACAACCAGGCCTGATATAATAGTACAAGCCTGCCTAAATTTTACCTGAAACTGTACTTTATCATTTAAACTCAGAAAAGGTCACCTACATAAAATTAGGTGCCCGCTACACATAAAAATGCATAGAATTGCATGTGATAAACCACACTAAAACCAAAAAATGTGATGTATAATTGTGCATGTGCAACTGTCAGCACTCATAAGCTAACATTTTGTTGAACAATGCATAGTAAAGAATTGAAAAAAATAGGTACAATATTCTTCTGACACAAATAATAATATTAACCCAGCAGTCCATTAATCTTTTTCCATTTGAAATGTAGGGGTTAATTTGTGTAGTGATTTGCAACCTGATTTTTAGCTTTTATTCATCAGTGCCTCCAATTTTTTTTTTCCCAGATTTATAGATAGTGGTTTGTGCTTTGTTTCACTTTGTGTCCGTCTCAGAAAACAGATGAATCAGGCAAAATAAAACAATAGTATCATTGCGCAATAATCAAAAGAAAACAGAGGAATAGCCAAAGCGATACACTCACATAGACCCAATATGTGTTAGGCATAAAGGATGCAATCAGTCGCTACGAGAGTGACTCCTCAAAAGCCGCTTCTGCAGTACTGGTGACTCATAAAAGCAGTGCTCATCACTAGCTCCTCCTATTATTATTTGTGTCAGAGGAATATTGTACCTATTTTTTTCAATTCTTCACTATGCATTGTTCAACAAAATGTTAGCTTATGAGTGCTGACAGTTGCACACGCACACAATTATACACCAAAATTTTTTGGTTTTAGTGTGTTTTATCACATGCAATTCTATGCATTTTTATGCATTTCTATACTTTGATGGCTGTATCCCAGGGCCTTCTTTTCGCATGGGCACGCTGGGCAGTTGCCCGGGGGCCCCACTTGCCTGGGGGGCCCCACCTGCCCATTGACCCCAGCCAAGCATCAATCATACCTCCCAACAGTCCTGGAATGACCTGCAGCAGTGTGCACATCCAGTACAGCCAGGGATTGGCTAGCAAGTCAGCTGGATGTGCACTGTGCAGCCCCAATGAGAGACTTCACCTGTCAAAATGAGAGTGTGATGTCGGGTAGGGGCGGGACTGCTACTCAGACCCGCCCCTCTGTCAAATCAGTGCATAGCGAAAGAGCCTGTGACAGACACCAGCATTCATACATTGCTGGCCAGGACAGAGTTGCAGAGGGTCAGGATCAGCTGTCTATTCCTCTCCCCCCAGGGTTTTTTCAGCCTCCATTAGCTCTGCACTCACAGGCAGCTTCCCAATTTCACTTAAACACAAGGGAGGGAGGGGGGGTTGATCTGCCCCCTAATCCTGATCTCCTTCCTGCTCCAGGAGCTGAAAATACCCAGTGCACTGAAAGGAGAAGGAAGCTGTGGCTGCACTGGATAGAAGACATCTACAGAAAGGTGCTACTTTTACAAAAGTGTGTGGTGTGTGTTATGGATGTGTGTGTGTGTGTATGGTGTGTGGTATGTGTGTTATATGTGTGGTGTGTGGTATGTGTGTGTTAGGTATGTGTGTGTGTGTGTGGTGTGTGTTATATGTGTGTGTGTGTAGGGAGGGGGGGGGGTTCAGAGGTTATAGTTGAGGAGAAGGGTAATAGTGAGATGTGGATGGATGACTGCACTCTGTACCTAGCGCTCTTGAACCCTTGCACTCTGTACGTAACGCACTCCAGAACCATGCACGGTGCTTAACACTCTCCTGCACTCTGTACATAACACATGCCAAAACCCTGCACTCTATGTGTAACGCCCAGAACCCTGCACCCTGTGCATAACACACTCCAGAACACTCTGTATCTAGCCCTCTCCTGAGCCCTGCACTCTGTACATAACACATTCATGAATCCTTCCACACTTTGTGTAACCCACACTTCCATAGTTTATGCAAAATCATTTGTAATGGAAGCTTTTTCTTCTTATTTTTTTAAATAACTGTGCTGGGGTTTTTGTATGCCTCGATGAGAATCTTTCTTTTTGCCGCAGTGCACGTAGTGCACCGTCAGTCGCTTCCTCCCATAAGTGTCCTTCATTCTGAAGTTCAAAAGTTGGGAGGTGTGGATCATTAGTCCCAATAACCCAGTCCCAGTCCCAATATCAGTCAGCGATGCAGTGGTGGGCAGTGTGCAGTGTGAGTCAGCTATCACTGTGAAGAACAGAGCTGATGCTTTCTGTGTAGTTCCGGCTCTTCACAGGCGGAGTGATATGAAATGTACTCCGCCTGCGACAGATACAGGAAGCATCGGCTCTGCTCTCTAATGCAGCCGCATGCTTCCTGTCACACTTCCGCGTCTCAGAGGAGCCAGGCAGCAGTACACACGCCAGCATTAATACCCACCAGCCAGCACCAGAGTGTGAGTGTGTACATTTATATATATATTTATTTAGTTTTTTTTAGTTGTATGATTTAGTGGTGAAAGTTATTAGTGCCCGGGCCCCCCCCAGGTTTTGACTGTAATATATTATGTGTCCACCTTATATGTCTTTCTTAGAGTTGCCACTAGTTTGAGGAAGTAATTAGTGCTTTTGTACTGTCCCATTTCAATCTGTAATTCTTGTTTTTCAATTTCTTGCTTTTCAAGCTCGTGTTACATTGTCCAAATGTTGTGTTATGCCCTGTACACACGGTCGGATTTTCCGACGGAAAATGTGTGATAGGACCTTGTTGTCGGAAATTCCGACCGTGTGTAGGCTCCATCACACATTTTCCATTGGATTTTCCGACACACAAAGCTTAAGAGCTTTCTATAAAATTTTCCGACAACAAAATCCGTTGTCGGAATTTCCGTTTGTGTGTACACAAATCCAACACACAAAGTGCCACGCATGCTCAGAATAAATAAAGAGATGAAAGCTATTGGCTACTGCCCCGTTTATAGTCCCATAGTACGTGTTTTATGTCACCGCGTTCAGAATGATCGGATTTTCTGACAACTTTATGTGACCGTGTGTATGCAAGACATGCTTGAGCCAACATCCATCGGAAAAAATCCATGGATTTTGTTGTCGGAATGTCCGATCAATGTCCAACCGTGTGTATGGGGCATAAATGTTTAAACACTGATTTTACCAATAAATATAGCCTTATTGATCATTTGCATTTTTATTCCTGTGCGTTATTGTGTAGACAGGGCCCCAGTGCATTGTATTGCCCAGGGGCCTATAATGCTCTTAAGATGGCCCTGCTGTATCCATTGCATTCAAATAATGTGCACAATTTAATTAGAGCGCATCAACAATCTATATTCTTATTTAGTAAATGAGGTGAAGCTTCACTTTGCAAAGAATAGCCAATCACATGCAAGAAAATAATAAAAATCTGCATTTTTGATTGTACATGATTGGATGATGGAAGCCAGCAGAGCTTCCCCTCATTTACTAAGCTCTGGAGCAACTGCACTTGCACAGTCTATGTGCCTTTAGTAAATCCACCCCTATACATCTTATCATGCCATATACATTTAATAAAGGTCCTTTGTGATATTTAAAATTGCAACCGCCACCGTTTTTATTCTCCAGGACCTCTGTTTCAGAAAATATACAATGTTTGGATATTTTAAGTAATTTTCTAGTAAAAAAAAAAAAAAAAAAAATTTGGATTTTAACATATATGTAAGATGTAAAAACCCAGAAGCGACATCACAACGTCACAACGTCACTTCTGATTTGCTCGGCTGCCGTTGTCGCCAATTTAAAAAAAAATGTCAGTATTCCAAGATGCAGATTTTAGCGTCTTGAATGCTTTTAAGTGCAAAGGAGGGATTTGGGGTCTTTTAGACCCAAGATCTCTCCATAAAGAGTACCTGTCACTGCCTATTACTGTCACATGGGATGTTTACATTCCTTGTGACAGCAATAAAAGTGATCAGATTTTTGTTTGTTTTTAAAGGGACACCAAAGAAAATGCACATGTAAGTCGCGCCCGCAAATGTAAAAGGTGTTCAAATCACACATGTGAGGTATCACTGCAATCGCTAGAATGAGAGAAATAATTCCGGCAAAAGACCTCCTCTGTAGCTCTAAACTGGTAACCATTAAAAATGTTTAAACGTCACCTATGGAGGTTTTTAAGTACCATAATTTGTTGTCATTCCACGAGTGTGTGCAATTTTAAAGTGTGCTATGTTAGGTATCTATTTTTTTGACATAACTACATCTTCTCTTACAATCTGTAAAAAAAGTGAGCTAACTTTACTGTTTTCTTATTTTATTTTTTCTTATTTTTTTTCTTAAAAAAAGTATTCTCCCCAAAAAATTGCATTTAAAAGACCGCTGCGCTATTACCGTGTGACATAAAATATTGCAACAACCGCCGTTTTATTTGCTAGTGTCTATGCTAAAAAAATATATATAATGTTTGGGGTTTTTCTAGCAAAAAATACTGATTTTAACTTCTAAATAACACGTGTCAGAAATAGGCTTGGTCTTGAAGTGGTTAAAGCGGTATTAAACCCAAAACCAAAAATGCCCTTCTGATCACCCCTGTCACCCATTAGGGTCATTAGTACATTGCATAGTTCCCAACTGTCCCTGATTTCGAGAGACTGTCACTGATATGGAAAAAATTCCCTCGGGAGCACAGGTGCGAAGCTGCTGAGCAGTCATGAATGCTTAGAGCTCCGCTGTCACCGGGACGAAAAGGCCTTCTATCGACAAGTCACGGTCGAATATCGCATTAATACGGTAACCCACTTATTACTGAGACTACGGGGCACAACTACATATAATGTTTAGCGGGAAAAAGACAAAACTTAAACAGCCAGCAGGCAAAGAAAAGCTGACAAGAAATGCTCCTAATATGACAGCAGCACAATCTTCCCGCTCTGCATTACCTCAGAGACAGTCACAAAGGGCAGGGCCAGATTAAGAGCATCATGGGCCTGGTGCTGAGGATTTTGGTGGGCCTTTTTATGGAAACAAAATGAAAATGCAAACAATTTTTCGCTAAAACTAATTAAATATACTCTCACCAGTAATACCAGCCGTGCAGCCTCTGAGCAGCAGCAACACCACCAATACCACCTGCTATGCGGTCTCTCACCAGCAGCAACATAGGGAGACCACATTTCCAAACTGTCATTTAGGGACAACCCCCTCTTCCCAAAAAAAGATAAGGGTGGAGGATGTAGTCTCGGGGTTGGCAGGTAAATCGGCATTGGAGGTGATTTGTCAGGCAAATGGCTGGTGTTAGTACTTAAAATCAATCATCCTGACACCATGCTTGATATCGTGTCAGGATGATCAAATTCCATTATTTCAGTTACTACATCGTAATATATAGTGAAATAGTTCAACTCACCATCATGCAGAATCAGTGGGAACCTGAGCTTGTCACTTGCCACCAGATGCAGCTTGTCACTTGCCACCCATAGCCTGCCACCAGATGTAGCGTATCACTTTCCACACTTGCCTGCCGCTAGATGCAGCATGTCTCTTGCCACCAGCAGCCTGCCACCAGATACAGTGTGCCACTTGCTACCCACAGCCTGCCACAGATACAGTGTGCTACTTGCCACTAGCAGCCTGCCACCAGATACAGTGTGCCACTTGCCACCAGCAGCCTGCCACCAGATACAGTGTGCCACTAGCAGCCAGCCACCAGATACAGTGGGCCACTTGCCACCAGCAGCATGCCACCAGATACAGTGGGCCACTTGCCACCAGCAGCCTTTCACCAGATACAGTGCGCCACTTGCCAACCACAGCCTGTCACCAGATACAGTGTGCCACTTGCCACCAGCAGCCTGCCACCAGATACATTGTGCCACTTGCCACCAGATACAGTGTGCCACTTGCCACCAGCAGCCTGCCACCAGATACAGTGTTTCACATGCTACCACCAGCCTGTCACCATATACATTGTGCCACTTGCCACCAGATACAGTGTGCCACTTGCCACCAGCAGCCTGCCACCAGATACAGTGTGTCACTTGCTACCAGCAGCCTGCCACCAGATAGTGTGCCACTTGCCACCAGCACCCTGCCACCAGATACAGTGTGCCACTTGCCACCAGCAGCCTGCCACCAGATAGTGTGCCACTTGCCACCAGCACCCTGCCACCAGATACAGTGTGCCACTTGCCACCAGCAGCCTGCCACCAGATACAGTGTCACTTGCCACCAGCAGCCTTCCACCAGATACAGTGTGCCACTTGCCACCAGCAGCCTGCCACCAGATACAGTGTGCCACTTGCCACCAGCAGCCTGCCACCAGATACAGTGTGCCACTTGGCACTAGCAGCCTGCCACCAGATACAGTGTGCCACTTGCCACCAGCAGCCTTTCACCAGATACAGTGTGCCACTTGCCACCAGCAGCCTGCCACCAGATACAGTGTGCCACTTGGCACCAGCAGCCTGCCACCAGATACAGTGTGCCACTTGCCACCAGCAGCCTTTCACCAGATACAGTGTGCCACTTGCTACCAGCAGCTTGCCACCAGATAGTGTGCCACTTGCCACCAGATACAGTGTGCCACTTGCCACCAGCAGCCTTCCATCAGATACAGTGTGCCACTTGCCAACCACAGCCTGCCACCAGATACAGTGTGCCACTTGCCACCAGCAGCCTGCCACCAGATACAGTGTCACTTGCCACCAGCAGCCTTCCAGATACAGTGTGCCACTTGCAACCAGCAGCCTGCCACCAGATACAGTGTGCCACTTGACACTAGCAGCCTGCCACCAGATACAGTGTGCCACTTGCCACTAGCAGCCTGCCACCAGATACAGTGTGCCACTTGTCACCTGCAGCCTGGCACCAGATACAGTGTGCCACTTGCCACCAGCAGCCTTTCACCAGATACAGTGTGCCACTTGCCACTGACAGCCTGTCACCAGATACAGTGTGCCACTTGCCACTGACAGCCTGTCACCAGATACAGCGTGTCACTTGCCACCAGCAGCCTGCCACTAGCAACGTGCCACCACATACAGTGTGCAACTTGCCATCAGATGCAATGTGCCACTTGCCACCAGCAGCCTGACCCCAGATACAGCGTGTCACTTGCCACCAGCAGCCTGCCACTCCCTCCAGGATTCTTCCAGGATGGAAAGAAGGGACAGGGCCTGCATAGTCAAACAAATCCCTGGAGCCCCCACCCCTCCTCATCTGGGATGGTATGCTTGTGTGTAAAATGAATGCCAGCAGTATTGATCAGACCAAGTTCTACAGAGGGGGGTGTGTACAAGCCTTTGGGCTCACACTGGTGTGCTGCAGTTTGGGCGCACTGCTTGTGTATCTGCAGTTTTAGCTGCAGACCTATTGCTTTATATCAGGTTGCATATTTTTGCTGCATTTTCTGACAGTGCGCCAAAGATAAGATGCAGCACGCAGGAATTTTGGTGCGCTTTCAGAAAAAACATGCAACCTAATAGAAATCAATAGGACTATGGGTAAAACGCAGGAAAACTGCGGATACACCAGCAATGGGCCAAAACACAGCAAAGCAGTGTGAACCCACCTAAAAGCACAAGGAGCCAAGTCTACATATTGACTGCAGTTATAACAGCCATTGCTGAAGATGAAGGTAAAAGAGGGGGAGAGAAGGGAGGTAAGAGTCCAGTCACTGAGCTCACACTTGGATGGGAAGCTCATCACTCAGATATGTGTTCAGTTCACCTTCTATCTGCCAGCTGCTCTGTTCATAATTTCCCAACCCACACGGCTCCTTCACTGCACACAGAGAGAGAAGAGAGAGGGGAGGGGGAAGGCAGAGCCATTTGTGTAGGGGGGGAACTGTGCACTGTGACACTAATAACCACAGTAAGCCAACACAGATGCAGCCAGACACCCCTACATTTACACACAGCTTCTCCTGTCCCATAGAAGTTTATCGACAGGAGAAACCGGGCTTATAATGCTGGCTGGGAGGGCCGATTTTAAGGCAGGGGCCTGGAGCTGCAGCTCCATCAGCCCCTATGTTAATCCGGCCCTGACAAAGGGGGAACTCTGCTTATTCTTCCTCACAACTTGCTGACTCTGACCTTGATTATGGATTAACACCAATATCTCTACAGAATATTCCTAATAACTCGGATATTCTTAGTCAGTTTGAACGTGTTTTACAAAAAGCCCTCCAAAATACCTCAGACACAATAACAGAAAAACTGACAAGGGAAATTTGTGAGGTAGGGCGCCGCACATCTATCTTAGAACACAAAATGGAGGATATAAAAGATATCACTAATACTCATACTGACGAGCTAGAAGCCTTGAAAGAAGAAAATTTTACTCTACACGCACGTCTGGAAGATTTCGAAAACAGAGCGAGGAGATCCAACCTGCGACTGCGCGGTATACCTGAAACTATAATAGATCTTCAATCAACCATTACAGCGCTTTTTCAGGAGTTAGCCCCATCAATCCCCATTGAACAATTGGAGATGGACAGAATTCATAGAACTTTGGCCCCTAAAAAAGAAGATGGTCCCCCCAGGGACATTGTAATAAAATTACACTATTTTAGAACAAAGGAACAACTGATGGAAGCGGCACGTAATAAAGATACATTAACCTTTCAAGGCCATCGCTACCAAGTATTCCATGATCTCTCGCAGCAAACTATCTACAGAAGAAAAGAGATGAAACCTCACCTACAAATACTCCAATACCACCACATCCCCTATCGTTGGAGTTTTCCATTTGCCCTGCGATTCACCTATAAAGGTACAACATATACCTGCAAGAAATTGGACGACCTACTGACTGCGATCCAGGAGCTTCGTTTGTCAATTCCAGATAATTCGACTGAAGGCTCCAAACGCAGATCATCATCAAACTCACCCAAGGCTCAGCAAGACAACCAAACTCAACTATCTCACTCCAGTACCAGTAAAAGGAGTCGTTTTGCATCACCACCTCCTAATTCCAAAGATCAAATGGACTGAAAGCCACTACGATTCTTTTATTTCATTGAAACCTTTTACCTAGTGTTACTATTATAACGGTAACCAATTTCAGGTAGATTCAGAGTAGGGATCGAATAATCCTTCCTCTGTCTTTACCTTTATCCTTATAATTTCATTTAAGCAGAAGTTAATCAATCCTTTTATAAAATAATAATTTTTACCAAACTTTATTACTCCAATATAATTTTTTAGGTTTAGTTTAGTAAATGCAATGCCCTTTTTTATAAGTGCATGATGTAATGCAAAGTTATAGAAACATATCTCTATTACATTATCCTAATAATAGCTATTATATTATTAGTGACTTGTATTATTTTGTTATTGTTTGTATAGCCTTTGAGGAGGCTGCCTTTGTCCCGGAGACAATCCACTGCGCCTCTCAATAGATCCTCGAGTAGCCGGACTTACTGACCGGACTCTCTTTGGACCATTTGTACCCACCGGATGGTGATATTTCACCGCCCCTTGGATACTAGCTCCATATAGGAGCTATTTTCCTCTTTATTTAAAAACAACTTCTCATCTACTGCTCTAAAACAGGAATTTTACTTATTCTACTTGTCCTATTCATCCCCCTTTATTCTTTTTACCCATCCTTTCCTGCCCCCCCCCCTTTTTTTTTTTATTGTGTTTTGTTTTTTTGTTTTTTCTCGCCCCTCCAGAGTATAACCTTCTTGGATATTATCACATTAAGAATTTATTATAATCCCTAATACCTTTTATTCAAAAATGTCTTTAAATGTACTAACACTTAATGTCCAGGGTCTCAACTCCCCACCAAAACGAACAAAAGCCTTTCATTCCTTTTCTTCACTTTCTGCACATGTAATATGTCTGCAGGAAACACACTTCTCTACACAGTCTTCCCCTAAATTTATAAGTCGCCAATACCCACAAGTCTATATGGCCTCGGCCACTACAAAACAAAGAGGAGTGCTGATTGCATTTCATAACACAACCCCCTTCACTTTACATAGAGAAATAAAAGATCCTGAGGGTCGCTATATAATCCTTACAGGTCTCCTGTTAGATAATGAAATAACTATAGTTTCTTACTATGCTCCCAACAGAAATCCTCTTTCGTTCCTCTCACACTTGTTCTCAGTAGTTGAATCTCATAAAAAAGGTACCCTCATGATGTGTGGAGACTCAAATCAAGTTTTATACCCAATTTTAGACAAATCCCCTACACCACTACAACCTCAACGCCTTAATTTCAGACAACTCCTTGAACAACATTCTCTTATTGACTCTTGGCGTGAACAAAACCCTAGAAGAAAACAATACACTTACTATTCCCATCCCCACAAAACATTTTCTCGTATAGACCACCAATTCGTCCACATTGGCACGTTACCACAAATACATAATTGCTTAATCATCCCATGCGCATGGTCAGACCACAATGCGGTCATGACGTCCTTCTCATCCTTGATCCCGAGGCCTAGCCATAGATCCTGGACTATAAATGATAATTTATTAGTTGACCCAACATACCGTCTAAAAATAGAAACAGCCATACAAGATTACATCGCTAATAATTTACCAACAGATACTAATCCACTGAATCTATGGGAAGCTCTTAAACCTTCCATTAGAGGAGTCTGTATCAGCCAGTGGTCTTACCGACGTAAATTGAAACAGCAAATGCAAAACAAATTAGAGGAAGCTTATTATAAAGCCTCTGAAATTTTCCAAAATTTGCCCTCTCAAACTACAAAGCTAGACAATGATAAAGCAAAGTTGGAGCTTGATCTTTTTTTAACAGACTCAGCTATACAGATTCTTCGCAAAACTAAACATACAATATATATGAAAGCTAATAAGCCAACCACATTCTTGGCATTAACTCTACGCAGAGCAGACCACATTCCGAAACCAATTCGGCTACAAATCACCAAAAACAATTTTTCTAGTAATCCACAGAAAATTATCAATGAGTTCCGTAGGAAACTCAAAGATTTATACCAAAATACACAAACATTTGACTCAACAAAATTAGACGCACTGCTATCTTCTATTCTTCTCCCAACCCTTTCTGTTACCCAACAAGAAAATTTAGATAAGCAGATCACTAATATGGAAGTCATATCAGCAATAAAATCCCTAAAATTGCATAAACGCCCAGGCCCTGATGGATACTCAGCCACATTTTATAAACACTTTACTACACTACTAGCCCCACTTATGACAAACGCATTTAATTCTCTATTAGAAGGCTGTGCCTTTAACGCGGAATCCCTACTAGCTTCAATATCCATGATTCCAAAACCGCATGCAGATGACACGTCATGGTCCAATTACAGACCAATCTCAATCCTTAATATAGACATAAAAATATTAGCAAAGATTCTATCTAATAGACTTAATCCAATTATTGGCACATTAATTCATAAAGACCAAACGGGTTTCATACCTTTCAGACAAGCAGGTGGTAACATACGGCGTGCTACCCTACTGGCTCATATAGCCAGGTCTCGCAAAATCCCTGCCTGTTTCCTCTCTATCGATATACAAAAGGCGTTTGACACTCTGTCATGGTCTTATCTTAAAGCCATTCTTCATAAATGGGGATTTGGTGAGCGGTTCCAGGGATGGATTTCCTCTCTTTATCATAATCCAAAAGCGTATATAACCTATTCAGGTTACCGCTCAGACCCCTTTAATATTGAAAGAGGAACCAGGCAGGGATGTCCATTATACCCTCTTCTATTCTCCTTGGCTATTGAGCCCCTAGCTCAACTTATTAGATCCAATATAAATATAAAAGGACTTGAATTAGGTGGTCACCAACATAAGTTATGTTTATTTGCAGATGACGTCTTAGTATTTCTTACTTCGCCCCTACTATCAGCTCCAAACCTCATTGAAATTCTTACAAAATTTGGTAAAATATCTGGTCTTAAGATAAATCAGCAAAAATCAAAAGCCCTAAATATATCGTTATCACCTGATTTACAGAAACAGTTACAAGACTCCCTTCCATTTACATGGTCAACAACACATTTACCATATTTAGGGATCTCACTAACGGCTAATCCAGCTGACCTATACTCTTCAAATTATCCTCCCATGCTAACTCAATTATCAACCTTACTGAGAAAATGGTCTTCTTTACCGTTAGCATGGATGGGTAGAATCACAGTAGTAAAAATGTCCATATTGCCTAAAATCCTATACCTGTTCCGTGTACTTCCTATAAACGTTCCGGCTTATTTTTTCCGAATACTACAACGCAAATCAGCCCAATTTATTTGGGGCAAACTTAAACCACGATTACCACAAAATACACTACATATGGCCCGAACCTGTGGAGGTTTGGGTGTTCCAAATTTCTCAAAATACTATTATGCTTCTCAATTAGCACAAATTATTAAATACCATGCCACTAAAGAAATCCCTCTTTGGGTAACTATAGAATCGGTGGAATGTGATCCACTTTCTATATCAAATCTGTTATGGCTTTCACCACCCCAACGACGTTCAATAACAAATCTAGTCACAAAACATAGCCTCTCAATATGGGGTAGACTTAAATTCTGTTTTGGTCTCCAATCTCCACTAAACCCTCTCCTCTCCTTTCTAAACAACCCCTCCTACCCAGCTTGGACTTTACCTTCCTCCTTTAAAGCTTGGATAAATGTGGGTCTTACACAAGTTCATCACTTCTACGACTCTGATAAACTTATTTCATTTCCTACAATAAGCAAGACACACAACATACCCAGTAATGAAACATTTAGATTCTTACAAATTAAAAACTTTTTATCCCAAAACATCCCCACAAACTTGACAACTCCAGAATATACTTCATTTGAACGATCATGTATGTCAGATCCACACAGACGAGGACTTATCTCTGACATATATGCTCAACTACTTTCACAAACAAATTCCTCTCCCCCGTCTTATACTACCAAATGGGAAGCTGATTTAAACCTTCCTCCAGACTCACTGGATTGGTCACAAATCTGGCAATCTACAAAATCAGCCACACCCAACATAGTTGCCCTAGAAACAAATGATAAAGTTCTTACCAGGTGGTATTTAGTGCCAGCACGTATATCAAAATACCTTCCCCAATACCCCCCTCACTGTTTTCGCGGATGCAGCGACATTGGTACACATCTGCATATTTGGTGGACTTGTCCAATAGTCCAAACATATTGGTCAAAAATATTTCAAATTCTCTCTACAATGTTTGAAACCACATTACAACCGGATCCATTGGTAGCCCTCCTAAATAATAAGCCACGAAACATAACTCAACGTCAATTTAAACTTTTACTATATGTCACAACAGCTGCAAAGCAATCGATAGCAAAAGCCTGGAAAACCAATAAGCTTTGTGACATATCTGTAAAACAACGTGTAACTCAAGCTATGATCCATGCTAAAATGGAGGCAATCATACTTGATAAACTGGACAAATTTGAATCTCTTTGGCTTCCATGGATAACACACATACTACCACCGGATTTGAACTATTCACTTCTTTTACCTCGATGAGATCTACCACCTTCACGGTCTATATTATTACATGTTCCCATAAATATTTAACACTCGCTTCTCTCTGGAGACCCCAAATTCCCTCCATAACCATTTCAGATCCCACCACATATTCCCACTTATTAAATTTTACTTTTAGTGATGTATAATAATAAAATATGTCTTTATCTATTTCTATTAAATTATTATTTGGTTAGGCAAACTATGTCTTTTTCGGATGCAAAATATCTATACCTTTGATGGGGATGCTTTGGAGGGACGCCCATACACCCGGGATATGCCGGGCCAAATAGCCGGACCTTGGCCCTGGTTGTTTGGGTGTCTCTCTAGGTCATCTCATTAATACCCAATTTATCTAATTTAGTTGCATTTTATGTCTCACTATTGTGACATATTGTATTTTTTTTTTATATATATTTATCTACTTACTTATTTATTTATTTTTCCAATTACAAAAGCTCTATTAATTATTATAACCATATAATTCAGATATGTACACTGGATAATAGATTTTCTTACTGATTTCTACAAGATAACTTAAGTATTATTATTCTAAGTTATTATTGAGAAGTTCCTTTTCCTCATATTTTGTAACCTTACATAAATTTAAAACCAATACTGTAAAATTGTATTGTTGTATTCTCAATAAATTATTTGAAAAGGAAAAAATTCCCTCTTTCCTTCTAATTTGTCCCTCATTTTGGTCTGATCTATATAGTTGTATATAAAATGCACTTTTATCTTTCAAAAATATTTTCTCAGTGCTAAACCTTTTATCCAAATTCTAAATTGCTGCATCTGTAAATTTCAAAAGCCAATATAAAGGAATAGTAGTGGTAAAAAAAAGGCACTTGTGGTTTTAAATAATCATTTTTTGTATAATTCTCCTTTAAGGGGGCATGGCAGGGGGTGTGTCCTATACCTACATAATTTTGCTAATAGGTGTCTCTCATTCCTATCTCAAAAAGTTGGGGGATATGCAGTGTACAGTTTACAGTATTGACACTGATCACTATTAAAGTGGAGTTCCACCCACTTTTACAACTCTTCAGCATCCCTCACTAAACTGTGCACTGTAAACAAATTGGATATTTTTTTATTTTTTTTCTCAGCACCTACTGTATATCTGCTGTATTCATTTTTCACTTCCTCCTCCCTGGCCGCAGCCCATCGCATCATTTCCTGTTTGCAATGCCTTCTGGGAAAGGGTGGCAACTTCCTCTAAAAACTGCCGTTGCTATGGAAACCTGACCTGAAACCTATTACACTGCTTGTGCTGCACTGAGCATGTGCGAGATCTGCAAGGATGAGATCCAGGAAGAAATACAGTCTGGCTTCAGATGCCCACACTTAAGATGGCCACGGCCTGCTGTAAGTTTATAAAATAACAAACTACTGCTATAAACTAACAAAACAGACCTAAGTTTACAGACTAACTTTACTAGAATACATTAAGCTTGTGTATTATAGTGGTATATTTATTTAGAAAAGTATAATTTCGGCCGGAACACCACTTTAATGTCACTAACGACATCAGTGTCAGTTAGTCAGTTAGCATCCCTCCCAGCCAGTGTCAGTTAACTCTAGATTTCCCGCCACACTATCACAGTCACACTATAATTTGCTGATCACTGTAATTAACAGTATAGCGTCTATAAGCTGTGTAAATTCCAGCACAATACCATAGTTTGTAAACACTAACTTTTACACAAACCAACTAATGTACACTTATTGGGATTTTTTTTACCAAAGACGTAGCAGAATACATTTTGGCCTAAACTTATGAAGAAATTTGACTTTACTCAATATAATTTATAACTGAAAGTTGAAAATATCATTTTTCTTACAAAGCTTTGTTTTGTTTTTTTTTATATAT